>CM061142.1:83614713-84214713 GCA_030789695.1 Scilla litardierei | reverse complement strand
CCCCTTAAAATTAAATCTAATAGAGACTATTCTCTTCAAATTATCGTCCATTTCCTGCTATCAAAATCTAATGTCTCTCAAGATTAAAAAAATGAAGCAGCTTGCGATCGGACTCAAAAATAGCGACGAATCTCAAGATCGAAAGAGATTAAGGCCAGATCTAACGATTCCGCTCAAAACAGCACCACATCGGAACGATTTCTGTCCAAATCTTGTGGAAATGTATTAAACGGACAACTTACTTGTTAAAATCGATCCAACATCTCGAAGTTTGCCGGCTCCTCCAAGAAGACCTTGAGCTCCGCCTTCCACCTTGCTGTCGCGAACCTGATGACAGGTAGGCTCGCCATTCCGTCCCGATGAACTTTCACCCTCTGTTCGTGCTTGCCACCAAGAACCAGGCAGTGATCACCATCGAGAATCAGTGGAGCAAAGAATGTTAACCCAGGTCGTGCAAGCAAAAAAGAAACCTATTTTTGATTTGGAAGGGAAGAATAAAAAATCTAGGTCGATGATATCTTTAGATAGAGCCGACGTAACCCTCGTTGCATTTGTTTTCTAATGAGTGAGAGACCCAAGGTTTCTGTTGGTGAGAGAGATGAAGAGGTTTCTGTTGGGGGGAGAGAGAGGAAATTGTGAGTGGGTTTTGGAAATTGTGAGTGGGTGAGGGAGACGAAGAGTTTTCTTTTGGGGCGGTTTTGTTTTCCATCATTAAGTTTCAAAGTTTAGGTTTCCCCCCAACTCATTTCTCGCCTAAAATTCAGAAGTTTTCCTAAAAAATTTTCAAAACCTCATCTAAACCGTTCATTCCTCAAGATTAAATCCTAGCCGTCTTTCTATCAACCACTTTGTCCTAGTCAGCTTGTCCTAGTCAGCCCTAGGATTCAAAAATCACTGTCAAATGTATAATAGATAGATATATATATATATATTAATGAGTATTCGTGTATATAAATACAGTTGTTGTATTGGATATTTGAACTATATACGTAGCATGTATACTTGTATTCAGTAAATATATATTTGTATTTGAATGACATGGAAGTTGCAAGTATGGATAGGTGTGGGCGTATATACTAGGTGTGCGAGTACTTGAGTGAGTGAGTGTGTGTGTGTGTGTGTATTGAAAAGTTAGTGGATTGAATTCATAAAGACACCCAGGGGTAAAACAGGACTGATAGCCAAGGGTACAGACTTGGGAAAGGCTGGGAAGCAGTCACCAAGCGCTAGGACCAATAGCCAGAAGCCCGACCCCAAATAATACAAGCAAGAAGATCACTCACACTCATACACAGACTGTCAATCGTTGGTAGAAAAAGCGACATCTACAACACCACCACCCAATACATAAAAGAGCTGCCTAGGGCCGGCGCACATCAAAGTTTCAGACTGTGCCTGTAGCCCTTCAGGTTACTACGCGCTCGAGAGGCGGTCCTGTGGCAGGGGTGTATATATATATATATGTATATATATGTATATGTATATGTATATGTATATGTATACGTATACGTATACGTATACATATACATATATATATATATATATATATATATATATTGTCGAGTAAAAGCAATATTTATTTATATCCAAAAATATATACAAACAAAGTACACTAGCAAGCTACAGAGGCTGATAGAAAGAGAGGGGAGAGGGCACAAGCGCCATCACCCCCTACATCCTACTAACTCCCGTAATTGCCAGTGCAAAAAACATAATTTATCTTGTATCTAAGAAGCCCCAATTGGAAAATGGGGAAGTATCTGAAGCTTGCTCCAACTCCATGCCTCTAAGGGAGATAATTAAATCAGAGGTAATATCATCAAATAATTCGGTTGCCCTCGTAGCAACCCCCTCAAAAACCTTCCTGTTTTGCTGCTTCCAAATGTGCCAAACCATGGTTGCAAGAGCCGCTTTAGCTAGATATCCAACGGGGTCAGACTTTGCAAAACGATTAAGGATCAGGTCGCACACCCCTGCAAGGGATAGAGGTAAAACATTCGAGATACCCAGCTTAAGAAGGCCCCTGGTGATAATGTAGCGGGAATAGTGACTGTCAAAAAATAGGTGAGATGAAGACTCAGGGACATTCGCATCGCACATCAAGCAATTCTGATCTGGCGTCACGCCCCAAGAGTGGAGTCTTTCCCTGGTCGGAAGTTTATCCTGGATAGCTCTCAATAAAGTAAGTGACATCTTGGGGACATGCCTCGGATACCACACAACATTATAATAAGTAAAGTCCCTGCCTGGGGAACGAGTTCCCTCCCAGGCCGAGTAGAAGCTGAATGGGCGGCCAGTTGCCCAGCACCAAGAATCCGGGCCTTGGCGCAAAGAGATGGGAAGTAGAAGCGGGAGAAGTGGACGGATGCTTGGATCATCCCTCCAGCCAGTAGTTGTCCAAAAGTCACTCACCTTCAACATTTCGGTTCCAGGGGAAGGGGGGTGTAGCAAGTGAAGAGGTCCCTTTGGGTGCCAATTGTCGAACCAAAAAGAAGTGGAGGTTCCATCACAAACAGTGCGCCTAATAAGCTTCTGTGAGAAATTACGATACCTGAGCAAGAACTTCCAGGTGCCCGATTGGGTAGGCTTTGGTTTAGTAGTAAAGAAATTGCTAAAAGCTTCATTATATTGCCTCCTCATATACTTTGCCCAAACCCCATCAGTGGCAAGTAGTCTCCAAGTTAGACGTACCCCAGAGGCGGCATTCAAATCTTTCAGTAGTCTCAAACCCACTCCCCCTTCCTTCTTAGGGACACAAAGATCCTTCCACGCCCACATGTGAAGCTTGCCCCATATGAAAAATCTACATGCAGAGGAGATAGCACGGATAACAGATGGTGGGAGGTAGAAAGCTTGCAACCAGAAACCCACAAATCCGTAAATAACAGATCGAACCAATTCGATTTTACCAGAAATAGATAGTATGGAGGAGCTCCAACTAAGCAGCCTCTTTTTGCATTTATCAATGAGACGACTATACACAGTAGCTTTAGGATATGTAGAGGAAAGAGGCAACCCTAAATATGTAGTAAAGGATCTGACCAATTTAACGCCCAAAATATTAGCAAGTCCAAGAGGGTTGCGGGTACCTTTACTGAAGATGGCGGCACTCTTATCCCAATTGATGGAAAGCCCAGAATAGAGATTAAAAATATGTAAAATCTCTTTGAGACCAATAATGGACCTGTGGTTGGCACGGCAGAAAACCAGTAAATCATCAGCAAACTGCAGGTGAGAAATAGACCCCGCCCTACGCATAGGCATAATGGAGCGTGAAGAATCTCCAGTCGCCATCAAAAGAGAGAAGGCCTCCATAACAAGGACGAAGAGATAGGGAGAGAGGGTCTCCCTGTCGGAGCCCTCTACTAGAAGAGAAGTAGCCTTCTGGAGAACCATCAATTAATACAGAGAACATAAGAGTGGAGACGCACTGTGAAATCCAATTTATGAACCTGCCACTGAATCCCATTTGATGTAAGAGATATAAGATGAACTCCCTGTTGACAGTATCGAATGCTTTATGAAGATCCAACTTGATACATGCTCTGGCTCCCATAGGGTTACTAAAATCACGGATTTGCTCGTGGGCAATAAGGGCACAATCAGAGAGAAGCCTTCCTTTCAAGAAAGTAGCCTGGTTCGGAGAGATAAGGTCACAAATAACATGTTTTAACCTGTTACATAGTACTTTACTGATGATTTTGTATATGACATTGCAACAAGCAATGGGCCTATAGTCCCCAAGGCTATTTGCATTCGCATTCTTGGAAACCAGAGTTAAGAAAGTGTGATTAACATGTGGGAGCATACGACCAGATTCGAAAAAATATGAAGTGCCAGAGATAACATCCTTACCCACTATATCCCAAGAATGTTGGAAGAATAAGGCATTATAGCCATCCGGGCCCGGTGCTTTGTCTTTCCCAATCTGAAAAGTGGCAGTTTTGATTTCAGAAGGTGAGATATGTCTATCCATCCAACTGCTTGCCTCCATGGTCAGTTTCCGTTTCGGTGTAAGCCTCGAAAAGACATTCCAGTAATCCACTTGATTATAGAGATTCCTGTAGAATAAAGGAGCCGATTTCCTAAGATCATCAACATTCGATTTCAGATCCCCATGAGCATTAATAAGATGGCGAAGATGATTATGAGATTGCCTAGACTTCATAGCACTGTAGAAAAATTTAGTGTTCCTGTCTCCCAAAGTTAGCCAGTTTTGGCGGTTTTTTTGTCTTAGATCTTCTTCTTCAATAACCAATGATTTAGCCAAATTGAACGAAACAAGCTTCTCACGTTCTTGAACAAGGGGATCAGTAAAATAATCCTTGGCCGATTGGATATTTTCCAGCTCAGTCCTCCAAGTGGAAGACTTCAACAAATCCTTATTATTATTAGCCCAGGTTTTGAGCTCCCCCTTCAGATGCTTAAGTTTATTGACAAGGCTTTGCATATTAGAACCCCACTCCTGGCTTGCCCAATTGGCGCACACAAATTCACGATATCCCAGAATGGAAGTCCAAGAATTAAAGAATTTAAAAGGCTTGGGGTTAGTTGGTACCTTGCTGAGAAGATAAACGATAAGAGTAGCATGATCGCTAGTGCCCTCCGGAGTGAATTCAACATATGAATGAGGAAGAAGATCAATCCAGCCCGTATTGCAAAGAATCCGGTCCAAACGAGCCGCAATACGAGTTGGGCCTATACGACGATTATTCCAACTCAGCCTATTCCCAACACTTTTAAGCTCCATGAGCTGACACCTGCCAATACATTGATTGAACGCTTCCATAGAGGCTGGATCAACTTGACGCCCTCCAAGCTTCTCATTATTACTACGAACACAGTTGAAATCTCCGCCGACAAGCCAAGGAGTGTTATGGAGAATCAAGGAGTCGGCCATAAGATCGGACCAAAGCGATAATCTGGCATTCGGGAGATTGAGGCCGTAGACCGTAGTAAGTCCCATAACAAGCCCAACAGAGTTGGCAAAAATGGAGGTAATATGTTGTGAAGATACGGCTATGCAAGAACAATTCCAAGCAAGTTTGTTGTAATAGACTACAATTCGGCCCCCCCTTATGAGAGCTTCTATTATCCACGCTGTCCCAATCCTTCTCAAAACACTTTGCTAATCTTCCCGCATTGCACAATTCAACTTTAGTTTCCAACAAGCAAACAATAGATGGGTTATACTTACGGATCCGATGCTTCAGATCAGCTCTACGCGAAGAGTTGTTAAGGCCGCGTGTATTCCAGAAGAGTACAGTCATTGGGAAGATTGCGATGGAGTATGGCCCGAGAGCCTGGAACTACGCCTGATAGCAGAGGGAGAGGTGTTGGTAGATTTGCACTTGGGCTGAGGATCTTGGGCCCGCAGAGAAGCATGTTCCAGTTCCCATGCCGGATTGGCAAAAGTAGGACTAGAGGGACACTCTATGTCAACATCAGAGTGGTTTGGAGATAGAGAGCTCTTGCCTGTAGAGGAAGAGGAACCCGCAGTATTTCCTATCACCGGTTGTGGAGCGTTGGACACAGGCTCATGGGGGGTTGGAGGATTCGAATTTGTAATAGCTGCTGCACATTCCCCACCCGTGAGTTTTGTCCCTTCCCTCGACTCATCAACCGCAATATGTGAGCTGCATTCACCCACCTCCATACTGAGCTCATTGGCAAGGCACAGACTTTGACAATTCCCGCTCACCTGAGGAGACACAGCCAAAGTCTTGGGCAGAATACTGGAGATTGCCGCCTTCCCCTTAACTGAAGAATTCAAAATTATACCCCCCACTTCAGAATCATGAGAGGCAACACTAGCTGGTTGTGCTTGAAGAACTGGTTCAGGAGGATTTTCTACTTGGATTGAAGGGTGCTCTTGACATAGGCTGCGAGGGCATTGGGTGTCTATGTGTCCAAAACATGCACATTCACCACATCTAGGTGGCTCCCCTTCGTACTTGACATCTATCATGATTGTGGACTGGCCTTCGACATCAACCAATACTTTCCTCTGTCGCGGGGTTTTAGCATCAACTTCTACTAAACAACGAGCATAGGAGATTCTATCAAGATGTGCGGTGGACTTGTCGAGGCATATAGGATTTCCAACTCCGCTGGCAATGATGTTAAGGATCTCCATAGTCCACATAGATAGAGGGAGATTGTGTAGTTGCACCCAAACAGGGACAGCCGTAAGGATATCACGGCCAAGCTGGATCGTAGGCGACCATTTTTGGAGCACAACAAGTCTGCCATCGAAAAGCCATGGTCCCCCATGAAGAATATTATCCCTATCCTCTCCATTTTCAAATCTGAAATAGAAGTAGCCATTCTCGCGTGAGAATATCCGAAGCCCACCTTTAATCCTCCACAAACGTTCCGTCCAAGCTTTAATTTGACCGAAGTAGGGAACGTCCCCTAGAACGTAACCCACCAGCGTGTTCTCCCAACGTGCCGCACCCACCTCAAGCATGTTGGCATCAATTTTAACCTTGGCTACGCCTTCAGAGAAATGAGCCATGGGTACTTTGGTCATAACGAGGGGATCAGCATAAGTACGACGAGAAGCACAAATGTCCACCCATGAGCGCTTCTCCAAGTAGGACTAATACGTATGCTAGTCGGGGGTCTTGGAGACATTTTTTCAAACACCTTGCCATCAGCACGAAGGGAATTGGAACTAGGAGGAGTATGCATAGGATTTCTAGCCCTTGAATGGTGCCGATTTGGCAACGACATTGATCCCCTGGCATGGGGTCCTCCTACCCTTCGGGATCCGCCACCAACTCGGGAGTCCCCCTCCTTGAGACGGACATGGGCCTGATTAGGTCGAGAGGAGTTTCCATTGAAACTGGGAAAGGTCGTCTTCTTCTTGGCGTGAACCCAACCACCCGCAGCCTCAGCTTCATGATTCTTGCCGAGGACACCCACAACATCTTGATTCAAAGAAGAATTCTGAAGATCGCAGACGGGATGCGCCGTCGCTCGTAAATCGCCCGCTCCGAGATCAGCGGACATCGTGTTTTGATATCTGATGCCTATATATCTATATATATATATATATATATATATATATATATATATATATATATATATATATATATATGTATATATATAATATAATAATAGGATGTCCGATTTTTATGGAGCTCAACCTAGGGGCGATTCTGCTTTCGCTCGAGAAGACGGCGGCCAACATTCAAATGTTAAGGAGATTAATTCTGTGGGTGGCCGTGTTGAGGCTACTCCATTGGTGATTAATTCTGTAAGTGCCAACGCATCCGATGGAGATAACACGAAGAACCCTTCTGAGGGTTGGTAAACGGTGTACTATGCGAAGAAGAGGGCGGCCAAGGCGCGGGATCATCGTGGTTATTCTGCGGGAGGGGTAAGAGGTCGAATCCCTTCAAGATCTTATTTGAGCAATCAAAATTTGAATTTTACTCGATTTAGTGATAGAAGCCGTGCCCCGGTGAAGAGGAATCTACAAGCTGACGGCCATTCTAACCATGCCCAGCAAGTGTTCGGTAAAATTCCTGTTAGGCCATTGACATCAATCCGTATTAATCCAGAGGGGGGGGAAATCTTGGTTAGATGTCTGCGCCCAACGTCGGAAGTATGATGATCCTCTTATAATGTCTCTAATACCACCAGCCGGAGTAAAGAATGGTGTTGCCACGGTGAAAATCTCAAATGCCCAATTGGAAGGGGGGATAGCTAGATGGAAGAATTCCCTGGTGGGGTATGTCTTGGGAGATATTCTGTACTATGGACAAATCAAGGCGTGGACTGACAGGCTTTGGAAGCTAAAGGGGGGTCTTCAGATTCACAGTAAGGAGAATGGCTTTTTCTACTTCTGTTTTGAAAAGGAAGAAGACAGTGACAATATCCTCCACGGGGGTCCATGGCTTTTTGACGGGCGTCTTGTAGTACTGCAGCGCTAGAGCCCATTAGTTAAACATGATCGGGATTTTCTGACTGCAGTTCCAGTGTGGATACAACTCCACAATCTTCCTCTCCACATGTGGTCTAAGGACATCTTAAATATGGTGGCGAGTGGTGTAGGTACACCGATTTGCCTTGATCGAGGTACCGCAACTTTGAGCAAAATAATGTACGCAAGGTGTTTGGTTGAAGTAGAAGCAAGCAAACCATTGGCAAGAAATGTGATTGTGGAACTGGATGATGGTTCAACGGTATTGGTAACGGTTAAATACGAAGGAGAGCCTCCCCGTTGTATTTCATGCTCAAGTTTTGGTCACTTGCATACTCATTGCTCAATCAGGGCGAAGGACAAAGAGCCCTCTTCGATCCAAAAACAAATGCCAGAACAACCTGCTGTTATTTTGCCCAGGGAATGCTCGGTTAGTTCCAGCCTTAATGTTGCTGACCCAGTGTCGATTAATATTGAAAAGGGTGGTAACCTTGTAGCTGATCAAACTGAAGTTGTTAGTATGCAAAGCAATCAAATAGAGATGGGCCATATCTCTTTAGCACCGGTTCCTAATGTTCTACAGGAGCCGAGACAAATTGTGAATGTGCATGAGTTTACAGAAATTCCAACTTCTAAGCTGAATGCTGAGACCCGTGATGTCACATTAAATTCCGAAGTTCCCCCATTGTCTGATCCGGAAGAAGGGACTATGAAGATGCAGTCGCCAATTCAATTACCTGTAGAAGAGCCTCAAATTCCTGTGACAGATTCCAGCACCGCTATTCCATCTCTAGCCCCTGATGTTCCCAAAGTATGGATTGTCGCGGTTCCAGAATGGACAAATGAGCTTGTTGCACTCAAAGCAACTCTCGTCAAACAAAAGACTAAATCTGTTCCAACTTCTCCGAAATCTGCCCGGCGTAGCACACGCATTGCAGGTAGTTCTTCCACCCCCCTATCTTGATTAATGACTATTCTCTTTTGGAACACTAGGGGTCTAAACAACCCTATTCGTCGAGCTGATTTGAAACTTAAATTGCGAAGCATCAAACCATCTGTTGTGTGCTTGCTTGAAACTAAAGTGGAGGTAAATAACTCTGAAAGGATCATTAAATGCTTTGGAAAGGATTGGCTAAGTGTTGATAACAGGAGCATATGTAAGGGTGGTCGAATTATTATTTTTTATCATATCTTGTCTTGGAATTGTGCTCTTATCTCAGCATCCGAGCAACACATTTCTTGCACCCTCTCCAATACTGGGGGCTTCACCTTAGTCCTCACTGCAGTTTATGGGCTGAATAATGCCAACTCTCGATTAGCTCTCTGGAATCATTTGGTTGCAGACTCAGTTACTATTCAGTCAATTCCATGGTTAGTTGGTGGCGATTTCAATTGCATGCGCAGTTCAAATGAGAAGGTAGGAGGTAGATTGGTAGACTCTGTTGCAATTGATACTTTTAATGCAGCCATTTGCAGTTGTGGGCTTTCTGATTTGAAAAGTAAGGGGGGCTTGTTCACCTGGAATAAGAGACGCATTGGGTCTGATCGGATAGTGGCCCGTCTCGACCGTGCACTCGTAAATGATTCTTATATGCACGTTCTATCAAATTCCTTCAGTGAATACTCGGATCCTGGCACAAGTGATCATAACCCAATGACTGTATATCTTCATCCTCAAATTATTCAAGCCCCAAGACCATTCAGGTTCTTCAATTCTTGGGTCTCTCTTCCTGGTTTTTATGATTTAATCTTTGCATTTTGGCAAATTAATACAGTGGGATCGCCTATGAAGAGGCTTGTGGATAAATTGAAATTGCTGAAGCTTGAGCTTAAAAAATGGTCTGTTGTTCAGAGGGAGTGTGGCTGGAGGATATTCATAATGACCCAAGATTGAATACAGATATTCATATTCAACAGCTAGAGAAAATGGCATCCAATAATCTTGCTAATGCTTTGGATGTGGAGGAAGCTGACTTGAGGCAAAAAAGTAGACAGAATTGGATCACGTTGGGAGATAGGAAATCGAAGTTCTTTTATTCAGCAATGAAAACTCGACTCTGTTACAATAGTCTTTGTCATCTGGTTTCTGCTAATGGTGATAGAAATGAAGCTCTTAATATCTTACGGACCGAGGCTCCCCAATACTATCAGGACTTGTACAATCAACATAATTACAGGACTACCTTTCCTTCTATTGTTCCTAAACGGAAACTATCTCCTGAGGCTGCCGTTTGGATGGACATAAACATTACTGCAGAGGAGATTAAATGTGCTACCTTTCAGCTGGGTAAGGATAAGGCCCCGGGGCCAGACGGGTTCAATGCTTTCTTTTATCAGAATTGTTGGGGTATTATTGGAGAGGATGTTACGGCGGCAATTTCCTCCTTCTTCCAATCAGGTCATATTCTTAGAAAAATAAATCATACTTTTCTGACTCTAATCCCTAAAAATGCTAAGGCTACTGGTTTGGGAGATTACAGACCAATATCATGCTGTAATGTAATCTATAAAATCATTAGCAAGGTCCTATGTAATAGGTTGAAGATGGCCATCTGTGAATTAATCTCCCCAAACCAGGCTGCTTTCTTAAAGGACCGGTTACTAGCTGATTGTACACTTATAGCCCATGAACAAATCCGAGATTTCAGTAATCCTATGGGGGCTAGGGCATGCATCAAATTGGATACCCATAAGGCATTTGATAGTGTCAATAGAAAATTTGTCAGTTACATGCTTTATCAAATGGGCTTCAAGGACAGATTTATTAACTGGATTTCAAATTGCATTAATACCCCTTCTTTTTCTGTTTTAATTGAGGGGGCGCCTGAAGGGTATTTCACATCCACAAGGGGCTTAAGGCAAGGGGATCCACTATCTCCTTACCTTTTTGTATTGATTATGGAAGCTTTTTCGTTATTGATGGCAAAAACTGAATCGGTAAAGTCTATTCAACCTATGCGGCGATCTGGATCTATTTCCCATCTGCTATTTGCAGATGATCTCTTGGTGTTTTGCCGTGCAAATACCAAGTCATTCAGAGGTATTATGGACCTTCTTCACTCTTTCGAACAATTCACAGGATTGCAGGTCAATTTGGAAAAGAGTTCAGTTATTTTTAGTAAGGGCACAAAAAATCCACGGGATTTGGCTAATATGCTTGGAATCAAAATTGTTACTTACCTTACAACATATTTGGGTCTTCCGCAAACATCTAAATATCCTAAAGCTTCCATGTTTGGACGGTTGATTGACAAGTGTAAAAAGAGACTCCAGGGTTGGTCTTCCTCTTTATTGTCCATTTCTGGCAGAGTTGAACTCGTTCGTTCCGTAATCTATGGCATAGTAAGTTTTTGGATGCAAGCTTACTCTCTACCCACCACTGTTATTCGGGCTATTAATGCGGCATGTAGGAAATTTATTTGGGGAAAAGTACATAACTGGGCTTGGAAGGATCTGTGCGTTCCAAAGAAGGAAGGAGGGGTGGGACTAAGACAGCTTAAAGATCTAAATTCATCTTCTGGTGTTCGTCTCATTTGGTGATATCTTTCGACTAATGGTCTAAGGTCAACTTTGATGAGAAAGAATCAATGCTCTATAGCCGGTTTTTACAATGCTAAACCTCGCCCAATTGATTCAGGTACGTGGAAATTTCTACTGAGGAATAGGCCTATATCTCAAAAACTCATCAAACGAGTAATTAATGATGGAGCAACAACGTCTTTTTGGTTCGATAACTGGCATCCTATTGGCCACATGTTTAAGCATCACAACCACCAAATGGATCTGAAATGGCCCTAGTATGTGATTACTGGGAGGGTAATGGGTGGAAGCAAAGCCCGGATATTCAACCTCTTCTACCACTTCTCCAGTCTATTAGATTATCTCCAGGTCCTGATTTTTGGCATTGGGCGGATGGATCCGGTTTCACATTTCGCAAAGCCTGGGAAGGGACCCGAAGTCCAGGTGCAAATTTCCCCTTCTATAAATTGATTTGGCATGGTCAACATGTTCCTAAGATGGCTTTAACATTACTTCGAGCATTTCGCAACAAACTTCCGACCAAGGATATTCTGTCGAGATGGGATCTTACGGTGGATGGATCTTGTGTCTTATGTAATTCTGGAGCATCTGAAAGTACCAAACATCTTTTCTTTGAATGTGATTATAGTAAATACATACTGGCTAGGAGTCTACTCAAATTGGGATATTGTGGGGCTGTGCCAAACTCCCTTGAGGAGGTCGGAGATTTGATATTATCTTTATATCAATCTAAGGATTGTGTGGGGGTTCTTGCCAAAACGGCTCTAGCTAGTATGGTTTGGCATCTTTGGAAGCAACGCAATATGAGGATCTTTGAGGGAAAAGAAGTAGGGAGAGTAGCTCTATTCGAGGAGATAGCTTTTGATGTTCGAATTATTCTTCGTAATGTTGAAAGAGAAATCCATTCCGCTGACAACCCGTTTGCTAACTGGGGATTCCTTGATAATGGTTGAATGTAATTTTCTGCATTTTGTATTTTTGGCTAGATTTCCTTATTGGAATTTAGGCCGTAGAAGGTGACGGCGCTTGTGCCCTATCCCCTCTCTCCTAACTTTCCCATGAGAGGAATCTAGTTTGTAAATATGTATCATTCTGTGATTTTAATATAGTTCACCTTTACCTGTCAAAAAAAATATATATGTATATATATATGTATATTTTGAAAGGTAAGTGTAAACTTTATTAAAGTATATATATATGTTATGTCTCTATATAGATACATGATACGGATATGTATGTAGATATGTGGTATACTTGTGTGACTCTGAGGTATAGGTGATATGTATATGTTTATTAGTGGATGTATACTGGTAGATACATATTAGCTAGTGGGGATATATATATATATAGAGGAAAATTTTCAAATGTGAACATTTCGCACCGTGCGAAAATGTTTTTATCTTTTTTTTGAAATTTTTTTTTTCAAAAATTCTTTTTTCCACCCTCATTATATGTTGTTATACCCCCCTCAAAAAATAATGGTTGAGAAATAATGTCATTTGGCCTTCGATCAAGCCATTTCATCAAATTCGCACGTTTTAAGACCGTTAAATTTGTAACGGGTGGATGGGTGCTCTAATGCCCAACGGGTTCACCCATTATTTTCCCTGGGGTATATAATTGTATGGATTAAACATCAAAAAAAGAATTTTTGAAAAAAAAAATTTCAAAAAAATAAAAAAAAAGTTTTCGCACGGCTTTCGCACGGGATTTTTCGCACCCGAAGATCACTATATATATATATACTAGTCATTGCCCGTGCCCATAGGGCACGGTTTATTTAATGGCTGAGTTTTTCTCCCCCACAAATTTCAAGTTCACCCAAATTTCAAGTTTTCCCACAAAATTTCAAGTTTCCCCCCAAATTTAAGTTTTCCCCCAAAATTTAAGTCCCCCCAAAAGTGTCATTACCACCTAGGACAAACTTGCAACGTAGGACAAAGCTTTGTCCTAGTAGGATAAGATTCAAAATCTTCATAGAACTGGAAAAAAAATGGTCGGAAGGGGTGAGAATAAAAAGTGTGGGTGTGTGTGTGGGGAGTGTCCATAGGCAAAAATACAAAAACCGGGGTTGTATGTGCAAAATTCCCCACCTCCTCTTTTATCCCTCAAAATCTCATCTCTTATATTTTCTCTTATTTAATTTCCCTGTTTTATATAATAGATATCCAAATTCTCTTATCCAATTTCTCATGTCCAAATTCTCTTATCAATTTCTCTTGATAACATCCGTCTTTTATATAATAGATATCCCATATCCAATTTCTCTTGTCCAATATCTCTTATCCAATTTTTCTTGATAACATCTCTCGTTTGTAATATAGATATCTCTTATCCAATTTCTCTTGATAACATCACTCTTATCCAATTTCTATTGTCCAATATCTCTTATTCAATTTCTCTTGATAACATTCCTCTTTTATAATATAGATATCTCTTATCCAATTTATCATGTCCAAAATCTCTAATCCAATTTCTCTTGATAACATCCCTCTTTTATAATATAGATATCTCTTATCCAATTTCTCATGTCCAATATCTCTTATCCAATTTCTCTTGATAACATCCCTCTTTTATAATATAGATATCTCGTATCCAATTTCTCTTGTCCAATATCCCTTATCCAATTTCTCTTGATTACATCCCTCTTTTATAATATAGATATCTCTTATCCAATTTCTCATGTCCAATATCTCTTATCCAATTTCCCTTGATAACATCCCTCTTTTATAATATAGATATCTCTTATCCAATTTCTCTTGATAAAATCTCTCTCTTATAATATAGATATCTCTTATCCAATTTCTCTTGTCCAATATCTCTTATCTAATTTCTCTTGATAACATCCCTCTTTTATAATATAGATATCTCTTATCCAATTTCTCATGTCCAATATCTCTTATCCAATTTCTCTTGATAACATCCCTCTTTTATAATATAGATATCCAAATTCTCTTATCCAATTTCTCATGTCCAAATTCTCTTATCAATTTCTCTTGATAACATCCGTCTTTTATATAATAGATATCCCATATCCAATTTCTCTTGTCCAATATCTCTTATCCAATTTTTCTTGATAACATCTCTCGTTTGTAATATAGATATCTCTTATCCAATTTCTCTTGATAACATCACTCTTATCCAATTTCTATTGTCCAATATCTCTTATTCAATTTCTCTTGATAACATTCCTCTTTTATAATATAGATATCTCTTATCCAATTTATCATGTCCAAAATCTCTAATCCAATTTCTCTTGATAACATCCCTCTTTTATAATATAGATATCTCTTATCCAATTTCTCATGTCCAATATCTCTTATCCAATTTCTCTTGATAACATCCCTCTTTTATAATATAGATATCTCGTATCCAATTTCTCTTGTCCAATATCCCTTATCCAATTTCTCTTGATTACATCCCTCTTTTATAATATAGATATCTCTTATCCAATTTCTCATGTCCAATATCTCTTATCCAATTTCCCTTGATAACATCCCTCTTTTATAATATAGATATCTCTTATCCAATTTCTCTTGATAAAATCTCTCTCTTATAATATAGATATCTCTTATCCAATTTCTCTTGTCCAATATCTCTTATCTAATTTCTCTTGATAACATCCCTCTTTTATAATATAGATATCTCTTATCCAATTTCTCATGTCCAATATCTCTTATCCAATTTCTCTTGATAACATCCCTCTTTTATAATATAGATATCTCTTATCCAATTTCTCTTTTCCAATATCTCTTATCCAATTTCTCTTGATAACATCCCTCTTTTATAATATAGATATCTCTTATCCAATTTCTCTTGTCCAATATCTCTTATCAATTTCTATTGATAACATCCCTCTTTTATAATATAGATATCTCTTATCCAATTTCTCTTTTCCAATATCTATTATCCAATTTCTCTTGATAACATCCCTCTTTTATAATATAGATATCTCTTATCCAATTTCTTTTGATAACATCCCTCTCTTATAATATAGATATCTCTTATCCAACTTCTCTTGTCCAATATCTCTTATCCAATATCTCTTGATAACATCCCTCTTTTATAATATAGATATATATATATATATATATATATATATATATATATATATGTTTTGTAGAGGTGTGAGTGAGGGTGTGTACGTATATGATATGAGTGCATGTATGCGGTTTACTATCTATTAAATTATAGTTGTGTTTCATGTGGGGAATGCACCAACGTGTGTACATTTATCATTGTATGGATAGAGTAGTGGAATATTGATATTGTCTTTGGACATGGAGGTAGTGGATATGTGTGAATATATGTGAGCTTGTATGGGTAGAGGGTGTAGATATATGTGTGGGAAGTTAGTGCATACAAATCGCTAGTGTTGCATTGCTAGGGTATGAATTCCTAATGTGTTAAAATTAAAATAGCTGTGAGTATGTGTATGTGATGCCTATGTGCTTATATGAACCGATATATTGTCTTAATTTGGTTTATGGTTGTGGGTTGTATTATTGCGTGAAGATAGGTATTGTAGATGGCCATATATAGTGTGTATGTAGCGATATAGATAAGTAATGGATGCACGTGTAGTATGAGTAATGCTCCAGGATGTTTGGAGTAAATGTATCCTAAGGTGGGTAGGGGTGCTTTAGACATGTCCACCCTAAGTTTAGGCTTTTAGCCATATACCGTGCCTATTATGGGATAAGGATATATGTATGACGTGTAACACATGTAGGAGGTGATGAATTTAAGGATTTGATACCATAGAGTGCAAGTATACATGGAATGATTGTGGGTTTGCATGGTTAAGTGGAGTTATTGTGTGTGTGTGTGTTTGTTTGTTTGTTTGTTTGTTTGTGTGTTTGTGTGTGTGTGTATGCATGCCACGTCGAATGGCGTCTATTAGACCATTTGGATATATATGTAGTGTATGTATTCTTCTATATATGGTGGCATGAGGGAGGATTGTGTATTGGTATATGATTGAGCATTTATTGGTATATGTATTATAAGTAGCTATATATATATATACTAGGCATTACCCGTGCCCATAGGACACGGTTTATTTAACCCCCCTACAAATTTCACCCCCAAATTTCAAGTTTCCCCCAAATTTAAGTTTCCCCCCAAAATTTAAATCTCCTCAAATTTCAATTTTCAAATCTTCCCCACAAATTTCCCTCCAAAACTTATCCCAATCCTAGTCATCAAGTCCTTGTCATAGTCATAACCCCATATGTCCTAGTCATCTTGTCCTACTGGGACACACATTCAAAATCTTCATCATTTATAGAATAGATATATATATATATATATATATATATATATATATATATATTGCAAGATAAGTTAGTAGGTATATTGATGAATATCAAAGCTACAAGGTGGTTGATCACAGCTTACTTGCCCTATGACTAGGGGAGAGGACACAAGCGTCGTCACCCTAGATCATATTGCCTAGTAACCATGATCAGAACCACAGAACCAATATGTTACAATACATATACATCGAACCAACACCTCTCAACCAAACCAAAGGAAAGAGTAAGTGACCGAAGTGGCCAAGTCACATAAAGGGTTACAGACTCAACAATGTAGCATGAAGCCGCAACGCAGCACAAGGCCTAACATTTTCCGCCCAGCACTAATTTTACGCCCAGGTTAGAGCATTGCCGCCCAGATCATAGTACACATGGTTCACAGTAGATTGTCGCCCAGGTCTTAGTGCCAACCAGCTACAATGTGGAGGGGCAACAATGCCTGCAGAAGTTCCCGCCCAGCATAGAACCCGCCCAGCATTTTGCAAAAGAACCCGCAGTACATAATGCCGCCCAGGCCCTTAGCCATTGCTCCCAGGTAAGGGATTGCCGCCCAGCACTGGCACGGAGCAGCAGACCTCCACACCGTAGCCTTAGTCACATGCCAGTAGCTAGTCGCCCATACAAAATATTCAGCCCGTATCAAAAGGACAGATGTCCCAGTTCATTGCAACTGTAGAAGCATCATCCTCCACCTCTTTAATATGACGGAAGGCCAAGCGGACGTCCGCTGAGATATCATCAAAGAGTACGACCTTCGGCCTACTAACTTTATCAAAAACTCTCCTGTTGCGCTCCCGCCACAGGTGATATACCACAGCAGCTAGCACTACTCGAGCAAGCAGACCAAGAAGCCCCTTCTTCACATATTTTTCCAGGAAATAGGACCCAACTGATGGCAGCAAGAGGGATGAAGGTCCTTTAGCTCCCAGCTTAAGGAGTGCTCGATGCATTAAATAGTTGGAATAAGGACAATCAAAGAACAGATGAGAAATAGTTTCCGGGGTACCATCAGAGCACAACTCACATGCATTAGAGCTTAGATCACACCATTTTTCCATTCGGACTTTTGTAAGAAGTTTATCTTTAAACGCACGAAGTAGGGTAATGGACATTTTTGGGATGGACTTACTAAACCAAATCAATTTAGAGAATGGGTACGCGGTACCTTTATCACGCACTTCGTCCCAAGCATCTTTGAATTTGAATGTTGAATCTCGCTTCCATTCCCAAGAATCAGTACCGGGGGACAAAGTGATATGCTGAAGTAAATGTTTCACGTTAGAAATTTCAGCATTATCCATCCAAGAAGATCCATCCCAATAGTCGCTAACAAGTTTCCTATTACCTCCTTCAGGAATACTGAAAAGATTTTTCAAGGGGCCATTTGGAAGCCAATTGTCATGCCAAAAAAGCGTGTCCTTCCCATCTCGGACCTTCCTGAAAATAATACGCTGAGAGAGATTTCTGCAGTGTAGAAGGAACTTCCACGTACCAGATTGAGAGGCATCTCCTTTTGCAACATAAAACTTGGATGAATCCTTATATTTTTTACGCATGTACTCAGCCCATAAGCCTTTGACCTGAAGAAATCTCCATGTTAATTTAATCCCAGAAGCAAGATTCAAATCAGGAAGCAATCTTAGCCCAACACCCCCTTACTCCTTAGGTCTGCAAGAGTCTCTCCAGGCCCAAGATTTAGTAGTACCCCAAATAAATTTTCTACACATGGAAGTCAGGGTTCGCAGAACTGATGCAGGTACTATATAAACCTGAATCCAGAAAGCAATCATTCCATAAATCACACTTCTTACCAGCTCGATGCGCCCAGAGATTGATAAAAGAGAAGAGGACCACCCACTCAGCCGCTTCATACACTTATCAATCAGGCGGCTGTACATATGTGCTTTTGGATAATTGGATGAGAGAGGAAGCCCCAGGTAAGTAGTAATAGTATTTGCCCGCTTAGCACCCAAATAATCAGCAAGTTCGCCAGGATTCTTCACACCTTTGCTGAACATGGATAGACTCTTGTCCCAGTTGATCTCCTGACCTGTGAAGTTCTTGAAATCCTCCAGCAAGCATTTGAGGCCCCTTAGTGAGTTTCCAGTTGCACGGCAGAACACCAAAAGGTCGTCAGCAAATAACAAATGAGATATATATCCAGTTCTTTTCATAGGATGGACGGTACCTTTAGCAATAGCTTTGGCAAGTAGGAGAGAAAAAGCTTCCATGATAATAACAAATAGGAAAGGGGATAGAGGATCTCCTTGTCTTATCCCTCTATTTCCACCAAAGAAGCCCACGGGGGACCCGTTAACCATAACTGAGAAAGATGCATTCGAAATGCACTCCTTAATCCAGGCGATGAACTTTTTCCCGAATCCCATCTGATGCAACATATAATACACAAACTCTCTGTTAACACTGTCAAAGGCCTTTCTGAGATCCAATTTAAGACATGCCCTGGATCCCATGGGGTTGCTAAAATCCCTGATCTGCCGTGAGCAAGTAAAATACAATCAGAGAGAAGTCTCCCATGAATGAACGCGGATTGGTTTGGAGAAACCAACTCTGTAATAATTCTCTTCAGTCTGTTGCAAATCACTTTGTTAATGATTTTATAAATGATATTGCAGCAAGTAATAGGCCTGTAATCACCGAGCGATGTAGCATTAGTATTTTTTGGGACCAAGGTAAGGAAAGTATGATTCATCTGTTTAAGCAATGAAGAAGATTTGAAGAAAGATTGGACAGCTGCAACAACATCATGCCCAATAAGATGCCAATTGTGCTGGAAGAAGAATCCATTGAACCCATCAGGACCTGGGGCTTTAGAAGCCCCCAACTGAAAAGTCGCCTCTTTAATTTCCTCAGTATTGACCATTCTTTCCATCCACCTAGCCGTTTCCACCTTAACTTTCTTTTTAGGGACCAGATTGGGAAATACATTCCAATAATGAGTCTGATTATATAAGTTCTCGTAGTATTGGACAGCCTCTTCCTTAATATCAACATAGGATTTGCTCTGAACTCCAGTCACATCCACCAGGTGACTAAGGTTATTGATGCTTTGGCTAGCCCTCATAGCATTATAGAAGAAGCTTGTGTTTCTATCCCCCAGGTCCAGCCATTCCTGTCTACTTTTCTGACGGAGCCTTTCTTCATCCATGGCCAGTAAATTTGCAAGCTCAGCACATTATTGTCACTGTATATATATATGCCAGACAGTACATTATTGTCACTGTGCGTAAAGCTCAAGTTTGAGTAAATTGAAATGTTGACTTGAGCTGTGCATATCAGGCGACTGTAGAAGGATCTACATGCGACTGGAAATCACCCAGTCGACTGTGTTTCCCTCATCAGGCGACTGATGGATGGGAATGATCCATATGCTGATATACATAATCCAGTATGTGGATGTGTATGTATATGGTACATCAGTGTGGAGCATCGTTGATGTGTGGCTATCTACTAGATGTGTGTGAATATTGGAATGAACCTATTTGCATACGTATACTAGTTAGAGTATGTGTATATCAGATGCTATGTATATAATGGTATGGGTAGCTACCGACTACATGTTGGTACAGTTGGATAGCTTGCATGTATGGGTATGTGATAGCAGGATATGTATAGTATATGTGTATGAGTGTGTGTGCCCATACATGGGAATGTATATGCATGGTTGCATGGATCCTAATAGGTATATATGCATGTCTATGTGCATACCTACTATTAGAATAATAATTTGGTGTGTATGAGCGAACGTGTATTTGGCTATGTGTAGGCTTAGATATCTATATATGGAATTGATACGTATACCTCTGCATGTACATAATGAGTATGTTCATATAATTGGGTACAAAGTATCTATGTGGAGTTTCGTTTATTGTGTATATGTGAATATGAATCATAATTTTATGGATTTCTATTATACGTGTCACAATGGAGTGTAGGGATATGTTCATGCATGCGTAGTGTGCAGTAGAGGCATATATGGTTGCGTGTATATTAGTTGAATAAATATATACTTATACATATATATATATATATATATATATATATATATATATATATATATATCCTTGTTTGTTTATCTGTGAATCTTTCCAACATGGTCGCCTATCTAGATGTATCTTGGAGAACCGTATTCCTGTATGTTTGCATGTATGTATGGTTGTATCAGAGCATGGGTGCACGTATATACATATGCAGTGTGGATATAAATGTGATAAATAAGAAATATAGGTGTATATATATGTTTGATGAATGTAAGTGAATGAAACTGTTTGATACGTGGGTATTGAAATGTATGTATTTGTTTGCATATTTATATGTATACGCGTGTGTGGAGTGTAGATGGATGTTTATAATTATTTAACTATTATGGCAGTATGTGCATGTAAAATGTCAATCTAGTTAGATATGACATATGAGGAAATGTATTATGTTTGTGAACTCTTGTGTGTATTGTATGTGGTTTATATGCCTATCTGTGTGAGGCAGTAGGTGCATCGCTATGACAGTGAGATTATGTGTTTATCTATCTATAGTTATGATTGCAGACCTAAATGACTTGATCATGCATGTGTTAGTGTGTGCTCGTCGATGTATGTTGGATGTGACTAAATATTATGTGTATGTTGATATTTATGTGCATATGATTATGGGTGAACTTATATGACTAAGTATTGAATGTATAGAGATCTGGTGTACATATGGTGTGACACCATGATGGTGACCCTGTTTGTCACGTTACGTGTGTAGATTGATGTGTATAGCCGCATGTCTGTGCATGCATATAAACGTATATGCAATATATAAACAAGTAGAATATAAGTCGTTATACTTGAAGGCATTGTGATATATATGAAAGCATGCCATGTATGAATGCCTTATGTATCGTGATACGGATATGATGTGATGACGTATGAACATAGATATGAGTAGTGATCTAAATACATATAATAATACATATAGAGATTTAATTGTGGTGTGTGTGATGTATATGTTAGTGTGTGAATATGTGTGCTTAGATGTTTATATGAAGAACATATATGTATGTATAAGTAGTGAGTGCACATAGTGATGTGGATGCGCTACTAGATGAAATGTAGGATGTATCTATGATATATATGTGATGCGGATGAGTATGGATAACAGTGAAGTATATAGTGTATATAAGCGTGGTGTAGAAATGTATTCTTATTTGTACTTCATGGGTAGTAAGACCATCATACCTAGCAGACCTTGGACAAGGTTCACACCCTAGAAAGTTCGAGGACGGACTTTATTTTAAGGTGGGTAGGATGTCATGCCCTATTTTGAACTATACGTGTATTCTACTGAACACACGTGGTATTTCTACTTACGATACATGGGTAGGCATGAAATAAACATAGATATCGATGTATATAATATAGTGCAAGGGAGATAATGCCGTAATACGTGGCTAAGGGAAGAGAATGAGAAATGTGAATGCGGGAGAAGTGCGAATGACGTCGTGTGTATTATATAATGCGTATGTATTGGACGTGTGTGTGATGCGTGTATGCGTGCATAGGTGTGCATGGTTGTGTGTAGGGGGAGCCATGCTAGTGTGAAAAGGGGTTAGGGGTCAATGGCAATCCCCGTAAATTTTTAGAAATGTAAGGGGCAAAATGGTCATTTGGGCTATAAGAGGTGTGTGTACATAGAAAAGTGGTGTGTGCATAAAGTAATGGCAAACTTGTAAATAAGTGAAAGTTGAGGGGTATTTTTGGGAGGGTATTTTAGTCATTTAACTAAGTGCATGATTATCCTAGGGAGGTTTCTAGTGATAGATATTTTAGGAGAACTCTCTCCTTTCTTCTTTACTTTTCTTTTTTTTCTCCTTTAATTTTTCATTTCCCTTCTCTTGAACCCAACATGGCCAGCCAGCTTCCCCTCCTTTTCTCCTTCTTCTTCATTTGGAAACCCTAATTACTCACTCCTAAAATCAAGTATGTCATGTAGCTTGCAAGTCGGAAGAAGGTGGAGAAGAAAGAAGGAGAAGGCGGGGAGGAAATCAAGCTTTTGAGATAGGATACTAACTTGGATTTGGAAATTTATTCAGGGTTTCATTCTATTATATTTTTATATCATGTTTATTCTATTTGTATTAGGGGTGATTGAAATCTTATGTGCCATGTTTCAATTTCACTAATTACCCATGAAATTCCTTGCAAAATCTGCCTCTTTGGAATTTTGAAATTATGTTGTGTATTTCTACTTGAATTCCGACTTCTGTGGCTTGAATTAGGTTTCAAAAAATATATATCCTTGTAGATCTTGAAGTTCTACCCCAAAATGGTATAAAATTCGACATAGTTTCAATTCAATACGTAGCAGCAAAAATTCAATCTTTAGAACATGTCTGGAATTCTATTACACTGGACACAGTTTAGTAAAATGGACTTCAGTACCTGCACACACAATGGAATTTTATGTTCTTGATCTCGTTATAAAGTTACCAAGTTTTCCTACAATTTCATCACAAAGAATATTTTTCGAAATTTTGACTGAAACAGTCTCAAAAACAGAAATCCTTACAGACTCTGAAATCTGTCTGAAAACAGACTGAATAAGTTTCACCAAACAATTCACCATAAATCATATGCTTAATAGTTTTGTATTAAATTCTACATGTGAATCCAGAACTAACATATCTACAACTTTCATTTAGGACATTTTGTCAAATTCTCAATAAAAACTGATGTTATTTGCCCATGTATTGTCACTTTCTGCAAATTCATGTTAGCTGAAACATTAAAGTGGTGTTATGAATTGTATATTATTGCTAATTCACTCTCTATAGTGCATGATTATTGTTGTTACATGAAAGATAGATTCTTGGTATGTGTTCATAATGGATTTGCTAATGTGCTTATGGACATGCATGTCACGCCCATCACGTGTTTGTGAAAATACCTCAATGAAATAGAAATTGAGAATCATGAGAAATATGCTTCAATGAACCATGCAATGGAATGTAATGTTGCGAGACATGTATGGCATGATTTCGATGTATCAATGAGTTGTGATGGAGGGCATGCCTCTTTGGTGCATGACCCATGTTGATATGTGACATGGTTATGATGGAGGGCATGACATTTAGGTGCATGACCCAGATCGATATGAATGAGGAATGTTAACACTGTGAAGCCATGCCATCATGGCTCTTATAAGATAACTTGTGATGTTTAATTGATGATTTAGAATGGCTCAGTCCTCTCTGATGAGGGTGAGTTAGCAAACCCGGGTTTAGGGTGGAAATTCGAGTAAATTGTGGATATGAGGCCTGGACAGAGAAGTTGGGGGAAAAGATATGTCATATGTGATATTTATTCCCACTCGCCTTTACCGGGAGTGGAGGGGATATACGAATGTTGTGTTATTATGGGAGGCCGCACTCCTGCCAGGGACGGGGGAGCTGAGAGGCCCGGCGTACAGTGCCCGTGTCCACTGCGTTGTGTGCTATTTTCACCCCAAATTTGGGGTGAGGTCCAGGACCTGGTATAACACAGTTTACCCAAGTTTCCAATTAATTTAATTATGAAATAATAAAATGAGAATTTTGCATGTTACTCCTTCTGCTGGCAGCACTTCCCTTTTTCCATTACTTGGTTTACTTGTGACACTGTGATATACTTCTGACACTTGTGATTCCCTTTTTAGATTATGTTTGTATGAATACTTGTATCGTTATTTGTGCTAACCCTTTTCTTGCAGTAGCCCGATATTGGACCGCATGTATGATCTCTTACTTGGCAGATTACTTTCCGTTACATTACTTAGTTTATGTGCCTTATTTTTCATGCTTGGATTATTAGTTGATAACATCAAAATGGTGTTCCAAATCCGAGTTGGTTCCTACTAGGGCACGCATTGACGTGCTCCTCCCTATTTTCCAGGTAGCAAGGGCGGCATGGTTAGTGGTGACTTGAAGTTGTGTTTCGGAGGTAGCCTTTGGTGAGAGCCGTAGTTGTATTGTGACTGGGTTGTCTTTGGAGATGGAGAGTGGTGGTGTTTATGTAGTGACGCACCTGGACTATGTACATAAATGAAAGTGGTTATATATGATTTGTTGTTATTGTTCTATGTTACTATGAGGTTGTTTTTGGGTATGTTTATGTAACTTCACTTGTACTATCCCAGCATGTGTGCAGTGGCCTGCATGTTCTGTTTCTCCTTACTCCCTCTTTTTCTCTCTCATCACCCTCACTCTAGAGGATAATTGGATTTTTTTTAAAGTTTCAGGTATTCTGGAAGCGGGACGTTACAGCTTTAAATACGTAGGTCCGCATGTGCACGGTGTCGTGTGTAGCAAGTGTCGAACACGAGGAGACAAGGGTTTGTAGTCTAAGATCGGTATTGTGTTTTGTGTAGCCGTGCGATTATATGTATGTCAAGGGTGAAAGGAATTCAACTAAGGGAAAATTCAATGAGAGAAAGAGTTAGGGCTAGCGTATCACCACCACTGCAAGGATTTAGGTAATGAATCTAACTTCTCGACACAAGGATTGTAGACAATGAAAAGGACTAAGCCTCAATCCTCATCCTCTCAATGTATAACCGTGAGAGAAGACTTGAAAGATAGGTTGGATCCATATCGTAGCCCCGATGGTTAGTCACAGGATATAACATTGGTAATTTTAGTGAGTGTGCCAGATTGGTCGTCGACGTCGGGCACTAGATAATCAATCCATGGTTAGGGGCATCAAATCCAAACCGAAGGGTTAGTTGATGATTAGGATTATATAGCATACTAACGGGGTGGACTGAGTAAAGCTCATCATCCAAACCTATAGCTGGACTACAATCGGTATTAGGTCAATATATGTGGCGATCCATCGCCATCAATCCTCACAATAGGCTATCTAGCCTAATGAACTACTCACTAATCATAGCTAAGATTAATGGAATCAATGCAATAGGGTTCATGGCTAAACAATTATGAAATTAGAAAAATAGATGGCAATCAACACAAGCAATCACAATGCAATGAGGAAGCAAAGGAAATCAACTAGTAGATTAAGGGCAAGGATTCTTACAATGAGAGCAGTAAGGTTACAACCAGAAAACCCAAGAAAATCGCCCAAAAACACACTAGAAAAAATTCTGAAATTAAAAGATAGCATAATAAGTTCGTTACAATCATTCCTTTTATAGAAAACCATACGCACGACCGTGCCACTAATCGACACAGCCGTACCAAGGCCAAAGACCTAGGGTAGGTGTCTGTGGTCATCGGTCTGCAGGACGTATCATCCAAAATCTGCGCCCAGCTTCCCCCAATTAAGCACGGTTGTGCAAGCTGTTCGTGCTTCTTCTGAGCTTTCTGGAATAAATCGCACGACCGTGCCGACCTTTTGCAGCTTCTCCTTGGTAGCTAGTGCACTAACACAGCTGTGCAAATGCACGCATGGCCATACCAAACATTCTTCTCTCCCATTTGGCCTACAAGGCTAGGCTAAGTCTTTACCGCTACTTGCCCGTGCTCCATCGGCCTCAACACTGCCAGAAATGCATCGTTTTGAACTCGACCACCTGTAACACAAGATAAAAACACCATAAGCATAAAATTGGCAAAGAAAAATAAAAGGCGGTGAAAATAAAGGCAATGGTGCAAAATAAACCAAGAAAAACACGGGAAAAGGTTGAAAATATAGATGGAAAGTATGCCTAACACTTTTAGACGTCGCTCTCTGTTCTACCTTCTCAAAATAGTCTCTATCTCAGGGTCAAGTGGCGCTAGAGTTCCTGAGCTGAGAATTCTCCTGCACATAAGAGAGACAAAACATAAAAGAAACGTCAGCAGCACGGTTAGTATCAAAAGAAATAAAAATATGAGAATAGAGAAAAAACATGGTCTATTAAACTATTCACTAATACGAATTCAAGCCGTTTGCCTCCCTGCCAATGGTGCCATAAATTTGGTGTGCTGTTTAAAATACTGCAAGCATACAGATCATATGTAGCAGGTGTCGATCACAGGGAGGTGAAGGTTTGAATCAGGGATTGGTGACGAGTTTTGTATAGTCGTGAGAATTGTGTGACAATGGGTAAAGATAAATTGACTAAGGGGGAATTCAATTAAGAAAGGGAGCTAGGGGTGGCATATCATTGCTATTGTAAGTCTTGAGCTAGATGGGTCTAGCTTCTTGACCCAAGGATTATAGTCATCGATGAAGACTAAGTCTCAATCCTCATCCTCTCGACGTCTTACCGTGAGAGAGGACTTGGAGAATAGGTTAGATCCCTATCGCTACCCCGGTGGGTCATCGGCCGCTACGATATAGGTGTTTCTAGTGAGTGTGCTCGATGGGTCATCAGTGCTGTGTACTAGATAGTTAACCCACCGTTAGAGGCATCAAATCAAAACCCCAATGGGTCGTTGGTGGTTAGGATTGTGTAGCACCATAACAGGATGAGTTGAATTGGACACAACATCCAATCCTATTCCTAGACTATAATCCTATTTGGATCGATATTTGCGGTGATCCATCATGCTCAATCCATACAATAGGGCTCTACATAGCCCTAGCTTAAGAGACTACTCACTAATCATGGGAATACTAGATGAAATCAATGTAATAGTAGTCATGATGAACACAATAGAGAATGAGCTAACAATGGCAATCAAGGACATCACAAGTGCAATAGAGAATAAGCGCATGCAACTTAATTAAAGCAAGGAATTAAAATTCTTACAAAATAATCTAGAGATTAATCAGCAAGAACTCCAGAAAACCACTTCCAAAAACACACAAAATAGTTCAGTGATAATAAAAGCATGTTTAAGTCGTTATACAACTTTTTATATATATAATACCTTTCGCACGACCATGTCGAAAAGCGGGACATCCGTGTCAAGCCTAATAACCTAGGTTAACTTTGCGCCGCCATCGATCAGCACGGCCGTACCGCTAATCGGCACAGCCGTGTCATCCAGCTCTCTGCAACTTCAGATGCTCCAGTTGCTCCAAGTGACACGGCCGTGTTGCACTGATGTGCTTTCAGTCCTCGTACTGAAATAATTCCATCACTGCTATACAACACGGCTGTGCAATAAGGCAGTGCCACTGAATTGTGATCTGTCCCTTTAGTTGGTGCATTGACATGGTCGTGTTGGTGCATTGACACGGTCGTGCGTGTATCAGCACGGCTGTGTCATGCCTCCTTTTCCTCCTTGTGGCCTCCAAGTTCGACCTTGCCTCTTCCTCTCATCGGCTTCCCTCCTTTGCCCTCAATATCGCCTAAAATGCATCGTTTTGGGCATGAACCAACCTGGAGAAAAACATACCCAAAGCATCAAAGTGGACAAAAGCTGGTAAAACAAGTGAAATGGTGAGAATGATGTAAAACAAAGGGGGAAAACACAAGGGAAAAGGGGCAGAAAAAGGTGTATACAATACACCTAACAGAATGTTTAATTTTCTACAACAATGTCATATACTAATGCCATAGCTTGATTTCAATATATCAATGCATTGATACTATTTGGCACATGTCTTTATTTATATGTTGGTTCATAAAGTCAAAATTTTGACCCATTTATGATCTAGGATAAGCATGGCATTGTGATGGATACCCATTTTATGTTTTACAATTGGTATCATACTTATCTCAGTCTCATGTCTATTGTCATGTGTTTGTGGTAAAAGACTTTCATGTCCACCTTTTTGACAATGACAAAGAGGACAGAGGTGATTATGTAAGAATGTATGCTTGCTTGCATGTTATGTTTTATTTCATTTAGCATTGTTATTACATATGGCCTCTAATTATATGCATTATGTCTTTATTTGAAATCAATTGGTATGCATATAAGTAGGGGAGCCATTAGTATGCTTTAAATGTTTATCTTTACATAATAGGTGTCATCATGAAAAGGGAGAGATTGTTGGATATTTGCATTTAATCCCAATATGGGTTTGATGATGATCACCACATTATGTATTACAAATGAATGTTTTAGTCTTAGATTAATTAGATGATTATATCTTAATGGAGACAAACCATATAGAAGATGTGTTGGTTGACTCAAGGCTTGGA
Organism: Scilla litardierei; assembly: GCA_030789695.1. Taxonomy (NCBI): domain Eukaryota; kingdom Viridiplantae; phylum Streptophyta; class Magnoliopsida; order Asparagales; family Asparagaceae; genus Scilla; species Scilla litardierei. The sequence continues at coordinate 84,185,850 of CM061142.1, read as the reverse complement.
GCATATGATCGTAGAAGCCATGAAGAATCAAAAAACATGGTGTGTATTGTATTTTGATTCTTTATGTATTTTGCCCTTTATTTTGTAGACTACATATATACCTTGATTAGCTAGTCATACACACACATTTATATCATTTACCATCTTAGAGAACCATATGACATCTCTAGAACCCATCCCAGTAGGTTCCATAGCCAAAATACTCTTCATTGTGTTTTAAAAACAGGACCATATGCCTGGAGAAAGACTCATACACATCTGGTGTGTCTGCTTTTTATATTGTCAGACACAGCCTACATCAGTCGTCTAAAGTTTATTTGTCAGACGTCTGAAAAATATCTCAGACGTTAGAATTTTGAACTTCGTCCGTTTAGATATAGTGTGTTGGACAATCTGTCGTTCTATCCATCCTTTGCCTCAGCCATCTGATGTAGGATTATATGAACAGTGTTCTAGATGACAAACTGTTGTCCTCCTAAAGTCTGGATGCTTGGAGTCGGTTTCTCTGTTTGTTCAAGACCAACTCTGCATCAGCTATCTGATGTTGAGTTCCTAGACTTCTAAATAGTTGATCAGCCATCTGAGCACTCTTCTTCAGCCGTTTGATGACTCAAAAAATCTGCCCATTTATAGCTGTTAGACTACATTTTGTTGTGTCAGTTTTCTTGGTTTTTGTGCAAATTTAAGAAGTTATTTAAGCCTAATTGTGAGATAGATTTAAGCTTTCATAAATTCATATAGAGAACATATTTGTGAGCCAAGATATAGACAAAGCTTCATTCTATCTAATCCATCTCTTTCCCTCTTTGAGCTTCATGTATTTGTGCATTTGATTCCAAAGCTCAAGGGAAATCTCCAAGTGCACAAAGCTTGATTTTGGCACTTGGATAATGACTCACCACTAGTAAGTTCATTTAATCTAGGAAATAGGTGAGTGTTAATGCCAAAATTGGCATCAATGGTTAATTAGGCTGAAGATGGCCTCTTTGTCGGGATGAAGCCTCATTAGCAGTTGAAGTGGGATCCGTGAACGAGCGTCTCTGGGTCGATGGGACTAGGATCGGACTCCACAGATGGATGTTGACCTAGCTTTGTGGTATCTCCATAATCTTGCAACATGAGAAGGTCGTTAGGGGGTCGGGGTTTGGGCCCGACCTATCCCCCTCCGACGCTCAAGTTAGCTTCTCATAAATAAAAAGTATTGAGCTATATCAAAGAAAAGACATTAGAGTAGGATATGAAAAGTGTATCTTGTTGTATCATGCTTAGCATCTGTTCTAGATCTCATCTTGTAGATCTGACCTCCCTTCTCCCTTGATCTTTTTGTAGTGTTTATCTCCTCCTTCATGGTTTGTAACTTCCCCATTATGAAGTGGTCTCCCCCATGTAACCTCCCCCATTAATCCTCCTTTATAATAGCCGTTCATTGCACATTTTAAGGATATTCAAGTGGCTTATCAAGAGGATCTAACATCATGATGGAATGTGGGGGTTTGACTTATTCCACCAATTATAATGGGTCAAGTGGCCAATGAGTTCGCAATTTGGCACAGTAAAGGTTTACCCTCCTTGGCGGGCCTCGAGGCTATTGGGCCGAGGCGTACCAGTTTTATTGGTCCTTGCTCATTAAGTAGAATTCATGAATTCATTTCGTGGGCCGGACCTATGGCGAAATTGGTATCAATAGTAAGAGTGTAATTTTTTATTTCATTTCGTTATGAAACCTTGCTCCAAGGTTGCTCGTTGGAAAGAGAGGCGTGCAATATTGGAATAGATTGTTTGAAACTTGGAAAAGTGTGTTGTTTCTCTGAAGTGATTGTATTTGATTTTCCTCAGAAGAGGTTTATATGGTGGAAATCCACAAAATTTTGGAAAGAGTGTGTGACTGGAGTAGGCGTCGCCGAGCTAAGATACATCATGGGTTTGCATTTTTATTGTTCTCTTTTTGCATGTGCTAAAAGAATTTTATTAAGTAGCTTTAAATTGCCATTACATTACTCACATCCCCCTCTAGTGTGTTTCTTAGTATTTGATGTGTCCATATTTTCCATAAATTTACCGCATCATTTCATATCATATTCGCCACCCAAAGTTCATATTTTCATATATTATCGCTCTTCTAATGCTATATTCGAGTTAGATATGTGGATTTTCAGGAACTTTGGAGCGAATCAGAGCTAGACACGGACACATCCAAGACGTCCAGATCATCATTGGCCATGTTCCATAGGTGTTCGGCAAGGCAAGGAAGAAGATTGGAAGAGAGGAGGAGAGGAGGAGAAGAGAGCGAAAGTTGAGAGCTCTAAGGACAACTGGAGTCTGTTTCCCAGGCTATTCGATCGAATTGATCAGCACTCGACCGAGCTGACACAAAGTAATCACAGCAAGAACGAACATGCCCCACTCGACCAAACAGACAGCTAGCTCGATCGAGCTGCATCCAAACAGAGCTACTATTCTGAGCCATTCTCCAAGAAATGTAGCTCGATCGAGCAGCCAAGCTTACTCGATCAAGCAGACCATCTACTCGACCCGAGTTGCCACCAAACAAAAATAGTGTTTTGAGGAGAGTTCAGGCCTACTGTAGCTCGACCGAGTGGAGGGGCTACTCGACCCAGTAACCCAGATCAGCCCAGAGCTAACGAAGCAGCAAAGTGAAGCCGCATGTCAGCTCGACCGAGCGGCACCGCTACTCGACCGAGTAGGGCACCACGGCCAGATTAGTTAGTCGGACCAAATGCCCAGATTTTCTGATTTTTTTGGGGTCCATACCCCTTGTATATAAGTAGGATTTTTACCCTCTATTGGGAGGAGACTATTTTTCTTTAGTTTAGTTTTAGAAAAGAGAGTTCTTAGCCGTCGCTATTTTGTAGAAGACAAAGTTCATATTTTTACAAGTCACTTTTGCTTGGAATCTTGTGCCCTTAATTCTCTGTGTGTGCTTATTGATCTACGATGTGTTGGTAACGATCTTCTCTCTTTATATGCTTTATTTAATGTCTTCAATTGCGATGTTGATATCTCTAGTCTTTATAGAATTTTCTATTGTCATCTCTATGATCCATGAGTAGTCTTTTATAGGGCTAATGTATTAGCCCTAGGATCTGAGGATTTAGATTTAAAGTTAGGATTTTTATGTTGTTTTGGTGTAAAAGGGACATGATTTGGTTGATCTAGCCAAGTTTGTAGGAGATTCCAAATAGGGTTTGTAACCACGATAGTGGTGCGCACTTTAGACGGATATTCTATGAACTTAATTAATATGTTATTGAATCCAATTAGGATTCGTGACTACGATAGTGGCGCACACTTTGACGGGATCTACCGACATCCTATTTGACTAATTTATGACTACAATAGTAGCATCAATGAGAGCCACCAAATCACAGATTGAAGCTTATCCACGATAGTGGCATGAGTAGAGATTGAGAGTAGTTGTCGATCGTAATGCATGTATCGCATGTGAGGCCATCCACGATGGTGTGGCTAAGCACGAGATGCCTTAAACGAGTGGCATATGAAAGTTGACCATGAGTTCTACATTTTAGATGTGGAAATCTCTCCCTAATAAAGCCAATCCAACGTAAGAACCCTAACCTAGCATCGCCATCCGTTGATCCTAGTGGTAAGTCCTAATGTCATAATATTTTTATATTGTTGATAATCTTGATAAGAAATATTCTGTAAAAACCAATCTGAATACGCCTGCTGACATTGGTCTGAGATTTAGAAAGTACCCAAGTTAATTAACAGCACCTCCTGTGGGTTCGACATCTTTCTATACTTCAAAGCCTGACACCATGCACTTGCGATAATTTCAGGGGTTAATTTAAGAACGCATCTAGCTATTGGCACGGTTAGTCAAGATTTTATCTCTGTGTGATTCGTGTCATAACTAGGTGGGTTTTGAGGTTGATTCTGGACACATCAGTATTGTAGGTAGATCCGTTAGGTAGGTTCCTTCTTCTTTTGTTCATGATCCTTACAAAAGTTACAGAAAATTATTCATCTTGATTATTTTGATGTTTCCTTTTGTCTGGAGCACTTGCAACCTCTTTATCTTTCTTCCTCTTCTTAATCTTATCCTTATACGTATTTACACAATGAGCCCTTTCTGTTCTGTCTTACTGCAATCTTTTTTCCCCTTGTACATAATAAATAAGAACTGAGCTCATTTAGAGACCATTTATCCTTTTGGTAGTTATAACTGATCTTGAATTGACTGAATTGTGCAGGAAATGAGATCAAGACTAAATGCACTAATAGATGCTCAGATAGATCTAGTTTCAGTGTTTTTAGTTTTGAAGCAAATATGAGACATCTCCATGATTTACTCCATTATATTTCCTCTTCCATTGTACCTAATTGAAATCATGTTGGCCAAAAGCATACTTGTTTCATCCTTACCATTTTTAGCAAAATGCTTTTCAATTTTCTAAAGAAACTCTTTGGTAGTAGTAACCTTTTCAGGCACATCATTCCTAAAGGCTTTCGGAATGCACCGCTTTATGATCATAATGCTCAAGCGATTTGAACGCTCCCACTTCTCAAAGTTTTGTTTTTCCTCAATGGAACTTTTGTCTATAAGAGCATAAGATCATTCAATTCTTAGCGCAAGGTACATTTCCTTGCAACCAAAAATGATTAAAATGTTCTTTTTACACACCTTGAAGTTGGTCTCATTTAGTATGGGAATGGAATTGATATTGGCAGATATTGTAGAAGCAGATGCATTGGTTGAGCAAAGAATAAAATAAACAAAACAACATGTAAACATAAGAATCTGTATCGTAAAATTAATAACGTCAAACAATGGTAAGCCACATCACAAGGCACCTACCACAACATTAAAATCTAGTCTTTTGATAAAAATATTAACTTCCAAGCGGTATTCATGGTGTAGCGATCAAATATCGACAATAAATCAAGCCAAACAATGAGTCAATTTTTGAATGAACCTATTATACATATGGAAAACCTTATAACCGTCACCGAGCTATCACTACAAGTATGCATGCATTTCAGCCAAATATTAAGCTTCCTTTGGGCCAATCAATATCAACATGAATTACATACACACAACCATCTTAATATTCCAAATAAAATAATCTATACAAGAGAGGTTACTTTGGTAACATGTTGTTTCAATCAATATATTCTAGAATATAGAGATAAAAATTCATTCTTTATGTTCACAATTCTCAACATAACATTATTATAAAATTGAAACTTGATACTCGATGGGATAACATAGACAGTGGCTCTGATACCACTTGTACAGAAATAGAATTAGATGTTTCTAACATTCATATCATCCAACATATGAACCAAACATTATCTACCTAAGATTGTTCATGTCACATCACCAAATTATAGAGCAGAAGCGTACTATGATCCATTGAAGAAGATGATTGTGGGTTGTGATTCTTCCTCTTTAATACAATATCCAATTTATTCTTTCTGATGATGGGATGTTAGAGAGAATACGAAAACTGAAATGATTTAACTTCTCATATTGTATGAATTGGGGACCATAACCCTCTTATATTAAAAAGCTTTTATATTTCTAATTTGACCCATTATAAATTAGAAATATGAACTAGGTCTCTACACATAACAAATCATACCATAATAATCACTTTAAAGCCCAATAACTTTAATCTTAATTAGATCACTTCAAATTCTAAACATTATGATCACATTAAACACATTTAATTGAATATCATTAAACACATTTAATTATATATGCAACCCCAATATTTTCCCCCATATATCTGATTAAAAAATCTAGGTATCTGCAAATTACTTGGAAAACAAGGATAGTGAAGAAAATTATGTGAAATTTGTTGAGAATTTTGCTTTTTTATTCATCGGACGTAAGCACAAATTACAAACAATCAGTGTGTAGAACCTCTAAGACATCCTGATCCTCTAGCATCAAATAGGAGCAGCTAGGATAATGAAGCAAGAGGCCTTTCCCAGACCTGAAATTCCTCAGCTAGTTGACAACTTATGGTGGCTAATGCATCAATACAAAAATTAGCCTCTCTTAGAACATGTTGCATAACACAACTATGAAATCTGGAAATAAGCTCCCAAATATCAAGTATCAAACTCAAAAGTGGATGTAAGGAAACATCTGTCGAATCTAGAAGCAACAGAGTGACTCTGGAGTCTGATTCACATACAATATGGATGTATCCTTGATGCCAAGCAAGATCTAACTAAAACCGAATAGCTTGAAGCTCAGCATTAAGATTTATTATATGTCCAACATATGCTGAAAATCCTAGAAGCCATCCGCTCATATCATTGCAAAAGAGGCCACCCACGCCTGAGATTCCTCGGTTCCTGTTACTAGCCCCATCGACACTAAGTTCCACCACTCCAGCATCAGGCGGACACCACATAACCAACAATGGAACTGAATAAACTGCTTTAGCTGTACTGTATACTCGAGACACCTCTGCTGCAAGAAAAGTAATGTGTCGTACATGGTAAGTATCCTCAGTACCGCCAGATGTGTCCGAAAACACCTTTTTGCACATGGCACCCCAAATCTTCAATAAATAAATTTTGTTTGATGCCATATTGAAACATCTAGCACATCGAAACAAGATTATATGCAACCATCAATGAAAAAATAAAAATGAAAATAAAATCAAGATGCATACGTTCATTGAAGGAGCCAGCTTGTTGGTTTAGGACTTGGGAGGGATAAAATAAATTAATAAATTTTAGAGATCATTGTTAGATAAAATATGATTATTTGACAAATTATAAACTAATAACAAGCCCTCACAATCATATATAGTTTTCATCGACTTGTTAAATGCACAATAAATGTTTAATTCTGTTGAATCCTTGGGCCGACACTCGAAGAAGGGAAAATATTGTCACAGAGAAGCCTATAAAAACGACGTCTTAGCCCATTAGGCACATGAAGCACACAAGGAGTGCTGACCATTAACTTGGTCAAAGCCTGTATATCATTTGCCAGTTGAGCTTTCGTGGCTCAAGGAGGCGGTTGATAATGGGCTCACAAATGGTGGGAGGGATGTACAACGGTTATGCCTATTTGTGATGAATGATTGTGCCACCATAATTGGTGACCATTATTCACCAACGTCACTAAAGAGACACTTCTATCTATAAATAAGGAATAGACAAACAGAAGAAGGTACAGACTCCAGAGGTACATAACACTAGGTACTTTAACATACTCATCTCATTCCACTCTTAAATTTATTCCTCCAAACGCTTTAGGTGACTGAATCGGGAGGACCTCCATTGGGTCGACCTTGACAGTCCTAAGCCATTCTTAAGTTCATACTAACTTAAGCATCGGAGGGAATTTGGGTCTAAACCCAGATCCGACCCCCCTAACGACTGTCTGTGGTGCAGTGCATTTGAGGAACGACCCAGCAGTAAGGTCAAACGGTCGACGTATTCGACCGAGAGATTTGTCAAGCTTCAGCCCGAGTCTCGAAACTCAGCTCCCATCGACCCTGGTTCTAATAACTGAGGGTCCCACATCAACAGCTGAGAGTCTCCACCTTATCAAAGGAGTCCACGTCACTCCAGATCATTGTTGATCGGAACCTAGGTGTCAACAATTGGTTCCATCTATGGGAAACATTTTTTCTACATCCCAAGATAACTGTAAAGCCATATCGACTAGAAATGACAACACTAGACCAATCCTTGGTCTGAACGAGAACGCTCAAAACAAAGGAGCTGAAGATTCTAGATCTTCTTTAAAGGTGCCAAGAGTACACTTGGTTACTCAATAATAGTTCAACGAGTTCACTCAGTCGGTCAATGACAGCCTAGCAGTATTGGCTGATGCAGTTTAGTGAAACATTGAACTATCACAACATGTGGCTGAGGAGCAGCCGACCTCCAATCCAATATAAGCGCCAGTAGGATGGCGAGCTACTCCCAGAAACCAGAGTGCTGGCGAGCAAGGGCCTGAGCGACAGGTCAACCTACAGCTCAATACAACTCCTACGTCTCAACAGAAAGGAGAGCTAGGAAACAAGAACCGCTCCTCCAGACATCCTACGGGTCTGGGGACCTCCAACAATGGGAGAATCACTCGTAGTGTTATAGATAAAGTGAGAGATCGCCTCACCCAAGATCACAGCATCAGACCCTCCAGGCCCACGATTGGCCAAAAGAGATATTAGAGGGAAGGAAGCCTCATCCAGTATTCCAGTGCCTCTACTCAACGTCACCAGTAGGAACAAGTTCCACTTGTCCACCCTACGAACGGTGTACTCCTTTGAAGTAGAACATCACATCTGCTCCATGGCTCTTTAAGTTCAAAATTCCACCTTTGCAGCTGTATGATGGCACAGGTGATCCATGGGAGCACATCCGCTGGTATCAGAGTGTAATGGAGTTACATGGAGCAGACGAGCCATACCTCTGTCGAGCTTTCCACATGACACTAGCCAAGGCATCGGACGAATGTTACAATGGATTGCTCGATGATACCATGACGTACGTTTATATTTCATATATTTACGCCTGTTTTCTTCCATGTTTTTCCGTATTTACCGCCGTCTTTTATTCGTTTTCTCGTGTTTTCTTGTGTTTTCTTGTTTTCTTTCACTTTTTCGTATTTTCCGTGTTTTGCAGGAGTTTGCTGGCATTTGGGACACAAAACGATGATATCATGTGTCCCCGGAGCAACGGGAGGAGTCACGCGTGATCCAGGGGGTCAAATGACGAAGATTACATCTTTCAGCCCCTCACCCGGTCGGTTGGTCATCTCCAACCGATCGGGTGATGCACGCGTGCACCACCCGGTCTCAGCTGGAGCTCAAGTGGATGTCACCCGATCGGTTCACAGGACGGTTCAACGGGGCCGATTCTCTGTCTTTTCAAGCCAAATTCCAACCGATCGGGTGACTCTCACCCGATCGGTTCATCTGTAGCTGATGCTGAGGAGCCGAGACACGGGCACCCAACCGACCCCTTCACCTGATGGCGCCAAGATCCAACCGGTCACCCCAAGAACTCAACCGACCAGTTCATATGACCGGGTGAAACTCCGCCGTTTTCTGTTTATTATTTGTAACGGATCACCCGATCGGTTGACTTGTCAACCGATCGGGTGATACGAGATCCTATAAATAGGACCCCTAGGGTTCCAGAAACGGGGGGCTGTTAGTTTTTACTGTTTTCTCCTATTTGTGACGGTTGTAATTACTTTTCTATTGTAAGTTTTCGGATCTTTCTTAAACTTTAGTATTATCTTAATTGCTCTACTACCTTCGCATTCCTATCGTCTGATTATGATTTTAACGGTTCATTTTCGTTTAGATCGCTTTTTAATGAATATTTGTGAGTAGTTCCCAAATCTGGGATTTTGGCGGAAACCCCTTCGGGGGCTCTTCCCGATGCATCCATAGGGTTAGGAAATCGATAGGGATTAGGAATCTAACGGTTACACGTGGTGTTTTATTGTCATCGACGAGAAAAAGACCGCCTTTGACCGTTGGGCCAAGGGGGAATAAACTTGGCAGTTGACTCCCTAGCCATAGCTTACGCCCTTAGCGTAGACACCGAATCCTAGCGCGCGGGAGCGGCATGATGAGACGTTGGGAGTTATCGTTGCGAGCTTAGTGCTCCCAGAATCGATCAGTGTTAATGGACACGGGAGTGCCCACTGATCGAACCCGGGAAGTCCGGTGTATCATCCTGGGCACCGACCGGAATATCGGGCCCATGGGATGCCGGTACCACTTTCAGATGCAACGTCTCACCATTAGACCCTAATTCCGATCGCCATCCTACCCGTAGGCCGTATCGATGAGAGTCACTCATTGGAGTGGAAACCAAAGTCCCGTGTTTATTTTCTTATTGTTCATACCTTGCATTCCTTTCCCGTGACAACCCATCAACCGATCCGGGCTAGCTCACCCACGGGATGATTTCGGTCCTCCTTGACACAAGCACATCCTAGCCTCCCTGTGTTCGACCCCCAAGCCACACTACAACACCATGCACTTACGGTTACAAATATCTAAACCCTCACGCGGGTCCCCGGCCATTTGCGGCTAGCAGGTCGGGGGCACGTCAAGTTTATGGCGCCGTTGCTGGGGAGGCAATGTGCTTGTTATTTTAGGATCTCTTGAACCCTAGTGTCTAGCTCTTATCCCTACCTCGCGATAATTTTCGCATTCTTCTTTTTCCTTTTTATTTTCTTCTTTTTATTTCTTATCTTATCTGTCTCTCTCCCACTTGTCGCTTCACGGGTGTTTGTTGTTTTTCATGCGCAGGAGTTCGAGAAGTCTCGACGACTTGATCCCCGTTGATCCAAAGATTAACGCCACCCTTAGGCGTTTGGCTGCCGTGAAGCGAAGAAGAGAGGATCCTGAAGCCATGGAGGAGAACACCCCGCCTCGCAAGTCCCTGTTGGAGTACTCGATGCCATCTATCGAGTCCACTTCCGCCATCCGTCCTCCAGCTATTACGGCCCAAAGCTTCAAGCTAAAGCCGTCTTTGGTGACATGGATCCAGCAGGATCAGTTTTCAGGTGCACCCATGGAGAGCCCGATCGAGCATCTAGACTCCTTCTTGGAGAAATGTGACACCTTCCGGATTAATGGTGTCACGACTGAGGCGATCCGTCTGAAGCTGTTCCCCTTCTCGTTGCGAGACAAAGCCAAGCAATGGCTTAGGGGGAAGGACCCCAACACTTTCAATACCTGGGAGAAGCTCTCCAACGCTTTTCTGACGAAGTTCTTTCCTCCGGGGAAGACCATGAAGTTGAGGAGTGAGATCTCCTCCTTCTCCCTGGCCAGCCACGAGTCCTTGCATGAAGCTTGGACGAGATACAAGGAGAGGCAGAGAAGATGCCCTCACCATGAGCTTCCGAAGTGGCAGATTATTAATCTGTTCTACAATGGGCTGAGGGATGACCTAAAATCTTCTATGGACGCCGCGGCTGGGGGTTCCTTCATGTCAAGGAGCGAGGAAGATGCCGGACATATTCTGGAAAATATGGCATCCAACAATGAGCGGTGGTGTGACAAGAGAGCCACACCCAGGTCTGGGGGTATACACAGAGTCGAGGACGTCGACAAACTTTCAAGCAAGTTCGACTTGCTTTCGACCCAGATCTCCGCACTAATGGTAGGAGCCGGTGGCGCCAGTACACAACAGATTGCTGTGGTAGAATCCGAAGTTTTTGGGCAATTCGACGGTGGTGACGTCTCACCACCGTTGGATCAGGCGAGCGCACTATTTTACAACCCCACGGGAAATGCGCCGTATCCACCAAGAACCAATTCCAACCCGGCCTACTCTCCAAACAACCGAAACCACCCTAACTTTGGTTACCGGGCACCATTCCAGCCGTCGCCGCCTCAGCAGCCGCAGCAACAAACATATCAGCCGACTAGGCCACAGCAGAGTCAGTTTCAGTAGCAACAATATCAGCAGTAGCCTCAGCAACAATATTACGCCCCCAGGAATCAGCAGCCAATCCAGCAGCATCAGCAGTATGGCCAACAGAGGGCCGTCTCTCCGGTTGAGTCTCTCTTGACTCAATATATAACCAACCAGGAGAAGATCAATCAAAAGCTGGAAATGGGTCAGCGGGCCCTCACGGACCAAGTAACCCAGTTGGGGTTACAAGTGGCGACCCTTTCAAGGTCACAAAACCAATTGCCACCACAACCTGAGGTGAACCCGAGGGGAGCAACCCAAACGTCGGCACTCATGCACAAGCATGCAAATGTGTCCGCTATCGTTCTGAGAAGCGGGATGCAAATCCCTACTAGAGTGCCCCCTAATAGACCGGAAGCACCGTTGGTCGTCGAGCGACCGATCGAAAAATCAAATGACGCCGGTGCTTCGTCATCAAATCCTACGACTCCGGAGGGAGTCTCTGAAGAAGAGAAGAAGAAGAACGAGGAAGGGAGCCTGAAAGTGTTCTAACCCGTTGCGCCTTTTCCACAACGGTTAGCTCAGGCCAAGATCGATGAGAAGTATGGCAAGTTCTTCGCCATGGTCAAGGATCTGAGCTTGCAAATCCCCTTCCTGGAAGCAATCGAAACAATCCCCTCCTATGCGAAATTTCTGAAGGATTTGGTGACGAGAGGGTCTAGAAAGGAGAAAGTAGTGTTGACGGCGGAGTGTAGTGCTCTCATCCAGAGGGCAAATCCACCGAAACTTAAAGACCCGGGGAGCTTCTCAATCCCTTGCACGATCGGGGCAGTAAAGATTCATCGTGCACTCGTCGATCTCGGAGCGAGTGTCAGTTTGATGCCCTTATCGATGTATAAGAGGATAGGAATGGGTGATTTGGAGCCCACTGGTATGACCCTACAACTTGCTAACCGGTCGGTCAAATATCCGGTGGGGATTGTGGATGACCTCCCCGTCAATGTAAAAGGGGTGCATGTGCCAGTGGACTTCGTTGTCATGGACATGCATGAAGACGCACACACCCCCATCATCCTGGGACGGCCTTTCATGGCCACTGTCGGCGTTTTGATTGATGTGAAGAATGGAAAACTTTCGCTAAACGTCAGCGGAGAAAAGGTTGAATTTGATCTGGGGTTGTCCATGAAGTACCCCGATCCCCCAGATGACCCTCGGTGTAATTTGCTGGAGGTTGAAGAAGATAAAGCTGCTGAAGAGAGCTCCTGGGAGATTCTCTTAAGAAATCCCCCCGATAACTTGGGGGACTCAGAAGACCAAGACGGCCCCAAGAACAATGATGCTGCTGGGAAAGCGAATGCAGCATGTACGACCCCTCCCGGGTTCCCCAAGGCTCCTCCTGCGAGGAAAACGGGGAAAGAACCCATGGACCTCACCAAAGACGCGGTCCGGATCCTTAAGAAGATGGCGGTAAACGCCAATACGAAAGAGAAGCCCCCTGATCCCAAAAACAAGGAGAGGGTAGTCGAGCAAATCTTCCTCCAGCCGCTGACTACTCCAAAGGCCGTAAGCTCTGATGAAGAAGAGATGCCAAACTTCGGGCATCACCCGTATCAACCACCGTGAACATCACTTGCGGGCGTCGAGCCAACGACGTTAAACAAGTGCGCTTCATGGGAGGCAACCCATGCTCTAAACTTTTGCCCCACTTTTTAGTGTTATTTTCGACTTTATTTTATCTATTTTTATAAATAAAATCAGCCGCAAGAACATCCGTTCAGGGACTTAGACAATCTGTTGGTTTTTGCAGGAAACAAGGCCCCAACCGATCGGTTGAGTTAGAGCGCGATCGGTTGAGGAGACCGGGTGAGAAACCCCCAGTTCTCGGGAAAATGAGTGGAGCGGCCAACCGATCGGTTGACAAGTCAACCGACCGGTTCACCTGTAGCACTTCTTCGGCAAGATTTTTCGACCTAACAGTCAACCGATCGGGTGACAAGTCACTCGATCGGTTCGACTTAAACCCTATAAATACCACACCATCACCCGTTCGCATTCCACCTCGGCCGATCGCTCGAACCGCCGTCGTGTCGCCTGCTTCTCCTCCCCAACGGCCCGATTTCTCCTCCCCACGTCCTCCACTCCTCCAATACTCCCTCTCTCCACCTCCTCCACCAATCTCTCCATCATTTTCACTCTCTCTCCCCTTCATTTCAAATTTCTGACCTAATTCCCCCCAAACAACGCCTATTTCGAAAATTCTTGCTGAAAGAGGTCGCCGCGGCTCCACGCTTCTCTCATTGCACGGTGTGGGGTAATCTACGAGCAAGCTTCGCCATTTTGATTGGGTACACTCGCTCCTACGCTCGTATTTCTATTTTTTTTCCCTATATATTTTGCTTGCTCAGTTCGCTTGTGTTAGTGTGCATTCATTGCTTTTTGCACTCATTCACACACACACTCACGCATGGCTAGGGATAAAGACAAGGGGAAGGATATTTTGCGGGAGGAGGAACCATCTCGAAAGAGACGAAAACAAACACGTCCCCCTCCCCACGCACAAGCACTGACACTAGGCCCTCCAGCGCATGTTATCCCCCCTGTGGACCCAATGTTGGGCCCGCATGGGTATATCTTTAGGAACCAGGAACACAAGGATTTTTATCGTAGGCTCGATGCTCGGGGGCATCTATCAACTAAGTTCCCGCACACACAGTCACTGGTCGATCTCGGTGTCTTCACCGAGGTCGAATCTCGTTTCGCTAACTTAGGTTGGTTGGCCTTTCTTAATGCCTCTGCCTTATCCTACCCGTCACTCAACCTTGAATTTCTCTCTACACTTGTTTGGGAGTCCGGGTCGATCATAAAATTCCGGGTGCGTAACAAGAGTGTCACCACCAATCTGAATACCATTAACGATATATTTGGTTTCCCCAATCTTGGGGATGACTCCATCCGACACTACGGGTACACGCCCGAGTTTGACATCGATCAATTCTGGTTCCGCCTCACACTGCTCCCTAGCTATCCCCGAGGTAGGGCCAAGGCCTCCTCCATCATCCACCCCATATTTCGTTTGTCCCATAGGATCATATCATCTGCATTTTTTCCCAGTGACGAGTCCGGCACCGTGACTATCCCTGATCTTTTTATCCTCTGGGCCATGAGTTTCCCTTTTGTTCGGGACGATGATGGGATTAGCTTTAGGGCCCCTACCGTCCCCATCCATGGCGGCGATTGGCTTGTTTACAAGCTTCTCGAGATCAGCCGGGCCGGTAAGGGGAAGTTTTGTTGTGGGGGCATCATTACTATCATTTGTTCTTACCCCCAATTTAATATTCCCATCCCCGATAATCTTCCCACTGCCGCAGGACCCTCACAGCTAGATATTGATGTCCGGCGGCACATTCACATGATTAAACCCCACTCCGATAGCCGCTTCATCTTCAATTATGGCCACCCCCCAGCCCCTTACACCATTCTCCCCAACCCCGCTCGTATGACCATAGCTCTAGTGGGAGATTGGACCTTCCCACCCGATCCGAACTTCCTAGCGGGGTTGCACCTTCCTTTCCTTCCCGCGGACGCACGCAGACCACCGTCCCCTGCCTCCTACTTAGGCGAGCAGGATATCCCTGCGTCTCGGGGAGATATGGGGGCTGGCCCGAGTCGTCCTATTTCTGTTCCGGGCCCCATCACTTCTGAGCACCTCTTAGCGGCCATTTCTGGCCTTGTCCCCTGTGCCGGCATGACCACCGCCGCCGGCACCACTTCCACCTTACCTGCCGGCACCACTTCTGCCTCACGTCAGTCCACATCCTTTGGTCGTCGCCAGGTCTCTGCCCGTCTTGGTCTTGAAAGGGAGGTCGCTGCCCTCCGTGATCTCGCCATGTCCTCTGCCTCCTCGGACCCATCACCGTCCTCCTTTCTCACTCACCCACGTTTCCTCGCACTTGAGAGGAACGTGGCCGACATTCTTCACCTTCTCACTCACATCCACGGTCCACCTCTGTAACGACCACTTTTCGTTGTACGTTGTTCGTGCACGTGCTTTTGGCCGTGCACGTGTTTATTTTAGACTTTGGTTGTTTGTGAACACTTTAGTGTGATATGCCGTTGTGAATGTCTCTGAGAATATTAAATAGCGGCACTAATTTGGAACGACGTTTCTCGAGTCGTTTTCCCACAATTTAATCTTATTCGATGAGACGTTGCGATTCTAACTTTTGACGGGAGACGTTTCTATTTTTAGTTTCATCGTCCGATGTCGAAATTAAGATCTGTCTTCTTAGTTAGCTCACTTTCGTCATCACGATCACCCTTATATTTATTTTATAATTTTTGGAGTTCATTTGACCACTTTTATATTTTTAACAAGGTTTATAATATTTTTAATAATTAATTTTTATATTAATTTCGGCCAAAGAAAATTTATTTGAGTTTAAAACGTTTTAAATAATTTTTGAGCCAATTTCCAGCTCATTTGGGCCCCACCTAAGCCTTGGGTGAGTTGGAGAAGTTGATATTCAAATTTTAAATATTTTTGAACTTCTAATCTCATTAGGATTAGCCCTAGACCTAGTCAACCCATCTACACTATATAAACAACCTCTAGGAAGACCTATTTTCACAAGAAAATAACCCTAGCCGCTTCCAAAACCCAAAATTAAGGTTGCGATGAATCGTCGCAACGTTGCGACAAACTCCCCCGCACCGACCGACGGAATCAGCCCCAAATCCCCGCTCAGACCGATCGCCACCCCCGCACCCAGCCGCTGCATCACAACCCCGCACCAAGCCGTGTCCGACCGAGTGATTCTCTCGGTCAGACCGATAGCCGCCCCCGCTCACGCCCGCTTCTCCGCACCGCACCAAGCCCCGCACCAAGCCCGCTCCGTTCGCCTGCTCCGCACCGTGTCTGACCGAAGCGCTCCCCCGCTCACGCCCGCATCGCCGCTTCGTTGCGACGTTGCAACATTGCAACGACCCGCCCTAGCACCCGACCGAGACGACTGACCGCACCGACCGAGAGGCCGCCCGCACCCGCTGCTGAGCCCGCTCCGCAGCGCTGCACAGCGCCGTGCGTTGTGTCTGACCGAGAGATTCTCTCGGTCAGGCTAGTGTCCGACCGAGCGACGTTCGTCGCAACGTCGCAACTCTCGCACCGCTTGCCACTGTGGGCCCCCCAAGTTCTCCAAAGGTATTGTGGGTCCCCCATAGGTTCCTAAGACTACTGTGGGCCCCACCTAGATGCTTCCTCTCCGACGATTCGCCGTGTACGACGTTGCGACATGTCGTAGCCCGTCGTCACACGTGCTAGCTTTGGAATCTGGACTCGTCGCTCCGGTTGATGCTCTGAACTTTCCAGCGAGAAATCTATATTGGAATCAGGACTTGGAGCGCGTTCTCTTATTCCAACCCCTGGCGTCGCTACCCGACACCAGTGTAACTTTCGCGTCGTGTTGAGGTAACGATTTGCACCCCCTAGGACCCCCAACCCATTGCCTGTTAATCAAGACTAAAATTGATGTTTTTAAAATGTTTTAAATGTTTTAAATTCACTAATCAAGATTAATAATATGGACTTTAGGCCGGTGGACTTGTGCACGTAGGATAATTGTGATTTTGGACTCTCTTGGACGGTGTGCTCAGACGTTGTACTTGCAGGCAAGTGAAACTTGCCAACTCTTGTGTAGGGCCATATTTTTATGCCACTTCCTTGCTTTTAGCGTAAAAGAGACTAGTCAGTGAGATGATAGCTGGCTAGACGCCTACTTGATCTAGTTTGACAACGAAACTAGATCAGTCACCTAAATGATCTAGCTTGACAACGAAGCTAGATCCAACTCTTTAAACTTGTTGATCCTGCATACTAAACTGTCATGTTTACTTTCCTTACTGTACGCTTTACTACTTGCCATGTCATGTCATCCATGCATTGAATATTGCATTCGTAGCACATGCTACATACTTGTACTTGCTTGTCCTGGCTAGGTGCACCCCTATGCCATCATGAAAAACACTTCCTGGCTCGTGTTCCAGAAGCGAGCATTACCGTTCGGGGGTAAGGCCCTGGCTCGATACACGTGGGAGGGGTAAGAGTTAAGCGGCCAATCATCTTGGAGTCTGCCTGATCAGCAACTACAGCTGTAAGGCGTAAACTCTGGGTTTGGGGCGGAGTTAAGCGGCCAATCAGTGTGAAAGAAAGTCATTTCAGCTGTAAGACGTAAACTCTGCACATGACATGAAAACGTGACTAGAGAAATCCTTGTAAATGTTTATAGTCTTGCCACACTTGCCATGCCATGCTAGTTTACTCGTTGTTTTCTTTACCTGCTGCACTCATACTTTACCTGCCATGTCATTGCATACTTTTAGAACTGCTACGTTGTCTTGCTTTACTTTCAGTTTCCTTGCACAAGTCTCTTGTAGACTTGCTGACATGTGCCCCTTGCTCTTTTGGGTGTCACATGTTAGACCCTGAGCCAGAGACCGTTGCTGAGTACGTGGTGTTTTGCTGACGCTGAGCCTGAGTCCATGTCTTCCCAGGAGGAGTTTTGCAGACACCGGTGACCTTTCTTTGTGACCATGCTGAGTTCTCCTTTTGTTTTAGGTTTTCTGTTAGTTGTCGGTGCGTGGCACCTTTGTTTTATACGTTGTACTTTTGTTGGCCATGAGTGGGCCTTAGACTCATTTTCTTTTAGCCTGGTGGCTTTTCTGTGATGTTGAAACTTATTTTATGGATATTCTGAGATATCTCTTTTGTCTCATTTCATTATTATTATCTTTGTTTCGTTCGCGTTGCAAGGACCGGCAGTTTTAAAATTTGATTGACGCTTATCGGACTTGTAGCTTTGCAGCTTCAAGTCTGAGCGGACCTTCTCACGCTTCGCCTCCATATTTTTGGGAAGCGGGGCGTGACAGGTTTTGTTGGTGGCCCATGCAGGTCCAGTCTTGCAATTGCGAATTGACGAAACAACGATAATAACGGAATGTCCATTAAATAAATTGCAACATCCGAGTCATAAGCCCCGAGTCTAGTCATTTTCCTATGTCACTAGGTGATAAGAGACTTAGTTAGTCGTCTGTGCTTGCTAGTTAGAGGCCTCTAATTGTTTGTTAGACTCCCGTCTAGCAATTGATTTAATCGTCGTAGGAGTTACCTTAATGGTCCTTGTCTACCTCTGACCATATTAGACTCCTAGAATTTCGTTAGTCGTTCGTTTGGGTTCATCGATTTCGGGCCAAGCTGAACGCATTTCATTACCGTCTAGCCCCTAAAAAGTCTTAGCGCTTAGCTTCTTAATACTTAGTTGGTCGATCATAGGAGTTTCTCCGTAGATTCTCCTGATTCATATCCTAGGCGTATGTATGTTTTGATCATCCGACCAATTTCCTTGCCTCGATTCACGAGATCGCCTCTTGACGATCGTCATCAAATTTTCGAACCTCTCCGTTACAAATCTAGAATCTTCTGAAGGCATTTTTCAATTTTCTCCTTCACTAAGTTTAAATTTGTTCAAAATTTTAATATATATATACTCATATTTCATACTCCTTCATTGATTTAAATTTTTAAAACTTTTGTCGAAATTTTGAATACTGGCTTATGGTATTTTCCTAGCCTCCACTTTTGTACCTATGAAAATACATTTTCCTTTCATATATTAATTTTAATCTGAACCATACTTTTATTTTGCCCGACTCGATTTATAACTTTCCCTCCTGATTTATGCCATTCATATACTTTTTAAGTCACTTGGGATTTCAGCTTCCAGCAAGTCAATGTTATGCTCATCGTTTTCCATATGTCAGATTTTGTAAAATTATTATTTCATAACCACTTCCTGATTTGGACCCTCCATGATTTTATTTTAAAGCTTTGCTATCAATTTTGATAATTCTACTACCAAGTTATTATTATTATCTTTCCGCTCACCCTACGTACTTTTAGAAAAAAATTTAGACTAAAATGAATTTCAATTACGTTTATCCGTACCAGGTTCGTTGTGCACGTATGCTAAGAGTTTTGTGTAAACCAGTTTTAATCTTTTTAGCACAACCTGGTTCCTCTAAAAGTAGTTCCAACATTGATAATTTAAATTTCCTTTCCCTGGCTTAAAGACTTTGAAAGCGTTTAAAACGAGCTTCAATTCTTCAGTTACTTTAATTTCAATCTTTGAAATTCCAAAATTTTTGCCAAAATTATATTAAATTACTGCCGTATAATATTCCTTAATGTTCGTGTGAATGATTTACTTCCTTTTTCTTAATGATTTTCGATAAGCCAATAAAACATTTTCTCTTATTATGAATCTATGACTCAAAATTATTTTGAGCAACCCGCTTTATCGATCTTCAAATATTCTATACAGATGAGGATTCCAACTTTTGAAGTACGACAGTTTTCAAATTTTGCGTATACCAGCTTATGATATTCCATTTCTCCATCCTATATAAGTATCACTACATCTCCCATCCCTCTACCTAAACATTCACCATTGAATCCCTGTTTCACCTAACCAAGCTGTCTCCTTGTATTCGTCCTATCTAAACTCGTGCTTATCGATCCTCCTCTCGTCACGCTTTCGACCTCGACCCCCCTTTGTTGCTTAGACTTTAGTGCCTGTCAATGTCTGTGTCAACTCTTAGTTGTTAGTAGACCCTTGGACCTTGTGAGGTAGTCGTAGTGCACGTACCTAAGTTGTGTACGTGGGCTTGAATGAGTATACCCCATAGTATATTAATGTTTGCATATTGTGTGATATATACATACTCGGAGTTATTCGTGATATTATGAAGTTGGTTGTGTGTTAGTATTCATAGATTTGTGTGTGGTTAGCTATACCATACTAGGGATGACTGTGTATATAAGAGTTAGTGTTAGAATATCTAATGGAGTGCGTGTAGTTAGAGATACTTGTAATGGTTGACATAAAATGATTGGTAAAGCTATGTGTATGCTAGGAGTGACTATAATAAGTGTGCGTATAGTTAAGTGAGTAGGCCTATTATATGACCTATATACTAGTACGTGTGAGTATGTGCTCGTAGGTAGATATATATAGTGTTTAGACGTAAGTAGTTATGTTTTGTTGCCTGAGTATATATGTGATATACATATGGTAGTAGGATTATAATTTTGATTGGTATTGCTTGCTTTTGCGGGATGTTGCATGCGTGCATACCGTGAGGTATACACGACTATTGCACATCTTAATTATGTATGCGTAGATGTGTTAGTATACTAATTATAGGTAGTAGGCTATGGTGTGAATATATACTAGTCATAACCCGTGCCCTCGGGCACGGTTCATTTAAGATATCCCCTCAAAATCTTTGTTCTCCTCAAAAATTATTTCCACTCCAAAATTTAAACGAACAAAAATTTAACCTTCGTCGCGGGCGCCTTCGGTTATCGATGTCCCAGATTGTGAAGACGATGATGGATAAGGTATGCATAATTGCATCGGAAGGCAAGTCGGACGTGTGAATTTTGTTTTTCATTGTGTGTAAAAATTTCGTATTGATACAATGATTGTGTTCGATCATTTGATGCTATGACTACAGTTAACAAATAACAATTCAAAGATCAACTCGAACGGAAATAGGATCGTGGGATGTTGGGGTGTCGCCATTGTCATGGTTTTGATATCAGGTAGGCTTTGCAGCTCCATCAGTATTAAATTAGCCTCAACGGCTTGAGGTTATCAATTAGCAATCTCGCTTCATCTGAAAAATATTTTAAAGTTCAAGGATTCAAAGTCCATCATCAAAGTATGTTGGATGGGCCATGCAGAGAAGCATGTGGGATGCATAAGCACATGGAATCAGAGCGACATTATCAATCAATATGACTTACAAAGGTTTGTAAAGTTACTATAAAACATTAAAGCAGAATGAATAACCCACCAACTTCAGCTTCATTCAAGGGGTCAAAGGCTTTAAATTTGTTGATTCGGCGTGCTTCGACGTCATGTGAAAAGATCTAACTTGAAGATGAAGCTCTCAAACCTCTAATTCCAACTTTACAACGAAGAGCAAGAATATCACATTGCTCGTGCTCCCCAATTTTTTTTGTTCAATCTCTTGGCTGTTTCATTTGTTTCAACCTGAAGTTTTCGCTAAGTACATACATTAGCCTAATTTTGAAGCCAAATTAACATCATTACGTACTCATAACCTTGCTTCAATTATATTCCAGCAATCACATTTGACATGTAAGGCCACAAACCTAAACATAGCAGTGCAAAACTAAAACATAAATAAGCACAAACAAATGCCCTTCAATACATCAGCTTGCAAGGCATTAAAGGCCTCAGACCCTGGGAATTACTTGTCGGCAACAACCAATGTCATTAAGTGCTTCGAGCACCCACAAAGCGCTGATGTAACTACACTGAAGTCAAGTTGAAGGCTTTGAATAAAACTAAAGGAAATTATATTCGTTTCCATTGAAGTCAAGTTGGAGATCAGGAATCTTCTCCCTTGAAGTCTGCTTCTTCGAATCAAATTCTTTGGCCAAGAAATTTCCGGCAATCTGGTGGTCAAAAGTTCCCACTTGCTTTGAGGATTTCTTTACCTTCTCCACTTCTCCGTTCACAATGTTGGAATTGGGCAAAACTGAAGTCAACAACCAAAATACAAACATTGATGCAACTAACAACTTGGTACTTGGCATAGAAAATAGCTCATGCACACCATTTTTTTCTCCGAAACAGGCGGGTTCTGATCAGAATCAGGCCAGTTCTCTGGAAGAGGTGGAGCCTGCAAAAAGAGAAGACGAAAAAAATTTAAAAAATTAAAACTCGAATCTGTAAAAAAGGTAAAAGAAAACTACGTAAGAGTGAAATGATACACACCATCAGATCAATACTAAATTTCCCTTCTTGGGAAATTCCACTTGTAGTGGAACTGAAAATAAAAACAAAAATAAGTAGATCAATCAATAAGCCTTACTTTCAAAGCAACAAATACAAAATTTTTCATCAGAGTCTCATCAGCCCTCAACTTATAACATTTTTGCCCTCTATTTGAAGTATCAACATCTGAATCCAACATCGGCTGCGGTCCATGGCGTTGATCCTCGGATCTGGATGGCAAAAGATCCAACCTTTTTCGAAAACGGCGTGATCTTAGGCGTAGAGACTTTGGACGATGAAACAAAGCTCGATTGCCTCAATGCAATGTCCCCAAAGCTCAGTGCCTTAGGGTGGATAAATAAATGAGAACAGATCCAATGTTTCGATCGGATCTGAATCAGTAAGACTCCAAAAATAGTTACCTCAGCAAAGAAGGAGGCGGTGTGGAAGCCAGCAAAGAAGGAGGCTGTGGCAAGAAGCAAGGCCAAGGGGATGCGGTTGAAGGCAAGCGATCTGATCTGTGGCAGTGGCGAGAAGCAAGGCAAGAGCTTCCTGTAGCACTGCGATCTGATGTAGCCTTGCGATTCTTGCTCTTTTGGTGAAATGATCCGCTGCTCTCTTCTTATTTTGGCGAGAAGACGTACTGCTCTCATAATATTTTGGGGAATATCAAGAGCCGCTCTTGGGGAAGCTCTCAACATGTAAATGCCTGTTGCTCTTCCCTAAAAATGCCTTTTGCTCTCCCCTAGGTCACGTAACCAGCAAAAATTGGACCCACAATCAAATGAGAGGCTATTTTCCAAGAAAAGTTATCTAAAAATACAAACTTATCATCTTAAACCCTCATCTAAACCGTTCATTCTCCATGATTAAATCCAGACCGTCTTTCTATCAATCATTTGTCCTAGTCAGCTTGTCCTAGTTAGCCCTAGGATTCAAAAAACACTGTCAAATGTATAATAGATATGTTACATATGCGTGACTATACGATGAATGCGTATGTATTAAGGAGTGTATTATAATTATACGTGTGCTGATGTCTGTATTATTATTATGGTATATAGAGTGATTGAACTATGTGAGTATTACCTGAATAAATATTAAGTGTGATTGATTTATGGTATGTATATGGTTGTATTGGTAGACATATATATATATATTGGAGTGGTATTGGTATATGTATAAATGCAGTGTTACGTATGTAGAATATTCTGATATGTGTTTTGAGTCTCACTCAAGCTTGAGTGGGTATACTCTAAGTATATTGAATATATGTTTGTAGTTTGAATATAGCAATGTTTGATGTATGTATAGTGATAGAAGTGTTTGTGCCTGGTTGTGTTACGCACATGATTATGGGTCGCTACACCAGTATATAGTTATAGGTGTTGGTCTTGTGGTATAGTTATTTACTAAGGACTTGCGTGTGTGCTAGCTAAACTAGGTGTGTAGATGAACTGGATATATGATGGCATGATTGGCGCATGTAAATAAAATGTTAGCGTGTATGGGTGTGCACCATGCACGGGTAAGTATGTGCTTAGTTATAGTTATTGGTAACTATGGTATATGTGGCGTGTCGTAAATACAGTAATAGGACCGTATGTGATGTGAATATATGATGAATTATTTGCATGCATTTGAATGACTATATATTGTGAAATTATAGTAGTGATGAATGTATATTAGATATAGGGAAGCTTGATTAATAATGGTATGGTGTGACTACATGAGTTGATGTGTTGGTATTGTATGTGTACTAGGAAATATTAGAGGGTAGTATACCTATGTTGTTTGTGCATAGGTAGATATCTATACGTAGAGCAATGATTGTATTTGCAAGTGTGAGACCATACTTATATGAGTATCTAAAATATTGTTTTGTAAGTAGTAGTTATATAAGGGATGTACGTATATGTATATGATTGAAATACATGTATGAAATTGACTGACTTTAATAAGTATAAGTATATGGCGTACGTGAATGTATACATATACGTGTTGGTAGTGATAATGTTTGACTACCTAGTGCATATATAAGCACGTGTAATGACTATACCTGGTTTGAATTATAATGTGACTTGATTGGGGTAGTTACGAGAGCGACTAGCTATATTAGAAAGTCCGAGGACGGACTTTATTCTAAGGTGGGGAGGATGTAACGACCACTTTTCGTTGTACGTTGTTCGTGCACGTGCTTTTGGCCGTGCACGTGTTTATTTTAGACTTTGGTTGTTTGTGAACACTTTAGTGTGATATGCCGTTATGAAAGTCTCTGAGAGTATTAAATAGCGGCACTAATTTGGAATGACGTTTCTCGAGTCGTTTTCCCACAATTTAATCTTATTCGATGAGACGTTGCGATTCTCACTTTTGACGGGAGACGTTTCGATTTTTAGTTTCGTCGTCCGATGTCGAAATTGAGATCCGTCTTCTTAGTTAGCTCACTTTCGTCATCACGATCACCCCTATATTTATTTTATAATTTTTGGAGTTCATTTGACCACTTTTATATTTTTAACAAGGTTTATAATATTTTTAATAATTAATTTTTATATTAATTTCGGCCAAAGAAAATTTATTTGAGTTTAAAACGTTTTAAATAATTTTTGAGCCAATTTCCAGCTCATTTGGGCCCCACCTAAGCCTTGGGTGAGTTGGAGAAGTTGAGATTCAAATTTTAAATATTTTTGAACTTCTAATCTCATTAGGATTAGCCCTAGACCTAGTCAACCCATCTACACTATATAAACAACCTCTAGGAAGACCTATTTTCGCAAGAAAATAACCCTAGCCGCTTCCAAAACCCAAAATTAACGTTGCGACGAATCGTCGCAACGTTGCGACGAACTCCCCCGCACCGACCAACGGAATCAGCCCCAAATCCCCGCTCAGACCGATCGCCGCCCCCGCACCCAGCCGCTGCATCGCAACCCCGCACCAAGCCGTGTCCGACCGAGTGATTCTCTCGGTCAGACCGATAGCCGCCCCCGCTCACGCCCGCTTCTCCACACCGCACCAAGCCCCGCACCAAGCCCGCTCCGTTCGCCCGCTCCGCACCGTGTCCGACCTAAGCGCTCCCCCGCTCATGCCCGCATCGCCGCTTCGTTGCGACTTTGCAACATTGCAACGACCTGCCCTAGCGCCCGACCGAGACGACCGACCGCACCGACCGAGAGGCCTCCCGCACCCGCTGCTGAGCCTGCTCCGCAGCGTTGCACTGCGTCGTGCACTGTGTCTGACCGAGAGATTCTCTCGGTCAGGCTAGTGTCCGACCGAGCGACGTTCGACGCAACGTCGCAACTCTCGCACCGCTTGCCACCGTGGGCCCCCAAGTTATCCAGAGGTATTGTGGGTCCCCCATAGGTCCCTAGGACTACTGTGGGCCCCACCTAGATGCTTCCTCTCTGATGATTTACCGTGTCAAACGTTGCGACACGTCGTAGCCCGTCGTCGCACGTGCTAGCTTTGGAATCTGGACTCGTCGCTCCGGTTGATGCTCTGAACTTTCCAGTGAGAAATCTATATTGGAATCAGGACTTGGAGCGCGTTCTCTTATTCCAACCCCTGGCGTCACTACCCGACGCCAGTGTAACTTTCGCGTCGTGTTGAGGTAACGCTTTGCACCCCTAGGACCCCCAACCCATTGCCTGTTAATCAAGACTAAAATTGATGTTTTTAAAATGTTTTAAATGTTTTAAATTCACTAATCAAGATTAATAATATGGACTTTAGGCCGGTGGACTTGTGCACGTAGGATAATTGTGATTTTGGACTCTCTTGGATGGTGTGCTCAGACGTTGTACTTGCAGGCAAGTGAAACTTGCTAACTCTTGTGTAGGGCCATATTTTTATGCCACTTCCTTGCTTTTAGCGTAAAAGAGACTAGTCAGTGAAATGATAGCTGGCTAGACGCCTACTTGATCTAGTTTGACAACGAAACTAGATCCGTCACCTAAATGATCTAGCTTGACAACGAAGCTAGATCCAACTCTTTAAACTTGTTGATCCTGCATACTAAACTGTCATGTTTACTTTCCTTACTGTACACTTTACTACTTGCCATGTCATGTCATCCATGCATTGAATATTGCATTCGTAGCACACGCTACATACTTGTACTTACTTGTCCTGGCTAGGTGCACCCCTATGCCATCATGAAAAACACTTCCTGGCTCGTGTTCCAGAAGCGAGCATTACCGTTCGGGGGTAAGGCCCTGGCTCGATACACGTGGGAGGGGTAAGAGTTAAGCGGCCAATCATCTTGGAGTCTGCCTGATCAGCAACTACAGCTGTAAGGCGTAAACTCTGGGTTTGGGGCGGAGTTAAGCGGCCAATCAGTGTGAAAAAAGTCATTTCAGCTGTAAGGCGTAAACTCTGCACATGACATGAAAACGTGACTAGAGAAATCCTTGTAAATGTTTATAGTCTTGCCACACTTGCCATGCCATGCTAGTTTACTCGTTGTTTTCTTTACCTGCTGCACTCATACTTTACCTGCCATGTCATTGCATACTTTTAGAACTGCTAGGTTGTCTTGCTTTACTTTCAGTTTCCTTGCACAAGTCTCTTGTATACTTGCTGACATGTGCCCCTTGCTCTTTTGGGTGTCACATGTTAGACCCCGAGCCAGAGACCGTTGCTGAGTACGTGGTGTTTTGCTGACGCTGAGCCTGAGTCCATGTCTTCCCAGGAGGAGTTTTGTAGACACCGGTGACCATTCTTTGCGACCATGCTGAGTTCTCCTTTTGTTTTAGGTTTTCTGTTAGTTGTCGGTGCGTGGCACCTTTGTTTTATACGTTGTACTTTTGTTGGCCATGAGTGGGCCTTAGACTCTTTTTCTTTTAGCCTGGTGGCTTTTCTGTGATGTTAAAACTTATTTTATGGATATTCTGAGATATCTCTTTTGTCTCATTTCATTATTATTATCTTTGTTTCGTTCGCATTGCAAGGACCTGCAGTTTTAAAATTTGATTGACGCTTATCGGACTTGCAGCTTTGCAGCTTCAAGTCTGAGCGGACCTTCTCATGCTTCGCCTCCATATTTTTGGGAAGCGGGGCGTGACAACCTCCACCTTCACCACCTCGACGATCTTCTCCTCCACCTCTTTCCCACTTCTCCGCACACCCCCAGCCTCCCCCGACCACCCAGCCACACCCTCTTCCGAGGAGGGCGAGGATTCACCTTCTCCTGATTTTTGATTTCACCTTATTTTTTTTTGACTCCCCCTTGCATATTTCTGCATTTCACGATCGCATTTTATTCACTAGCACTGTCATGTCTAGCTTGGGGGACGTCTATTTTGGTGTGTTGTCGTGTTTTGTTTTTTCTCATTTTTGTGTGTGTGCTTGTTTTTCCCCTTTTGAGCGTCGTGTCGTGCGGTTTTATTTCTATTTTCGTGTCGTGTGGTTTGATTTTGATTTTTCTTTATTTTCAGTTTCATCTCTGTGTTTTCTTCGTTTTCATTTCTTTTTGTGTCGGTGCGTATTCCCCCCATCTTCATTGCCCTCCCGTACTCACTCATATTGCATTGAGGGCAATGCAAGTTTCAGCTTGGGGGAGTCACACTTCGTGCGTCATTTGTCTCTTTTTCTTCGCTATTTGAGTCGTTTTTCTCCATCTTTTTCTTTTTCTTTTTCTTTTCTTCTTTTGTTCTCTCTCTCTCCTAGAGATGACCCCATATGATGAATTGCCACAAAATCACACACACACCTAGCACGGCTTCGAGAATCACATTCACTAACCTAAGGAAGCCGAGTCCTCTTGCATTTCATGCATCGTGGGTCCACTTAGTTTTCTTGTGAGTCGTGTGTCGTGACTAGCATTTGGTGTGCTTTTACCTTGTGATTTTGTTTTATATACCTATCCTTGGTTGACCCCTAGATTATCATGCTTCGATTTGAATATGCGGTATTTGCTTCTACTATCTGCTTCTATATGCATGCTATATTTATATCGTATATTTCAATTCGCATGTGTCGGGATTCCACAAACAAGGACTAGGATAACCCATTTAGCCTATGCTCTGATTAGCAAGAAATATCTCCGTTGCCCAAGTGTTTAGAATCCGATTTCATTTTTATTTTACTTGGTGCAAATCCCCTCGTCGTGTACCGTTCTCCCACTTGGGAGAGTACACATGTAAATATCCCAATACCCAAAATTCCAAAAATGAGAGAAAAGAACAGAAAAACCCAAAAAGATGAGAAATGAAAAGAAAAAAAATACAAATACCCAAAACCCACAAAATTCCAGTGTGAATATTTTCCTACTTGCCGTGAATAAAGGGAAGGCGAGAATTTGCACCGAGTGTTCTACTCCACATCTTCTCAACCTCCATCGTTTTCGAAAACACTTGGCATAGGGACCTTCTAGCGATTACCTAGGCTATAGTGTGGTGATTCCCTAGTCCCTAGCTGTGGAGTCCCCGATGCATGATACGCTTCTATTCTTATACTCTTCTCATGCATGCTTGAGCTAATATTCACCGCAATTTCAAATTCGAATCGGTATTTGGGTCGTTTCCTGGGTCTGTGTATATCGAGCTTTATTGCACATCGTAGATAGCGACACCGACTGCTAGCGCACGACCACACTCACTCGCGCTTCACCGCGTGGGCCCACGGCACTTATTTGGACTCGTATTCCTAGGTTTAGTGATGTGATTTGGCATTTGCTTGCTTGGTGTGTCGTTTTTTATTTTGTTGGCTCTGACGGACGATCTAGGATATAGAGTTTTCTTTATCTCACTTCCTCTCTATTTTTTTCCCCTCCGAGCTCCTACTCTCACTCGTCTTCCTCGAGGACGAGGAAGAGTTCAGCTTGGGGGATTTTGACGTGCGTTTATAGTTCATATATTTACGCGCGTTTTCTTCCATGTTATTCTGTATTTACTGCCGTCTTTTATTCGTTTTCTCGTGTTTTCTTGTGTTTTCTTGTTTTCTTTCACTTTTCCGTATTTTCCGTGTTTTGCAGGAGTTTGCTGGCATTTGGGACGCAAAACGATGATATCATGTGTCCCCGGAGCAATGGGAGGAGTCACGCGTGATCCAGGGGGTCAAACGATGAAGATTACATCTTTCAGCCCCTCACCCGGTCGGTTGGTCATCTCCAACCGATCGGGTGATGCACGCGTGCACCACCCGGTCTCAGCTGGAGCTCAAGTGGATGTCACCCGACCGGTTCACAGGCCGGTTCAACGAGGCCGATTCTCTGTCTTTTCAAGCCAAATTCCAACCGATCGGGTGACTCTCACCCGATCAGTTCATCTGTAGCTGATGCTGAGGAGCCGAGACACGGGCACCCAACCGACCCCTTCACCCGATGGCGCCAAGATCCAACCGGTCACCACAAGAACTCAACCGACCGGTTCATATGACCGGGTGAAACTCCGCCGTTTTCTGTTTATTATTTGTAACGGATCACCCGATCGGTTGACTTGTCAACCGATCGGGTGATACGAGATCCTATAAATAGGACCCCTAGGGTTCCAGAAACGGGGGGGGCTGTTAGTTTTTACTGTTTTCTCCTATTTGTGACGGCTGTAATTACTTTTCTATTGTAAGTTTTCGGATCTTTCTTAAACTTTAGTATTATCTTAATTGCTCTACTACCTTCGCATTCCTATCGTCTGATTATGATTTTAACGGTTTGTTTCAGAGTGTTTTCTCACTACAAAGCGTTGACCGTGGAGAACCCGGTCAACGTGGTCAAGGGGCCCGCTTTGGGTCCCTTGGGGGGGCTTCGAATTGGTGCAGAAGGGGCGAGGGGAAGCCTCGGCCCTTGTTGAGACGCTCGGCCTCGGTCAGGAGTGCTCGGCCTCGGCTGGGAGGGGGACGAGGGGTAGCCTCAATCGCCCGGGTAGATGCACGACCGACGGGTGGCGAGGGTGAGTCTCGGACTCGATTAGGATGCTCGGCCTCGGTAGGACGTGTTCGGCCACGGCAGGCTGACGGTGCGGGGAAGCCTCACTGTCCGGTTGATCGAGTGGTCGGAGAGGGGCGAGGGGTAGCCTCGGCCCGTTGATCTGTTGTCCACCTGCGCAGACGAGAACGCTCGTCAGGGGGCCGGACCTTGGTTCCGGCCAAATCCCCTCCGACGCCTAAGTCAGATAGAGATCTGAGAAAGGAGGCCCAGCGGAGACGGTCCGACTCGTGAGGAGATCGTGACGGCGTCTCTCGGCGCGAGCGGGGGAGGAAGGAGATGAATTGGGGGAACGAGGTCGTTGATGGAGTACCTTCGGTTTTGTTACCTGAGATGCGGGGGCTTTTTGGATGATGCCCACCCTCCCCTCATATAGGTGACTCGTCCTGATCATGTGCCATGATGTGACATCATGGCCATCATTCATGGGGACGTGCCAATGTGGGAAGTTTTGACCTCCACTAATTGCGCCCATCTTGATGGGGAGATGAATGTCCTGAAGGTGGCCATGATCGCTGGAGTGATGGACTCGGGCGGTTGCCATATTTGGCGAGCCTTGATGGCTGGTGAGTGATGGCCATTTAAGTCGGGCCATTAAGCTGAGCCATTAAGCCAAGCCATGATGGCTATAGAGTGAAGGCCATTTAAGTCGGGCCATTAAGCTGAGCCATTAAGCCGAGCCATGATGGCTAGAGAGTGATGGCCTTGGACGGTTGCCATATTTTGCGAATGTTTCCTTGACTTGGGCTCCGAGTTCCTCCACTGTGGAAGTGGGCCTTCGTCATGTGTGGAGAAGCGCGGCCCGCCCGTGAGATCCTTGGGCCGAGGCCCTAAGGTCGTAGTAGTCAGGTTGACCAGTCGTAGTTGACTTGGCTCTTCCGGGCCCGGCCAAACTAGTCCCGTTAACATGCCCCCATCTTCTGAGCTCTACCATTGTTGAGGTGGAGGTCGGGAGATGTAGTATAATGTGGGAGAAGTTGTACTCTCTGCAAAACTTTGGTCCGTCTTGCGGAGTTTGCCAGGGACGATAGATCGTCAGCCCGAGATTCGTTCGGTCGTGGGGGAGTCACCCATCGACTTACTGCCGACGAAGGAGATTCGTTCGGTGGCGAGGGGAGTTGTCCCTCGACTTACGGCCGACGAAGGAGATTCGTTCGGTGGCGAGGGGAGTTGCCCCACGACTTACGGCCGACGAAGGAGATCCGTTCGGTGGCGAGGGGAGTTGCCCCTCGGCTTACGGCCGAAGAAGGAGATTCGTTCGGTGGCGAGGGGAGTTGCCCCTCGGCTTACGGCCGACGAAGGAGATTCGTTCGGTGGCGAGGGGAGTTGCCCCTCGGCTTACGGCCGACGAAGGAGATCCGATCGGTGGCGAGGGGAGTTGCCCCTCGGCTTACGGCCGACGAAGGAGATTTTCGGTGGCGAGGGGAGTTGCCCCTCGGCTTACGGCCGACGAAGGAGATCCGATCGGTGGCGAGGGGAGTTGCCCCTCGGCTTACGGCCGAAGAAGGAGATTCGTTCGGTGGCGAGGGGAGTTGCCCCTCGTCTTACGGCTGACGAAGGAGATTCGTTCGGTGGCGAGGGGAGTTACCCCTCGGCTTACGGCCGACGAAGGAGTGCTCGGCCTACTGGTGGGTTGCCCCCAGCCCTTTGACCGATCTGCTGGGGAGTGCTCGGAGGTCC
Source organism: Scilla litardierei (assembly GCA_030789695.1). Classification (NCBI taxonomy): domain Eukaryota; kingdom Viridiplantae; phylum Streptophyta; class Magnoliopsida; order Asparagales; family Asparagaceae; genus Scilla; species Scilla litardierei. The sequence goes on along the minus strand of CM061142.1, from coordinate 84,153,987 downwards.
TGATCATCTGCATTGACCTTAACACTGAGGTGTCGAGATGGCATTGAGGAGACTTCGACTGGTTCAACCTCCGTCACTTTGAAGTGATCGTGCTTCGATCTGCCTGAAAGCAATCGAGAAGACGTCTAAGGTTGACACAACAGAGGATGCCGATCCCTGTCGATCGGAGTCTGGGTGCCCCGATCTCAAGTTGATGTAGACTTGGTGGCCTCGTTCGCTTTTCATCGTGAATCCTTTACGATGGTGGGTGTGGCCGGTCGAGCTCGGACTCAAGCTCGGACGTGATGGATCCATCGGCATGGGAAGTCTTCGCTGCCACCGTCGGATTGTTGTGAGGTGAGGGATCGGAGGCGGCTACCGTGGCCACCCTCGCCGATGCTGTCAGATCACCGTTGGGTGCGAGGGACTTGCAGCGGGAGAAGCGGTAGGAGGACGCCAAGGATGGGGTTGTCGGGGGAGAGGTCAACTGATCCGGTCTCTCTAGCGTTAGCTTGGCCCATTCTCCGCCCTGGGCGGCCTCCACCTTGGCTTTAAATCACGCCAAAACACTGGGTGGCACCGGAGGCCAGATTGGCCGTTCGATGTCGCTGTTGGCCGCAAGTCGGGGTTAACTCCCGCACCAATCTGAAGCCCGGACGCTGGGGGGCGAGGGTCGGTCGAACTCGGACGCCCCCCCATACTTGATTTGAATGATAGACTCGTGAAGTTCGGGGCTTGGCGTGACAGTGAGCTGAAAGATGAATTACCACATATTTGGTCGAAGACTCGAACTCGGACGCCCCATGTTCCAGCAAGAAGAGTTCTTGAAGCTCAGATGGAGGATCCGCTGCCCGACGCGGCAGCTAGCGATAGCGGCCTGGGAGCTCGTTGGCTTGCTGCTGCTAATTATCTTCGAGGGGCAGCCCGCCTTCAAGCAAGGGAGCTCGGCGGACGTCATTCACATTACGCCAAAGGTAATGGAGTGTATTGCGCGACAAATGCAAATAGATCAGCATATGAGAACCGATCAATTGTACATCAAGCACCAATTTGACAAGAAATCCCAGTGCAGAGATCAAACAAAAATATATGTTCCTTTATAATTCAAAGATTCAAGAAGCAAAGTCGTACCCGTGAGAGGAGCTTCAAATTTTGGCGATTGATTGAACCTGAGGATCTCGGGTTGATGCTTGCATGAGCTAGAGGTGCCTCGTTGGATCGAGGGGGAACTCGAGAGATCGAGCTTCATCGGCGGAGGAGTCTCGTTGGATAAAACACCGGTTCGACGGGTCGAGCTCGTTCAGGCCAGAGGAAGGGTCGGAGTAGATTTCTCCGGCCGGAGGGGGGTCGATCGGGGGAGATCCGACCTAGGCCGGCTTCGTCGAGCTCTTGCAAGCTGGAAGATCAGCGACTGGACGAGATCCGACCCAGGCGAGCTCCGGTCTGATCTGATCTTGGGGGAGAGTCGATCGGAGGAGATTGATGCAAAGGATATCCTCATTGATCGAAAAGTTGTAGCCAGTCTTAGGGCAGACGAAGCTCCCCTCCTCGACATGGATCTCGAGCAGTGCGTGGTCGTGAGCATCGCCGGGTCGGACACGTCACGGCGACGTCGAGGGCCCTGTACACACGATCCGCGGTACTAGATCCGCTGCAAGAAGATTTTGGCTCGTCGGGACGAGATCCGCGGTGTCGCCACTCGAGCCGAGGCCTCCAATGACTGATCATGTGTCTTTACGAAGCTGGTCGACCGAGTGGTTGGTAGGACATAGCTCTTAGGACCACGCATGCCTCTTCAAGGAGCTCGTCTTGTGTCTTTGCGGGGCTCAACCAGCAAATCTCCTTCTTCACAACGCCGGTGTTCGTAGAGCTCGCTGGGATTCGAATTCCCGGTCCATCCGAGGGACCATGCTCCGAATAGGATCGGGTCGGAGGCTCAGATTGAGCCCGATGAAGCCTAGAAGACGGGTAGGAGGTTCGGATCGATCCTAAGCCAAGCAGCTGGAGTCGAATCGTCGATCGGAACCAGAGGTCCTCGAACACCAGCTCGCCAAGCGGATCTCATCAGACCTTGGCTTTTTCGAGTGGATCTCGTCAGATCTGAGCCTCGGCGGTGGTGGCATCAGCTTCGTGCCAGCCGCAAGATCCACATCCGCCTCTGACGAGGTCTGCTTCTTGATGGCGGGGGTGATTTTGGAGATTGCCATCAAGTCGGGGTTTCTCAGGTCTGACGCCAACGACACCGCCTGGGAGAGGCATCGGCCTGGGTTCGAAGGCCACGTCGACCCTCTCATGCGCCTCCTTGAAAGGTACTGCGATATGGAGGGTGATCTTCTGGGACCGGCAAGGGGAACCGCCGTCGATCAGCTCCGGGGAGACCCTAGGCAGGGCGCGCCGCGTCGCCGGCGATCCTCCTCAAGAGGGGAATCGGATCCCCCGAAGGACCCGGATCGGGTGCGGTCGAAAACGGACGTGCCTCGGATAACCGCCTGGGGGTCCGTCGGCGGAAGGAGATGAGATGGCGTGATGGAGGGTGATGAGATGTCGTCTTCTCCTCCGATGCTTTTGATTTCTTGGGAACCCCAACTTTGGACAGAATGATCGTTTTGTAGAAGTTCATCTCGTGGGATTTTGGGCGGGGGGTCCAAACCCTAATGAGATGGGGGGTCTCGTAATCAAGATGTGAGTCTGAAAGGTATGCGGTCCGCCACCGCTTCGGCAGTTCGGTCTTTCAGATCAATGGAACAAGCCAATGCCGATTTGGTTGGTGACGTAGGTACTGACTCGTTCCCACAGACGGCGCCAGATGTTTCAGAGTGTTTTCTCACTACAAAGCGTTGACCGTGGAGAACCTGGTCAACGTGGTCAAGGGGCCCGCTTTGGGTCCCTTGGGGGGGCTTCGAATTGGTGCAGAAGGGGCGAGGGGAAGCCTCGGCCCTTGTTGAGACGCTCGGCCTCGGACAGGAGTGCTCGGCCTCGGCTGGGAGGGGGACGAGGGGTAGCCTCAATCGCCCGGGTAGATGCACGGCCGACGGGTGGCGAGGGTGAGTCTCGGACTCGATTAGGATGCTCGGCCTCGGTAGGACGTGTTCGGCCACGGCAGGCTGACGGTGAGGGGAAGCCTCACTGTCCGGTTGATCGAGTGGTCGGAGAGGGGAGAGGGGTAGCCTCGGCCCGTTGATCTGTTGTCCACCTGCGCAGACGAGAACGCTCGTCAGGGGGCCGGACCTTGGTTCCGGCCAAATCCCCTCCGATGCCTAAGTCAGATAGAGATCTGAGAAAGAAGGCCCGGCGGAGACGGTCCGACTCGTGAGGAGATCGTGACGGCGTCTCTCGGCGCGAGCGGGGGAGGAAGGAGATGAATTGGGGGAACGAGGTCGTTGATGGAGTACCTTCGGTTTTGTTACCTGAGATGCGGGGGCTTTTTGGATGATGCCCACCCTCCCCTCATATAGGTGACTCGTCCTGATCATGTGCCATGATGTGACATCATGGCCATCATTCATGGGGACGTGCAAATGTGGGAAGTTTTGACCGCCACTAATTACGCCCATCTTGATGGGGAGATGAATGTCCTGAAGGTGGCCATGATCGCTGGAGTGATTGACTCGGGCGGTTGCCATATTTGGCGGGCCTTGATGGCTGGTGAGTGATGGCCATTTAAGTCGGGCCATTAAGCTGAGCCATTAAGCCAAGCCATGATGGCTATAGAGTGAAGGCCATTTAAGTCGGGCCATTAAGCTGAGCCATTAAGCCGAGCCATGATGGCTAGAGAGTGATGGCCTTGGACGGTTGCCATATTTGGCGAATGTTTCCTTGACTTGGGCTCCGAGTTCCTCCACTGTGGAAGTGGGCCTTCGTCATGTGTGGAGAAGCGCGGCCCGCCCGTGAGATCCTTGGGCCGAGGCCCCAAGGTCGTAGTAGTCAGGTTGACCAGTCGTAGTTGACTTGGCTCTTCCGGGCCCGGCCAAACTAGTCCCGTTAACACGGTTCATTTTCGTTTAGATCGCTTTTTAATGAATATTTGTGAGTAGTTCCCAAATCTGGGATTTTGGCGGAAACCCCTTCGGGGGCTCTTCCCGATGCATCCATAGGGTTAGGAAATCGATAGGGATTAGGAATCTAACGGTTACGCTGGGTGTTTTATTGTCATCGGCGGGAAAAAGACCGCCTTTGACCGTTGGGCCAAGGGGGAATAAACTTGGCGGTTGACTCCCTAGCCATAGCTCACGCCCTTAGCGTAGACACCGAATCCTAGCGCGCGGGAGCGGCAGGATGAGACGTTGGGAGTTATCGTTGCGAGCTTAGTGCTCCCGGAATCGATCAGTGTTAATGGACATGGGAGTGCCCACTGATCGAACCCGGGAAGTCCAGTGTATCATCCTGGGCACCGACAGGAATATCGGGCCCATGGGATGCCGGTACCACTTTCAGAGGCAACGTCTCACCATTAGACCCTAATTCCGATCGCCATCCTACCCGTAGGCCGTATCGGCGAGAGTCACTCGTTGGAGTGGAAACCAAAGTCCCGGGTTTATTTTCTTATTGTTCATACCTTGCATTCCTTTCCCGTGACAACCCATCAACCGATCCGGGCTAGCTCGCCCACGGGGTGATTTCGGTCCTCCTTGACACAAGCACATCCTAGCCTCCCTGTGTTCGACCCCCAAGCCACACTACAACACAGTGCGCTTGCGGTTACAAATATCTAAACCCTCAAGCGGGTCCCCCGGCCATTTGCGGCTAGCAGATCGGGGGCACGTCATACCATTGGCTCATTTGATGAATTATCCCAAATCTTTTGTAGGCAGTTTATTACAGGACGTCGTCAAAAGCAAAAAATCATCCCACCTCTTTTCTCTGTAGTAAGGGGAAAAGAGTCACTTCGATATTTTATTAGGCGCTTCAATGAGGAAAGTCTACAAGTCGAAGGTGCCACAGATACTACCATCATCGCTCCCCTCACTTAAGCAGTTTGCAGCAAAAATTTGCTGAAATCTTTGCACCAGTTTCTGCCGACCAACCTCAAACACATGTTCAATATGACGGATCGGTTCATGGCTTCGAAAGAAGCACTCACCATTAAAAATAAGGGAACCCCTAAGTACCAGGAACAAACAAGGCGAGAAGCACGACCCCGAGGAAGCCCCCGTCAAGAACTATGAGATCAGCGGAGAAGAGATAAGAGTCACCAAAGCAAGGACTGCCGGCTAACGAGGCTTATGTCAAGTCAAATGCCCCCAAGGTAGAAGTACTAGTATACGCTCAATGAGAAGGACTCATCAATGAACATGTTCCCAAACAAAAGAACATGTATGAGAAAAGAGATGACTTAAAATACTGCAAGTACCATAACGACTATGGCCATGACACTGATGATTGTTGGACCCTGAAGAAAGAGAATGAGGCCATGGTTAAGCATGGACAGCCGAAGAAGTTTAGCAATGATCCTCAAACAAAAGAAGGAGCCTCAAAGAAAACAAACAAAGGGCTAATGACAGGATCACCAATCACCAAAGTCTCCGATTAAAGCTTCTAGAACGGAAAGAGAAGATCAGAAAGTATCAGGCGTAGAAAACTCCAGGAGAAATAAAATTCATGTATGATTATATTTTATCAGTTGATTAAAAAATATTTAATGAATAAAGTTTATTTCGAAAACAGACACTCACTTCATATGACATGCATGCCAATTGTGTTTTGAGATGATTATTCCATCGACACTCTATTCATCTTCGAAAGCATTAATCACGGGGATCCCTAGACAATGTCATCTCTGCCCTCTTTATCTCAATAAAGGAGGACACAGACCATCCATTGTCATCGGTCGTAAGAGGAAGGGGGCATGCCCCTCGCTACGGAACGATGACTCATGTCGTTGGTTGTAAGACGAAGGGGAAACTCCCTTGACACCAAATGACAATCCATTGTCATCGGTTGTAAGACAAAGGGGCCATGCCCCTTGCTACCAAATGACCACCCATGTCATCAGTCGTTAGACGAAGGGGCCATGCCCCTCGCTACAGAACGACCATCCATGTCGTTGGTCGTAAGACGAAGGGACACCCAATCGCAATCGAACGACCCATGTCGTTAGCCGTAAGACAAAGGGGCCACCCCCATGCCACCGAACGACCATCCCTAGTCGTTGGTAGTAAGACGAAAGGGACACCCCCTTGCATATGAATGACCCATGTCGTCGGCCTTAAGATGAAGGGGTGATCCCCTTGCAACTAAACGACCCATGTCGTCGACCATAAGACAAAGAGGCCACCCCCTCATTATCGAACAATCACCATGTCGTCGGTCGTAAGCCGAAGGGTCCATGCCCCACGTGACCAAACGACCATCCATGTCGTCGACCATAAGATGAAGGGACCACCCCCTCGCCACCAAACAACCATCCATGTCGTCGCACGTAAGATGAAGGCCACTCCCTCGCCACCAAACGACCATCCATTATCGTCGGCTGTAAGAAGAAGGTGCCACACCCTCATTACCAAACGACTACCTATGTAGTCGACCGTAAGACAAAGGGGCCATGCCCCTTGCTACCAAACGACCATCCATGTCGTTGGCCATAAGACGAAGGGGCCACCCCCTTGCAACCAAATGACCCATGTCGTCGGCTGTAAGACGAAGGGGCCACCCCCTTCACAACCGAACGACCATCCATTATCGCCGATCGTAAGACGAAGGAGCCACTCCCTCGGAACCTATCGACACATGTCGTTGGCCATAAGACGAATGGACCATCCCCCTCGCAACCGAACTACCCATGTCCTCGACCATAAGACGAAGGGGCCATGCCCCTCGCTACTGAACGACCATCCATGTCGTCGGCCATAAGATGAAGAGGCTATCCCTTCGCAAACGAATAACCCATGTCGTTGGCCATAAGACGAAGGGGCCATTCCCCTCGCCACCGAACAACCATCCATTGTCGTTGGCCGTAAGACGAATGGGCTACCATCGCAACCGAACGACCCATGTCGTCGGCGTAAGACGAAGGAGCTACCACCTCGTAATCGAAGGACCAAATGCGTCCGCCATAAGATGAAGGGGCCATGCCCATCACTACCAAACAACCATCATTGTCTTCGGACATAAGTCGAGGGCTACCCTCTTGCTACCGAACGACCCATGTCGTCGATCGATGGGCCACCATCTCGCTACTTAAAGATCCCCGTCTTACTTTAGAAATTTAAATAATCATTATTCAACAACTCAACCACTCTCTTCATGATAAGCAGTGGTCTGACTTGTTGCAAGGGCTAACCAGCGATATAAGCACTTACGTTCCTAAAGCCATGGGGCACAGAACAATGTTTTTAAATTTTTTCTATAAATATACATTTTTCGTTATTTTACAAAAATGTATCATAATGCAAACTAAAAGGCACAAAAAACTTAAGGGTTTGCAAAAATTTCATGACTGACTGACGTGTGTGTATATTTTATATATTCACGCACGTCTTCTTTGTGTTTTTCGTTATTTTCCGCCGTCCCGTATCCATTTTCTTGCATTTTCTAGTTTTCTTTCACTTCTCCTTGTTTTTATGTGTTTACAGGAGATTGCCCGCATAGGGGACACATAACGAAGATACCATAAGTCCCCGGAGCGACGGGAGAAGTCACGCGTGATCCAGGGGGTCAAACGACCAAGATTGCTATCTTTCAGCCCCCCACCCTATCGGTTGGATGTAGCCAACCGATCGGGTGATGCACGCGTGCACGACCCGGACAGCAGCTGAAGCAATGTGAGCATCAACCGACCGGTTCGACGACCGGTTCAGCCCAACAGGCTTCTCGGGAAATTGAAGCTGAATTCTAACCGATCGGGTGACCTTCACCCGATCGGTTCATCTGTAGCCGATTCCCCCATGAGACGACCTGGAGAGCTCACTCGACGGCCAACTGATCGTGCCAAAACGTCGCAAGTTTCTGTCTTTTCGGCGACATTTCCAACCGATCGGTTGATTTATCAACCGATCGGTTCACCCGATGACCGCAAGATCCAAACGGCGAGCCGCTTGCGCCAACTGATCCTGTCATATGACCGGGTAAAGTTTCTGAAGACCGCAACCGAAGCACGTAGCAGCTCACCCGATCGGGTGATTCTTCAACCGATCGGGTGACGTCGTTTTCTATATATATAGAAGCCCTAGGTTTTCAGAAACGAGAGCTGTGTATTTTTCTGTCTTTTTTCCTATTGTGACGGCTGGAATTTTATCTTTATTTGTAAGTGTTCTGATCTTTATGAAACTTTGATATTATCTTAATTGCATTACTACTACCGCATTTCAATTGCCTGATTATTTTTTTAACGGTCGATTTTCATTTAGATCGCTTTTTAGCTATAATGCGTGAGTAGTTCCCTAATCTGGGATTTTGGTGGAAACCCCTTCATAGGTTCTCCCTAATGCGTCCATAGGACTAGGAAATCGTTAAGGAATAGGAATCTATTGGTTACGCGGGGTGTTTTATTATCATCGACGGGAAAAAGACCGCCTTTGACCGTTGGGCCAAGGGGGAATAAACTTGGCGGTTGACTCCCTAGCCATAGCTCACGCCCTTAGCGTAGACATCGAATCCTTGCGCGCGGGAGCGACAAGATGAGATGTTGGGAGTTATCGTTGCGAGTTTAGTGCTCCCAGAGTTGGTCAGTGTTAATGGATATGGGAATGGCCACTGACCGAACCCGGGTAGTCTGGCGTATCATCATGGGCACCGACTAGAATATCAGGCCCATAGGACCCTAGTATCACTCTTAGAGGCAACGTCTCACCACTAAACCCTAATTCCGATCGTTGTCCTATCCGCCGGTCGTAATAGCGAGAACACATAATAAGGTGGAAACCGAAGTCCCGGGTTTCCCTTTATATTGTTTAACCCCGTATTTACATTCCGTGACAACCCATCCATCGATTCGAGCTAGCTCACCCCTAGGGTGAATTGGTTCCTTTCTGACACAAGCACAACCACGCCTCCCTATGTTCGACCCCCAAGCCACACTACAACACAAGTGCACTTGCGGTACAAATATTTTTAATCTGGTTGCCCCATCATATTGCACACTAGCATAATCGCAAACCGGGAGGGACGTCAAGCTCTACGGCGCCGTTGCCTGGGAGGCAACGTGCTTGCTTATTTTAGGACCTTCGAACCCTTGAGTCTAGCTCATATCCCTATCTTGCGATAATTTTCACGTTCTTCTTTTTTATTTTTATTTTTCTAATTTTTATTTTCTATTTTTATCTGTTACTATCCCACACTTGCTTCACGGGTGTTTGTTGCTTTCCATGCGCAGGAACACAAGGAGTCTTGACGACTTGATTCCTGTTGATCCGGAGATAAACGCCACTCTTAGGCGTCTGGTCGCAGAGAAGAGAAGAAGAGAAGAGTCTGAATCCATGGGGGAGAATACCCCACCGCATAAATCCCTGTTGGAGTACTCGATGCCATCCATTGAGTCCACCTCCTCTATCCGACCTCCTGCTATTACGGCACAGAGCTTCGAGCTTAAGCCATCCTTAGTGACGTGGATCCAGCAGGATCAATTCTCTGGGGCACCCATGGAAAGCCCTATCGAACATCTGGACTCCTTCTTAGAGAAGTATGACACATTCTGGATTAATGGAGTCACAACTGAAGCAATCCGTCTGAATTTATTCCCCTTCTCTCTGTGGGATAAGGCCAAGCAGTGGCTTAGGGGAAAGGACCCGAACACTTTCAACACCTGGGAGAAGCTCTCGAATGCGTTCTTGACTAAGTTCTTCCCTCCGAGGAAAACGATGAAGCTGAGGAGTGAGATCTCCTCCTTCTCCCAGGCCAGCCACGAGTCTCTGCATGAAGCCTGGACAAGATACAAAGAAATGCAGCGGAGATGCCCTCATCACGAGCCTCCTAAGTGGCAGATTATAAATCTGTTTTATAATGGATTGAGGGACGACTTGAAGTCTTCGATGGACGTTGCGGCTGGAGGGTCCTTTATGTCTAGGAGTGAAGAAGATGCCGGACAAATTCTTGAAAACATGGCATCGAACAATGAGCGATGGTGTGACGAGAGAGCCACACCTAGATCTGGGGGTATCCACAGGGTGGAGGACGTCGACAAATTATCTAGCAAGTTTGACTTGATGTCGCCTCAGATCTCTATGCTGATGATAGGAGCCGGAGGTACCAGTACACAACATATTGCGGCGGTGGAAGTAGAAGTCATGGAGGACTTCGAGGGTGGTGACATCTCACCACCGGTGGACCAAGCGAGTGCATTATTCTACAATCCTACGGGAAATGCGCTGTATCCACCATGGACTAGCTCCAATCCGGCCTACTCTCCAAACAATCGGAACCACCCCAATCTTAGCTACCGGGCGCCTTATCAGCAACCGCAACCACAAGTATATCAGCCGCCTAGGCAACAACAGCAGTTTCAGCAGCAGCAGTTTTAGCAATAGCAACCCCTACAATCATACCAGCAGTACCCCCCAAGGAACCAGCAGCCCATGCAGCAGCAGCAGCAGCAGTCGTACGGCCAGCAGCGTGCTATCTCCCCGGTTGAGTCCCTCTTGACTCAGTACATTTCGAACCAGGAGAAGATCAATTTGAAGCTGGAAATAGGGCAGAGGGCCCTAACTGACCAAGTAACCCAGCTGGGGTTGCAGGTGGCGAACCTTCAAAGGTCGCAAAATCAATTGCCGCCACAACCGGAAGTGAACCCAAGGGGGGCAAATCAAAATTTGGCACTAACGCATGAACATACGAATGTGTCCGCTATCATCTTGAGAAGCGGGACACAATTTCCTGCAAGAGTGCCAGTCAAGGAACCTGAAGCACCGTTGGTCGTAGAGCGACCAATTGAAAAAGCTAATGACAACGACGCTTCGTCAGCAAATACCAAGACTCCGGAGGGATTCCTGACGTGCGTTTATATTTCATATATTTGCGCACGTTTTCTTCCGTGTTTTTCCGTTATTTACCGCCGTCTTATATTCGTTTTCTCGTGTTTTCTTGTTTTCTTTCACTTTTCCGTGTTTTTCGTATTTTGCAGGAGTTTACTTGCATAGGGGACATAAAACGACGATATCATGAGTCCCCGGAGCAACGGGAGGAGTCACGCGTGATCCAGGGGGTCAAACGACGAAGATCGCATCTTTCAGCCCCTCACCCGACCGATTAGTCACTTCCAACCGATCGGGTGATGCACGCGTGCACCACCCGGACACAAGTTGGAGCGGCCAAGAAGTCACCCGGTCGGTTCAGAGACCGGTTCAAACGCCCCAACTCTCTGGAATTCTGATGCTGAATGCCAACCGATTGGGTGACCTTCACCCGATCAGTTCACCTGTAGCCGATTCTCCGAAGCCAAGACACATAGAGATCAACCGACCGGTTCACCCGACGGCACGAAGATCCAACCGATCAGCTTCAACCCTCAACCGACCGTGCCGTGGTGACCGGGTGAAGTCCTATTCTGAGCTGCCGAAGAAACGAAGCAGGTCACCCGATCGGGTGATATCGTATTCTATATATAGGACCCCTAGGTTTTCCAGAAACGTGAGTTGTTATTTTTTGCTGTTTTTCCTCTCTCTTGACTGTTGTAATTTTTCAGATATTTGTAAGTTTTTCGATCTTTGTCAAACTTTAATATAGTGTTATTAGCATTGCTCTTACTACTTTTCAATCGCCTGATCATGATTTTTACGGTCGATTTTGCTTTAGATCGCTTTTTACTAAATATGTGTTAGTAGTTCCCAAATCTGGGATTTTGGTGGAAACCCCTTCGTGGGTTCTCCCTGATGTGTCCATAGGACTATGAAATCGATAGGGATTAGGAATCTACCGGTTACGCAGGGTATTTTATTGTTATCGGCGGGAAAAAGACCGCCTTTGACCGTCGGGCCAAGGGGGAATAAACTTAGCGGTTGACTCCCTAGCCATAGCTCATGCCCTTAGCGTAGACGTCGAATCCTAGCGCGCGGGAGCGACAGGACGAGATGTTGGGAGATATCGTTGCGAGCTTAGTGCTCCCGGAGTCGGTCAGTGTTAATGGACATGGGAGTGCCCACTGACCGAACCTGGGAAGTCCGGCGTATCATCCTGGGCACCGACCGAAATGTCGGGCCCATGGGACACTGGTACCACTTTCAGAGGCAACGTCTCACCATTAGACCCTAATTCCGATCGTTATCCTACCCGTAGGCCGTATCGGCGAGAATTGCACGATAGGGTGGAAACCAAAGTCCCGGGTTTTTCCTTTATATTGTTTATCACTTGCATTCTATTTTTCATGACAACCCATCATCCGATTCGGGCTAGCTCGCCCATGGGGTGAATTTGACCCTTCTTGACACAAGCACATCCACACCTCTCTGAGTTCGACCCCCAAGCCACACTACAACACCGTGCGCTTGCGGTTACAAATATTTAAATCTCATGCCCCCTAATATATTATTGCACACATCAAACACGCACAAAGCAGCGGACGTCAAGCTTTATGGCGCCGTTGCCGGGGAGGCAACGTGCTTGTTATTTTAGGGTTTCATGAACTCTCGTGTCTAGCTCTCATCCCTACCTCGCGATAATTTTCGCATTCTTCTTTTTCCTTTTTATTTTCTTATTTTTGTTTTTATTTTTTATTTTATCTGTTTCTTTCCCACTTTTCGTTTCACGGGTGTTTGTTGTTTTTTATGCGTAGGAGTTCAAGAAGTCTCGACGACTTGATCCCTGTTGATCCAGAGATAAACGCCACCCTAAGGCGTTTGGCCGTCAAGAAGCGAAGAAGAGAGGATCCTGAAACCATGGGGGAGAACACCCCACCTCACAAGTCCCTGTTGGAGTACTCGATGCCATCCATCGAGTCCATCTCCGCCATCCGTCCTCCAGCTAGTACGGCGCAAAGCTTCGAGATTAAGCCGTCTTTGGTGACGTGGATCCAGCAGGATCAATTTTCGGGTGCACCCATAGAGAGCCCCATTGAACATTTGGACTCCTTCTTGGAGAAATGTGACACCTTCCGGATAAACGGTGTCACAACTGAGGCGATCCGTCTGAAGCTATTCCCCTTCTCTCTGTGAGATAAGACCGAGCTGTGGCTTAGGGGAAAGGACCCGAATACATTCAACACCTGGGTGAAGCTCTCAAATGCTTTCCTGACAAAGTTCTTTCCTCCGGGGAAGACCATGAAGCTGAGGAGTGAGATCTCCTCCTTCTCCCAGGCCAGCCACGAGTCTCTGCACGAAGCCTGGACCAGATACAAGGAGATGCAGCGGAGATGTCCCCACCATGAGCTCCCTAAGTGGCAGATTATAAATCTTTTCTATAATGGGTTGAGGGACGATTTGAAATCTTCCATGGACGCCGCGGCTGGAGGGTCCTTTATGTCAAGAAGTGAAGAAGATGCCGGGAACATTCTTGAAAATATGGCATCCAACAATGAGCGGTGGTGTGACGAGAGAGCCACACCTAGATCTGGGGGCATCCACAGGATCGAGGACGTCGACAAATTATCCAGCAAGTTTGACTTACTGTCGACCCAGATCACTACATTGATGGTAGGAGCCGGTGGTGCCGGTACGCAACATATTGCCGCGGTGGAAACAGAAGTCATGGGGGAATTCGACGGTGGTGACATCTCACCACCGTTGGACCAAGCAAGTGCACTGTTCTACAATCCTATGGAAAATGCGCCGTATCCACCACAGACTAGCTCCAACCCGGCCTACTCTCCTAACAACCGGAATCATCCCAACCTTAGCTACCGGGCGCCTTATCAACAGCCGACTCAGCAGCAGCAACAACAAATATATCAGCCGGCTAGGCCCCAGCAGCAGTTTCAGCAGCAGCAATTTCAGCAGCAACCACCTCCACAACAATATCAGCAATATGCTCCAAGGAATCAACAGCCCATCCAGGAGCAATATGGCCAGCAGAGGGCCATCTCTCCGGTTGAGTCCCTCTGGACTCAATACATCGCCAACCAGGAGAAGATAAATCTGAAACTGGAGATGGGACAAAGAGTTCTAACTGATCAGGTAACCCAGCTGGGGTTACAAGTGGCGAACCTTCAGAGACCGCAGAATCTATTACCGCCACAGCCTGAGGTGAACCCGAGGAGGGTAAATCGGACCTTGGCGCTCACGCATGAGCATGAGAACGTGTCCGCCATCATCTTGAGGAGCGAAACGCAAATCCCCACAAGAGTGCCCCCCAAAGGACCGGAAGCACCGTTGGTCGTGGAACGACCAATTGAAAAATTAAACGACGACGGTGCTTCGTCGCCAAAGCCAACTACTCCGGAGGGAGTCCATGAAGAAGAAGAGAAAAAGAAAACGGAGGAAGGACACCTCAGAGTGTTCAAGCCCATTGTGCCTTTTCACAACGGCTTGCCCAAGCCAAAATAGACGAGAAATATGGTAAATTCTTTGCCCTGGTAAAAGATCTGAGCTTGCAAATCCCCTTCCTCGAAGCTATCGAGACGATTCCCTCCTACGCCAAATTTCTAAAGGACTTGGTGACAAGAGGATCCAGAAAGGAGAAGGTCGTATTAACGGCGGAGTGCAGTGCCCTCATTCAGCGCGTAAATCCACCCAAGCTCAAAGACCCAGGAAGTTTCTCCATCCCTTGTTCGATTACGGAAGTGCAAATCCAGAGGGCGCTCGTTGATCTAGGAGCGAGCGTCAGTTTGATGCCCCTATCGCTATACAGGAGAATGGGATGGGAGACTTGGAGCCCACCGGCATGACATTGCAGCTTGCTGACCGTTCGTCAAATACCCGATGGGAGTAGTAGACGACCTCCCTGTTGATGTGAGTGGAGTACAAGTACAGGTGGATTTTGTGGTGTGGACATATCGGAAGATAAGCACACCCCTATTATCCTTGGATGGCCCTTTATGGCAACCGCCGGTGTGCTAATAGACGTGAAGAATGGGAAGCTTTCCCTTAACGTCGGTCAAGAAAAAGTCGAATTTGACTTGGGGTTGTCGATGAAGCACACAGATCCTCCGGATGATCCTAGTATTAATGTGCTGGAGTTGGAAGAAGAGAGAGCTGTGGAGGCAAGCTCCTGGGAGATTCTCTCGAGAAATCCCCCCGATGGCTTGGGGGACTCAGAAGAACCAGTCGGTCCGAAGAAGAATGATGTTGCTGATGAGGCGGTCGCCCGACATGTGATCCCTCCCGGATTCCCAAAAGCTCCTCCTACGAGGAGAAAAGGCAAAGAACCCATGGGGCTCACCGGGGATGAGATCCGGGTCCCTAAACGAGTGGCGGAGGACGCCAATATGAAGAAGAAGCCCCTGGACCTCGTCAACAAAGGAAGAGTTGTCGAACAAGTCTTCTTGTCGCCACCGACTACAACAAAGGGAGAAGCTGAAGCGATGCCATACTTTGGGCACCACCCGTATCGCCTACCTTGAACATCATCAACGGGCGTCGAGCTAACGACGTTAAACAAAAGCGCTTCATGGGAGGCAACCCATGCTCTAACCCTTTGTTTCCATTTTTAGGACTATTTTTAACTTTATTTTATCTATTTTTAATAAATAAATCCAGCCGCAAGAACTTCTGTTGAGGGACTTAGGCCGTTTGTGCACTTTTGCAGAAAACAAGGCCCCAACCGATCGGTTGATAACTCACCCGATCGGTTGGGATGTATCAGCTAACGGCCGTATCAGTCACTCAACGAACCGATCGGGTGAATCCGGCCGAGACCGGGTGACAGACCGTGTAATCTGTGCAGAAGTCTCGGGAATTTTGGGGAATTGGTCAACCGATCGGGTGAAGATATGCGAAACCGGTTGGCAGACCGGGTGAACTGGGGCTGAAGTCTCGGGAAATTTTCAGAGTTTGTCAACCGATCGGGTGATGAGAAGCATGACCGGGTGATAGACCAGGTGAGCTGTACTAGACTCTCGGGAAAATTTGTGGAGCGGCCAACCGATCGGTTGAGTTATCAACCGACCGGTTCGTCTGTAGCATCTCTTCAGTTGAAAATCTCGACCTAATCGTCAACCGATCGGGTGACAACTCACCCGATCGGTTCGACTTAAACCCTATAAATACACCCCTGCCCCGACCGTTCATTTCCTCTCCCGATCTCGCTAATTCCGCCGTCGTTTCGTCTTCCCAGCTCCCCTAACGGCCGGAAAACTCCTCCCACGACCTCCACTCCCCCTCTAGCCTCTCTCTACACCTACCCCTTCCATCTCTCCATCGTTTTCCCTCTCTCCCTCTCTCCCATTTCGCTTTCTCAAGCCCTAATTCCCCCATTTTCGGATTTTTCGCTGAAGAGAAGTGCCGTGGCTCCACACTCCGTCCGATTGCACGGTATTGGGGTCAATCTCAAGCAAGGAGCTCCAACCTCTGCTGGGTAACTTCGCTCCACTACTCAAGTTTACTTTTTACCCTAGAATTTCTACCAGCTTGATTGTTTGTGTGTGCGTGATTTTATCGTGTTCTACACTCATTTGCATCACTCTCATGCACCCACTATGGCCTAGGATCGTGATAAGGGGAAGGGTATCATGCGGGAGGAGGAACCGTCTAGAAAGAGACGCAAACAAACACGTCCTCCTCCCAATACACCACGTGCACTATCACTAGCCCCTCCCCCCACCTGTTATCCCCCCTCCGAACCCAATGTTGGGCTCGCATGGGTATCAATTTCGGAACCAAGAACACAAAGACTTCTACCATACACTTGATGCTCGGGGGCATCTATCAACCAAATTTGCCCACACCCAATCGCTTATCGATCTCAGTGTCTTCACCAAGTTCGAGACTCTTTTCGCGAACTTAGGTTGGTTAGCCTTCCTGAACACCACCGCGTTGTCTTACTCGTCCCTCACGCTAGAATTTCTTTCCTCACTCGTTTGTGAGTCGGGGTCGACCGTCATTTTCCGGGTGCGTAACAAAACCATCCGCACCAACCTGAACACGATCAATGATATATTTGGTTTCCCTATTCTTGGGGACGACGCTATCCGACACTACGGATACCCGCCCAAATTTGACGTCGATAACTTTTGGTTCCGCCTCACCATACTCCCTCGCTATCCCCGAGGTAAGGCCAAGGCCTCCTTTATCATCCATCCTATATTTCGTCTGGCCCATCGGATCATATCCTCCGCATTTTTCCCCACGGATGAGTCAGGCATCGTGACCATCACTGATCTTTTCATTCTATGGGCCATGACTTTCCCTTTCGTTCGTGATGATGATGGGATTAGCTTTAGAGCCCCTACTGTCCCCGTCCATGCCGGCGACTGGCTTATTTACAAGCTCCTCGAGATTAGTCGGGCCGGCAAGGGAAAGATTTGCTGTGGGGAAATAAACACTGTCATTGCTTCTTATCCCCAATTTAATATCCACATCCCCCGTGATCTTCCCACTGCCATAGGACCCTCACGTCTAGATCTTGATGTCCTGCGGCATATTAATATGATTAAGCCCCGCCCTGATCGTCATTTCGATTTCAACTACGGCCACCCCCAGCCCCTACACCATTCTCCCCAACCCCGCTCGCATGACTATTGCTGTAGTTGGAGATTGGACTTTTCCGCCCGATCCTGAGTTTCTACCGGGGTTGCGCCTTCCTTTCTTTCCCCCAGACGCACGCAGACCACCTTCCCCTGTCGCCCGCTTAGGCGAGCAGGATATTCCTGCGTCCCGGGGAGATATCGGGGCTGGCCCGAGTCACACCACCCGTGCTCCTGGCCCTATCACTACTGAGGATCTTTCTGCGGCCATCTCCGACCTTGTATCCAGTGCCGGCATGACCACTGCCGCTGGCACTACTTCCACATCACTTCACGGCACCACTTCCGCTTCACGTCATTCCACTTCTTTTGGTCGCCGCTAGGCCTCAGCTTGTCTTGCTCTCGAGGCCGAGATCGCTGCTCTCCGTGATCTTGCCACGTCCTCTGTCCCCTCGGACCCATCACCGTCCTCCTTTCTCACTCACCCACATTTCCTCGCACTTAAGAGGAACGTGGCCGCCATCCTCCGCCTTCTCACTCACCTCCACGGACCACCACCACCCACAACACACCCCTCACCACCACCTTCACCACCTCGACGATCGTCACCTCCCCCATTACACTCTTCTCCACCACCATCCCAGCCATCCCCACCTCCTTCACCCCCACCTAGGTGATCATCTCCCCCTCCCACATCTATTCCCATCCACGTATCCACTTCTCCTCTCACGACCACTTCTGTCGCCCCCACACCACCTCCTCCCTCCTCCTCCATCACTGCCTATGCGCGCCGCAAGAAATTGCAAGTGCGCTCCAGATCTCTCCCACCGCCACCCACTACCGTCACCATCACGCCTTCTCCCCCCATTTCTATCCCTTCTACCACCGTCTTGATCACCGTACTTCCACCACCACCTACCTCCACCGACACTTCACCCATCATTCACACCCCCACTGCACCTATTCCTCCACCTCTTTCCCCACTTCTCCGCACACCCCCCACCTCCCCCGACCACCCATCCACACCCTCTTCCGAGGAGGGCGAGGACTCCCCATCTCTTGCTTTTTGATTTCATTTTGTTTTCTGAACTCCCCCTTGCATATCTCTGCATTTTCACGATCACATCATCTTGCTAGCATTGTCATGTCTAGCTTGGGGGAAGTCAAATTTTTTGGGTGTGCTGTCGTGTTTCGTTTTTCTTTGTGTGTTTGCTTATTTGTCGTGTCGTGTGATTTTCCTTTTTATTTTCCTTCTTTATTTTATTTTATTTTCTGTTTATATGTCATGTGGCGTGCTTTTTATTTTTATTCGTATTTTCAGTCTCGTTTGTGTGATTTTCTTGTCTTTCGTGTCTTTTTGTGTCTGTGCGTATTCCCCCATATTCATTGCCCTCCCATATTTAATTCTATTGCATTGAGGGCAATGCAAGTTTCAGCTTGGGGGAGTCGCACTTCGTGCGTCATTTGTCTCTTTTTCTTATTTATTTGAGTCGTTTTTCTCCGCCTTTTTCTTTTTCTTTTTCTTTTCTTCTTTTTATCTCTTTCTCCTAGAGATGAACCCTATGATGAATTGCCACAAAATCACACACACCTAGCATGGCATCGATAATCACGTTCACTAACTCTAGGATATTGAGTCCTCTTGCATTTCATGCATCGTGGGTCCACTTAGCTTTTTGTGAATCGTGCGTCTTGCCTAGCTGTGTGGTGTGCTTCTACTTTGTGATTTTACTTTATATACCTGTCCAGGAATGACCCCTAGATTATCATGCTTCGATTTGAATATGCGGTATTTATTTCTCATGTCTGCTTCTGCATGCTATATACATATCGTATACTTCATTTCGCATGTGTCGGGATTCCACAATTAAGGACTAGGATAACCCATTTGGCCCATGCTCTAATTAGCTAGAATAGTTTCCTTTGCCCAAGTGTTTAGATTCCGATTTCTTTTTTGTTTTACTTGGTGCAAATCCCCTCGTCGTGTACCGTTCTCCCACTTGGGAGAGTACACATGTGTATAGCCAAAACCCCAAAAATCCAAAAAAAAAAGAGAAAAGAAAAGAAAAACCCAAAAAGAAAAGAAAAGAAAAAAATTGTATAGCCAAAAAGCCAAAAAAAATACAAATACCCAAAACCCAAAAAATTCCCGTGTGATTATTTTCCCACTTGCCGAGAATAAAGGGAAGGCGAGAATTTGCACCGAGTGTTCTACTCCACATCATCTCAACCCCCATCGTTTTCGAAAACACTTGGCTTAGGAACTTTTTAGCTATTATCTATGCTATAGTGTGGTGATTTCCTTAACCCTAGTTGTGGAGTCCCTGACGCATGCTATGTTTCGATTCTCTCTCTATTCTCATGCATGCTTGAACTATATATTCACCGCTTAATTCGAATCGAATCGATATTTGGGTCATTTCTTGGATTTGTGTATATCGAGCTTTATTGCACAATGTAGATAGTGACACCGTCTGCTAGCACACGACCACACTCACTCGCGCTTCACCGGGTGGGCCCACGGCATTTGTCTGGACTCGCATTCCTTGGTTTAGTGATGTGATTTGGCGTTTGCTTGCTTGGTGTGTCATTTTTGATTTTGTTGGCCCTGACAGACGATCTAGGATATAGAGTTTTCTTTTTCTCTCTTTCTCTCTATTTTCTCTCTCCGAGCTCATACTCTCACTCGTCTTCCTCGAGGACGAGGAAGAGTTCAGCTTGGGGGATTTTGACGTGCGTTTATATTTCATATATTTGCGCACGTTTTCTTCCGTGTTTTTTCGTTATTTACCGTCGTCTTATATTCATTTTCTCGTGTTTTCTTGTTTTCTTTCACTTTTCCGTGTTTTTCGTATTTTGCAGGAGTTTACTTGCATAGGGGACATAAAACGACGATATCATGAGTCCCCGGAGCAACGGGAGGAGTCACGCGTGATCCAGGGGGGTCAAACAACGAAGATCGCATCTTTCAGCCCCTCACCCGACCGGTTGGTCACTTCCAACCGATCGGGTGATGCACGCGTGCACCACCCGGACACAAGTTGGAGTGGCCAAGAAGTCACCCGGTCGGTTCAGAGACCGGTTCAAACGCCCCAACTCTCTGGAATTCTGATGCTGAATGCCAACCGATCGGGTGACCTTCACCCGATCGGTTCACCTGTAGCCGATTCTCCGAAGCCAAGACATGAAGAGTTCAACCGACCGGTTCACCCGACGGCACGAAGATCCAACCGATCAGCTTCAACCCTCAACCGACCATGCCGTGGTGACCGGTCTGAGTCCTATTCTGAGCTGCCGAAGAAACGAAGCAGGTCACCTGATCGTGTGACTTTTCACCCGATCGGGTGATATCGTATTCTATATATAGGACCCCTAGGTTTTCCAGAAATGGGAGTTGTTATTTTTTGCTGTTTTTCTCTCACTTGACTGCTGTAATTTTTCAGATATTTGTAAGTTTTCCGATCTTTGTCAAACTTTAATATAGTGTTATTAGCATTGCTCTTACTGCTTTTCAATCGCCTGATCATGATTTTTACGGTCGATTTTGCTTTAGATCGCTTTTTACTAAATATGTGTGAGTAGTTCCCAAATCTGGGATTTTGGTGGAAACCCCTTCGTGGGTTCTCCCTGATGCGTCCATAGGACTAGGAAATCGATAGGGATTAGGAATCTACCGGTTACGTGGGGTGTTTTATTGTCATCGGTGGGAAAAAGACCGCCTTTGACCGTCGGGCCAAGGGGGAATAAACTTGGCGGTTGACTCCCTAGCCATAGCTCACTCCCTTTGCATAGACGTCAAATCCTAGCGCGCGGGAGCGGCAGGACGAGACGTTGGGAGATATCGTTGCGAGCTTAGTGCTCCCGGAGTCGGTCAGTGTTAATGGACACGGGAGTGCCCACTGACCGAACCCGGGAAGTCCGACGTATCATCCTGGGCACCGACCAGAATATCGGGCCCATGGGACGCTGGTACCACTTTCAGAGGCAATGGCTCACCATTAGACCCTAATTCCAATCGTTATCCTACCCGTAGGCCGTATTGGCGAGAATCGCATGATAGGGTGGAAACCAAAGTCCCGGGTTTTTCCTTTATATTGTTTATCCCTTGCATTCTATTTTTCGTGACAACCCATCATCTGATTCGGGCTAGCTCGCCCATGGGGTGAATTTGACCCTTCTTGACACAAGCACATCCACGCCTCCCTGAGTTCGACCCCCAAGCCACACTACAACACTGTGCGCTTGCGGTTATAAATATTTAAATCTCACGCGCCCTAATATATTATTGCACACATCAAACACGCACAAAGCGGGGGATGTCAATTCCCTGAAGAGGAGAAGAAAAAGGACGAGGAAGGGAGCCTCAAAGTATTTAAGCCCGTTGTGCCTTTTCCACAACGACTTGCCCGGATAGATGAAAAATACGGCAAGTTCTTCGCTATGGTCAAGGATCTGAGCTTACAAATCCCATTTCTTGAAGCTATAGAGACCATACCCTCCTACGCAAAATTCCTCAAGGATATGGTGACAAAGGGTTCTAGAAAGGAAAAGGTAGTTCTCACGGCGGAGTGTAGTGCTCTCATCCAGCGAGCAAATCTGCCTAAGCTAAAAGACCCGGGGAGCTTCTCTATCCCTTGTGCGATCGGGGAAGTAAAGATCCATTGTGCGCTCGTCGATCTTGGGGCCAGCGTCAGTTTAATGCCCCTGTCACTATATAGGAGGTTAGGGATGGGCGACCTGGAGCCCACCGGTATGAACCTACAGCTTACAGACCGATCGGTCAAATATCCGGTGGGGGTTGTAGATGACCTGCATGTCAACGTAAGTGGGGTGCATGTGCCAGTGGACTTTGTCGTTATGGACATGCCTGAAGATACGCATACCCCCATCATACTTGGACACCCTTCATGGCCACTGCCGGCGTTTTAATAGATGTGAAGAAAGGGAAGCTCTCCCTGAATGTTGGCGACCAAAGGGTCGAGTTCAACTTGGGGTTGTCCATGAATCATCCTCCTGATGAGCAAGGGTGCAATATGCTGGATATAGAGGAAGAGAGAGCAGCCAAATCTGGGGCTTGGGAAATTCTTTCAAGGAATCCCCCCGATAGCTTGGGGGACCTTGGAGAACGTGACGGTCTGAAGAAGAAAGAAGTTGCTGAGAAAGCGGGTCCGTCACATACGATTCCTCCCAGATTCCAAAAGTCTCCTCCGACGAGGAGAAAAGGGAAAGAGCCCATGGGGCTTACCAGTGATGAGATTCGGATCTTGAAAAGAGTGGCGGTAGACGCCAATATAAGGGAGAAGCCCCCTGATACCATCAACGGAGGGAGGACCGTCGAAGAAGTCTTTTTATCACCGTTGCCGGTATCGGATACCACTGCTCAAAAATCTGAAGGGATGCCAAACTTAGGGCATCACCCCCGTCCACCTTGAAGATCATCTGCAGGCGTCGAGCAAACGACGTTAAACAAAAGCGCTTCATGGGAGGCAACACATGCTCTAAACTTTCATCTTCATTTTTATGATTATTTTTTAGCTTTATTTTTCCTATTTTGATAAATAAATCTAGCCACAGGAACTTTCGTCGAGAGACTTAGGCCATTTGTGATTTTTTGCAGGAAACAAGCCCTCACCCGATCGGTTGACCACTCAACCGATCGGGTGAGCTGTATCAGACAATGGCCGTATCTGTTCTCCAGCGAACCGGTCGGGTGAAGCAAGCTGAGACCAGGTGGCTGACCGTGTGGGAACGGCTGAAGTCTCGGAAAATTTGGGATTTAATCAACCGATCGGTTGATATAAAGCATGGTCGGGTGACCGACCGGGTGAGCTGCACTGAATTCTCGGGAAAAATTGTGAAGCGGCCAACCGATCGGGGGATTATTCACCCGATCGGTTTGCCTGTAGCCTCTTTTCAACAATATTTTCGACCTAATAATCAACTGATCAGGTGAAAACTCACCCGATCAGTTCGACTTAAAATCTATAAATACCCCGACTTCACCCGTTCGTCTCCCCCCCACCCGATTTCGATCTCCATCACCGTTTCAACTTCTCCAAGCTCCAACCGGCCTCGCTCTTCCCTCAACCGACCACAAATCCCCCTCAATCGATCTCTCCACTCCCTATCTTCTTCCCCCCATCTCTCTCTCTCTCTCTCTCTCTCTCTCTCTCTCTCTCTCTCTCCATCTTCATTTTAACCCCATACAAACCCTATATTTCCGCCCGACCCCCCTATTTTCGAAAATTTGTTGAAAAGAAACGCAGTGGCTTCACACTCCCTCACATTACGCTGCGTTGGGTGATCTACGAGCAAGGATCATCATCTCTACTGGGTAACTCCGCTCCTTAGCTCCATTTTCAATTTTGCCCTAGTTTAACTATTTTGCTCAATTGCCTGTGTACATTCATCACATCTGTAGCGGCCGCTTTCCGACCATTCGTATTTTCTGCGTGCACGTGCTTTATCGTGCACGTATTTTATTTGACTATTTCTAGATTCCGAAATTAGCGATGCGATGTGCCGTTGTGATCGCTTTGGGGCGTTTTAGTCAATTGACTCGAAACGCCGTTCCCAATTTTACGTAAATTCTTGGTAGGCGTTACGCACAATCGGGCTCCGTAGATCTTTGCGTCTCGTCTCCACGATCGCCCCGATATTTTCGGATTGATTTTCTGACGCCCGGATTGAAAGATATCGCTCGGAGAAATCTCGACCGTTGATTTGCCTAATCAGATTCAATCTCGAAAATTGATGTCAAATCTGTTTAAATCCCTAATTATTTTCTTTATATCCTTCCAAATCTTATCCTCTATGGTCCCCTAGACATACCCCTAACTGCACACCCTCCATCTCTTTACCCCTAACACAATTAACCCTAGGTTTAAATACCTTTAGCAATCCCCAACTATTAAAATTAACCCTAACCCTATTCTATTCCCAAAATTACACAGCCGCCGCCAACATTTTCTCCCCAAATTCCCCGTCGCCCTCTCTCCCTCCGGCGATCCGTCGCCCTCGCGCCCTCCGGCGGTCCCCGCTGCCGCGTCTCCGTCCACGGTGAAGCCCGCGGCCGCGATTCCCCCTCAGCACCTCCCCCTATCGTTCACGGCTCCCCGCAGAGCCCCGAGCGACGCCGGAATCCGCCGATCCGCCCACGGCCGCGGCCATCTCCCCGATCTCCTTCCCTTCCTTTCTCCGTCCCACGCACGGCCTCCCATCGAGCTCCGACCAGACCCCCTCCGGCATCTCCCCGATCTCCTCCCCCTACTGCTCCGCCGTGCCCCCCGCCATTGTAGCCGCCAGGAGCTTCTTCGGATGCAGCAGCATCATCCGCTGCAGCGCCGCCCTCACGGCCTTCCGCCATCGCCACTGACCCGAGCGCAGCTGCCTTCGTTTCCCCGCACGGCCCTCCTTCCGATCCGCCACCGCCAGCCCCCTCTCGACCCCGTCGCCGCCGGCAATCCCCTCCCCAACTCCAGATGCCGCAGCACCCCCGCTGCGCTCCCCGACGCTATCACAATGCGGACAGCAACTTCATCCGCCGCAGCGACGCTTCTTCGCCCCACGACGATGCCCGACAGCCCCGTGCCGCTGTCAACCGCACCGTGCCTTTGACGGCGTCCCCCGCCACTCGCTAGGGCGTCCGCGAGTAGTCCCGTTATGCACGTAAAGAACCGGTCTTTCCGTACCGTTCGCGAAACTGGAATCCAACCCCTGGCGTCGCTACCCGATGCCAGTGTAGCTCTCGCGTCGTGTTAAGGTATACCTGAACCGTAGGAACCCACACTGCATGCTAACAAGATAAAAACTGTAATTTTGATGTTTTGGTTAACTCACTAATCCAACTTAATAATACGGGACTGTAGGCTGGTGTAGGACTGAGCGTGGGAGCTCTGGAATTTGTGAATCTGTGATTGGACATTGAGTATTGTGATATCGGCACGTATTTCAGGCAAGTGAAACTTGCATTTCTTGGTTTGGGCCATGTCTTAGGCCATTTCCCTTGTTTTAGCGTAAAAGAGACTAAACGGTGAAAGGATAGCCGTTTAGACGCCCTTGACCTAGCTTGACAACGAAGCTTGGTCCGTCACCCTCATCATGCTCATATGTCACGTTTACTTTAAATTATCGGTACGTGAATATGTTCATATCATTGCATTTTGCCTGTCACGTTTAAATTCCATTAACGGTACGCAATTATCTGTTCATGGCATTGCATAGTGATTATTTATCGTGATTGCGTAGCACACGCTACAATCCCATGTTTCCTGGCTCGTGTTCCAGAAGCGAGCCCTGTAGTTGGAAACCCCAACGCTCGAATGTCAACACACACTTATTTTCCTGGCTCGTGACCAGAAGCGAGCATAATGAGTTGGAAACCCCAACGCTCGTCACATGTGGGTGGGGTAAGAGATAAGCGGACTGAGCCCGAGTGGCTTGATCAGCCACTCCGGCCAGCAGGTGAAATCTCTAGTGTTTCAGTGTTGATAGTGATAGAGATAAACGAGCAGGCCAGCAAGTGGACTCTCTATGCACTAAGTGTTAAGTGATAAGTGTTAAGTGATAAGTGAAAAGTGTTAAATGATAAGTGATTAGTGATTTGGTAGCTTTTGCTACATTGTGCATGCTTGCCACTCTTTTAAACTGTTGCATCATACTTAACTGCCATGTCATTGCTTAATACTACAAGTGCTAGGTTGTTAGTTACTTTCAGTTTCCTTGCCCAAGTCTTTTAGACTTGCTGACATGTGCCCCTTTTCTCTTTTGGGTGTCACATGTTAGATTGTGAGCCAGAGTTGGTCGTTGAGGACGAGCAGGTTGCAGGTGTTGAGTTCGAGGACACAGGAGACCCGTCCTAGAGCTCCTTCTAGCTGTTGTTGTTTTCCGCTTAGTCGTTGTTAGGCTGTCGGTGCGTAGCACCTCTCTTTTCTTGTTGATGTTATGTATTATGTTGGCCATGCCTTAGGCCTCTTTTCAGTCTCTTGTACTTTTCTTTTCTTTTCTTCTTTTAGCCTGGTGGCTTTTTTGGGATGTGTGAATTTATTTTTGGACGTTCTGAGATATTTATTATTATTGTTTGTTCCGTGTCGCACTTGCAAGGACCTGCCGATTGATATTTTATACGCTTATCAGACTGCAGCTTCACAGCTCCACGTCTGAGCGGACCTCCTCACGTCTCGCCTTCCATTTTAGGGAAGCGGGGCGTGACAGGTTTTAGTGGTGGCCTATGCAGGTCCTTTTGCAACTGTGAATAACCGGAACAACGATAATAACAACAAAATGTCCATTAAATAAATTAAAACATCCAAGTCACAAGTCTTGAGTCTAGTTGTGATCGTTTTCCTTGTCACTAGATGATAGGAAGACTTAGTTAGACGTCTATACTTGCTAGTTAGAGGCCCTGATTGTTAGTTAGACTCCCTGCTAGGAATTGATTTGGTCGTCGTAGGAGTTACCTTAGTGGTTCATGTCTAGCTTTGACTAGGATAGACTTCTAGAATTCTTTGGTCTCTCGCTTGGGTTCATCGATTTCGGACCAAGTTGAACTCATTTCATCGCTGTCTAGCCCTTAGGGAGTCTTAGCGCTTAGTTCCATGATCTTTAGTTGGTTGACCGTAGGAGTTTCCGTAGATTTTCATGAGTCATAACATAGGCGTATTTACGCTTGGATCATTCGACTGAATTCCTTGCCTCGATCCCCATGACCACCACGTTTCGACAATCGTTGACCTTTCAAATATTCTCCGTTGCAAATCTTGAATCTTCCAAGTCATTTTCAAATGCTTTCCTTATTTAAAGTTTTTACTCAATTTAAATTTTGTTTTAAATCCCCTTCTCGTATATTTCCCTTACCTTCGGTTAAGTTAAAGCAATTCTTAGATTTCAAAATCTATTTGGTCGTAATTTTAAATTACTATCTTGTAACCATTTTCTAATCTATATTTTTCGCATTTTGGTTCAAGGACTCTAACACTATTTTGAAAATTTGATATACCATTTTTCTAAACTATGAGATTTAATCTAACTGTTTAGCATACATACTTTAAAATCTCTTTATCGCAAATGCTGAATCTTTGGAAGTATTTTTGATTCCCTTATTCTCAAGGTTTAAACTCATTCGAAAACTTTTAATATATGTATTTGGACTTCATGCTTTTCCGTTGACTTAAATTCATTTTGAAATTTCGAAAGGTTTGACGAGATTTTGATTACTGTTTTATAATGTTTTTCCAGCCTATATTTTTCATACCTATTTAAATATCTTGTTCCTTTTCACATATTAATTGTATTCTGAGCTGTATTTCTATTTTTTTTCCAATTCGATTTATAATTTTCCTTTCTTATTTATGCGGTTCAAATGACTCGTCGCGCTACCTTTAATATACTTTTCAAGTCGCATATGATTTCAGCAAGTCGATTTTAAGCTCAACGTTTTTCCTAGTTCCGATTTCCGTAAAATTACCTTTCAAAACCATTTCCTGATTTAGACCTTCCATAAATTTGATTTTTAAAGTTTCACTACAAATTTTGATAATCCTACTAATAAGCTATTGTTATATTTCCGTTCACCATACATGCCTTTAGAATAATTTCTAACCTAAATGGAATTTCAATTATTTTTATATATCAGCACCAGGCTCGTGGTGCTCGCATGTTAAGAGCTTTGTGTAAAACAGTCTCTTTTTGGCAAATCCTGATTCCTCTAAAAGTAGTTTCAATATTGATTACTTTAAATTTTCACTGGCTTAAGAATTTGAAAGCGTTTAACCTGAGTTTAAATTCTTCAGTTAATTTAATTTCATTTCAAACTTTGCAAACGTTATTAAATTACTACAGTGTAATATTTTCCTAAACTACGACCTTAATATTCGTGTACATGATTTACTTCCTTTTATAATGATTTTATATAAACCGATAAACCATTTTCTCCTTTCATGTATATTCGACTCAAGCTTATTTCGAACAATTTGTTTTATCGACATCTGAATATTTTTATACGAAAAGGGACATCAACTTTTGAAGTACAACAGTTTTCAAACTTTTCGTATTTTAACTTAAAACTTTTACATACTATTTTTCTCTATTCCATAAGGGTATCCTTACCTCTTATTCTTCCCACCTAAGCAATCACAGTTTTACCCTAGTTCATCTAACCAATCTGGCTCCTTACCTTCGTCCTAGATGAACTCGTGCTTTTCGATCTTTCCATTCGTCACGCTTTCGACCTCCCTCTATTGCTTAGGCTTTAGTGCCCGCCAATGTCTGTGTCAACTCTAAGTTGATTAGTAGGCTTTGGACCTTTGTGACGTTGTCATAGTGCATGTACCTAAGTTGTGTACGTGGGCTTGAATGAGTATACCCCCCATAGTATATTGATGCTTGCCTATTGTGTGATATATATATATATATATATATATATATACTGGAGTTATTCGTGATATTATGAAGCTGTTTGCGTGTTAGTATTTATAGATTTGTGTGTGGATTAGCTATACCATACTAGGAATGCCTGTGTATATAAGAGTCAGTGTTGAAATATCTAATGGAGTGTATGTAGTTAGAGATACTTGTAATGTTTGAAATAAAATGATTGGTAAAGCTATGTGTATACTAGGTGTGATAATAATAGGTGTACGTATAGTTAAGTGGGTAGACCTACTATATGACCTATGTATTAGTATGTATGAGTATGTGCTCGTATGTAGGTATGCAATGTGCTTAGACGTAAGTAGTTATGTTTTGTTGCATGAGTATATAGGCGATATATATATATATGGTAGTAGGATTATAATTTTGATTGGTATTGCTTGCTTTTACGGGATGTTGCATGCGTGCATACCGTGAGGTATACACGACCATTGCACATCATAATTATGTATGTGTAGATGTGTTGGTATACTAATTATAGGTAGTAGGCTATAATGTGAATATATATGTTACATGTGTGTGCCTATACGATGAATGCGTATGTATTAGGGAGTGTATTATAATTATACGTGTGCTGATGTCTGTATTATTATTATGGTATATAAAGTGATTGAACTATGTGAGTATTACCTGACTAAATATTAGGTGTGATTGACTTATGGTATGTATATAGTTATATTGGTAGATGTGTATACATTAGAGAGGTATTGGTATAGGTATAAATTTCGTGTTACGTATATAGAGTATTCTGATATGTGTTTCGAGTCTCACTCAAGCTTGAGTGGGTATACTCTAAGTATATTGTTATGTATGTCT
The DNA here is from genome assembly GCA_030789695.1 of Scilla litardierei. Taxonomy (NCBI): domain Eukaryota; kingdom Viridiplantae; phylum Streptophyta; class Magnoliopsida; order Asparagales; family Asparagaceae; genus Scilla; species Scilla litardierei. The sequence goes on along the minus strand of CM061142.1, from coordinate 84,124,280 downwards.
GTAGTTTGAATATAGCGATGTTTGATGTATGTATAGTGATAGGAGTGTTTGTGCCTGGTTGTGTTACGCACATGATTGTGGGTCGCTACACCAGTATATAGTTATAGGTGTTGATCTTGTGGTATAGTTATTTACTAAGGACTTGTCTGTGTGAACGTATGTGTGCTAGCTAAACTAGGTGTGTAGATGTGCTGATTGCATAGTGGTATGATTGGTATATATGAATGAAATGTTAGCTTGTGCGGTGTGCACCATGCACGGGTAAGTATGTGTCTAATTATAAGTTTTGGTGACTATGGTATGTGTGGCGTGTCATGAATATAGTTATAGGACCGTATGTGATGTGAATATATGGTGAAAGAATTGCATACCTTTGACTATATATTGTGAAAAATACAGTAGTGATGAATGTATATTAGATATAGTAAAACTGGATTTAATTATGGTATGGTGTGACTACATGAGTTGATGTGTTTGGTGTTGGATGTATACTAGGAAATATTAGGGAGTAGTATACCCGTGTTTGTTTTGTGCATAGGTAGCCATCTATACGTAGAGCAATTATTGTATTTGCTAGTATGAGACTGAAACTATGTGAATGACTGAACTGTTGTTTTGTGCTAGGTAAGTAGTAGTTATATAGGGGATGTATATATATATGATTGAAATATGTGCATGAACGAATATATACGTGTTAACGGAATTGTTGTTTGACCACCTAGTGTATGTATAAGCGTTTGTAATGACTGTACTTGGTTGAATTATAATGTGATGTGATTGTGATAGCTACTAGTCTAGCTACAGTTATATTTATAGTTAGAAAGTCCGAGGACGGACTTTATTCTAAGGTGGGTAGGATGTAGCGGCCGTTTTCCGACCATTCGTATTTTCTGCGTGCACGTGCTTTATCGTGCATGTATTTTATTTGACTATTTCTAGATTCCGAAATTAGCGATGCGATGTGCCGTTGCGATCGCTTTGGGGCGTTTTAGTCAATTGACTCGAAACGCCGTTCCCAATTTTACGTAAATTCTTGGTAGGCGTTACGCACGATCAGGCTCTGTAGATCCGTGCGTCTCGTCTCCACGATCGCCCCGGTATTTTCGGATTGATTTTCTGACGCCCGGATTGAAAGATATCGCTCGGAGAAATCTCGATCGTTGATTTGCCTAATCAGATTCAATCTCGAAAATTGATGTCAAATCTGTTTAAATCCCTAATAATTTTCTTTATATCCTTCCAAATCTTATCCTCTATGGTCCCCTAGACATACCCCTAACTGCACACCCTCCATCTCTTTACCCCTAACACAATTAACACTAGGTTTAAATACCTTTAGCAATCCCCAACTATTAAAATTAACCCTAACCCTATTCTATTCCCAAAATTACACAGCCGCCGCCAACATTTTCTCCCCAAATTCCCCGTCGCCCTCTCTCCCTCCGGCGATCCGTCGCCCTCGCGCCCTCCGGCGGTCCCCGCCGCCGCGTCTCCGTCCACGGTGAAGCCCGCGGCCGCGATTCCCCCTCAGCACCTCCCCCTATCGTTCACGGCTCCCCGCAGAGCCCCGAGCGACGCCGGAATCCGCCGATCCGCCCACGGCCGCGGCCATCTCCCCGATCTCCTTCCCTTCCTTTCTCCGTCCCACGCACGGCCTCCCATCGAGCTCCGACCAGACCCCCTCCGGCATCTCCCCGATCTCCTCCCCCTACTGCTCCGCCGTGCCCCCCGCCATTGTAGCTGCCGGGAGCTTCTCCGGATGCAGCAGCATCATCCGTTGCAGCGCCGCCCTCACGGCCTTCCGCCATCGCCACTGACCCGAGCGCAGCCGCCTTCGTTTCCCCGCACGGCCCTCCTTCCGATCCGCCACCGCCAGCCCCCTCTCGACCCAGTCGCTGCCGGCAATCCCCTCCCCAACTCCAGATGCCGCAGCACCCCCGCTGCGCTCCCCGACGCTATCACAATGCGGACAGCAACTTCATCCGCCGCAGCGACGCTTCTTCGCCCCACGACGATGCCCGACAGCCCCGTGCCGCTGTCAACCGCACCGTGCCTTTGACGACGTCCCCCGCCACTCGCTAGGGCGTCCGCGAGTAGTCCCGTTATGCACGTAAAGAACCGGTCTTTCCGTACCGTTCGCGAAACTGGAATCCAACCCCTGGCGTCGCTACCCGACGCCAGTGTAGCTCTCGCGTCGTGTTAAGGTATACCTGAACCGTAGGAACCCACACTGCATGCTAACAAGATAAAAACTGTAATTTTGATGTTTTGGTTAACTCACTAATCCAACTTAATAATACGGGACTGTAGGCTGGTGTAGGACTGAGCGTGGGAGCTCTGGAATTTGTGAATCTGTGATTGGACATTGAGTATTGTGATATCGGCACGTATTTCAGGCAAGTCATTTAAACTGTTGCATCATTGTGCATGCTTGCCACTCTTTTAAACTGTTGCATCATACTTAACTGCCATGTCATTGCTTAATACTACAAGTGCTAGGTTGTTAGTTACTTTCAGTTTCCTTGCCCAAGTCTTTTAGACTTGCTGACATGTGCCCCTTTTCTCTTTTGGGTGTCACATGTTAGATTGTGAGCCAGAGTTGGTCGTTGAGGACGAGCAGGTTGCAGGTGTTGAGTTCGAGGACACAGGAGACCCGTCCTAGAGCTCCTTCTAGCTGTTGTTGTTTTCCGCTTAGTCGTTGTTAGGCTGTCGGTGCGTAGAACCTCTCTTTTCTTGTTGATGTTATGTATTATGTTGGCCATGCCTTAGGCCTCTTTTCAGTCTCTTGTACTTTTCTTTTCTTTTCTTCTTTTAGCATGGTGGCTTTTTTGGGATGTGTGAATTTATTTTTGGACGTTCTGAGATATTTATTATTATTGTTTGTTCCGTGTCGCACTTGCAAGGACCTGCCGATTGATATTTTATACGCTTATCAGACTGCAGCTTCACAGCTCCACGTCTGAGCGGACCTCCTCACGTCTCGCCTTCCATTTTACGGAAGCGGGGCGTGACAACATCTTGCATACACTCACACACACTCTCTCACATGGCCCGAGATCAAGATAAGGGTAAGGGTATTATGCGAGAGGAGGGGTCGTCTCGCAATAGACGAAAGACCACACGTCCACCACACTCACGCCCTCCTCCTACACAGCCTGCGTAACCCCAACCCCAGCCCCAACCTATCATCCCAGCTGAGGACCCAATGATGGGCCCGCGTGGCTACCGTTTTAGGAGTCAGGAGCAAAAAGATTTTTATCACAGACTCGATGTACGGGGGCACCTATCAACCAAATTTGCCCATGCCCAAATGCTTATCGATCTCGGTGTGTTCACCGAGGTCGAGACTCTCTTCACCAATTTAGGTTAATTAGCCTTCCTGAACGCCACCGCGGTATCCTACCCCTCCCTCACACTTGAATTTTTATCCTCCCTTGTCTGTGAGTCGGGGTCGATCGTCATTTTTCGCGTCCGTACCAAAACCATTCGCACCACCCTGAATACCATTAATAACATCTTTGGTTTCCCTATCCTTGGGGACGACGCAATCCGTCGCTACGGGTATTCCCCCGAATTTGACGTCGATCAATTTTGGTTCCGCCTCACCCTACACGCTCGCTATCCTCAAGGAAAGCCCAAGGCCTCCTCCATCATTCACCCCATATTCCGTCTGGTCCACCGAATCATATCCTCCACATTCTTCCCCAAGGATGAGTCAGGTACTGTGACCATCCCTGATCTTTTCATTTTGTGGGCTATGACCTTCCCTTCTGTTCGTAGTGATGACGTGATTTCTTTTAGGGCCCCTGTTATTCCCATCCATACCTGTGCTTGGCTTGTTCACAAGCTACTTGAGATTAGCCACGCTAGCAAGGGCAAGCTTTGTTGTGGGGGCCTTATTACTATCATAGCTTCATATCCTCAGTTTAATATTGCCATCCCCAAGATTTACCTGCTGCCACAATACCTACACGTCTCGATCTTGACGTCCTGCGGCATATACACATGATCAAGCCCCGCCCCAATGGTCGTCTCACTTTCCATTATGGCCAGCCCCTGCTCCTTATACCATTCTGCCCAACCCCGCTCGCATGACTATCCAGCTTGTGGTAGATTGGACATTCCCACCTGATCCTGACTTTCTAGGGTGGTTACGTCTTCCATTTATCCCAGGCGCACCCAGACCACCTTCTCCTATCGCCCACTTAGGCGAGCAGGACATTCTTGCGTCCCGTGAAGACCCCGGGGCTGGGCCTAGTAGTGACATCCCGGCTTCTGTCCCTACCACCATTATCACCACCCCTCCGGTACGTACTACCTCCTCCTCCTCCTTTCGTCGGGTGACATCCGCTCGCCTCGCTCTAGAGGCTGAGCTGGCTTCACTACGCGCTGTCGTTTTGTCCTCCACCCCCTCAGACCCATCCTCTTCGATCTTCTCTCACCCACATTTCCTCGCACTTGAGAGGAACGTGGCCACCATCCTCCAGATTCTCACTCACGTGCACGGACCTCCTCCTCCCACTCCACCCACCTCACCACTACCCTCACCTCCCCCATCACATCCATCACCACACCCATCACCTCCTCGGCGACCATCCCCTCCCACCACCACTATTCCCATTGCTACCACTTCACCTCCACTCACGACCACCACTGTCGCCCCCACAGATCCACCACCCTCTACTTCCGTCACCCCATATGTGCGCTGCAAGAAATTGCAGGTGCGATCGCGATGACTTCCCCCACCATCCTCTTCTGTCGCCGTATCTACCCCATCTACCGCCGCTTCTACCCCATCTACCACCGCATTGGTCGCCATTTCACTCCCACTCACCATCACCACCACCACCCCACCCATCATTCACACCTCCACACCCACTCATCCATACCTCGACCTCTTTATCCACTTCTCCGCACACCAATCACCTCTCCTGCACACTCCACCGCATCCCCACATCTTCCACCGAGGAGGACGAGGCCGATTCCTCTCCTGCCTTCTGATTTCATTTTGTTTTCTGACCTCCCCCCTCGCATATTTCTACATTTTCATGATCATATCATTTCGCTAGCATTGTCTTGTTTAGCTTGGGGGAAGTCATTTTTTCTGTGTGTTGTTCTTTGATGTTTTTATGGTGTGCTTGTTTATATTTGTCGTGTGGTGTGATTTTCTTTATTTTTCCTTTTTCGTATGTGTGCTTTTCTTGTTTTTCGTTTCTTTTTGCGTCGATGCGTATTCCCCCCCATTTTCATTGCCCTTCCGTATTCACTTTTATTTCATTGAGGGTAATGCAAGTTTCAGCTTGGGGGAGTCGCACTTCATACGTCGTTTTGTGTCTTTTTCTTCGTTTTGAGTCGTTTTCACTGTGTTTTTCTTTTTCTTTCTTTCCTTTTTCTCCTCTCTCTCTCCTAGAGATGACCCCAAATGATGAATTGCCACAGAATCACACACACACCTAGCATGGCTTAGATAATCACATTCACTAACCCTAGGAAGCTGAGTCATCTTGCATTTCATGCATCGTGGGTCCATTTTTCTTTTGTGTGAGTCGTGAGTCGTGTCTAGCTTACGGTGTGCTTCTACTGTGTGATTTTGATTTATATACATGTCCTGGAATGACCCCTAGACTATCATGTTTCGATTTGAATATGAGGTATTTGCCTCTCCTGTCTGCCTCTATGCGCATGCTATATTTATATCGTATATTTCATTTCGCATGTGACGGGATTCCACAATTAGGACCAGGGTAACCCATTTAGCATATACTCTGATTAGCGAAGAAAATCCCCCCTGCCCAAGTGTCTAGAATCTGATTTCTTTTTTTTACTTGGTGCATATCCTCCGTCATGTACCGTTCTCCCACTTGGGAGAGTACACACATGTATATACCCAAAAGTCCCAAAAATCCAAAAATAAAGAGAGAAAAGAAAAACCCAAAAAAATGAAGAAAAAAAGAAAAGAAAAGAAAAAAATATATATGTATAGCCAAAAGCCCCAAAAGTACATATATCCACAACCCAAAAAAAATTCATGTGTGACTATTTTGCCAGAATAAAGGGAAGGCGAGAATTTGCACCGAGTGTTCTTCTCCACATCATCTCAACACCATCGTTTTCGAAAAGACTTGGTGTAGGGACCTTCTACCTATTATCTAGGCGATAGTGAGGTGATTTCCTAGTCCCTAGTTGTGGAATCCCTGACGCATGATATGATTCGATTCTTACTCTGTTCTGATGCATGCTTGAGCTATATATTCGCCGCTTATTTCAAATCGAATAGATATTTGGGTCTTTTCTTGGATTTGTGTACATGGAACTTTATTGCACACTGTAGATAGAAACACCGTCTGCTAGCACGCGACCACACTCTCTCGTGTTTCACCGCGTGGGCCCACGACACTTGTTTGGACTCGTTTTCTTTCGTTTAGTGTTGTGATTTGTCGCTTGCTTGTTTGGTGTGGTGTTTTTGATTTGGTTGGCCCTGACGGGCGATTTAGGATTTTGATTTCTCTTTTTCTATCTTTCTCTCAATTTTCTCCCTCCGAGCTCCTACTCTCACTCGTCTTCCTCGAGGACGGAAGGATTCAGCTTGGGGGATTTTGACGTGTGTGTATATTTTATATATTCACGCACGTCTTCTTTGTGTTTTTCCGTTATTTTCCGCCGTCCCGTATCCATTTTCTCGCATTTTCTAGTTTTCTTTCACTTCTCATTGTTTTTGTGTGTTTGCAGGAGATTACCCGTGTAGGGGACACATAACGAAGATATCATAAGTCCCCGGAGCGACGGGAGGAGTCACGCGTGATCCAGGGGGTCAAACGACCAAGATTGCTATCTTTCGGCTCCCACCCGATCGGTTGGATACAGCCAACCGATCGGGTGATGCACGCGTGCACGACCCGGACAGCAGCTGAAGCAATGTGAGCATCAACCGACCGGTTCGACGACCGGTTCAGCCCAACAGGCTTCTCGGGAAATTGAAGCTGAATTCCAACCGATCGGGTGACCTTCACCCGATCGGTTCATCTGTAGCCGATTCCCCCAAGAGACAATCCAGAGAGCTCACCTGATGGCCAGCTGACCGTGCCAAAACATCGCAAGTTTCTGTCTTTTGGGCGACATTTCCAACCGATCGGTTGATTTATCAACCAATCGGTACACCCGATGACCGCAAGATCCAAACGGCGAGCCGCTTGCGCCAACCGATCCTGTCATGTGACCGGGTGAAGTTTCTGAAGACCGCAGCCAAAGCACGTAGCAGCTCATCCGATTGGGTGATTCTTCAACCGATCGGGTGACATCTTTTTCTATTTATAGAAGCCCTAGGTTTTCAGAAACGAGAGCTGTATATTTTTCTGTCTTTTTTCCATATTGTGACGGCTGGAATTTTATCTTTATTTGTAAGGGTTTTGATCTTTATGAAACTTTGATATTATCTCAATTGCATTACTACTACCGCATTTCAATTGCCTGATTATGTTTTTAACGGTCGATTTTCATTTAGATTGCTTTTTAGCTATAATGCGTGAGTAGTTCCCTAATTTGGGATTTTGGTGGAAACCCCTTCATGGGTTCTCCCTAATGCGTCCATAGGACTAGGAAATCGATAGTGAATAGGAATCTATTGGTTACGCGGGGTGGTTTAAGGGGGAATAAACTTGGCGGTTGACTCCCTAACCATAGCTCACGCCCTTAGCGTAGACATCGAATCCTTGCGCCCGGGAGAGGCAGGACGAGATGTTGAGAGTTATCGTTGCGAGCTTAGTGCTCCCGGAGTTGGTCAGTGTTAATGGACATGGGAATGCCCGCTGACCGAACCCGGGTAGTCCGGCGTATCATCCTGGGCACCGACTGGAATATCGGGCCTATGGGACGCTGGTATCACTCTCAGAGGCAACGTCTCACCACTAAACACTAATTCCGATCGTTGTCCTATCCGCCTGTCGTAATAGCGAGAACACATGATAGGGTGAAAACCGAAGTCCAGGGTTTCCCTTTATATTGTTTAACCCCGTATTTACATTCTGTGACAACCCATCCATCGATTCAGGCTAGCTCACCCATAGGGTGAATTGGTTCCTTTCTGACACAAGCACAACCACGCCTCCCTGTGTTCGACCCCCAAGCCACACTACAACACCGTGTGCTTGCGGTACAAATATTTTAAATCTGGTTCCCACATCATATTGCACACTTGCATAATCGCAAACTGGGTGGGACGTCACTGACCATCCCCCTCGGTCAAAATGATGTGTCCCTAGTTAACAGAAGAAGCTATATCAATGACTTTATCCGTCGAAATACCAACCTCGTTAATTGGGACGGAAGACTCCACAGTCGTAGCCTAACCAATTTGGGCCAATGGACTATCGGGCTCATCATCGTCTTAAGGCACGTGTATTTGGTCGAGCTCAGCCACCCGATCGGGCAATAATTTTTTCACTTCATGGCGACAGCGCTCAAGGTCTATGCTGTATAGCTCATCCAGATTGCATAAATTGTCCTTGTATGCTTGGACAGCTTTCTCTGTGATCTCCTTCGCATCACGTTCTTGAGAGCTAACAGGCGATCGAATCTGAGGCTCGTTCTTACTAACCTCTTGTTTTCTCCTCTCATATAGCAGATTTTCCTCTGCTCGCTCCCTCAGGGCAATCTCTTCTTGCAGTCGAATGTTGGTTTCCATTTTGAGAGCAGCCTCCCTTGTGCGCGATTCGCCCAGCTCTTGCTCAAGCTAAATTAACCGAGATTTGAGTATTTTCTTGCGAAGCTTCCATCGTTGCAACCTCGCCTTCGCCTGATCAAGGGCCTCTTGGCAGATTCCTCCCACCTCACTTTGTTGGCCAATGTTGTTTCATAATTGGCCATCGCCAGTGAGCAATGGCGTAACTCTGTAGTGGCCAAAAGGGCCTGCAGACAAGCAATAACGTTAATTCAGATATTTAGTCATAAACAAGAAGCTGATAAGGATAATTTTTACCTGGAGACCTCTGTGGATTGCAAGAGTGGTTAACCTCTCGTGATCCACTCTCTCTAAGATGGCCATGTCTCGTGAAAGAGTCGAATTCTCGACGAGTCAAGAGGCAGTCCCACAACTCAAAAGAGCAGATTCGTCCTTTCCCATCAAGTATACCGGTCGAAAAAGATCTTCTTTGGGCATTCAGCCAGAGCTTGAGGCGATCTATCCTCCAAAAGGAGCGACCTAAACTTAGAGGGAATGTCCTCGGCCAGTGACTCCTGCGCAAATAAATCTCCCTAGGGCCAGGAAACATCACGAAGAAGTGGCCCTTGAGAGGAGGATGATTCCCCCGAAGTTTTCTCTGGAGGGAGAGCCTGACCTTGTTCAGGAGCCTAACTTTGTTCATGAGCTTCTATCGGAATAATGGCGTTATTTGACTCAGAAGAATCTGAGTCTCCACAATAAGTTTTCTACTCGGTTTCTTTTTCTTGTTCTCGATCTTCTCAATCTTAACCGAGAGGTGCTTCTTTTTCCTCTTTAGCGGTTAGGTCGATCGAGGAGCTTCATGAACCACCAGGGATAAGCCCTCGGTAGCTTTAGTTTTTCCACCTCCCAAAAGACTCTTTGTATGGGAGGCAAATCCTTTTCAGCTTCATGAATGGAGGCCTCGAGCGACTTTCGCAAACCAAGTTCAGTCTGGTATTCTTGTCCGATCATTCCTACGTTGAAGAAAGAAAATTCAAGAAGAAGAAAAATAGTGTAACGTCCAGCAAAGGATTCGACCTTTCATCCATACGGTCCTGAGTAACATCTGGTCAGACAAAAGCCACTTCGTTGATTTACTCTCCTCAGGCAACCGCAACAGAAGAGCAGCCGCTTACTTCGTTGATTTACTCTCCTCAGGCAACCGAAACAGAAGAGCAGCCGCCTTCCCATCCTCTTTAGAAAGGGCTTTGTCTTCATTCATTACGAGTTCAGGATTTCCCCACTGAGTGACGAAACTTGCCTCGCCAGGGAATACCACGAACACGAATTGATCTTTCCATTTTGAATTTGAGCAGGGAAGACCCTTAAAAAATATTCTGTCTCGATGAGTGGTGATCATATACCAACCAGATGACATGGAGGTGGTACTCTGAAAAGGTAATTGAACAATCTCATGGATGGTTCAACACCATTTGATATGCACAGCGCAATGAAACTAACCAAGATACCCACAGAATTTGGCATCATTTGACAAAAGGAAAGACCCAATGTTTTCAGTACACATAGCATAAAAGGGTGCATGGAAAATCGAAGCCCGAGATGAAAAGCTTTCACATAAACCCCAACTTCGCAATCACCAAGGGAATGGACACTCTCCTCTGCCCATGGCAGCCGAATCTGGTAATCACGCCTTACATATTTTCTTTGAAAATCGGTAATCTGATCAGCCGTCACTAGGGAACCTTGGCCAGATACTATGTCGAGGGCAATGACTTTCCCTTTATCTTTCTGAGGGGCAGAATTCGAGATTCCGACAGAGACACGAGGGAAAGAAGAAGCAATGGCTAAAAGACATAGGGTGGAATTCGATTCAGGAAAGCTTGAGACAATGAAGTTTTCCTCTCCACAAATTTCCTTATAAAGGTAAAGGAACATCTAATGATGATCTAGGCTAATCATGGCATCTAGAGACACATGTTGATGATCCAATCGTGCCAATATATCAGATTGTGAACCGACGCCCAAATCAGAAGAATGTGGGGTTTTGGCGCTTAACTCAAATGCTCCCGCCTCCACTGCCGCTCCCCATAAATGAGATATCATGTCACTTGACCCAAACAAGCAAGTTGTGTGAGCCCAAGTGACGGTGGCCATTGTTGACTCCTTGGGCCGGCACTCGAAGAAGAAAAAATATTGTAACCAAGAAGCCTAAAGAAACGACGTCTAAGCCTATTAGGCCCATGAAGCACACAAGGAGGTCTAACAATTTACCTGGTCAAAGCCCGCATATCATTTGCTTATTGAGATTTCATGACTCGAGGAGGCGGTTGATAATGGGCTCATAAATGGCGGGAGGAATGGACAACGGTTATGCCTTTTTATAAGGAATGATCATGTCACCATAATTAGTGACCGTTATTCACCAACGTCACTGAAGATACACTTCTATCTATAAATAAGGATGAGACAAACAGAAGAAGGGACAGACTCAAGAGATATAAAACACTAGGTACTCTGACAAACACATCTACTTCCACTCTTAAATTTATTCTTCCAAATGCTTGAGGTGACTGAATCAGGACGACCTCCCTTGGGTCGATCTTGACAGTCTCCCAAGCCATTCTTAAGTGCATACTAACTTAAACATCGGAAGGGATTTGGGTCAGGACCCATATCCGACCCCCTAATGACTATCTGTGGTGCAGGTCATTCGAGGCACGAACTAGTAGTACGGTCGACGTATTCAATCGAGAGATTGGTCAAGCTTCAATCCGAGGCTCGAAACCCTGTTCCCATCGACCCTGCTTTACCAACCGAAGGTCCCACATCAACAGCTGACGAGTCTCCACCTCATCAAAGGAGTCCACGTCAGTCCAGATTATTATTGACTGGAACCTAGTTGTCAACAAATTCTATTTAGTAAATGATGTTAGATTATCAAAATCAGCCGATATCAATACGTTTAGGCGTTAACTATTTCTTCCAAAATTTTGGCCGGGGAGCCATTGGATGCAAAGCTAAATAATATAAGCATTACATGATATTTGGTGTTCTTTTTTCACAAAATCATTTAATGTATTTTAGTTTTAATGCACGTCGATGCATGGATACAACTATGTTTTTTCAGTTGAGATGAGAATTTCCTCTTGCAAGAACCAATAGCCACGGAAGATATTATTAATTTTGATTTATCGGACAGCAGTAAAGAACAGTCATCCATCGTGTTATTGTTTTCGCCTCCGAACACTTAACTGCGAAGTTACCATGGCACCGGAAGAAGCCGGAAATACATACGACACCCCCGAAGATAATTTTCCAACCATATACTACACAATATTCGAAAACTTAACCTCAAATGTTACCGTTGGTGATACTTAAAATTATTTAGGGTTTACAGCATGATTCATATCTTGACAACATTTCCATGTATCTTGATATTGCTCAGAAATCAGCAACCATCTCGTTTTCAATTATCATTCGACACGCATATTAGTTGGAAAAAAAAATAATTTGAGAGAAAAAAGTAGGGAAAAAAGTTGCAATTATTGTTGCCGCTGAAATCTTTGCTGCAGGAGTCACATGGATGCCAAGTCTGTCAACCTCGTCCTTGCGTCTACGCTCAGACTCACCCGTGATTCAAAAGCCACAATTTTTCTAGTTGATTATTTTGCTCATCTATTAATATTCTTTCCCTTTTAAACTTTTTAATAATCAAAAATATAGAACGGGTTAGATGAGCATAATAGGAATGATGGCTCTATATAACTCATGCATCGTCCTGCCCATCTCATCTCCTTCACCATTAGAATGCCTCTCTCTCTCCTCACTCAGCCCCCCCCCATGTCCTTCCTTTCTCCTCTACTCTTTTTCAAACCCTAATTATTTTTCGCATGAAGAAAACTCGCTTGATGCTGCCTCTTGTATCAATTGCGCCTTGTCTTTCGTTTCCTTCCATCGCGTACAACTGTCCCTCGACATATTTATGTTTAAGACATTGGACGCTTCTTAATGCACTTTTGAGGCATTTGTTCATCTCTCTTCTTAACTGTTCACCCAATTATGCAATCACTAGTTATCTTCCTCTACGAGGGCCCCGTGTTCTAATTCCGGTTGATAGGCCCTGATGAAGTGGGGATCGGAGACGAGAGAGAACCATAGCCTAGAGACCCATCGGAACCTGCAAACCTTGGCCGGCAAGCGAAGGAGAATCCATGTGATTGCGTCGGCGTTGAGAGCTTGTTCAGGCTTTTTCGGAACCATTGCCACGCCGTCGTGTTGGGGGTTTTCAAAACCACTGGCATCGAGATCTTATATAACAGGGGATGATAATGGGTTGGACGGTTGGGCCCAGGTGGATGGGCCCCGAACTCGACCCCAAATTAGTTCCCAGACCTCTGGAACAAATTGCTGCTATTTCTCACAGCAATTAATATCGGAATCAAGGAAAGAGAGTTAACTGCATCCAGAAGTTGAGAGGTACCAAGTGCCGGATATTCCATCCACAAGCTCATTGATTCGATCCCCAGACATTATTATTTAAATAGAACCTTTATGTCATCTCCAAGTGAGACATGTACTTAAAATGGCATAGAGGCCATAATGATCACTCAAATTTAACTAGCATAAAAAATGGCTTAAATCTCTTTTTTGACCAGAAGAAAAATGCCATAAGGAAATACTCAGATATACTTGGAAATACAAAAAGAATCACTGCCCAGCATTGAAATCAACCAACCTAAATATATCAACCAAGATCGATCAGATCTAGCAAATCAACTGGGCAGCAACTGTAGAAATTGCAAAGTAATATTGATTAACAAAACCATGTTAGCTAAATTTTGCTTTCTTCCAAATCCCAACCGATAAGCTCATTGTATGATTTGAATTCTGCTACTGGAAAAGGAGAGGCATCATTATGCGACAAAAATGAAGAATTTAGCATTGGACCTGCTCCGTGATGCGACCGGAACCCGACTGAATGAAATCAACGAGTTCCAGCAATATTTGACGCTTTGCCTCCTCCTCGCGGATGAACTTGAGGGTGTCAGAGAAATCAAAGGCGATGGTGCAGATCTGAAGCTTTCGGAGGAAGAGGGACTGGCGATCGGGGGCAGGGACGTCGCAGAACAGGGGAAGGCCCTCGATCGTGGGGACGGCGTTGTTGATTAATTTTTAAGCCCTAACCCTAAAAATTTCAAATTTTCAACCTGAATCTCTATCGATTTCGTAAAATCATGACTAAAAACTTTCTACCTTATTACGCATGTATATGCGGAACTATGGAGACTACATTTGGTCTTGGATTACTTTGAATTACATATGGTCCCTCTATTTTACTTGAAAGTGGATTGTTGCTTCGGGGCCTTGCGCATATTTCGACAACTTTTCCATGTAGCATGGTTTTGCTCAGAAATAAACAACCACCTCGTTTTCAATTATCACTTGGCACATATGTAAGTTGGAAAAATGAATAATTTGAGAGGAAATAGCAATTTGGTTATTTAAAAAAGTTGCAATTATTGTTTCCACTGCAATCTTTGATGCAGAATTCACATGGATGCCAAGGCCATGCCTGTCACCCTCGTCCTTGTGTCTACGCTCGGACTCACCCGTGATTCAAAAGCCACAATTTTTTCTCGTTGATTATTTTGCTCCTCTATTAATATTCTTTAATTTTTCTTAACCGAAATTTTTAACAAAAAAATTTGTAAATCAGGATGAGTTATAAACAATAATTATCTGTAATTTAAAATTAATTTAGTTCATAAATTAAAATTATTCAACCCTACATCACTACTCAACCACCAATTATCAAACAAGGAAAAAAGTACTAACACGTGCACTTTTCACCTCAATTTTCAAATATCCGCAACATCACAAGTTTTACGGATCATGAAATATTGGTATGTGTTGTGAACGGTTATTAACTAGAGTTGGTTTAGATTCTGGGCTATCTTAGAGATATGCCCATATCAATGTAGCTCATATTTGTAATCTCCCCTATTGCCTATAAATAAAGAGCTGTGTGCTCCTCCCCTCAGTAGTTGATTCATAACACGTTATCAGCACGAGCCTCTAAATTTTTTCCACAAAAATTTTTTTTCGATCGTTGCGAAGGTGATAGGAGACGGGAGATCCACGCGCGCAGTGCAAGGCTTCCTCAATCGAGCGTCGTCATCCGCATATGGCTTCATTCAACCGTCGCTATATCCGGAGGACGGATATAGAAGTAAAAATTGTTATAAACGGGCTTTGGAGGCCCAACCCGTTAGTGGGTATCCACCCATTATGTAACCCTAATACTATAAATACAGGGCTACGGGGTTCCGTAATCGCCATGGTTTACAACACGTTATCAGCACGCTCGAAGCTGAGCCGAACCTCTGCCGACGGACGAATCGCGACGCGAAAGGGCTTCCTTCACCGAACGTCGCTAGATCCGGCGGGTAGGATCTAGAGGTAACCTTTATCTTCTAGATCTAAATTTTTTTTCATGCCCATGATAATGAATCTGTGATTTACTTTAAATTAGATCTATCTCTCTGCTGCTCAGATCTATATGAAAAATCACATTTTTAATATATCTCTCTTTTCAAAAAAGAGTTTTTATATAATTTTTGGATGAAAAATCAAATTTTTACGATGAAAACGTTGTTTAGAAGACTAAAAATAGTTCCTTTTTAAATAAAAATCCTATTTTTATGAGCTTCTTCCCCAAATCTTAAAACCCTATATGGGATTTTTCGTCGCTACGCGGCTAGATGCCATGAACGCGCGAAACCCCCGATGCGATCTCCCCGCCGCCAGAAGCGGCGTCGCTACGCTGCCGCCCGAAGCGGCAAACGCCGCTGCCGCCCCCGGGCGGCAGCAGGCGCTGCCGCCTGGAGCGGCAGCAGGCGCTGCCGCCTGGAGCGGCAGCAGGCGCTGCCGCCCCTGGGCGGCAGCAGGCGCTGCCGCCTGGAGCGGCAGTCTCCGCTGCTGCCCCCGGGCGGTAGCATGCGCTGTCGCCCGACGCGACAGACGCCGCTGCCGCCCCTGGCGGCAGTCGCCGCTTTCGCCCGACGCGTCAATGGCAAAATCCCCCTCCCCGCGTGCGCGAGACGCAAACGCTAGCCGCCCGAAGCGGCGGCACACGCGACGAAACCCTAGCCGCCCGAAGCGGCGACGCGCGCGACGAAACCCTAGCCGCCCGAAGCGACGACGCGGACAGAAAAACTCTAGCCGCCTGAAGCGGCGGTCCCTCCGGCGCAACTGCTTTCCACCCGCACAGGCCCGCACGAACGATCGCATCCAAAAATCCTAACTGGGTTTTTCCCAAAAACTTCGTTTTCAAAAGTTCTTTTTCAGATTTTAATTAAGTTTTTCTTCGTTAAAATCTGATTAATGCTTTATATATCATCGCAATTTTTTTTCTTGGATTAGTTGATTATTACACGTTTAATAATTAGGAAGATCCTGCGACCGCTCTGCCGTTAGTTAACTAACCTAACGGTGTATGACGTTGCCCAGTGGTCCAATAATTATTAAACGAAAAATTTTCATTTCCATTATAAAATTTCTGTGATGATTAAATGCATGTATAGAAATTTATATGCCTGCATCATATTTAATGATTCTGTGATGTACATTTTTTAGCATGCTAAAATCACTAATGACATAGTTTAATGGCTGTAGCAAAACTGTATGTCTGCGATGAGATTTTTTAAATGCCTGCAGCATATAAATAGCATGTGTATACATCATACTTATTCCAATTTTGGTTAATTGAGCACAATTTTTTAGCTTACTAGATTTATATTATATGTATGATGTGCTCATGACATGACGATATTTTATGACAACAAACCAATAATGATTTCAAAAAGTTTAACATCATATCCTAGTTGACAAAATGAACCTGGAGTTCAAAACCAAAACGAACCTGAAGTTCAAAATTAAATCAAAAGTCAACACCCTTTCACACTAATAAATATTAACAAGTACGATGGATTATACGAAAAACATTTATGTGTTTTCTTTTAGAAATACGCATTTCGCGGTAAATAGATCTCTCAAATCTACGGTTTGTATAAACCAATATCGACACCAGCAGTTGTCATAACACCGCCAAACTCTTTTGAGTAATCTCACTTTACAAGGTATAATTCTTGAATCTAACCTTATTTTTTAAGCGTACGCCCGAAGTCGTGGCTTAATAGATAAGTGAGAAATTATAAAATTCGTACCCACGTAATTGTTTCCCCTAGAGTATGATTCTATATCCACACAATACTTGAATGACTCAATAAAAATGGCCTGAAGACCATACTTGAGTTTTCAAATAGACTTTTAAAAGTCTATCATAAACTAGAAAAGTGGAAATATAGAAACTAACTCATTTCCCTTGTATAAGTCTACTTTGTAAGACCAATAAACATTCTTCCTTATAAACGACAATAAGGACGACTGAAAACATGGGAAGTCTTGAATAAAAATGAGAAAGGGAAGATATGATGTACCTCGATATGGAGTATGCAATGGCAACCCAATATCAGACCAGAAGTTCTGACAAGACCCATAATGCTTTTTACAAAATTAATGGGCATTAACGTATGCCATATAAAAATATATACATATCTAGTCTAAACGACGAAAGTCAAATTGACTGTATGTATAATTCGCTACTTCCCGAGGACAAATAAATTTTGAAAATAAATTTGACCTGTTGTCATAATATGAGTCTAAAATGAGCACAATTGTGGACTTATATTTTATAGAACCCACATCATACTATGAAACTTGTTGCTCTAACATAATTATTAGTAGTATTCTCTTGCAGTATATATGTGCCTTTTACGCATTTTATTTTACTGTAAATGATTTATCATCCTGAATACTCCTAAAATGAGGATACCATGTACTCTCTGAAACTTATAAAGTTTCAAAGGATATTCATCAAAATGAAATCCCTAATGACTTAAGAAACCAATAAAGCCTGAAGCTTTATCCAACTATGATCCGCATAATAGTCATTGTGAAGATGTAATCCTTCACAGTTTGAACAGAGTTCACCTATTACCGGACAAAATTAACTTGAGCATTTTAATGGACGTTCAAAAGTCCCACATAAATTCGAACAGAGGAATTAATTTGGAACACCAGAAGTGTCCAGAATCGACCAACTTTGGATCGATGTCACACTGGATTGATGATGCAAGACATCATTAACCAGACAAACCCGAAGATTCTTCAAAAAAGGGTGAAACTCTCATTATCCCATTCAAAAGGGAAAAATGATTACGAGATCATCTCCATTCACGTGGACATTGACTCTCCTCACTTCCTCAAACGAATTTAAGATAATATACTATCATTAGAAGAATGAGACTTTTAGGCCTCTTGAGAGTATTTGAGGGATAAAAGTGGACTCACACACTCCCTACATATGGCTGATGATGTACCTTAGAGTACTCATATATATATCCTCTTAAAATGGTCATAATCAAAACCTTGTTATCCAACCGCAGTCCAGATTATT
Organism: Scilla litardierei; assembly: GCA_030789695.1. Classification (NCBI taxonomy): domain Eukaryota; kingdom Viridiplantae; phylum Streptophyta; class Magnoliopsida; order Asparagales; family Asparagaceae; genus Scilla; species Scilla litardierei. Next base: position 84,106,104 of record CM061142.1, on the reverse strand, counting down.
ATTAATCACAACGGACATATTACATTACTAGGATATTGGTTGGGCTTTTACTTATCCTCATACCACCCTCAAAAATACCGCAGTGGAACTTATTCATCGGAACTAACCCTCCTAGATGAATATGTTCCGAGATCCCCAAATGGTGGAGGCATTAGAGCACATCTTATAGATGGAGCCTTGACGGGTTCATATCCCTAGTTCTATGCTCAACTTCATTGAAGTCGAGCTTATTGCGGATTTTTGGGATAACACTGGGAAATCAATTTAATAACTGGAAGAAAATTGAACACCCTGAAGCTTTGTGTTCACACCCAGAAATGGGTTATATGTAAATCATTAAAATGATTTAAACGGATTACTTATCCACTAGAAATCCAGTTGTAGGTGACCATGTGGGAACATGCAAACCATCAGAATGCCTCCTTAGAAACTATTTATATGAGCCTGATCACCTCATATAAACAGTTTCCGAGAACCCCTAACGGGGGAAGCGTTTAGTGCACATCTTATCGATGGAGTCATGATGAGTTTACATTCCCATATCACCACTATAGACCATTTAAAACATTAATACTTATGATCTGATTATCATGAATAGTGATGAGATCCTGACGATCCACACTTATGAAACTGTTAAACAGTTATCAGACATAGCTATTGACAATATAAATATTGTCAAATTCACACATCCCTGCTACTAAAAATCCAGCTAGGATTGACATACCAACTATAATGGATGCAATCTACCAGTAGCAGAAGTGGATATCCTCAATGGATGAGAGGACATACCACGAGACCCTAAAACAATACCACCACAGGAAAGTGAGCTCATCTCCATATCCTCTCCCTTTCCAGAACCTCCGGAAGAGATAAATCTGGAATAAATTGAATAATGTACGTACACTGAGAGGTATTTGAATAAAACACGCTTGTCGACAATTACTCACATTTCATTTTGCCATTGATATCGTTCACAATCTCCGTTTCCTGAAGCAAACACAGAAATTTGGCCAAATTATATGGAACGAGGCAATAATAAGTTGAGCTGGACTCACTTATGAAATGTGAAGTGTTTGGACCTGAAGTCCTGATATCAAAAGATATCAAACCTGTGGGCTACCGAGTATTGTATAAATAAATAAAATCGTATGCTATAAGCAAAACGCTATAGCCTTAGAGGTTTATTTCGCAGAAACCAGGAAGTAACCATGTAAGATGAGTTTAACTCACTTACAAAATTAATCAAACTGATGCATCAGGCTCCCTGGTCATGATTACGAAACCCATGCGATTAGAAAAGATAATTTTAGGCTATGTTGCTATGGATGATGTGACAACATACCCTTATGAATAATCATCCTGAAGATGAATTATCATCCCGAAGATGAAACCATCATCCTGAAGATGAATTATCATCCTGAAGATGAAACCATCATCCCGAAGATGAATACTCATCCTGAAGATGAATAATCATCCAGCAGATGAATTACCATCCAGAAAATGAAATTATCATCCAGTCGATGAAGAAACGTGGAAAATTGCAATCCAACAATACACCTATTGGTTGTATGGATGCACATTAAGACCCCTTCCGTTCGCTGGAAGAGGGGAAGGATATCCTAGGTCCTGAAGTGCCTTACTCAAATGTCTTTTGTACACTCCTTTATCTGGCAGTAAACACTTTAACCAGATACAGTGCAGCGCCTGCAGCGCACCACTGGACCAGAGAAATGTAGCTTCTGCGCTACCTCCAAGGGTCAAGGATCATACAACATGTTAAATGTATTTGCAGATACAGGTTACAGATCATCGCGATGACTGCAACCAAGAAGCGACCAACTCCTGGAGACCAGCAAAGCATACTTCCAAGGCAACATCAATCCCACCATCCCGAGAGGCTCATCAATCCAAGAAGCAAATCATAAGTACGCACAGCCAGGTCCTGCAGTACCTCGCAGACACAGTGAAGACTGGTCAGAGACGTGATGCTACATACCGAGTCTGCAGACCACTCCTCCTCAGAAGAGATCCCTCAGATTCAGTAGCTGCCATAGATGAGCGATACTTGTATAGATGAGCGATGTCTTGTATAGGTGAGCGATGCCTTGTACTTTGTACTTATTATCGGAACACTGTAAGAGATTGATGTATAGTTGCCTAGGAGATCTGCAAGCCTGCAGCTTGTATAGATCAGGGGGAGTCAAATGTATTGTTGTACTCTTTTCCCTTGGCTATTGGTTTTTCCCACTGGGTTTTCCATAGCTAAAGGTTTTAACGAGGCAAACTCATTGACTCTGGATCCAGAAGTATCCACCCCCTAAATACTTCCACTAATCAGGGGAAGTTACGGAAACTGTACTCTTTTTCCTTGGCTATTGGTTTTTCCCACTGGGTTTTCCATAGCTAAAGGTTTTAACGAGGCAGTTATCCCTAACTTAGGATCCAGAAGTATCCACCTCTAGTGATATCCATCGATCAGGGGAAGTTACAGAGACTTGTACTCTTTTCCCCTAGCCATTGGTTTTTCCCACTGGGTTTTCCTTGGCAAAGGTTTTAACGAGGCAAGTACTCTTAAACTTGGGATCCAGAAGTATCCATAGACCCATGATCAGATAAGCTCTATGAACCCTGAAGCGTTTATCACGGCTTACAACAATGGATGGATAAGGGGAAGTGTTATAAACGGGCTTTGGAAGCCCAACCCGTTAGTGGGTATCCACACATTATGTAACCCTATTACTATAAATACAGGGCTACGGGGTTCCGTAACCGCCATGGTTTACAACAAAAATCACATTAAACGATGTTTTTATCATACGTATGATTGTTCTACCCCTAAATCTCGTAAGATCGATACGTGGATTATCTAGATCGCCTAAAAACGACAAATTTTTCATCCCAAAAATCAAATTTTTAGGGTTTTCTTTGTGTAAACCCTAATCCTTGCCCGCCGGCGGCCTTGCCATCGGCCTCCTCTCCCACCCTCCGTCCTGGCCGCTCCCCCCTGCAGCGGGGGCGGCCCCGCTTGTCGCTCCTCCCTGCAGGGGGGTGGCGGACGCCGCTCCCCCCTGCAGAGGGGGCGACGACGCCCGGCCGCCACTCCCCCCTGCAGGGGGCGGCCCCGCCGTCGCTTCCCCCTGCAGGGGGGCGGGCGGCCCCCGCCTGCCGCTCCCCCCTGCAGCGGGGCAGCCCCGCCGCCGCACCCCCTGCAGGGGTCGGCGGTCGCCGATTCCCCCCTGCAGCGGGGGTAGTGGCCACCCCTCGCCAACCGGCGAAGCAAGGGGGCGGCGGCGACTAACCCTAGCCGCCGCCCCCAAAACCCTACTGGGCCTTGAGCCCAGATTCAAAAAAAAATTTGCGGGCCTCAGGCCCACAGGCCTTGTTTCAAAAATAATAATAATAATTTTGACTGCGGGCTTGAAGCCCGCAGCCAATCTGCGGGCTTTAGGCCCAGGCCAGTTTTTGACTCAAACAAACGGGGGCGAAGGCAAAAAATAAGCCTTAAAAGACTTTTTGGGCTAAATTTAATTAAAAAGGGCGTTTGTGAGCCTAAAAATTCGTGAAAAATCGCGGAACATTATGGGGCAATAAGCGGACATATAAGGGATTATTGGGGACCTTTGGAGCTTATTTGGGATGATTTAAAAAGGAAAAGTTTTTCCTTCTACACAGAAAATGTCATTTTTGGGCTCTTATTCAATTTGATTGATTAACCCCACAAATTCTACAACCTCTGCATCGAATGATTTTTTTCTATAAAATCATATATACATGCTTTACATCACTAGCTTATTCTGTGGATATTATATGCGTGGTGGTGCATTATATTTAAAATTTAATAATTAGGAAGATCCTGCGACCGCTCTGCCGTTAGTTAACTAACCTAACGGTGTATGACGTTGCCCAGTGGTCCAATAATTATTAAGTGATTAAATTATATATCCTCATGCGAATATTACTGCCTGCGATGTCTGTGAATGAAAATGTTGATGAGCACAATTTTTCTGCATGAATGACTAAATGTGGTTTTTGGATCGGCCGTTTAAGTCCCACATTTTATTTCCCGCACTTTTCTTTTATTTTTGAGAGAAATTGTAGTGAGGAATTTATGTAAATGTCAAAAACCGAAGACCAATTTCCATGGAGACGGAGGCCACAATTGAAGCTGGAGATATCATATGGGACCCACGGGGTTTCCAAAGTTGTATTTTCCTTTTAAGCTGCAAATTGTGTAATATGGACTGTATGGACTTTGGACTCTTTTTATGTGTGATCACTCCTTATTTTACACCTTTTTTCCGCATGTTTGCATGCCATTTGGATCGCCCAAATCATGTTTTTCACGATATATCGACGATATTGCGATGCTTTTCACGATTTGTTGTTTTTGTCACATTTCAGGTGATTTGGCGCGATTTGGAGTGATCCCGAGATGCGCTTACTCTAGACGGTCACCAACGACCTCCCCGAGGGGTATTTTGCTGTTGGAGAGGAGCGGAAGAAGAATGGATGTCGCAGGAGCGACGAGGAGGCCAAAACAAGCAGATTGGGCATTCTTTGTATCCCACTCGGCCGAGTGGAGGAGCCACTCGGCCGACCAGCGAGACACTGCTCGGCCGACCAGTTCAGACACGAGTTACCTGTGCACTCGGCCGAGCACAGAAGACCCACTCGGCCGAGTGACGATACCACGTCCGCCCGAGTGGCGCCCAGACGAAGCCCTTCAAAACATCGAAGTTTCTGTTTTTCGGCTGCCTGAACTTCAGAAGACCCACTCGGCCGAGTGGAGAATCCCGTCCGCCCGAGTGCAGTGAAGTCATCGGTCGAGTGACGACAACTCACTCGGCCGAGCCGCCTCCGAACTGAAGACCCCTGAAAGCCCCGACTTTCTGGAAAATTGCAGGGTTTTCACTCGGCCGAGCGACTTTTGTCACTCGGCCGAGTGCGATGCGCTGCCTGTAGCGAAAACTGCGGAAAACAGGCTGTGCAGGGGTATTTTGGTCACGATTTTTGGACGATTTTTGGGGCTATTTAAGCCCTGTTTTTACCCTATTTTTGAGAGCCATCTCTTAGATTTTTTGCAGCTTTTTAGATTACTTTTTAGCTTTATTATTGTGATTGGAGAAGAGGAAAAACTTGGATTTTTGTTGGATTAAATTGAAGAACTCCATTGGTTTGCATCTCTCTTCCCTAAAAATCCTATTTTTATTGTTTATCTCAATATTTGTGATGAATTCTATTGCTTATTTCATTGATTATTTTTGTGCTATTGCTATGATTTGTGAGTAGTCTCCACGTCTTGGGGCGTGGGGATGAACCCTACAAGCCATATTTCCTATTTGTGATGAATTGGTAGAAATTGAGCTAGAATTGCTATTAGGGATTAGATTGGGATCGATTTACTACGGATAGCTAGGAATTCATATCAATTGGGATTTGCAAGAGATTGGATCCCAATTTGATAGGAAGCCCTAGAAATCCGAATTGGGTTGGAGTCGGATTTTCGAAGAATCGGTTTGCAAGAGATTGGACCGATACCAGGATTTCCGATTGCAATTCCATGCCAATACCCGTTTGCAAGAGATTGGACGGGTAGGAACTATCCTAATTTAGAGTGTGGACCGAGTTTGCAAGAGATTGGGCTCGGTGCGCAATTGGATGATGATGTTGATCCTAATGCTAGCTTCCCTAGGCTAGGGTTTGCAAGAGATTGGACCCAAACCTAGGATAGCTATAGACCGGCAACAGCGCGAGAGCGTGAGCTTGGTTCTACATTCAGTTGCAACTAGTTCATCCGAATTCTCATTCTAGCAATTTTGATACCGACGAACCACATTTATGAAATACGGTGAGTAGCGGGAATTCCCCATTCCCTAGACGTTCTTTATTTGATTTGATATTTCGCACATTTGTTTGACGATTGTGACATGATCGCCCAAGGCAATTTTCTCTATTCTCAAATAGCCAGGTTGATTCGGAGCAAGCACAGTCATTCGTCCTCCCTGTGTTCGATACCCGCTCGCTGCTACACCGTGCACTTGCGGTAAAACTACAACCGTTCTTTGGGTGTATATCCGGAGCGATCAATGTGGGACTGGCCGATCCACGCATTTATCTTCTTATTAAATATTGCCTCCGCATGAAAATGTTTTCTTTGATTAAAATATTAATTCATACATGTTTGTGCTCTGCTAGATAAATGGCTAAAATTGCAAGCGTTGATTTCGAAGTGCTGGATGCATCAGGTAGAAACTATCTAAGCTGGCAGTTAGATGTAAAGTTTCACCTGCGAGCAAAGTCCATCATTGCTGCTGTAACAGAAAAAGAAAAAGTTAGCGATATAGAGAAGGTGCAAGCCATTATCTATATTCGTCGCCATGTGGACAAGACCTTAAAGGCTGAATACCTTACGGTCGAAGATCCACTTGAGCTGTGGACTGCCCTTGAAGACAGGTATAAACATCAGAGAGATTTTATACTCCCAAGGGCACGATATGAGTGAAAGAACCTGAGACTACAGGACTTTAAGTCCATTGCTGAGTATAACTCAGCACTTTTTAACATCACCTCACGCCTGAAGTTGTGTGGTGAGAAAGTCTCAGAAGATCGCATGCTGGAAAAGACGTATACGTCTTTCCATGAAAAAGATGCGATACTTATGCAGCAATACCATGAACGCAACTTCACCAAGTATTCTGAGCTGTTATCATGTTTACTCATGGCCGAACAAAACAAAGAGCTTCTCCTCGCCATTCACAATGTGCGCCCTCCTGGCACTGCCCCTCTACCAGAAGCTCACCATACCTTTTCCTTCAAAAAGAAGAGAGATAATAAAAGAAAAGAAAGACCACAGAAAGGGGGACTACAAAAAAGAGCCAAGGGTCAGGCACAGAAGCGAAAGAATGAAGAGAAGCACAAGTTCACCTGGCGTAGAAATGACAACAAGAAAAATGATGCACCTCCACCCAAGAGGGATTGGGAAGACCAGTGTTACAGCTGTGGCATGAAAGGCCACTGGTCCAGAGTGTGCAGGACCCCACTGCATCTCCAGGAGCTTTATAAACAAAGCAAGAAAAAGAATGCTGAAACAAACCTGGTGGCTACAAACACTGCAGTCAATTTCATAGCAAATGACTTTGAATCAGAGGACATACTTGATTAGCCTACTTTATTTATCTTAGCATTTTATTCAAAACAATTTATCTTATGAGAGCTTTTGATGTAATTTGATTTCCTTTGAATAAAATTTAGTTTCTGAATGCAAATGTCTTACTCATCTTTTTAGATGGAATGCTCTCATGACTGCTTAGTAGACAGTGCTTCGACACATACGATCCTTTAGGATAAATGCTACTTTCATAGCATTACACCGTATAAGAGCCCTGTAAATACCATTTCAGGGCCATCGGATATAATTGAAGGTTCTGGGAATGCAACCTTGTTGCTTCCCAAAGGAACAGAAATTAAAATTAAAGATGCATTATACTCTCCGAATTCCAAGCGAAACTTACTAAGTTTCAAAGATATCCGTCTGAACAGATTCCACTTGGAAACAACAAAAGTAAAAGAAAATGAATTACTGTATGTAACATCTCAAGTAAATGGAGTTAAAACCATACTTGAACGTTTTGAGAGCCTCTCCTCAGGCCTCTACCATACAAAGATTCGGAGAGAGTAAGCAAACCTGACTGAGCACATGAAGTGCCCGACATCAGCCAAATTCTTACTTTGGCATGATAGACTTGGCCACCCTGGATCTGCGATGATGCACCGCATCTTATCACAATCTCATGGGCATAACCTGAAGAACCAGAAGATTCTTCAGAAGGGAGAATTCCCTTGTGTACCCTGCTTCAAGGGCAAATTAATAACAAGGCCATCACCACTTAAAGTGGATATCGAGTCTCCAAGCTTCCTCGAAAGAATACACGGAGACATGTGTGGACCCATCCACCCCCTAGTGGCCCTTTTCGGTACTTCATGGTACTATCGATGCATCTTCGAAATATTCGTTTGTGTGTCTACTATCGACCCGCAACTTAGCTTTTCCAAAGCTTTTGGCACAAATTATAAAGTTGCGGGCGCATTTTCCAGACAACCAAATAAAGAAAATACGTCTGGATAATGCAGGGGAATTCACTTCCCAGTTATTTCAAGAATACTGCCTGGCATCGGGAATAGAAATTGAACATCCGGTGCCGCATGTTCACACCCAGAATGGGTTAGCTGAGTCACTAATTAAAAGACTCTAATGGATTGCACGTCCATTGCTAATGAAATCTCAGTTGCCGGTGGATGCATGGGGACATGCAACTCTGCATGCTGCATCATTAATAAGAATAAGACCCTCAGGAGGTCAGAGTCTCTCTCCAATGCAACTTGCATATGGAACGCCGCCGAACATTTCTCACTTGAGAATCTTCGGCTGCGCAGTTTATATCCCCATTGCACCACCCACAAGGACCAAGATGGGCCCTCAACGTCGCTTAGGTATCTATGTAGGGTTTGACTCGCCCTCCATTATAAGATACCTAGAACCCTAAACGGGGGACGCTTTTAAGGCACGTCTTGAAGACTGTGACTTTGATGAGACATATTTCCCCAAAATGGGCATAGACATTGAAAAGTCTAGCGCGAAGCAAATGTTAACGTGGGATACAAAAAGTTTGACTCACTACGACCCGGGTAACAAAACAATGTGATGATGAGATCCTGAAGATCTTACACATCTAGAACACAGTACATAGATTACCGGACTCGTTTACTGACTACCAGAAGATTGTCAAATCACACATCCCTGCTGCAAACACTCCAGCTAAGATTGACATCCCAAAGGATGGATGCAATCCACCACCAGCAGAAGTGGCTGCACCTCAACAGAAAAGAGGCAGACCACCAGGCTCCAAGGATAAAAATCCAAGAAAAAGAAAAATATCCGGAGACCTTGGGACGATACCCCATAGAGAAACGAGCTCGTGTCCATACCCTCTCCCCTCCTGGAATCCACTGCAGCGGAACTGCCGGGAGAAACTGAAATATCATTAAATTATGTATGTACATGGGAGGTATTGGACAGAAAGAGTACAGTCGTCGACGATGACTTCGCGTTTCACATTGCTATTCACGTCGTCGGAAGCGACGATGATCATGATCCACATTCCGTTGCTGAATGCAAACGTAGAAATGACTGGCCAAAGTAGAATCAGGCAATAGAAGCCGAGCTGGACTCGCTTCAGAAACACAAAGTCTTTGGGCAAATAGTCCAAACACCTACTGGTGTCAAACGTGTGGGATACAACTGGGTATTTGTAAGAAAAAGAAATGAAAATAATGAGATCGCACACTACAAAGCAAGGCTTGTAGCGCAAGTCTTTTCCCAGAGACCAGGTATTGACTATGACGAGACATACTCACTGGTCATGGATGCGATCACCTTCAGATTCCTGATAATCTTAACAGCAAAGGAAGGTCTAGATATGCAGCTAATGGATGTGGTGATTGCATATCTATATGGTAATCTCGGCAAGGAGATATACATGAACTTCCTGATGGCTTTTCAATGCCTGCTGAATTAAAAGATAGACCTTGGGACGTCTACTCTGTTAAGCTGCAAAGATCATTGTATGGTCTCAAACAATCAGGAAGGATGTGGTATAACAGACTCAGCGAATTCGTTGTTCAACAAGGATTCAATAACAATGAAGTCTGCCCTTGTATCTTCATAAGAACAAACAGAAAAGGATTCGTAATAATCGCTGTCTATGTAGACGATCTGAATCTCATTGGATTTCTTAAAGAGATCGCTGAGATATCTGTAAGCCTAACAAAAGAATTTGAAATGAAAGACCTAGGCAAAACGAAATTCTGCCTTGGATTACAGATTGAACATCTAAAAGATGGAATCCTATTACATCAAACCACATACACAAAGAAAATGTTGCAAAGATTCCATATAGACCAATGTCATCCACTGAGTACACCTATGGTGGTACGATCTCTGGATGCACATAAAGACCCTTTCCGGCCGCTGGAAGAGGGGGATGATATACTTGGTCCAGAAGTCCCTTATCTAAGTGCCATCGGATCACTCTTATATCTGGCAAACTGCACATGTCCCAATATAGCGTTCGTAGTAAATTTGCTAGCCAGATACAGTGCAGCGCCCACACATCACCACTGGACCGGGGTTAATCACCTTCTGCGCTACATCCAAGTGTCTACAGATTTGGGACTCTTCTACAAAAATGGAACATCCTCAACACTTTCTGGTTACGCTGATGTAGGATACTTATCTGATCCCCACAACGCGAAGTCACAGACTGGATACATGTTTACCTATGGAGGGACAGCCATTTTCTGGAGATCCATCAAGCAAACCTTGACGGCTACCTCATCCAATTTCTCAGAGATCATTGCCATCCATGAAGCAAGCAGAGAATGTGTATGGTTACGCTCAGTTGTCCACCACATCCTGTCAACTATCGGGACCTACTACAATGTTCGAGGATAATGCTGTTTGCATAGCTCAGCTACGAGGTGGCTTCATCAAAGGCAACAGAACAAAGAACATTTCACCAAAGTTCTTCTGGACACACGAGCTACAGAGAAATGGCAAGATCGACATCAGACAAGTGCAATCATGTGACAATTTGGCAGATTTGTTCACTAAAGCCCTTCCTACTGCCACTTTTAGGAAGCTTGTACAAAGGATTGGAATGAGACGCCTAAGAGATCTGAAAGCTTGAGAGCTTGTACAGATCAGGGGGAGTTAAGGAGAGTTTGTACTCTTTTCCCTTAGCTATGGTTTTTCACATTGGTTTTTATAGCTAAAGGTTTTAACGATGCAAATCTCACCAACTCGGGATCCTGAAGTATCCACCCCATATGAGACTCTTCTATGCTCAGAATCCTGAAGTATTCACGAGCAGAGTCCACACCTATGGCTGGATAAGGTGGAGTGTTGTGAACGGTTATTAACCGGAGTTGGTTTAGATTCTGGGCTATATTAGAGATAGGCACATATCAATGTAGCCCATATTTGTAATCTCCCATATTGCCTATAAATAAAGAGCTGGGGGCTCCTCCGTCAGTAGTTGATTCATAACAGTATGTACTTATTGGTATGTACTTATTGGTTACTTCCCGTTTGCTTTGGCTATATTTTTGTTGTATAACACGTTGAAATATTGCTTCTCATATGGATACACAGACGCGAATTGTAGCACGCCCATTCTCATCCCTACTTCCAAGTTAGTACGTAGTTAATCACAAATCTAGTCCCATAATTTTGGAGATTTCTATGGTATTATTCGATTTGCATGTTGAGAGTTGAGATAAAATTCGTTTCTTTTATAATTCTCATTGATATAGTGCTAATCTTTGTAAGATTAACATATGGTATCATCGAATTTGTGTGATATTATTTGTTCTGATTTGTTCAGCACACTGCAAACACTCTTGAGAGGGATACAAAATTGGGATGATCTTCCTAACAGATGCTCTAAGTTGCTATCTATATAGCACTTCCGATTATGGCTTTCTTCTTATCCTTTATATTTTTTGAGAAAAAAAGTAGGCCGAGGAGCCATATTGCTTAATGTATTGATATATGTATATATGTATATATATATATATATATGTGTGTGTGTGTGTGTGTGTGTGTGTAAACTATAATGTACGAACTTGTAGTATTAATTGTTGGATAACTGAGAGATGGCAAGTAGAACACTAGATGGTGGGTGAATAGTGTTTAAGAAATTTAAAATAAATTCATAAGATTTCTACCTAAGATTTTAATTAGAGTTACCTAATTGAATCTTAATCATCAAATCTATCTAGCCACAATATAAGCATCGCAAATTTAAACATAGAGTACAAGATTAAGAGATAGAGAAATGCAAACCACGGAGACAATCCCAAATACAAATCTATTACCATGGTTCAATCACCCGGTGACATACATCTAGCCTCACATCTACACTTGGACAAATCTGTAGACGACCGTCTACATGCAATACTAAACAACACACACTAGAGTGGGGGTGAATATTGTAATGGCAATAATTGTGCTATTAAAAAATAACTTGCAAATGCGAAATTATAAGTGCAAGAGGAGATTAATCAACACAATTAAGCAAACACAAACACATAGGGTTTTACCCTGATTTCCCAAATTTAGGTACATCCAGCAACACCAATATCAACTATAATCTTACACATGGTAGTGAATACAACTCCCAACACAAGGGACACCCAACACAAGGGATTTGTCCTACACATGGACTCACCAAACCCTACACAAGGGTTAGTCCTACACAAGGACTCAAACTCCCACAAAGGGAGAAGCTAACTCTCACAAAGCGAGTTAGGGTTTCAATCAAAAAGATGAAATAAAAGGGCTCTTACCTATGCCTTGATGAGATGAACTTAGTCAAAGATGAATGCAAGGCATGGAAGAGAATCTCCAAGTGTTGAGATGAACTTTGATTGCAATTGGAGTATTTCCCTAGAGCTAGACTTCAATGCATGAAGAGAAATGAGCTCAAAAGAGGGAAATGAGAGAAAAATAGAGTGTGTCTTTGATTCTCGATGATAATCAATAATGATCAAGAGTTCTAGCTGAACTAAGCCATCTCCTATTTATCGGAAGCCAAAATAACCCATTAAACCCAAGCAAAATGCCCAAAAACCCCCAATAGCAATGGCTAGTTTTTGGCTGAAATAGCTTGGACATGTACCTGAAAGCAAAGAGTCAGGCTCCTGATGTAACGACTCTATTAATCCAAATGGCCATATTTTGAGCCAGGATAGATGGCTGTAGAAGACTACACAGACACCTGTACCACTGTGCAGTCACCGATAAAGGCTTCATCAGGTGACTGCCACAAAGGAGGATTGGAGCTCAAAATGACAACTTACGCACTTCCATGCACCAGGCGAATATAGAACAAAGGTCAGGCGCCTGTTGGTTGATAGGCGCCTGTCATTTGTACTTCAGTCACCTGTACCGAATGCTCAAGTATGGTGTCAAGAAAATTGACTTGAGCTAGTGCATAATGATCACTCCGTATTTTACACCTTTTTTCTGCATGTTTGCATGCCATTTAGATCGCTCAAATCGTGTTTTTCACGTTTATACGACAATATTGCGATGCTTTTCACGATTTGTTGTTTTTGTCGTATTTCAGGAGATTTGGAGCGATTTGGAGTGATTCTGAGATGCACCCACTTCGGAGTGTCACCGACGACTCTCTTGAGGGGTATTCTGCGATTGGAGAGGAGTGGAAGAAGAAAGAACGTCGTAGGAGCGACGAGGAGGCAAAAATACGAAGAATGTGCATTTTCAGCATGCCACTCGGCCGAGTGAAGGAGTCACTCAGCCGAGCATAGACAGCCCGCTCAGCCGGCCAGAACGGGCACGCAACAGAGCGAATATCAGCGTGCACTCGGCCGAGCATCGCCAGACCACTCGGCCGAGCACCGAGTCACCCCTCGCCCGAGTGGAGCTAAGACGACGGCAACCAAGAATGACCAACTCTCTGAAATCCGTCAGTCGGCCCCAAAGACTGACTCGGTCGAGTGACGAACGACCGTCCGCCCGAGTGAAGAACGTCCATCGGCCGAGTGAAGAAAAGTCACTCGGCCGAGCGACTCCCGAGGAGACGACCCCCAAGACCCCCAACTCTCTGGAATCTGTCAGGGTCTATCACTCGGCCGAGTGACATTTGTCACTCGGCCGAGTGAGCCGCGCTGCCTGTAGCGTAAACTGCGATTTTGAGGCTGCGCAGGGGCATTTTCGTCAGGATTTTTTGGGCGATTTTGGGGGGTATTTAACCCCAGTTTTTAACCTAGTTTAGAGAGCTTTTTCAGAACTTTTTGCAGCCTTTTTAGATTAACTTTTTAGGAATTAGATTTAGCTTTTAGGGAGGAGAGAAAAGTAATAATTTGTTGGATGATATCTTGTTCTTCATTGGTTTGTCTCTCCCTCCCTCAAAAACTCCATTTTTATTGATATTTTGAATATTGCCATGAATTCCATTCATTTTACTTGTGAATTTCTATCGGATTTGATTATGAATTGTGAGTAGTTCTATCGTCTTAGGGCGTAGGGATGAACCCTACGAGCCCAATTTCAAATTTGTGATGAATTGGTGAAATAATTGCTAGGATTGATTAGGGTTAGTTTGGGATTGATTTAATACGAATAGCTAGGGATTCATACCGATTGGGGTTTGCAAGAGATTGGATCCCAACTCGATAGGAAGCCCTAGAAATTCGAATTGGGTTACAATTGAATTTCTCCGGAATCGGTTTGCAAGCGATTGGACCGAAACTAGGGTTTTCGATTGTAATTATATACCAATACCCGTTTGCAAGAGATTGGACGGGTAGGAACTATCCCAACCTAGGTCGTAGCTCGAGTTTGCACGAGAGTGGGCTCGAGATACGATTGAACGATGATGTTGTTCTTCACGCTCGCTTGCCTAGGTTAGGGTTTGCAAGAGATTGGGCCCTACCCTAGGTTTGCTATAGACCGGCAATAGCGCGAGAGCGTGAGCTTGGTTCTACATTTAGTTGCAACTAGTTCACCCGAATTTCAATTCTAGCAATTGTGAAACCTACGAATCACAATGATGAGATACGGCAAGTAGCGGGGATTCCCTACCCCTAGGCGTCTTTATTAATTTGTTACTTCTTTTATACAATTGAACGACTGTGACCGTATTACTGCGAACGTTTCTCGACTTTTCTTATAGCCAGGTGATTGAAGAAGACACTGTTATTAGGCATCCCTGTGTTCGATACCCGCTCGCCGCTACACCGTACGCTTACGGTAAGACTACAGTGTCGCCGCTCCGGGACGTGTGTCCGGGGCGCGATCAAGTTTTTGGCGCCGTTGCCGGGGATGCAATAGTGTTTGATTCTACCTACCTAGCTATTTTTCTTTTTTGTTCTATTATTTCTATTTTTATTTTGCCCTTCCTTTGTGCTAACTATTTCTTTGAAACTCTGTTTTCCCTTGCATGTACACGAGATCCTCGGCGAACCCCGAAGAAATACTATACGATCCGGAGATCGAGCGTACATTGAGGAGGATCCGAGCGGAGAGGAGACCCGTTACGGAAGGAAATGTTATGACCCATCCTGAGACACCCGAAGAGTTGGCGGCTCGAATGGCGAGGATTATTTCCATAAGAGATAGGCTTCGGCCTAAAACTTCTTCCACGACCTCGTCTATAGCTATGCCGGAGTTGGCGGCCGACAAAAATTTTGAGTTGAAGACCGGATTGGTGGTTCTTATGCAACAAGATCCTTTTCATGGGAACTCCCATGAAAACCCTCATTATCACATCCAGCTCTTCCTATCAAAGTGTGCCACCTTCCAAATGCCGGGCGTCTCCGTGGATGCTATCAGACTGCGCCTCTTCCCTTTCACACTCAAGGACAAGGCATTATATTGGTTGAGGACGCAAGCTGAAGGAATCTTCACCACTTGGGATGAATTGGCGAGTGCCTTCGTTGACAAATTTTATCCGCCCTCCAAATATGAAGATAAGAAGTGCTCTCATGTCCTTCAAGCAAGGACCACAAGAGACTCTCTATGAAGCATGGGAGCGCTTTAAGGACTTGCAACATCAATGCCCCCATCATAGCATTGAGGATTGGGAGCTTGTCCACAGTTTCTACAATGGACTCCAACCGGGCACGAAGCAGATTATTGATGCCACAGCAAATGGAGCCATTTTGTCGAAGACTCCCGATGAAGCTACGGCCTTGCTTGAGGAGATGGCCTCGAACAACCAACAGTGTGGCGACGAGCGAGGACACTCTTCGTCCTCCTTGAAGCCGTCTAGTATTTATGAGGCCAAGGCCGTCGCGGAGCTAGCCAACAAATTTGATTCTCCCCACAAGGTAGTGGAGAGATTGGAGAAATTCATTACGGAGCCTCAAGGAGCCCCTACTACATCCGCACCGACAAATCATATGAGCGATTGGCAAGACCAATCCCAAGCCATGTATGTAGGAGGAGAGCAAGGAGAAGGAGCTTTGGAGCAAATTCAATATGTCTCAGGGAACTCTGGATATTGGGCCAATCCGGCCGCTAGAAACCATCCGGGTTTCTCATATGCCAATAATGATGGTGCATTGAACCCCTCGCAATAACAACCTCCTCAAGCTCGGGCTCCACCACCCCCACAACCGAATTATCAACCAAGGGGGCCATCGCAACAAAACTTCCCACCGAGGCAACAAGTGGGACCTTATAGGCCACCCGGGTACAATCAAGGGTGGAGAAATCCCAACCGTCCACAAGCTCAACAACATTCGGATTTTGAAGCTAAGGTGGATGAGTTTATGGCGGAACAAAGAAAGATTAACGCCACATTGAAGGCGGGACAAGATTCTCTCGCCACCATTGTCGCTCAAATTAGGGAGCAACTTGCTTTGCTCAATAGAAACAACCAACAATTGCCGGCTCAAACCGAGCCGAATCCACGGGGCAACACCAGCCATATCAATGCGGTCGTTGCGGTTACAACAAGAGGAGGGAAGGATACCACTCCCCCCATGACCCAAATTAAGGAACCCGTGGTGGAGAATCTACAAGAGAGCAAGCCGACAATTGAAGTTGAAAAAGAGAAGGAGCCGCAAGGGGAAGTGAAATCTAGAATGGAGGAGCTTATTGATGAGCGCCGATTTATGCCACCGGTGCCCTTCCCTCAACGGCTAGCTAGAGCCAAGATGGAGAAACGGCTAGCCAAGTTTCTCGAGTATTTGAGAGGGGTAAGCATCAATATCCCCTTCCTTGACGCTATAGTGGAAATCCCATCTTACGACAAGTTCTTAAAGGACTTAATTACGGGAAGGAAAAGGAAGGAGAAGATCATGCTCGTGGAGGAATGGACTTGGTTCACAAAGAGGGAAAAGGAGCCCGCCAAATTTAAAGATCAAGGGAGTTTCCGGATTCCTTGCACTCTAGGCGGCGTCCCCCTACAAAAAGCATTGGTAGATTTGGGGGCTAGTGTTAGCCTCATGCCTCTCTCCATGTTCCGGAAGTTGAATACCGGCACGGATTTAAAGCCTACCGACATGCAGATTCAACTAGCGGACGGGCGGATTACAAGGCCGGTTGGGATCGCAGAGGACATCCCACTCCAAGTTCCGAGGGGCATATGTTTGCCATGCGATTTCGTGATAATGGACATCAAGGAGGAGGGCGATACATCGCTCATACTTGGACGCCCATTCCTCGCCACCGCCGGTGTCATCGTCGATGTACGGGAGGGGACTCTTACCTTGAACGTCGGCAACATCGAAGTGGAGCTCCATATACCGAAGGCAATGAAGCACATGTCGTATCATGAGGAGCTAGATTACATGGACCTCCTTGATGAGGTCATTGAAGAGGCGATCCCCCACTCCATCGGTGCACCCCACGAAGATAGCTTCGAAGAAGGCCTAGATTTGGCCGAGGAAGAGAAGATGGAGCACTCCCCCGATATCTCTATGGTGATTGATGATGGCGACGCTGATGTCGCAAGAATACGGGAGCTCTGCAAGCTCTCGAAGTTGAGGACTCCGAAGAAAGCTCCACCGATACGACGATCGGTGTCACCGGCAAAGTCAAAGACCGGAACAAGCTCTAGCTTGGGGGAGCCACCCCCCAACATTGCCCATGACGAAGGGGCGCTGAGGAAGACCACACACCACCATGATCCAAATCTGAGCGGTCTTCCCGGCAAATTCTACGGGTGCATCTCATGTGCACCCAACATCCCGCGCTAAATTGAAAATTTAAAGGGGTCGAGCTCAAGACCTTAAACGAGCGCTTGTCGGGAGGCAACCCGACGGTTATCGCATTTTTTCTATTTTAGTTTCTATTTGTGTTTTAGACTTTATTAGTGTTTTTGAGTCGTTTGCCCGAAAAATTGTGACAACGGGTCCTATTTTCTTTGACAGGAGGAGGAGGAAAGGATATCTATCATAAGGAAGATGACCAAGGTAAAGAAGAGCACTCCAGGAATGCGCTCGAGGCTTAGGAGGAAGAAGAAACCACCTGGAGGAAGAAAAACAGAGATTAGAGCCAAAACGGAGCACCAAAGCAGAAAACAGAGCCCCACTCGGCCGAGTACCATAGTCACTCGGCCGAGCAAAGAAAGCCGGCCGCCCGAGTGGCGCACCAACGAGAGAAGTCTGTTGTACTCAACTCTCTGTCTTTTTTATGATTTCAGTATAAACTGCCACTCGGCCGAGTATATTTCTTCACTCGGTCGAGTGAAACTGATACCCTCCTAGGGCGAAAATTGCCGAGTAGCTTGTGCCACTCGGCCGAATGGACTTTATCCACTCGGCCGAGGGTGGCAAAGCCACTCGGCCGAGTCGTAAGTGGCGAGGAGTTTTTAAAATCATTTTTTTCGTTACGTCACTCGGTCGAGTCGTAACTACTCCTATATAAGGGACTGCGGGTCAGCGCGATTTTCGAAACGCCCAAAATCACTTTTCTCGCCCGAGCCCGCGCCTCTTCAGCTTCCCTCGCCCGCGACGCTACCCCCCTCGCCTGATCGCAGCCGCCGTCGGCCTCGATCGCCGACCCACCGCCGGCGACCGCTCCGGCGACCCCCCCACCGCCGGTGACCCTCCTCGCCGCCGGCCAAGCTCCGGTAACCCCTATTTCGCGTTAAATCCTATTTTCTCCCCATTTTTGACGATCCGAGTACCCATTGAGCCCCTAACTCAAATCGATTTCTTTATTTATCTGTTATACCCCATCTCCCTCATGTATTTTGAATTTTATACGCTGATATTATTGTTTGATGCGCAGGCTATCTTGGGGGAGCTTAGGTGAGCTTTCTGACGCTCTATTGGCTTCGTGGAGGCAGCGTCTTCGCACCTACCCGCTGTTTTGCTCTCGCGGCGTGTTCAGGTACCTTCGTTCCATTATTTTTGGCACGTCGCATTTTATATTAGCTGGGTGAGCACTCGGGGCCCACATGCCGCCCCGAACACGGCCACGCACTCGGTGAGCTTCCGCCAAGCGGAAGCGGACGGATGAGCACGGCCCCTCCCACGCTAGGGAGGACTCCCCTCCACCTTCACCACCTCACCCCACACAGCCATTACTAGCCGACCCCATCCACCCGCAGCCACTTCCAGCCGACCCCGTTCACGCACAACCACCACCGGCTCCCGTTGTCGGGCCGCTGGGGATTACGTTCAGAGACGACGCTCAGCGCGTCCGATTTAAGCGTATCGCCCAACGCCCGATAGTACCCTCCAGGTTCGCTCATTTAGCAGACCTAGACCGCCTGGGGGTACTTGAGGGGATGCTCACGTTGTACGACAATGTGGGCTGGCGAGATTTTCTGTCTGTGTCGGCAGACACCTACGTCCGTCCGACACTCGAGGTACTCAGCTTGATCGCCCGGGCCGATGAGGGATGCTCCTTTAGACTCATGGATCGAGAGTGTCGGATCACTCTCGATATGCTTAGAGCATTCTTTCAGTGGCCCGCTGTCCCCCGCGCCCGACCGAGCCTACGCCCCCACACACATCCCTCCCCCATCTTTCGATTCCCACGCCTTTTGGGCCAGGATCACAGGTTTACCACAGGCCTTTGACCCTAGTAGGGCCAAGGCCTCGGCCATAGTCCACCCCTGCCTCCGCATAGCACAGCGCCTTATGGCGACCACTTTTCTAGCGAGGTACGAGCATGGGACGATGTCTATGCCTGAGCTCTATATGCTCTACGCGATGACTCGCCCCAGAGTTCTGGATAGGGATGGTGTTACGATGGTCCCCGCTGTTGAGATTGACGTCGCTAGCTGGTTTTTGGACCGCATCATCGTATCGGTGGGTGCTCGCTCCCCGATATGTTGCGGTGGCCTGATCACCCTGCTAGCCCTGATGATCGGCGAGGACCTTCCGGCCGACCTGTGTCGACATTCGGGCCCCACTTCACTTTCGATAGACGTCATGGCCCGGATGAAGATGCTTCGTCCCCACGGCCAGCGGCACTGGGTATGGTTGCACGGTCCCTTCGGTGCTGACTACATGATCCTTCCGAGCCCCGCTCGGACACACATAGGACCAGCACACGAGGACTGGCTTTCGGCGATGGATCTCCTGATCCCCACCGCCTACGTGCTTGAGGCCGAGGAGGCTGAGCAGGCACACCCTGCACCTGTTGACCCTGTGATCCCTCAACCTGAGCCTGCACTTTCTGCCGCTCCCGACACCTCTGTCCACACTTCTGCCGGTGTCGGGAGTACACTTGCTGAGTCGTCCTCCACTGCCACCACGTCTACCACCACCCCCACCACTGCTGTGCCCCTGTCGGTTGAGCCACTCACCTCTTTGCTACCCGAGCGTCCACCCACCATACTTGAGAGCGGCGAGTCTTCCTTTGCTTCCGTCTTGGAGACCCTATCCACTTTGATCTCTGCTGGGGTCTCACCTTTTGGACCCCACACTTCCTCCCCAGCGGTCGACCTTTCTGTCTCCACCGTAGCCGTCCTATCTGAGAGTGTCGTGACGTCTGTTCCCACGTCTGTGTCACTGACCTCTCTTGCCGCCTCGTCACCGATTTTGTCTTCCACTTCCACTGCTGCTGCTTCCACCTCACACCAGCCTGTGTCCCAGCCTCGCACTGAGGCTGGGCATCCACTAGTGAGCACAGCCCACTTTCCACCCATGCCTGCTGTCCCGATCACCTACACTGCCCGTATCAGACAGCCCCGACCTGCTTAGCCTAGACCTGTCCGTCCCTCCGCTCCACCACCCCCTGACGCCTTAGTTCAGAGCGTTCGTGCTCTTGAGGGGGCGATGAGTGGACTCAGGGGAGATTTTAGGGCTCTGTCTTCCACAGTCACCGCCATGCAGCACCGCCTCGAGCTACTTCCTGGCATTCACTTTTGCCTGACCCAGATTCTCGAGCGACTGCCATGACCACCACCCACCCAGCAGACTGTTCCACCACCACCCCCCTCCACCTCCGCCTCAGGACGGAGATGGCGCATCACCACCAGCTTAGGCACACCCTTGATGCCATTGATATTTTTTGCCGTCATGCTGCCCATTCTCTGCTTGGTCCTGATGATTTTTGCCCACCCCTCCTCCCCTCACTATTTTTGTCCACATTTTGATCATATCATTCTATATCCTTTTTCGGGAGTGAGGGAGAGTATTTTTGGTGACACACATATCTGCATCACTCTTATCCTTGCATGCATCACATCCGCATCATATTTTTCATTTTGTTATTTTTATTTCTTTTTATCATGCATGCATCACCACCCCCCACCCATTACCCGTCTCTCGATGTGCCACACTTCGCACATTGAGGACACTGTGCACTTTAGCTTGGGGGAGTGAGTTCTCACGCTTTTTGCTTTTATCACCTTTTATTTTTAGTTTTTTCGCGTTTTTCCGCTTTTACACCCATTTTGCATCACTTTTTCATTTTTTTACCATACATCACGTTTTTCTTATTTTCTTTGTGTGCTGCATTGTAAATAGTTTTTATTTTCTTTTGTCTTTATTTCTTTCATCTCCTGCTAGAGATGACTTTTCTGTGATGACGACGACGTGGTGTTAGCTTTTCTCTACATGCATGCTATATTTGTCGTGTCATAGTTTTTTATTTCTGATATCATATGCTATGTTTTGCTTTGCATTTAGAAATAGTAACCCACTCTCTTTTGCCGTATGAAAATGGATGAAATTCTATCATTAGCTGATGTCTGATGATTCATATGTATGCTATCGTAGAAAACACACCAAGATTCACGCATTGATGCTTATATCTGGAGTACTGCTTTCTTTTCTCATATCACTTCTTATTGCATGATTCGTACGCTTCACTTCAGGTTGATTGAATGTCTGCTAGTATTGATAAATCTGGATTAGTTTACTTTTTGAGATCAAACTGAGTATATTAGATTACCCTGCTGAAGTTGTCATGCACGTCCTATAAGAGTGAACTGAGAGATACATATATTTCTTTCTCCACATATCTTGAACATAATTTCTCTATTTTATATTCATTGGTGAATCTCCCCTTAGCAATTCTATTATTGGCATCCCCCGTTATTAAATCTCACGCTCCAAATTCCCCAAAACCCAAAGAAAAAAATACTTGTATATCCTTCTCTTTGATTTGGGATCATTTGTGTATATATGCTAAAAAAGAGAGAGAAAAAGAGAAAAAACAAAAAGAAAAAGAAAAGAAAAAGGAAAAAGATTTGAGAATAAGAAAAGAAAAGAGAAAAGAAGTTCGAAAACGATCCCATCTCATACACTTTCTCTCTTTCTTCCCTCCTTTTGTTTTTGTTTTTTCTTTTACTTTTGAAGCTACAAAAGGAAACGGGGATGTAAATATTATTTTGTATATGCCACCACGCTTATAGATAAGCTTGGGGGAGAGAATCTAATGATGTGTGAGAGAGTGACTACCTGACGGTGCATGACAACCTAGGCTAAGTAATATTTTATACTCGTTGAGATTGCTAAAGTTTCACAAAATCCAGAAATCTACGCTTAGCATTCATTTCATGAAAACCTCATTTTTTCTATTCTTACTACTCTATCGTGTGATATCTCTTATACTCCTTATACAAAGCATTCAATTGAAAAGTGTGTGATCTACGATATTGTATACTGCTTTAGATGCTTCAGACGATGTTAATCTTAGAATTATTCCATTTTTCATGCTATATTGATATTCTTGGGTTTTCTATTTCGAATGCACCATTATACTATGATATCAAAATAAAAGTCTTTGACATGTGTTTTATATTCGGTGCATGCTATATGAGTAAGCAAAACCCACGTCCTGAGAAAAATGATCTAGCAACTTCCCTCTTTGTTTACTGCTTTGTTTTTCATTTTTTCATTTTCCATTTCTCCATCGTCTTTATTTTTATCTTTATCCACCGGGTTCGCTTTTTACTCATCTTCCTCGAGGATGAGTAAGAGGTAAGCTTGGGGGATTTTGATCACTCAGTATTTTACACCTTTTTCCTGCATGTTTGCATGCCATTTAGATCGCTCAAATCGTGTTTTTCACGTTTATACGACAATATTGCGATGCTTTTCACGATTTGTTGTTTTTGTCGTATTTCAAGAGATTTGGAGCGATTTGGAGTGATTCTGAGATGCACCCACTCCGGAGTGTCACCGACGACTCTCTTGAGGGGTATTCTGCGATTGGAGAGGAGTGGAAGAAGAAAGAACGTCGTAGGAGCGACGAGGAGGCAAAAATACGAAGAATGGGCATTTTCAGCATGCCACTCGGCCGAGTGAAGGAGTCACTCGGCCGAGCATAGACAGCCCGCTTGGCCGGCCAGAACGGGCATGCAACAGAGCGAATATCAGCGTGCACTCGGCCGAGCATCGCCAGACCACTCGGCCGAGCACCGAGTCACCCCTCGCCCGAGTGGAGCCAAGACGACGGCAACCAAGAATGACCAACTCTCTGAAATCCGTCAGTCAGCCCCAAAGACTGACTTGGCCGAGTGACGAACGACCGTCCGCCCGAGTGAAGAACGCCCATCGGCCGAGTGAAGAAAAGTCACTCGGCCGAGCGACTCCCGAGGAGACGACCCCCAAGACCCCCCAACTCTCTGGAATCTGTCAGGGTCTATCACTCGGCCGAGTGACATTTGTCACTCGGCCGAGTGAGCCGCGCTGCCTGTAGCGTAAACTGCGATTTTGAGGCTGCGCAGGGGCATTTTCGTCAGGATTTTTTGGGCGATTTTGGGGAGTATTTAACCCCAGTTTTTAACCTAGTTTAGAGAGCTTTTTCAGAACTTTTTGCAGCCTTTTTAGATTAACTTTTTAGGAATTAGATTTAGCTTTTAGGGAGGAGAGAACAGTGATAATTTGTTGGATGCTATCTTGTTCTTCATTGGTTTGTCTCTCTCTCCCTCAAAAACTCCATTTTATTGATATTTTGAATATTGCCATGAATTCCATTCATTTTACTTGTGAATTTCTATCGGATTTGATTATGAATTGTCAGTAGTTCTATCGTCTTAGGGCGTAGGGATGAATCCTACGAGCTCAATTTCAAATTTGTGATGAATTGGTGAAATAATTGCTAGGATTGATTAGGGTTAGTTTGGGATTGATTTAATACGAATAGCTAGGGATTCATACCGATTGGGGTTTGCAAGAGATTGGATCCCAACTCAATAGGAAGCCCTAGAAATTCGAATTCGGTTGCAATTGAATTTCTCCGGAATCGGTTTGCAAGAGATTGGACCGAAACTAGGGTTTTCGATTGTAATTCTATACCAATACATGTTTGCAAGAGATTGGACGGGTAGGAACTATCCCAACCTAGGTCGTAGCTCGAGTTTGCACGAGAGTGGGCTCGAGATACGATTGAACGATGATGTTGTTCTTCACGCTAGCTTGCCTAGGTTATGGTTTGCAAGAGATTGGGCCATACCCTAGGTTTGCTATAGACCGGCAATAGCGCGAGAGCGTGAGCTTGGTTCTACATTTAGTTGCAACTAGTTCACCCGAATTTCAAGTCTAGCAATTGTGAAACCTACGAATCACAATGATGAGATACGGCAAGTAGCGGGGATTCCCTACCCCTAGGCGTCTTTATTAATTTGTTACTTCTTTTATACAATTGAACGACTGTGACCGCATTACTGCGAATGTTTCTCGACTTTTCTTATAGCCATGTGATTGAAGAAGACACTGTTATTAGGCCTCCCTGTGTTCGATACCCGCTCACCGCTACACCGTGCGCTTGCGGTAAGACTACAGTGTCGCCGCTCCGGGACGTGTGTCCGGGGCGCGATCACATAACAGCCGCCTGTAAAATGATGGCCAGGTGCCTGGTGAACCACCAGTCACCTGTCATGCCTTCAACAGGCACTTGTTAGAAGTGCAAAAACTCCAATTTTGAGTTTTTGCATGGGGAACCACTTGGATTGGTTTCTATGATGATCCTACGGTTCACAAAGATGGTTTATACATATGCATGAATGAGTATGACCATCTAATCAAGGTAACCTAACTCACATAAAGAAGTAAAAGACATAAATGTAAATATTACATGGATTACATTCATTTACTTCTAAGTGCACTACTCTTCAAGCTTAAGTAGCCTTGATTCTCCCCATCATCTTTCAAGCTCACTACTGCAAAAAGGACCTTTAATAGCACACCTTTAATAGCGCTTGCCAATTATAAGCGCTTTTAATTAGAGGCACATATAATAGACATCGCTTCTTTCTGCAAACGCTGTTAAAGGTCGGAGAATAGACATCGCTTCTTTCTGCAAGCACTGTTAAAAGGTCGGAGAATATACATCGCTTCTTTCTATAAGCGCTGTTTATTAGAGGCACAGATAATAAACATCGCTTCTTTCTGAAAGCGCTGTTAAAAGTCAGTTAATAGACAACGCTTCTTTCTAAAAGCGCTGTTAAAAGTCAGGTAATAGACAGCGCTTCTAGAAATTCTAGAAGCGCTGTTAAAGATCATATGTTGAAGCGCTGTTAAAGGCAAGGTCAAATTTTTTCAATACCCAGGGCGGCCGAGCGTGGACATTTTCATTTCCCCTCATCCAATTTCGAATGACTGCTTGGTACTTGCTACTCAACAAACCCTCATCGATGGCCTCCCCTCGCCCTCAACCCCCCAAATCCATCCTCGATCTCGAGATCACCGTCGTCTCCGCCAAGCACCTCAAGGACGTCAACTACGCCGTCGCCTACCTCGATCCCGACACGGGTACTGCACGTGCAGGACCATCAAGACCCAAAGGACGTGCCTCCTCCTCGGCTCCCAGCCGCTTTTAGAGAACTAGGGCTAGGGTTTTAGGAACTCGTTCGATCGATCACCATGGCCAAGTTCAACGAGATCCAGAAGAAGAGAAGAGAAAAATCCAGCAGAACAAGCGAGCGGCCCATGGCGACCCCAACACAGGGAAACTCAAGCAGAGGACCCCTCCTGTTTCCATCTCTGGGAAGCGCAAGGGGAAGCTCGGGGAAGCTCCTCAAGAAACAGAAAAGGGTATTTACAACAAAGATTCATCTTTGAAACTTAAATTTTCTTTTGATTTCTCCCCTTTTTAATGAAAATGGGCACTTCTTTTTTCTTCTGCTGAGCAGGAGCAGAAGGAGGCGATAGACAAGGGTTTGGAGAATAACAGTGACAAGGCATGGGGAAGACAAAATTGAGGCAAAAAAAGACGTCTATAGCATCTGGAAAAAATGCTGACTGCTTAGGCTCTATAACAGGTTGTTTATTTTCAGTATATTTTTGTAATGTTTCACTTATTGTATATAACAGCTTAGCTCTCTGAACTAATGACAGGGAATGGTGGCCTTTGTGCTACATTGTGTATAATATCAGTTGTCTTTATAGAGGGTGTGACTTGTATTCTTATTGTTCTACGGATCTTGTAAAATTCATGTTACTGTTACACTAGTTGTCAGCCTTCAAGATATCTGTAGGCCGTATGTATGTAAAAAATGATGGCCACATAGCTGGCAAACCTATCGGAAGCATTTAAATGCCAAGAAAGTATCATCACATCTAAGCCTGCATTATCTTGGTGCATCTTGATTCTCTTCTATAGAGAAGGCTGGAATGCTTGTAAGTTGTTACATATTCTTATTGGATATAGTGCTAAAAAATGTCCAGATTTTCAGCTTTTTATAGCAATTGGTGGTGGAAAGAATTCTAATGCATGTGTGGTTACTGGTTATAAGTTCATAATGCATATA
Source organism: Scilla litardierei (assembly GCA_030789695.1). NCBI lineage: Eukaryota > Viridiplantae > Streptophyta > Magnoliopsida > Asparagales > Asparagaceae > Scilla > Scilla litardierei. Next base: position 84,079,357 of record CM061142.1, on the reverse strand, counting down.
TTTTTGACTATAATTTCATAATGGGAAAAATTTCGTGCTTGGCTTGTCAATGCGTACATTTGCTTCCTCTATCCCTCAAGACCACTCTGCTGAACCCTGTTTTACTAGTCATGCTCAAAAGAATGATCCTAACTCATGCTCAAAAGTATAATTTTTACTTCAGTACCAAATTATTTGCTTTCTTGTATATATTGTCTCTATAAAATCATGCTTTCTTTCTATGCACGGCTCATATTTTTCTTGGCATATTTCGTATATACATCATTTGAAATTTGCATGTTTTTCATTTTTTGGTCTTGTACTAAATTTTTGTTGCATATGCATGGCATGCATCAAAAAGTGTGGTATTTAATTCTTCCTGATGCTGGTTCCTGTGCTTAAATCATCCTAATAGGCATGTGAACTATTGGATAGATTGCTTAGAGCTAATTTGTTATTGTCTTGTTACTAATACTATAGGGAAGGGATCAAGGATTCTTGGTGGTGCTTCAATCCAGGACGTGCCATGCAAGAATTCATAAAAATGGGTGTGCGATCTATCTTACTGACATCTGGCACTTTGTCACCTTTAGACACATTTGCATTAGAACTTAACCTGCATGTCAAATCACACTTCTCTTTCTTTTGATTTTCACCTTTTCATTCTTAAAACTACATTGGCCTGATTTTTTTTCTTCATTTAATATTCAAAGAGAGTTTCCAGTCAGGTTGGAGAACCCTCATGTTATTTCTCCTGATCAAGTTTGAGTTGGTGTTGTACCTAGTGGACCATTTAGCTATTCGTTTAATTCTTCCTACAAGACTCGTGATTCTTTAGAATATAAGCAGGAGCTTGGCAATGCTATTGGTAGGTTTGAAATGTTGTCTGAGACATTTAAATTGTTACTGCGTAACATTTTGATCGTACCCCTTGATTTGTATATCTCTATTTTCTTTGTTTGTGTTTGTTCTGCAGTGAATTTTTCTCGGATAGTTCCCGATGGAGTACTTGTTTTCTTCCCCTCCTACTACCTGATTAGGCGTGTGCGGGTCCGGGTATCCTGTTTTTTTTTCATGTTACCCGGACCTTACTCGGTAAGGGACCGGTTCCTAAAATTTGGACCCGGAACCTACCTAGTTGAACCCTATACCCGGACCCTACCCGGACCCTATGGTTCCGGGTAGGTTCTGGGTACCCTGTAAAAAAAAATCTAATTTGTGAGGCATTACAATCAATGATTTCTAAATGATTTGTGCATAACAATTATCTCAAATACGCATGAATAAAAATCAATCTGGAAGTAAAATATTGTCTCTAGTCTCTTTCTTCAGTGATAAATGCATACTGACCAGTCATTTCTATTAGATAAAGCTAGACATATGGAAGAATGATTCACGTTTACCTCTACTGATCTTTTGAACGCATAAGAAAACAATATGATCTTTGATTCAAGTGCATTGTTTAATGAACTTACATGTTGTTCAAAACTTCAGGATGCAAGTTGTACTCACTAATATTATAAGTTCAAATTAGATACAGCCATGGTGGATCACTCTTATATATTTTGATCCTTAATATTATAATATATATATATATATATATATATATATATATATATATAAAATATCGGTTCCGGTTCTGGGTACCCGTTTTCTATAGACGGGAACCGGAACCGGAACCGATACCCGTCGGTTCCAAATTTTCCTACCCGGAACCGATAACTATCTACCCAGAACCTACCCGTTAGGGTAGGTTCCAATCGGGTATCTGGGTACCCTGTACCCGTGCACACCCCTATACCTGATGGATCAGTGCATTGATTGCTGGAAAAATATGGTATGGAAATAACTGGAACACTCATAATCTTGTTCAAAATTCTTTGCCCTCAAGAGATTTAACTCTTTTACAGAGCCACACAAGTTCAACGGATTTCACAACAGTGTGGGAGAGGATTTGTAAAAAGAAACAACCTGTTATAGAGCCTAAGCAGTCAGCATTTTTTCCAGATGCTATCGAGGTCTTTTTTGCCTCAATTTTGTCTTCCCCATGCCTTGTCACTGTTATTCTCCATTACATTATGATTTGATGACTCTCGTCACCACCCTTATGGTGCTGTGAGATATTTGTGTAGTCCCTCTTCCTTATGCTAATGGTTCAGGTTTATTCTTTTAGCAGGATTTTGAGGCAAAATTGTGCGATAATTCTGATGCATATTGTATTAAGGCAAAATTTTGCAGGATTTGTATCTTGGAACATTCAATGAGTACTTCACGATTATCACATGCATATTGTATTTATATTATGTTTTGCATTTTGTTCAATTTCCTTGATTATTTGGTTTTATGATGCTTTTCTTTAAATATAACATGAAATGTATTAAGGCAAACTTGATAATTCTGATGTGTTTCAGTCCATTTCTTGGTTTAATCAACTTGTGTGTTCTCTTAGCTGTAAGATATCTGATACTAGAACTTCATTTGAAGTGAATTGACTGCTCCACAGAATTGAAGGCATTTTCACACAGAATCTGGGTAAATGCTAAATGATGTATGTGGGCAGTACCAAAGGACTTGATTCGAATAGCCTATATCATATCAGATGTATGTGGGTAAATGCTAAATGCTTGAAATGTCAGATGTTTTAGTATGTCGGAAGGGTCATTCCGTTTTGAGAATTAGGCAATTGGAAGGGTATTCAGTTTGAACACTTCTTGTTTTGTTGGGAAGATCATTAGACAATTGGAAGGGATCCGTTTTCAATATTGTGGCATTGCATCCACTCAGAAGACATTACATAAGTGGTGCATTACATGCATATGATATCTATGTATGAATAACATCAAAAATTAAGAAGTCTTGCTATCAAATATACAAGGACGAATGGCACATGAAAGAAGATTTAGTACTAGCATGGAAAGAGAAAAATCTTCTAAAAGGTCATAGATTGAAGTTCTAAGGCTGAATTTTGGTTGCTGAAACATCTACAACATGTATGTTACATGGAGCTTGAACTGGCAAGATATTGGGATGTACCAGAGGAACATATTAATGAAGTGAGGTTGATACAGACGTCAATCTGGGCTAGCATTTAGTTTGTTGTGACTTCTTTCGTCAACCAAACCATCATGCTTTTGCAAAATCAAATGTAAATATCTTACTCCACTTTAAAATTAATTTTAACCGTTAATTACAACAGGCAGGTGTAGAAACTTAAGATCTAGATTAATCATTAAGCAAGACCATGCAAATAATAATCTAGATGTATAATATGCTGAATCTTAAATCATTGACCTACTCGGATTTAGCGGAAGCGTACCTGAGTCCATCGCTAATAATCTGAAAGATCCTGACGATAGCACAGCGGACGATCTTCCAGAATAGCACGAATCAACCGTTTGGAGAATCCCTTTAGACTTCTCCCGGTTTCTCTCCTAGCGACGGGACGTAGAAAAGACGGCTCAACTTTGTTCGTGTATTCCGGGGACCATGACCGCTAATATTTATAGGCTAGCCTCCATAGCCCTAGGGTTTCCAACTCGGCCCATCAACGAGTTGAAGCCCAATAGTCTCTACACATAAAGGCCTCACAACCTGTTTAACTCATTTAGCCCATTTAATTAATTAAAACCAGATCACTAATATATTGGGCTTAATATGACAGCGTAGCACTTATATAATTATTCACAGCATATTAGCCCAACGTTGGATTAAGATCCAACTTGTTGGATAAGTTCCAACAATCTCCCACTTGGGCTATATGCTTAAACTTTATAATTATATTTCATAGTGCATACAACCAAATAAGATCTTAACTTACTGTCATTTCTTTAATGAGTTAAGAACAATCCGGTCCATCAATTATATTAGCAAGGGATCAAAGAGATCTTCGCCGCAGCAATTGCAGCTCGACCCATCAGTGGTCACCGTGCTAATACAAAAGAATGACATGGATTATGAAGTGGATGTGTAGCGTGGAAATTACATGTAATGTGATCTAACATGTCTATTTCCAACTAATCCACCTTAACCTTAGTGAGATCATAAACAAAACAAAATCGGAGTGAAGCCGAACTGAAACCAAAAACTTTATTTCTGATCAGAAAATAACCTCAAGCTTAAGCTGGAGACTTAATTTTGTCTATCATATGAGCACCCAAAAGAACAAACTCCCACAAAACTGAATGTTCTTAATGAAATGACATCCATATGAGTAGCTAGCTCATAAAACCTTTTGGATGACATTTCCTTATTATAACGGATCCGTAATTACATGGTTTGTTCCGATGTGCTCATTAGACAATTATACACTCCTATTAATCAACAATCTAGGAACTTGATCTCTGAATATCTAAACTTTGTCGAGTTCCTGTTGTTGCTGGAATATAAAACTGCAGACTTCATTGTCACTAAATAAACTGTGTGGTGTTTCAACACCATCCCTAATTCGCAGCATAGTGACAAAATATGCAGATATATTTTATGATTTGGATGTCACATAATATAATATGAAATCTAAAGCCATGTCAGAAGAGACTATATAAAAGGGACCATTTAGATCTCTTCTAGTAGATGGCGCCTGTTACGAGGCGGAACTCGCGTACAATGAATTTGTATTATGGGGAACCAAGGGCACGGTGGTTATATGGAAATGAGGGGTTAGGTAGGCTGTTTTACAAGTGATTAGTGGGGTGAAGAGGTTGGATCCGTTGCCGATGGTGCTCACGGGATCGTATCTCGCCTGACGCAGCTGAGGAGGGTTGGACGGCAGGGGGCTGACGCTGACTTTGGTCGATGGACGAGCTCTCCTGCAGCACGAACAACTCGTCAGAAGGGCGGGGTTGGGGTTCAACCCTTAGCCCCTCCGATGCCTAAGTCAGTAATAGGGCTTAAAATGGGGGCTAGGCACGCAGGTCGGACTGAGGGTGAGTCGACCGTATGTGACGAGCTATGAGTGGAAGAGCAAAGATGAGGACGACCTTTGCTCTTGTGTGTGAGTAAGGAGATTGAGAGTGAATTTCCCCCCCCTTTCACCGCAAGAAGTGAGGGGATATTTATACCTGATGAGAGGCGGTTCGGTAGGGCTGACCTGGCATGCTGACCCGACATGCTGAGCTGGCCCTGCTGTCAGCGGAAGCTTCGGACGAGGATGTCAGGAACAGGAGTGCCTGCCACGCTTTTGTCAGACGGTGCAGCGGTCCGGGGTGCTTTTGTCAGGGCGTCAGGGCCGAAAGCATTAAGTGTCAGGGGCGCAACGGCCAGTGGGTGATTTTGTCAAGGTGTCAGGGCGTCAGGGCCGAAAGCATTAAGTGTCAGGGGGCGCAGCGGCCAGTGGGTGCTTTGTCAGATAATCGGGCGGCGATAGTGTCAGTAGCGTCTTTGTACTAGGTTGTTTGTCGTGTCCAATGTGCCAAAGAACCGTCCCGTAGCTCGTCCCCATAGCTCGGCCCCGTTAGCTCGGCCCCGTAGCTCGGCCCCCTTAGCTCGGCCCCCTTAGCTCGGCCCCGTTAGCCCGGCCCGGTTAGCTCGGCCCGGTTAGCTCGGCCCCTTAGCTCGGCCCTGTTAGCTCGGCCCCCTTAGCTAGGCCCCGTTAGCTAGGCCCCTTAGCTCGTCAGAGGTCATCACTGGCTATCAGCGGTCGAGGCAGAGTGCGACCTTCCCATAGTCGCGTCGGACTCTAGAATCGACAGGCGCTCTGTGGCCCTCTATCGTTTGGGTGTGGAGCGCCTTGTCGCTGGGTCGGCTGTCCTTTCGGAGGGAGGGACGAGATGGCGGGGTATTTAGGTCGTCTGGGATGGAAGGTCGGACTATCACGATCTGTAGGTCGTAACAATTGCCCTCGTCATCCGGGCTCGAGTTGGAAGCCCGGCTCGACGCGGATGACGTATCACCTTCCCTCCTGGGAATAGCACGTTGGGTCTACCTACCTCGGAGTCTTTACTTGAGGGGGGAACGAGCGCGCAGCTCGGCCCGTGCCCTTCTCTGGCTTGGGTGGCGGGGACAGATCCTGCCCCAAAGTCTTCGTAGGGGGGAGGGAGTCGTAGCTCGACCGTGCCCCTTATTTCTCCAGTTTGGGAGGCGAAGAGTTTTAGGCTTGTCTCGGATGTCTTCAAGGCAGCGGGTACAGAGTGGCCAAAGCCTCCCCCGCATTGTGCCCCTCCAGTTTGGGTGGCGAGCTAACGAGCTGCCCTGGAGGTCTTCAAGGAAGCGGTTACAGAGTGGCCAAAGCCTCCCCCGCATTGTGCCCCTCCTATTTGGGTGGCGAGCTAACGAGCTGCCCTGGAGGTCTGCAAGGTAGCGGGTACAGAGTGGCCAAAGCCTCCCCCGCATTGTGCCCCTCCAGTTTGGGTGGCGAGCTAACGAGCTGCCCCGGAGGTCTGCAAGGTAGTGGGTACAGAGTGGCCAAAGCCTCCCCCGCATTGTACCCCTCCAGTTTGGGTGGCGAGCTAACGAGCTGCCCCGGAGGTCTTCAAGGCAGCGGATACAGAGTGGCCAAAGCCTCCCCCGCATTGTGCCCCTCCAGTTTGGGTGGCGAGCTAACGAGCTGCCCTGGAGGTCTTCAAGGCAGCAAGTACAGAGTGGCCAAAGCCTCCCCCGCATTGTGCCCCTCCAGTTTGGGTGGCGAGCTAACGAGCTGCCCCGGAGGTCTGCAAGGTAGCGGGTACAGAGTGGCCAAAGCCTCCCCCGCATTGTGCCCCTCCAGTTTGGGTGGCGAGCTAATGAGCTGCCCCGGAGGTCTGTAAGGTAGCGAGTACAGAGTGGCCAAAGCCTCCCCCGCATTGTGCCCCTCCAGTTTGGGTGGCGAGCTAACGAGCTGCCCTGGAGGTCTTCAAGGCAGCGGGTACAGAGTGGCCAAAGCCTCCCACGTACTGTGCCCCTCCAGTTTGGGTGGTGAGCTAACGAGCTGCCCCGGAGGTCTTCAAGGCAGCGGGTACAGAGTGGCCAAAGCCTCCCCCGCATTGTGCCCCTCCAGTTTAGGTGGCGAGCTAACGAGCTACCCCGGAGGTCTGCAAGGTAGCGGGTACAGAGTGGCCAAAGCCTCCCCCGCATTGTGCCCCTCCAGTTTGGGTGGCGAGCTAACGAGCTGCCCTGGAGGTCTTCAAGATAGCGGGTACAGAGTGGCCAAAGCCTCCCCCGCATTGTGCCCCTCCAGTTTGGGTGGCGAGCTAACGAGCTGCCCCGGAGGTCTGCAAGGTAGCGGGTACAGAGTGGCCAAAGCCTCCCCCGCATTTTGCCCCTCCAGTTTGGGTGGCGAGCTAACGAGCTGCCCCGGAGGTCTGCAAGGTAGCGGGTACAGAGTGGCCAAAGCCTCCCCCGCATTGTGCCCCTCCAGTTTGGGTGGCGAGCTAACGAGCTGCCCTGGAGGTCTTCAAGATAGTGGGTACAGAGTGGCCAAAGCCTCCCCCGCATTGTGCCCCTCCAGTTTGGGTGGCGAGCTAACGAGCTGCCCCGGAGGTCTGCAAGGTAGCGGGTACAGAGTGGCCAAAGCCTCCCCCGCATTGTGCCCCTCCAGTTTGGGTGGCGAGCTAACGAGCTGCCCCGGAGGTCTGCAAGGTAGCGGGTACAGAGTGGCCAAAGCCTCCCCCGCATTGTGCCCCTCCAGTTTGGGTGGCGAGCTAACGAGCTGCCCCGGAGGTCTGCAAGGTAGCGGGTACAGAGTGGCCAAAGCCTCCCCCGCATTGTGCCCCTCCAGTTTGGGTGGCGAGCTAACGAGCTGGCCTGGAGGTCTTCAAGGCAGCGGGTACAGAGTGGCCAAAGCCTCCCCCGCACTGTGCCCCTCCACTTTGGGTGGCGAGCTAACGAGCTGCCCCGGAGGTCATCAAGGCAGCGGGTACAGAGTGGCCAAAGCCTCCCCCGCATTGTGCCCCTCCAGTTTGGGTGGCGAGCTAACGAGCTGCCCTGGAGGTCTTCAAGGCAGCGGGTACAGAGTGGCCAAAGCCTCCCCCGCATTGTGCCCCTCCAGTTTGGGTGGCGAGCTAACGAGCTGCCCCGGAGGTCTGCAAGGTAGCGGGTACAGAGTGGCCAAAGCCTCCCCCGCATTGTGCCCCTCCAGTTTGGGTGGCGAGCTAACGAGCTGCCCCGGAGGTCTTCAAGGCAGCGGGTACAGAGTGGCCAAAGCCTCCCCCGCATTGTGCCCCTCCAGTTTGGGTGGCGAGCTAACGAGCTGCCCCGGAGGTCTGCAAGGTAGCGGGTACAGAGTGGCCAAAGCCTCCCCCGCATTGTGCCCCTCCAGTTTGGGTGGCGAGCTAACGAGCTGCCCCGGAGGTCTGCAAGAGAGCGGGTACAGAGTGGCCAAAGCCTCCCCCGCATTGTGCCCCTCCAGTTTGGGTGGCGAGCTAACGAGCTGCCCTGGAGGTCTTCAAGGCAGCGGGTACAGAGTGGCCAAAGCCTCCCCCGCATTGTGCCCCTCCAGTTTGGGTGGCGAGCTAACGAGCTGCCCCGGAGGTCTGCAAGGTAGCGGGTACAGAGTGGCCAAAGCCTCCCCCGCATTGTGCCCCTCCAGTTTGGGTGGCGAGCTAACGAGCTGCCCTGGAGGTCTTCAAGGTAGCGGGTACAGAGTGGCCAAAGCCTCCCCCGCATTGTGCCCCTCCAGTTTGGGTGGCGAGCTAACGAGCTGCCCCGGAGGTCTGCAAGGTAGCGGGTACAGAGTGGCCAAAGCCTCCCCCGCATTGTGCCCCTCCAGTTTGGGTGGCGAGCTAACGAGCTGCCCCGGAGGTCTGCAAGGTAGCGGGTACAGAGTGGCCAAAGCCTCCCCCGCATTGTGCCCCTCCAGTTTGGGTGGCGAGCTAACGAGCTGCCCTGGAGGTCTTCAAGGCAGCGGGTACAGAGTGGCCAAAGCCTCCCCCGCACTGTGCCCCTCCAATTTGGGTGGCGAGCTAACGAGCTGCCCCAGAGGTCATCAAGGCAGCGGGTACAGAGTGGCCAAAGCCTCCCCCGCATTGTGCCCCTCCAGTTTGGGTGGCGAGCTAACGAGCTGCCCTGGAGGTCTTCAAGGCAGCGGGTACAGTGTGGCCAAAGCCTCCCCCGCATTGTGCCCCTCCAGTTTGGGTGGCGAGCTAACGAGCTGCCCCGGAGGTCTTCAAGGTAGCGGTTACAGAGTGGCCAAAGCCTCCCCCGCATTGTGCCCCTCCAGTTTGGGTGGCGAGCTAACGAGCTGCCCCGTTGGTCTTCAAGGCAGCGGGTACAGAGTGGCCAAAGCCTCCTCCGCATTGTGCCCCTCCAGTTTGGGTGGCGAGCTAACGAGCTGCCCCGGAGGTCTGCAAGGTAGCGGTTACAGAGTGGCCAAACCCTCCCCCGCATTGTGCCCCTCCAGTTTAGGTGGCGAGCTAACGAGCTACCCCGGAGGCCTGCAAGAGAGCGGGTACAGAGTGGCCAAAGCCTCCCCCGCATTGTGCCCCTCCAGTTTGGGTGGCGAGCTAACGAGCTGCCCTGGAGGTCTTCAAGGCAGCGGGTACAGAGTGGCCAAAGTCTCCCCCGCATTGTGCCCCTCTAGTTTGGGTGGCGAGCTAACGAGCTGCCCCGGAGGTCTGCAAGGTAGCGGTTACAGAGTGGCCAAAGCCTCCCCCGCATTGTGCCCCTCCAGTTTGGGTGGCGAGCTAACGAGCTGCCCTGGAGGTCTTCAAGGTAGCGGGTACAGAGTGGCCAAAGCCTCCCCCGCATTGTGCCCCTCCAGTTTGGGTGGCGAGCTAACGAGCTGCCCTGGAGGTCTTCAAGGTAGCGGGTACAGAGTGGCCAAAGCCTCCCCCGCATTGTGCCCCTCCAGTTTGGGTGGCGAGCTAACGAGCTGCCCCGGAGGTCTGCAAGGTAGCGGGTACAGAGTGGCCAAAGCCTCCCCCGCATTGTGCCCCTCCAGTTTGGGTGGCGAGCTAACGAGCTGCCCCGGAGGTCTGCAAGGTAGCGGGTACAGAGTGGCCAAAGCCTCCCCCGCATTGTGCCCCTCCAGTTTGGGTGGCGAGCTAACGAGCCGCCCCGGAGGTCTTCAAGGCAGCGGGTACAGAGTGGCCAAAGCCTCCCCCGCATTGTGCCCCTCCAGTTTGGGTGGCGAGCTAACGAGCTGCCCTGGAGGTCTTCAAGGCAGCGGGTACAGAGTGGCCAAAGCCTCCCCCGTATTGTGCCCCTCCAGTTTGGGTGGCGAGCTAACGAGCTGCCCCGGAGGTCTGCAAGGTAGCGGGTACAGAGTGGCCAAAGCCTCCCCCGCATTGTGCCCCTCCAGTTTGGGTGGCGAGCTAACGAGCTGCCCCGGAGGTCTGCAAGGTAGCGGGTACAGAGTGGCCAAAGCCTCCCCCGCATTGTGCCCCTCCAGTTTGGGTGGCGAGCTAACGAGCTGCCCCGGAGGTCTGCAAGGTAGCGGGTACAGAGTGGCCAAAGCCTCCCCCGCATTGTGCCCCTCCAGTTTGGGTGGCGAGCTAACGAGCTACCCTAGAGGTCTTGAAGGCAGCGGGTACAGAGTGGCCAAAGCCTCCCCCGCACTGTGCCCCTCCAGTTTTGGTGGCGAGCTAACGAGCTGCCCCGGAGGTCTTCAAGGCAGCGGGTACAGAGTGGCCAAAGCCTCCCCCGCATTGTGCCCCTCCAGTTTGGGTGGCGAGCTAACGAGCTGCCCCGGAGGTCTGCAAGGCAGCGGGTACAGAGTGGCCAAAGCCTCCCCCGCATTGTGCCCCTCCAGTTTGGGTGGCGAGCTAACGAGCTGCCCCGGAGGTCTTCAAGGCAGCGGGTACAGAGTGGCCAAAGCCTCCCCCCGCATTGTGCCCCTCCAGTTTGGGTGGCGAGCTAACGAGCTGCCCTGGAGGTCTTCAAGGTAGCGGGTACAGAGTGGCCAAAGCCTCCCCCGCATTGTGCCCCTCCAGTTTGGGTGGCGAGCTAACGAGCTGCCCCGGAGGTCTGCAAGGTAGCGGGTACAGAGTGGCCAAAGCCTCCCCCGCATTGTGCCCCTCCAGTTTGGGTGGCGAGCTAACGAGCTGCCCCGGAGGTCTGCAAGGTAGCGGGTACAGAGTGGCCAAAGCCTCCCCCGCATTGTGCCCCTCCAGTTTGGGTGGCGAGCTAACGAGCTGCCCTGGAGGTCTTCAAGGCAGCGGGTACAGAGTGGCCAAAGCCTCCCCCGCATTGTGCCCCTCCAGTTTGGGTGGCGAGCTAACGAGCTGCCCCGGAGGTCTTCAAGGCAGCGGGTACAGAGTGGCCAAAGCCTCCCCCGCATTGTGCCCCTCCAGTTTGGGTGGCGAGCTAACGAGCTGCCCTGGAGGTCTTCAAGGCAGCGGGTACAGAGTGGCCAAAGCCTCCCCCGCATTGTGCCCCTCCAGTTTGGGTGGCGAGCTAACGAGCTGCCCTGGAGGTCTTCAAGGCAGCGGGTACAGAGTGGCCAAAGCCTCCCCCGCATTGTGCCCCTCCAGTTTGGGTGGCGAGCTAACGAGCTGCCCCGGAGGTCTGCAAGGCAGCGGGTACAGAGTGGCCAAAGCCTCCCCCGCATTGTGCCCCTCCAGTTTGGGTGGCGACCTAACGAGCTGCCCCGGAGGTCTGCAAGGTAGCGGTTACAGAGTGGCCAAAGCCTCCCACGCATTTTGCCTCTCCAGTTTGGGTGGCGAGCTAACGAGCTGCCCTGGAGGTCTTCAAGGCAGCGGGTACAGAGTGGCCAAAGCCTCCCCCGCATTGTGCCCCTCCAGTTTGGGTGGCGAGCTAACGAGCTGCCCCGGAGGTCTGCAAGGTAGCGGTTACAGAGTGGCCAAAGCCTCCCCCGCATTGTGCCCCTCCAGTTTAGGTGGCGAGCTAACGAGCTGCCCTGGAGGTCTTCTAGGTAGCGGGTACAGAGTGGCCAATGCCTCCCCCGCATTGTGCCCCTCCAGTTTGGGTGGCGAGCTAACGAGCTGCCCCGGAGGTCTTCAAGGCAGCGGGTACAGAGTGGCCAAAGCCTCCCCCGCATTGTGCCCCTCCAGTTTGGGTGGCGAGCTAACGAGCTGCCCCGGAGGTCTGCAAGGCAGCGGGTACAGAGTGGCCAAAGGCTCCCCCGCATTGTGCCCCTCCAGTTTGGGTGGCGAGCTAACGAGCTGCCCTGGAGGTCTTCAAGGTAGCGGGTACAGAGTGGCCTAGCCTCCCCCGCATTGTGCCCCTCCAGTTTGGGTGGCGAGCTAACGAGCTGCCCCGGAGGTTTTCAAGGCAGCGGGGTACAGAGTGGCCAAAGCCTCCCCCGCATTGTGCCCCTCCAGTTTGGGTGGCGAGCTAACGAGCTGCCCCGGAGGTCTTCAAGGTAGCGGGTACAGAGTGGCCAAAGCCTCCCCCGCATTGTGCCCCTCCAGTTTGGGTGGCGAGCTAACGAGCTGCCCCGGAGGTCTGCAAGGTAGCGGGTACAGAGTGGCCAAAGCCTCCCCCGCATTGTGCCCCTCCAGTTTGGGTGGCGAGCTAACGAGCTGCCCCGGAGGTCTGCAAGGCAGCGGATACAGAGTGGCCAAAGCCTCCCCCGCATTGTGCCCCTCCAGTTTGGGTGGCGAGCTAACGAGCTACCCTGGAGGTCTTCAAGGCAGCAGGTACAGAGTGGCCAAAGCCTCCCCCGCATTGTGCCCCTCCAGTTTGGGTGGCGAGCTAACGAGCTGCCCCGGAGGTCTGCAAGGCAGCGGGTACAGAGTGGCCAAAGCCTCCCCCGCATTGTGCCCCTCCAGTTTGGGTGGCGAGCTAACGAGCTGCCCTGGAGGTCTGCAAGGTAGCGGGTACAGAGTGGCCAAAGCCTCCCCCGCATTGTGCCCCTCCAGTTTGGGTGGCGAGCTAACGAGCTGCCCTGGAGGTCTTCAAGGCAGCGGGTACAGAGTGGCCAAAGCCTCCCCCGCATTGTGCCCCTCCAGTTTGGGTGGCGAGCTAACGAGCTGCCCCGGAGGTCTTCAAGGCAGCGGGTACAGAGTGGCCAAAGCCTCCCCCGCATTGTGCCCCTCCAGTTTGGGTGGCGAGCTAACGAGCTGCCCCGGAGGTCTTCAAGGCAGCGGGTACAGAGTGGCCAAAGCCTCCCCCGCATTGTGCCCCTCCAGTTTGGGTGGCGAGCTAACGAGCTGCCCCGGAGGTCTGCAAGGTAGCGGGTACAGAGTGGCCAAAGCCTCCCCCGCATTGTGCCCCTCCAGTTTGGGTGGCGAGCTAACGAGCTGCCCCGGAGGTCTGCAAGGGAGCGGGTACAGAGTGGCCAAAGCCTCCCCCGCATTGTGCCCCTCCAGTTTGGGTGGCGAGCTAACGAGCTGCCCCGGAGGTCTGCAAGGTAGCGGGTACAGAGTGGCCAAAGCCTCCCCCGCATTGTGCCCCTCCAGTTTGGGTGGCGAGCTAACGAGCTGCCCTGGAGGTCTTCAAGGTAGCGGGTACAGAGTGGCCAAAGCCTCCCCCGCATTGTGCCCCTCCAGTTTGGGTGGCGAGCTAACGAGCTGCCCCGGAGGTCTGTAAGGTAGCGGGTACAGAGTGGCCAAAGCCTCCCCCGCATTGTGCCCCTCCATTTTGGGTGGCGATCTAACGAGCTGCCCTAGAGGTCTTCAAGGCAGCGGGTACAGAGTCGCCAAAGCCTCCCCCGCATTGTGCCCCTCTAGTTTGGGTGGCGAGCTAACGAGCTGCCCCGGAGGTCTTCAAGGTAGCGGGTACAGAGTGGCCAAAGCCTCCCCCGCATTGTGCCCCTCCAGTTTGGGTGGCGAGCTAACGAGCTGCCCCGGAGGTCTGCAAGGTAGCGGGTACAGAGTGGCCAAAGCCTCCCCCGCATTGTGCCCCTCCAGTTTGGGTGGCGAGCTAACGAGCTGCCCCGGAGGTCTGCAAGGCAGCGGATACAGAGTGGCCAAAGCCTCCCCCGCATTGTGCCCCTCCAGTTTGGGTGGCGAGCTAACGAGCTACCCTGGAGGTCTTCAAGGCAGCAGGTACAGAGTGGCCAAAGCCTCCCCCGCATTGTGCCCCTCCAGTTTGGGTGGCGAGCTAACGAGCTGCCCCGGAGGTCTGCAAGGCAGCGGGTACAGAGTGGCCAAAGCCTCCCCCGCATTGTGCCCCTCCAGTTTGGGTGGCGAGCTAACGAGCTGCCCTGGAGGTCTGCAAGGGAGCGGGTACAGAGTGGCCAAAGCCTCCCCCACATTGTGCCCCTCCAGTTCGGGTGGCGAGCTAACGAGCTGCCCTGGAGGTCTTCAAGGCAGCGGGTACAGAGTGGCCAAAGCCTCCCCCGCACTGTGCCCCTCCATTTTGGGTGGCGAGCTAACGAGCTGCCCCGGAGGTCTTCAAGGCAGCGGGTACAGAGTGGCCAAAGCCTCCCCCGCATTGTGCCCCTCCAGTTTGGGTGGCGATCTAACGAGCTGCCCCGGAGGTCTTCAAGGCAGCGGGTACAGAGTGGCCAAAGCCTCCCCCGCATTGTGCCCCTCCAGTTTGGGTGGCGAGCTAACGAGCTGCCCCGGAGGTCTGCAAGGGAGCGGGTACAGAGTGGCCAAAGCCTCCCCCGCATTGTGCCCCTCCAGTTTGGGTGGCGAGCTAACGAGCTGCCCCGGAGGTCTGCAAGGTAGCGGGTACAGAGTGGCCAAAGCCTCCCCCGCATTGTGCCCCTCCAGTTTGGGTGGCGAGCTAACGAGCTGCCCCGGAGGTCTGCAAGGTAGCGGGTACAGAGTGGCCAAAGCCTCCCCCGCATTGTGCCCCTCCAGTTTGGGTGGCGAGCTAACGAGCTGCCCTGGAGGTCTTCATGGTAGCGGGTACAGAGTGGCCATAGCCTCCCCCGCATTGTGCCCCTCCAGTTTGGGTGGCGAGCTAACGAGCTGCCCCGGAGGTCTGTAAGGTAGCGGGTACAGAGTGGCCAAAGCCTCCCCCGCATTGTGCCCCTCCATTTTGGGTGGCGATCTAACGAGCTGCCCTAGAGGTCTTCAAGGCAGCGGGTACAGAGTCGCCAAAGCCTCCCCCGCATTGTGCCCCTCTAGTTTGGGTGGCGAGCTAACGAGCTGCCCCGGAGGTCTTCAAGGTAGCGGGTACAGAGTGGCCAAAGCCTCCCCCGCATTGTGCCCCTCCAGTTTGGGTGGCGAGCTAACGAGCTGCCCCGGAGGTCTGCAAGGTAGCGGGTACAGAGTGGCCAAAGCCTCCCCCGCATTGTGCCCCTCCAGTTTGGGTGGCGAGCTAACGAGCTGCCCCGGAGGTCTGCAAGGCAGCGGGTACAGAGTGGCCAAAGCCTCCCCCGCATTGTGCCCCTCCAGTTTGGGTGGCGAGCTAACGAGCTGCCCTGGAGGTCTTCAAGGCAGCGGGTACAGAGTGGCCAAAGCCTCCCCCGCATTGTGCCCCTCCAGTTTGGGTGGCGAGCTAAACGAGCTGCCCCGGAGGTCTGCAAGGCAGCGGTACAGAGTGGCCAAAGCCTCCCCCGCATTGTGCCCCTCCAGTTTGGGTGGCGAGCTAACGAGCTGCCCTGGAGGTCTGCAAGGTAGCGGGTACAGAGTGGCCAAAGCCTCCCCCGCATTGTGCCCCTCCAGTTTGGGTGGCGAGCTAACGAGCTGCCCTGGAGGTCTTCAAGGCAGCGGGTACAGAGTGGCCAAAGCCTCCCCCGCACTGTGCCCCTCCAGTTTGGGTGGCGAGCTAACGAGCTGCCCCGGAGGTCTTCAAGGCAGCGGGTACAGAGTGGCCAAAGCCTCCCCCGCATTGTGCCCCTCCAGTTTGGGTGGCGAGCTAACGAGCTGCCCCGGAGGTCTTCAAGGCAGCGGGTACAGAGTGGCCAAAGCCTCCCCCGCATTGTGCCCCTCCAGTTTGGGTGGCGAGCTAACGAGCTGCCCCGGAGGTCTGCAAGGTAGCGGGTACAGAGTGGCCAAAGCCTCCCCCGCATTGTGCCCCTCCAGTTTGGGTGGCGAGCTAACGAGCTGCCCCGGAGGTCTGCAAGGTAGCGGGTACAGAGTGGCCAAAGCCTCCCCCGCATTGTGCCCCTCCAGTTTGGGTGGCGAGCTAACGAGCTGCCCCGGAGGTCTGCAAGGTAGCGGGTACAGAGTGGCCAAAGCCTCCCCCGCATTGTGCCCCTCCAGTTTGGGTGGCGAGCTAACGAGCTGCCCTGGAGGTCTTCAAGGTAGCGGGTACAGAGTGGCCAAAGCCTCCCCCGCATTGTGCCCCTCCAGTTTGGGTGGCGAGCTAACGAGCTGCCCCGGAGGTCTGTAAGGTAGCGGGTACAGAGTGGCCAAAGCCTCCCCCGCATTGTGCCCCTCCATTTTGGGTGGCGATCTAACGAGCTGCCCTAGAGGTCTTCAAGGCAGCGGGTACAGAGTCGCCAAAGCCTCCCCCGCATTGTGCCCCTCTAGTTTGGGTGGCGAGCTAACGAGCTGCCCCGGAGGTCTTCAAGGCAGCGGGTACAGAGTGGCCAAAGCCTCCCCCGCATTGTGCCCCTCCAGTTTGGGTGGCGTGCTAACGAGCTGCCCTGGAGGTCTTCAAGGCAGCGGGTACAGAGTGGCCAAAGCCTCCCCCGCATTGTGCCTCTCCAGTTTGGGTGGCGAGCTAACGAGCTACCCCGGAGGTCTGCAAGGTAGCGGGTACAGAGTGGCCAAAGCCTCCCCCGCATTGTGCCCCTCCAGTTTGGGTGGCGAGCTAACGAGCTGCCCTGGAGGTCTTCAAGGTAGCGGGTACAGAGTGGCCAAAGCCTCCCCCGTATTGTGCCCCTCCAGTTTGGGTGGCGAGCTAACGAGCTGCCCCGGAGGTCTTCAAGGCAGCAGGTACAGAGTGGCCAAAGCCTCCCCCGCATTATGCCCCTCCAGTTTGGGTGGCGAGCTAACGAGTTGCCCTGGAGGTCTTAAAGGGAGCGGGTACAGAGTGGCCAAAGCCTCCCCCGCATTGTGCCCCTCCAGTTTGGGTGGCGAGCTAACGAGCTGCCCCGGAGGTCTGCAAGGTAGCGGGTACAGAGTGGCCAAAGCCTCCCCCGCATTGTGCCCCTCCAGTTTGGGTGGCGAGCTAACGAGCTGCCCCGGAGGTCTTCAAGGCAGCGGATACAGAGTGGCCAAAGCCTCCCCCGCATTGTGCCCCTCCAGTTTGGGTGGCGAGCTAACGAGCTACCCTGGAGGTCTTCAAGGCAGCAGGTACAGAGTGGCCAAAGCCTCCCCCGCATTGTGCCCCTCCAGTTTGGGTGGCGAGCTAACGAGCTGCCCCGGAGGTCTGCAAGGCAGCGGGTACAGAGTGGCCAAAGCCTCCCCCGCATTGTGCCCCTCCAGTTTGGGTGGCGAGCTAACGAGCTGCCCTGGAGGTCTGCAAGGTAGCGGGTACAGAGTGGCCAAAGCCTCCCCCGCATTGTGCCCCTCCAGTTCGGGTGGCGAGCTAACGAGCTGCCCTGGAGGTCTTCAAGGCAGCGGGTACAGAGTGGCCAAAGCCTCCCCCGCACTGTGCCCCTCCATTTTGGGTGGCGAGCTAACGAGCTGCCCCGGAGGTCTTCAAGGCAGCGGGTACAGAGTGGCCAAAGCCTCCCCCGCATTGTGCCCCTCCAGTTTGGGTGGCGATCTAACGAGCTGCCCCGGAGGTCTTCAAGGCAGCGGGTACAGAGTGGCCAAAGCCACCCCCGCATTGTGCCCCTCCAGTTTGGGTGGCGAGCTAACGAGCTGCCCCGGAGGTCTGCAAGGTAGCGGGTACAGAGTGGCCAAAGCCTCCCCCGCATTGTGCCCCTCCAGTTTGGGTGGCGAGCTAACGAGCTGCCCCGGAGGTCTGCAAGGTAGCGGGTACAGAGTGGCCAAAGCCTCCCCCGCATTGTGCCCCTCCAGTTTGGGTGGCGAGCTAACGAGCTGCCCCGGAAGTCTGCAAGGTAGCGGGTACAGAGTGGCCAAAGCCTCCCCCGCATTGTGCCCCTCAAGTTTGGGTGGCGAGCTAACGAGCTGCCCTGGAGGTCTTCAAGGTAGCGGGTACAGAGTGGCCATAGCCTCCCCCGCATTGTGCCCCTCCAGTTTGGGTGGCGAGCTAACGAGCTGCCCCGGAGGTCTGTAAGGTAGCGGGTACAGAGTGGCCAAAGCCTCCCCCGCATTGTGCCCCTCCATTTTGGGTGGCGATCTAACGAGCTGCCCTAGAGGTCTTCAAGGCAGCGGGTACAGAGTCGCCAAAGCCTCCCCCGCATTGTGCCCCTCCAGTTTGGGTGGCGAGCTAACGAGCTGCCCCGGAGGTCTTCAAGGCAGCGGGTACAGAGTGGCCAAAGCCTCCCCCGCATTGTGCCCCTCCAGTTTGGGTGGCGTGCTAACGAGCTGCCCTGGAGGTCTTCAAGGCAGCGGGTACAGAGTGGCCAAAGCCTCCCCCGCATTGTGCCTCTCCAGTTTGGGTGGCGAGCTAACGAGCTGCCCCGGAGGTCTGCAAGGTAGCGGGTACAGAGTGGCCAAAGCCTCCCCCGCATTGTGCCCCTCCAGTTTGGGTGGCGAGCTAACGAGCTGCCCTGGAGGTCTTCAAGGTAGCGGGTACAGAGTGGCCAAAGCCTCCCCCGCATTGTGCCCCTCCAGTTTGGGTGGCGAGCTAACGAGCTGCCCCGGAGGTCTTCAAGGCAGCAGGTACAGAGTGGCCAAAGCCTCCCCCGCATTATGCCCCTCCAGTTTGGGTGGCGAGCTAACGAGTTGCCCTGGAGGTCTTAAAGGGAGCGGGTACAGAGTGGCCAAAGCCTCCCCCGCATTGTGCCCCTCCAGTTTGGGTGGCGAGCTAACGAGCTGCCCCAGAGGTCTGCAAGGCAGCGGGTACAGAGTGGCCAAAGCCTCCCCCGCATTGTGCCCCTCCAGTTTGTGTGGCGAGCTAACGAGCTGCCCCGGAGGTCTGCAAGGTAGCCGGTACAGAGTGGCCAAAGCCTCCCCCGCATTGTGCCCCTCCAGTTTGGGTCGCGAGCTAACGAGCTGCCCCGGAGGTCTTCAAGGCAGCGGGTACAGAGTGGCCAAAGCCTCCCCCGCATTGTGCCCCTCCAGTTTGGGTTGCGAGTTAACGAGCTGCCCTGGAGGTCTTCAAGGTAGCGGGTACAGAGTGGCCAAAGCCTCCCCCGCATTGTTCCCATCCAGTTTGGTTGGCGAGCTAACGAGCTGCCCCGGAGGTCTGCAAGGTAGCGGGTACAGAGTGGCCAAAGCGTCCCCCGCATTGTGCCCCTCCACTTTGGGTGGCGAGCTAACGAGCTGCCCCGGAGGTCTGCAAGGTAGCGGGTACAGAGTGGCCAAAGCCTCCCCCGCATTGTGCCCCTCCAGTTTGGGTGGCGAGCTAACGAGCTGCCCTGGAGGTCTTCAAGGCAGCGGGTACAGAGTGGCCAAAGTCTCCCCCGCACTGTGCCCCTCCAGTTTGGGTGGCGAGCTAACGAGCTGCCCCGGAGGTCTTCAAGGCAGCGGGTACAGAGTGGCCAAAGCCTCCCCCGCATTGTGCCCCTCCAGTTTGGGTGGCGAGCTAACGAGCTGCCCCGGAGGTCTGCAAGGTAGCGGGTACAGAGTGGCCAAAGCCTCCCCCGCATTGTGCCCCTCCAGTTTGGGTGGCGAGCTAACGAGCTGCCCCGGAGGTCTTCAAGGCAGCGGGTACAGAGTGGCCAAAGCCTCCCCCCGCATTGTGCCCCTCCAGTTTGGGTGGCGAGCTAACGAGCTGCCCTGGAGGTCTTCAAGGTAGCGGGTACAGAGTGGCCAAAGCCTCCCCCGCATTGTGCCCCTCCAGTTTGGGTGGCGAGCTAACGAGCTGCCCCGGAGGTCTGCAAGGTAGCGGGTACAGAGTGGCCAAAGCCTCCCCCGCATTGTGCCCCTCCAGTTTGGGTGGCGAGCTAACGAGCTGCCCCGGAGGGTTGCAAGGAAGCGGGTACAGAGTGGCCAAAGCCTCCCCCGCATTGTGCCCCTCCAGTTTGGGTGGCGAGCTAACGAGCTGCCCGGGAGGTCTTCTAGGCAGCGGGTACAGAGTGGCCAAAGCCTCCCCCGCACTGTGCCCCTCCAGTTTGGGTGGCGAGCTAACGAGCTACCCCGGAGGTCTTCAAGGCTGCGGGTACAGAGTGGCCAAAGCCTCCCCCGCATTGTGCCCCTCCAGTTTGGGTGGCGAGCTAACGAGCTGCCCTGGAGGTCTTCAAGGCAGCGGGTACAGAGTGGCCAAAGCCTCCCCCGCATTGTGCCCCTCCAGTTTGGGTGGCGAGCTAACGAGCTGCCCTGGAGGTCTTCAAGGCAGCGGGTACAGAGTGGCCAAAGCCTCCCCCGCATTGTGCCCCTCCAGTTTGGGTGGCGAGCTAACGAGCTGCCCTGGAGGTCTTCAAGGGAGCGGGTACAGAGTGGCCAAAGTCTCCCCCGCATTGTGCCCCTCCAGTTTGGGTGGCGAGCTAACGTGCTGCCCCGGAGGTCTTCAAGGCAGCGGGTACAGAGGGGCCAAAGCCTCCCCCGCATTGTGCCCCTCCAGTTTGGGTGGCGAGCTAACGAGCTGCCCTGGAGGTCTGCAAGGTAGCGGGTACAGAGTGGCCAAAGCCTCCCCCGCATTGTGCCCCTCCAGTTTGGGTGGCGAGCTAACGAGCTGCCCTGGAGGTCTTCAAGGCAGCGGGTACAGAGTGGCCAAAATCTCCCCCGCACTGTGCCCCTCCAGTTTGGGTGGCGAGCTAACGAGCTGCCCCGGAGGTCTTCAAGGCAGCGGGTACAGAGTGGCCAAAGCCTCCCCCGCATTGTGCCCCTCCAGTTTGGGTGGCGAGCTAACGAGCTGCCCCGGAGGTCTGCAAGGTAGCGGGTACAGAGTGGCCAAAGCCTCCCCCGCATTGTGCCCCTCCAGTTTGGGTGGCGAGCTAACGAGCTGCCCCGGAGGTCTTCAAGGCAGCGGGTACAGAGTGGCCAAAGCCTCCCCCCGCATTGTGCCCCTCCAGTTTGGGTGGCGAGCTAACGAGCTGCCCTGGAGGTCTTCAAGGTAGCGGGTACAGAGTGGCCAAAGCCTCCCCCGCATTGTGCCCCTCCAGTTTGGGTGGCGAGCTTACGAGCTGCCCCGGAGGTCTGCAAGGTAGCGGGTACAGAGTGGCCAAAGCCTCCCCCGCATTGTGCCCCTCCAGTTTGGGTGGCGAGCTAACGAGCTGCTCCGGAGGGTTGCAAGGAAGCGGGTACAGAGTGGCCAAAGCCTCCCCCGCATTGTGCCCCTCCAGTTTGGGTGGCGAGCTAACGAGCTGCCCGGGAGGTCTTCTAGGCAGCGGGTACAGAGTGGCCAAAGCCTCCCCCGCACTGTGCCCCTCCAGTTTGGGTGGCGAGCTAACGAGCTACCCCGGAGGTCTTCAAGGCTGCGGGTACAGAGTGGCCAAAGCCTCCCCCGCATTGTGCCCCTCCAGTTTGGGTGGCGAGCTAACGAGCTGCCCTGGAGGTCTTCAAGGCAGCGGGTACAGAGTGGCCAAAGCCTCCCCCGCATTGTGCCTCTCCAGTTTGGGTGGCGAGCTAACGAGCTGCCCTGGAGGTCTTCAAGGCAGCGGGTACAGAGTGGCCAAAGCCTCCCCCGCATTGTGCCCCTCCAGTTTGGGTGGCGAGCTAACGAGCTGCCCTGGAGGTCTTCAAGGGAGCGGGTACAGAGTGGCCAAAGCCTCCCCCGCATTGTGCCCCTCCAGTTTGGGTGGCGAGCTAACGTGCTGCCCCGGAGGTCTTCAAGGCAGCGGGTACAGATGGGCCAAAGCCTCCCCCGCATTGTGCCCCTCCAGTTTGGGTGGCGAGCTAACGAGCTGCCCTGGAGGTCTTCAAGGTAGCGGGTACAGAGTGGCCAAAGCCTCCCCCGCATTGTGCCCCTCCAGTTAGGGTGGCGAGCTAACGAGCTGCCCCGGAGGTCTGCAAGGTAGCGGATACAGAGTGGCCAAAGCCTCCCCCGCATTGTGCCCCTCCAGTTTGGGTGGCGAGCTAACGAGCTGCCCCGGAGGTCTTCAAGGCAGCGGGTACAGAGTGGCCAAAGCCTCCCCCGCATTGTGCCCCTCCAGTTTGGGTGGCGAGCTAACGAGCTGCCCTTGAGGTCTTCAAGGCAGCGGGTACAGAGTGGCCAAAGCCTCCCCCGAATTGTGCCCCTCCAGTTTGGGTGGCGAGCTAACGAGCTGCCCCGGAGGTCTTCAAGGCAGCGGGTACAGAGTGGCCAAAGCCTCCCCCGTATTGTGCCCCTCCAGTTTGGGTGGCGAGCTAACGAGCTGCCCTGGTGGTCTTCAAGGTAGCGGGTACAGAGTGGCCAAACCTCCCCCGCATTGTGCCCCTCCAGTTTGGGTGGCGAGCTAACGAGCTGCCCCGGAGGTCTGCAAGGTAGCAGGTACAGAGTGGCCAATGCCTCCCCCGCATTGTGCCCCTCCAGTTTGGGTGGCGAGCTAACGAGCTGCCCTGGAGGTCTTCAAGGTAGCGGGTACAGAGTGGCCAAAGCCTCCCCCGCATTGTGCCCCTCCAGTTTGGGTGGCGAGCTAACGAGCTGCCCCGGAGGTCTTCAAGGCAGCGGGTACAGAGTGGCCAAAGCCTCCCCCGCATTGTGCCCCTCCAGTTTGGGTGGCGAGCTAACGAGCTGCCCCGGAGGTCTTCAAGGCAGCGGGTACAGAGTGGCCAAAGCCTCCCCCGCATTGTGCCCCTCCAGTTTGGGTGGCGAGCTAACGAGCTAACCCGGAGGTCTTCAAGGCAGCGGGTACAGAGTGGCCAAAGCCTCCCCCGCATTGTGCCCCTCCAGTTTGGGTGGCGAGCTAACGAGCTGCCCTGGAGGTCTTCAAGGTAGCGGGTACAGAGTGGCCAAAGCCTCCCCCGCATTGTGCCCCTCCAGTTTGGGTGGCGAGCTAACGAGCTGCCCCTGGAGGTCTGCAAGGTAGCGGGTACAGAGTGGCCAAAGCCTCCCCCGCATTGTGCCCCTCCAGTTTGGGTGGCGAGCTAACGAGCTGCCCTGGAGGTCTTCAAGGTAGCGGGTACAGAGTGGCCAAAGCCTCCCCCGCATTGTGCCCCTCCAGTTTGGGTGGCGAGCTAACGAGCTGCCCCGGAGGTCTTCAAGGCAGCGGGTACAGTGTGGCCAAAGCCTCCCCCGCATTGTGCCCGTCCAGTTTGGGTGGCGAGCTAACGAGCTGCCCCGGAGGTCTGCAAGGTAGCAGGTACAGAGTGGCCAAAGCCTCCCCCGCATTGTGCCCCTCCAGTTTGGGTGGCGAGCTAACGAGCTGCCCTGGAGGTCTTCAAGGTAGCGGGTACAGAGTGGCCAAAGCCTCCCCCGCATTGTGCCCCTCCAGTTTGGGTGGCGAGCTAAGGAGCTGCCCCGGAGGTCTTCAAGGCAGCGGGTACAGAGTGGCCAAAGCCTCCCCCGCATTGTGCCCCTCCAGTTTTGGTGGCGAGCTAACGAGCTGCCCTGGAGGTCTTCAAGGTAGCGGGGTTGGGGTCCAACCCTTAGTGTCTTGGTGATTGGTATGTGATTTGACATGGGTGTGACCCTTCGTTCCCACAGACGGCGCCAATTGTTACGAGGCGGAACTCGCGTACAATGAATTTGTATTATGGGGAACCAAGGGCACGGTGGTTATATGGAAATGAGGGGTTAGGTAGGCTGTTTTACAAGTGATTAGTGAGGTGAAGAGGTTGGATCCGTTGCCGATGGTGCTCACGGGATCGTATCTCGCCTGATGCAGCTGAGGAGGGTTGGACGGCAGGGGGCTGACGCTGACTTTGGTCGATGGGCGAGCTCTCCTGCAGCACGAACAACTCGTCAGAAGGGCGGGGTTGGGGTTCAACCCTTAGCCCCTCCGATGCCTAAGTCAGTAATAAGGCTTAAAATGGGGGGCTGGACACGCAGGTCAGACTGAGGGTGAGTCTACCGTACGTGATGAGCTATGAGTGGAAGAGAAAAGATGAGGACGACCTTTGCTCTTGTGTGTGAGTAAGGAGATTGAGAGTGAATTTTTCTCCCCTTTCACCGCAAGAAGTGAGGGGATATTTATACCTGATGGGAGGCGGTTCGGTAGGGCTGACCTGGCATGCTGACCCGACATGCTGAGCTGGCCCTGCTGTCAACGGAAGCTTCGGACGAGGATGTCAGGAACAGGAGTGCCTGCCACGCTTTTGTCAGACGGTGCAGCGGTCCGGGGTGCTTTTGTCAGGGCGTCAGGGCCGAAAGCATTAAGTGTCAGGGGCGCAACGGCCAGTGGGTGATTTTGTCAAGGTGTCAGGGCGTCAGGGCCGAAAGCATTAAGTGTCAGGGGGCGCAGCGGCCAGTGGGTGCTTTGTCAGATAATCGGGCGGCGATAGTGTCAGTAGCGTCTTTGTACTAGGTTGTTTGTCGTGTCCAATGGGCCAAAGAACCATCCCGTAGCTCGTCCCCATAGCTCGGCCCCGTTAGCTCGGCCCCTTAGCTCGGCCCCCGTAGCTCGGCCCCGTAGCTCGGCCCCGTTAGCTCGGCCCGGTTAGCTCGGCCCCTTAGCTCGGCCCTGTTAGCTCGGCCCCCTTAGCTCGGCCCCGTTAGCTAGGCCCCTTAGCTCGTCAGAGGTCATCACTGGCTATCAGCGGTCGAGGCAGAGTGCGACCTTCCCATAGTCGCGTCGGACTCTAGAATCGACAGGCGCCCTGTGGCCCTCTGTCGTTTGGGTGTGGAGCGCCTTGTCGCTGGGTCGGCTGTCCTTTCGGAGGGAGGGACGAGCCGGCGGGGTATTTAGGTGGTCTGGGATGGAAGGTCGGACTATCACGATCTTTAGGTCGTAATAGCGCCTAACATAGATTTTTATATATTCTTTGCATCCAATAAATGATCAGAGTCAGTATACCAAAATGATCTCAACCCTTTTGACTACTGATCCTTGAACATGTAACCCTTTTGTTCTCCATAAATACCGTAAGACACATTTGGCTGCTGTCAAATGGTCAACTCCTGAACTTAACAATCAACCCAACACATCTGTAATATATGCAATAACCAAATGCATATAAAACTGACTCCCTATTGGTGAGATATAGGAAATCTTCTGAAGATTATTCTCAGGGTAATTAATGAGACTAAACTTGTCTCCCACAGAACTTAGCATTCATTACCACATAGATATTATAGAAATTACATGCTCCCACAGAACTTAGATAACATCATTAAATATCATCTCAAAACCAAACGAGGTGATCACTTAATGAAATTTAATGTATTAGTAACGATATTGAAATGCTCTTCTAATGCCATTATAAACCTTATAGAGTCTTTCATGAAAACTGAATAAAAGTCTCTTTACAATTAATGCATTCTTTTCCGTATAAAGTCTCTGAGTGATACGCTTTAAAGCTATTCTTACTACCCTTTTGAATTCCTTTTGATTGAAAAAAAACTATTTACAATCAATAGGTTTCAAACCTTATGGCAATGAGAAAAAGATTTAAAGTATCATTTAAAGACTTTCTTAATTAATGCAATAATCCATTTTAGAGATGTAGAACTTTTATGACTTGATGTAAGTCGAACTTCCATCATCCTAATGTCAACAGTGAGCTTGTCATCTCTTTAATGGATTTCCCGAATGGCAATTAGTGCTTTGAGGGTGCTAGAGTTTGTCCTTATGAACAATTTCCCGAATAGGAGGAATTGCAACATTATCTTGAATTTATTGTGTCTTGAACAATGTCAGAAATACAATCCTGAACAATGCCAACAACACCTGTGAGATTAATCTTCTTCAAGAATAATGTCACTAACCAAACTTCCCCCCTCAAACTCAGCATCCTCAAATAGGTGTGTATTTCCTAATTCGTAAACTAACTTAACAGTGGGATTATGTAAAACCTTTCAAAATAATATCAACTTTAAACTATTCAACAAAATTAGAAAATCATTAACATTATGTCCTATTACTTTATTAGGCTTATAAAGCCTTACCTTAGTTTGACATCTCCAAACATGTAAGTGATTCATTTGTTGAAACTTTATTAAGGATATAAGCTACAATCAAAATATAACTGAATTCTAAACTGTTAATTCTTTCATTACAACACATGTACTTAAATGCAGGAATTCTATAGATAAAGCAACATTTCCAAATAAATGAAGATTATAATGATCTTTTAAAGAACTAGAATAAACTAATTTTGAATTAAGAGACAACCAAATTTTCCATTCAAAATTGAACACTTATAACCAAATTTGTTCAAAATAGAAATGGAAATCTAAATTCTGTTAAAAACGGTACATAATAGTCTCATAAAATTCAAATACAATCTAGCACTTAAAAGAAATAATCTAAATTTAATGTGCGTCTACTTGAACCATCTTGCCATTGCCCATATCGATGTATCTTTCACCATCATTTGGCTCTTGGCATCTTAGGCAATCCTGCATAGACACAATGATGTGAATGGTTATACCAAATCTTTCCATCACGTGCCTATAAGTACCAAAGGTTGCATGAAAAGATATTAACTTAGAATCAAACCGAATTAAAGAAACATACCCTTTTTAGCACGCCAAGCGTGATAATTTGAGCAATTCTTCTTTACATGCCCTTCAGCTCCACAAAAGAAACAACCATGACCTTCTGAACTTTTCAGTTCCCTTCGTTGTTTCTTTTGAGAAGCTGTATCTGCAGCTTCAGTATCCTTTTTCCTTTTGTTGAAGGTGGATGTCAGGAGAGGGCTTTCTGTCAATTCTTGCTCAAGCCTTTCATCTTCCTTTACACAGTTTGAGATGAGCTCATTCAGAGACCAAGTCTCATCCTTCAGATTGTAGCTCATCTTAAACTGGTCAAACTGGGATGGAAGAGATATCATAACAAAATGCACTAGCAGAGCCTCAGAGAGGTCTAGCTCAAGTGCTTTCAACCTTGAAGCAATATCAGACATCTTCATTATATGCTCCCTGATGTTTCCTTTTCCTTCATATTTCATTGAAGATAGGTTTGTCAAGAGTGTATTAATTCACCCTTTTCATTCTTGACAAACTTCTTTTCAAGCTCTATAAGGAACCATTTAGCTGTGAAAATTTTCTCTGAAAGAGAACCCCTGAGATATTCTGGAATGGCATTCTTTATAAGCATTAGGCTCATGCGATTTGATCTCTTCCACTCCTCCATCTCCCTCTTTTCATCAGAGGTACTCTCATCAGTGAGTGGTGGGGGACAATGAGTCCTTAATGCCAGATCAAGATCCATGACTCCGAGGATTATCAAAAGATTCTCCTTCCATGCCTTGAAGTTAGTGCCATTAAAGACTGGAATTGATTTTAGGTTGGCAGAAAAATTTTCAGGAATAATAGCTGAAAAAGAGAACAAGAAAACAATTTTAACATGTTCATATGAGTATTAAACAAAACAACACCAAATTCAAATTAATGCTATTTTCCCATCTCAAGACATCCCCCACTAGTCCAATATTTATCTTTGGATAATCTATTGACTAGTCACTGACATCTTGTTGTAGCAATCAGACAATGACAATAATAACATGCCAAAAATAAAACTTCCTTTGGGCCGAATTAACTTTGCATGCATTGAACTCACTAATCATCACCTTGTCTATTGCCACAGGTGCGCATGAAATGGTAGAGAACGGTAATCTTCCTTTGGGCCGATTTAGCATTCTTACGCAAATCACGGGCACATTTGATTCCTTTTACATTTATGAAATGAAATAATGCAAATCAACAGAGCCCACTTTGGCGAGATGATGATTGCACGAAGTCATTTCAAAAATATATACCTTTGCAAAATTTGAATTTATGTCGCAATTTAATACATGAATATACTTTAAGTGGAGATATTCAAGTCCACTTTTCTTCAAAATCAAATTTAAGGCGACCAAAATTTTCATACAAAAGTATGTATTCAACTTGTTATATTTCGAGATTAGAACTGATCTTCACAAGAAAACCTACTTTGGTGAGTTGATGATCTAATCATTCTATATTCGAAATATATAATAATTGTGCCAAAAATTGAAATTGAAACTAAACCGAATTTAACAAAAAAATGATTACAACAAGCGGAAATATATATAAGAACCTTTTATTCCACCCTTCTAATCATTTATATTGAGTTAAATAAAATTTATAACTTCAACACAAATTTTCTTCTTCAAAATGAGGTATATAGGTATACTAATGTGTATATGAACATACATTATAAAGTCACATATATAAATATACACCCTATCCCATTTTAGATATAACTTTAAAATGTGTCAAATTTCATTAAGGCCATTTGCTTGATGGTTAGTGCACAAAAAAATTCTTTAAGGCATTTTAAACTAATTCTTGAGGAGAAATATGTGTTAAACCCTTTATTTTCTTCTGAAGAAAACACTTGAATTTTGTGTTTTAATTTAAATCTAATTTTAGGCAAACTGAATTTTCATACCAATGTATGAAGTCAACTTGTTATATACCGAAGTATATATATATTGTTTTATGCCATAAACTTCGAATTTAAATTTATTTTGCACAATTAACACAAAATTTTTCTTTGAGGAGGAATATACATAAAAACGTCTTATTTCCTCCTTCAACCCAAATTAAATTCAATATTGGGCAACCAATCATACAAAAAGTATGTATTTAACCGTTTATGTTATGAAATAATAATAATTTAACAGTAAAGCCCACTTTGGTGGGATCCCGTAATAATTAAAATTATTTTAAAACATATAAACTAATTTGCCCAAAAATTGAATTCAAATTAAACCGAACTTAAATGTAAATATATTTGAAAACCTTTTATTTACTCCTTCATCCGTTTAAAATTCATCCAGGCAACTGATCATACCGTGTATGTATTTTAATCTGTTTACATTTCGAAATAATAACAATTTTAATAGTGGAATCCACTTTGGTGGAATTTCACAAAATTAGAATTATTTCGAAATGTATATTTAACTGAGTTTTTGCCTAAAGAATTAAAATTGGAATGAACTGAAAATTAACACACAAAATTGGGCTTAAAGGATCGATATATACAATTAACCATGTATATCCTCATTTCACGAATTTAAATTCAAAACTTTAGGCGATAAATTTTCATGCCAAGCATGTATGTAGCCTTTTATATATATCGAAATAAAATTAATTGCCACGATGGAGCCCACTTTGGTGGGTTGTCCTTTTAAATAAAATTATTTCGAGATATATATATAATTAATTACGCCTAAAATTGAATTAAAATGTGAATTTTAACACAAAAAGTACACTTAATGGAAATATACAAATTGCCCTTTTATTTCCTCCCTAACCTTGTGTTAAAAACATCCCAAGATAGGCCCAAATTTGTGTCCAAATGACCCAAAAATTGGGTCCAAAATTAGCCATGTGCCCAAAAAAAAACTGTTTTGCAATAAGCCCAAAAGAAGGCTAAAAACTGTTTTGCAATAATAGGCCCAAACACACCCAAACAAGGCCCAAAACAGGCCCAGCTCAATCCTCCCCAAAAAAAAGTTTTTTTTATTAGGGTTAGGGTTTCTGTTGGGGGGGCGGCGGCGGCGGCCGCCCCCATCTATGCCGACGGGCGCCGGCAGGGACGCCGGCGCCCCGGTCTCCGGCGGGGGGCGGCGGCGGGGCGCCGCCCACCCCCCCCGTGCAACCTGATTGGGGGCGGACGAGGCCGCCCCCTCCTTTAAATCGACGGGGGCGGCCGGCGCCGCCCCCTGTTTCTGAACGGGGGCGGCGCCGGCCGCCCCCTTTTTATTCCGTCGGGGGCGGCAGGCGCCGCCCCCTGTTGCTGAACGGGGGGAGGCGCAGGCCGCCCCCTTTAATCCACCAGGGGCGGCAGGCGCCGCCCCCTGTTTCTGAACGGGGGCGGCGCAGGCCGCCCCCTTATTCCGCCGGGGGCGGCAGGCGCCGCCCCCCCTGTTTCTGAATGGGGGCGGCGCCGACCGCCCCCTTTGTCTGCGCCGGGCGGCGGCCGGTGGCCGTCCCCGATCAAAATAATTTTTTTTTAAATTAGGGGAAAACAAATAAAAAACCCTTCCTTTATGTAGATCTGAAAATTAAAGCTGATAAAAAATGATTTTTTTAACAGATCCGAAACTTTAAACAGATTAAAAATCTGATTTTTATCAGATCTACTACGAGCAGTCAAAAATTTAAGATCCACAGCACTTGGCTCTGATACCACTTGTAGAAACTTAAGATCTAGATTAATCATTAAGCAAGACCATGCAAATAATAATCTAGATGTATAATATGCGGAATCTTAAATCATTGACCTACTCGGATTTAGCGGAAGCGTACCTGAGTCCATCGCTAATAATCTGAAAGATCCTGATGATAGCACAGCGGACGATCTTCCAGAATAGCACGAATCAACCGTTTGGAGAATCCCTTTAGACTTCTCCCGATTTCTCTCCTAGCGACGGGACGTAGAAAAGATGGCTCAACTTTGTTCGTGTATTCCGGGGACCATGACCGCTAATATTTATAGGCTAGCCTCCATAGCCCTAGGGTTTCCAACTCGGCCCATCAACGAGTTGAAGCCCAATAGTCTCTACACATAAAGGCCCCACAACCTGTTTAACTCATTTAGCCCATTTAATTAATTAAAACCAGATCACTAATATATTGGGCTTAATATGACAGCGTAGCACTTATATAATTATTCACCGCATATTAGCCCAACGTTGGATTAAGATCCAACTTGTTGGATAAGTTCCAACAACAGGTAGCAATATATTCTCTTGGGTTGTCAAACATTTTGTCAGACCTTCAGTGGTATATATATTGGTAAAAGAAGCACAGATCTAACATTCAAGTCTAGATATGCTCTTAAGACTGTATTTATAGACGTTCAATGTGAAAAGTGGTTATATGATCGGAATATAATGGTGATATCTTTTACTGTTTGAGTTTATGTTGGTCGTTGATCCAGTCTATTCATATATGCCTAGGTTGCTTTTGACATATTCAATTGTTCTTTGAATAAATGTAACTATTTCAGTCTCTAGTTTCTTAGGCGTCTACGTCATATTATTTGAACTGCAGATCTTATATGAAGTAGAAGTAGAAGTAAAAGTTGTTGTTTTTCAATCACATCTACTTTTTAGAGTTTGTTTCTCTTGTTGCTTAAATGCTTTATGCTATTAATCTGTGATTTTAAACTTCATTTGCGTAGTTATCAGAAGAGCTCCTCACGAATTCAAGATCTCATGCTTAGAGGTGAGTATGATGCTTTTGTTGGACTTGTTCTACTGTACTTCCTAAATTGTCTTTCATTATATAGCAAATGGTCAACCCAAGTTTAATATTGATATTGTAACTTACAGGCTGAAAAACTTTAGTATGCATATTGTGTTAATCGGTATTTTATTTATTGATATGTATTTTTCTATCTTAAGCTCATTCTTTGTGATTCAATTTCCCTAATTCAATATGGGAGACATCATATTTGTCATATGCGTGGATATCCCTAATCCAAAGGATTATAATCATATAACCGCCATTTTACCCCAGGATTGGGGAAATCCAAAGCATGGCTTGTTTGGATGTCATTTTTGACATCAAATCAAAGGAGTGTAATTCAAAATATTGGGCATTCCTTTGGATTTAAAAAGTGAGGCCTTGATCTCTTTTTTCCATTCCAGAGGATTTTCTTTAATCCTGCTACCTTTTGATGATAATTAATGACACATGGTAGAATTAATATGGCATGCAAACAAAAATTTTGGTTTGAAATCCAAAGGGCCTTTACTCTTTAGAATATTGGTGTGTTCCACTGGATTATCACCCAAGATTAAATCAAATGAATTCGTATCTTAACTATCCAAACAAGCTTGGCAAACAGAAGATTAGAGGGTTTTATAATGTTTTCATTTTTGAACAAAATAGCTTCTTTAATTACTTCACTGTTATTTAAATCTGATGCTTACAGCCAAGAGCTTAAGAATGTAGTAATAATGATATTTTCCTGTCCATCTACAACTATGCTGGAACATGTATCTGGCCAATGGAAGGTGAATCGCTTAAAGCAAGATGATGACTGTAGTATACAAAATTAATCCCTGATTTTATGTTGATGATGACTGCAGGCATTTTCACAAATGCGATTGTCTGAAGCATCTGCTCATCTTGCATCATTTTCAGCCAGAATAAAGGAAGAACCTTTTGTTATGCATACGAATGTTGGAAGGGATGGATTAGTCAAAACATCATGGATAAGCTCCACTGCGGTGAAAGCTGCAGAAGCTGTTCTTTCAACGTGTCCATCAGCCTATGAAAAACGGTGTTTGTTGCAACTTCTGGTAGCAATTGATTTTGGTGATGGGGGATCTGCTTCTGCATATTTCTGTCGAATCTTTTGGAAAATTAATTTGGCGGAACCATCTCTGTGCAAGGACGATGATGCATACTTAGGAAATGAGATCCTGGATGATGCTTCTCTTTTGACAGCACTTGAGGCAAATGACCGTTGGAAACAAGCTCGTAACCGGGCAAGGCATTTTCTATGTTGGGTTTAATGGATGTCTTCCTGTAGCTCTACCTCTATGTTGGGTTGAAAACAAATGCATTAGTGAGTTGTTTCAGAATCAGTAGTCGCAATTTGTCGGGAAATGTATTGTTCAAGGAGTGATTTAATAGATAATGACTGATAAGTTTTATATGCAATAATGTTTCTTATTTGTATTACGGATCATCTTCCAATATCAATGCACACCATCTAATTTAGGTGATTGTTGAATAAAAGCAATTTAATTTGATTGTTTCTTGTAATGATTATTTCTTGTAATTTAATGTTATTTGTGGTTTATTTAAGCATTTTGCACATTAAATGAATCTATTTAAATATAAAACGTAGGGAGAAACAATAAAATGAATTGAAATAAGCGCTGTCTATCTGGGACCTTTAACAACGCTTATTTAGTACAAGCGCTGTCTATGGTGGAACTTTAACAGCGCTTGTACTAAAAAAGCGTTGTCTATGGTTCACCTTTAACAGCGGTTCTTTAGTACAAGCGATGTGAAAGGCACCCCTTCCCCTTTAGCAAGCGCTGTTAAAGGGGGCCTTTAACAGCGCTTGCTAGTACAAGCGCTGTTAAAGGGGGCCTTTAACAGCGCTTGCTAGTACAAGCGCTGTTAAAGGCCCCCTTTAACAGTGCTTGCACTAACAAGTGCTGTCTATTAGGACCTTTAACAACGCTTGTAGAGCGCTGTTAAAACCAGCCCCGCTTTAGCAGCGGCGAGATAGACAGCGCGCAGAAGCGCTGTTAAAGACCTTTGTTAGGGTTGAATTCTGCTGATATTTGTTGGCATTAGTGGCACTATAGTTGGAGAGCTCAGTTTGCAGAATCAGAATTGTTTTTGGGCAGTTTTGGGCAGTTTGAGCAGTAATGTTGAACATAATGTCGAAAGACATAATGTTCAACATTCGGGATCTGGAATTCTGGTTTGTCTGCAGTAACGCTGCCTTAGTCTGCAGATCTGTCTTGCGGATTCAGATCTGATTTGCTGCCTATAATATCGGGGATTCCTGAATATGGTTGTGGAATATCTGCATGCGAGATATTTGGAAAGCCCTTCCTAAATCAGTTGCTAAATTGAAGGGTTGTTGGGTTGATATAGAAAGTGAATATCTCGCAGATTTGTTGGTTGGAAAGATTGATTGCTGCAGATCTTTTTATAGTATCTTCAACCTATTCTGGTATAGGTAGCTGTGATTGAGGAATCGCTGGAGATATATTTGGTAGCTATTATTCTCTTGTTATTATTGTTGATTCGGTTGGAGAGAATCTTGCCCGCAAATCTGTTTAATGCCAGAGGATTTTACGGAACCAATTGCTCGAATTGGTTTTGATTTTTGCGGGCTGCCGTATCTGCACTTACTGTTGAAGTTTCCTTGCGCAAGCAAGGGGGTGCGTAGGATATATGGGTTGTGCGGTTTTTCGGCTAGTGTACGGCTTTTGCGAAAGTTTATCGAAGAACTCCGGGATGAGGCCGACGGCTACGTACGTAGGATCAATGGAGTTGATCTTGTCGGTTGTGCAAGGGGAGCTTGCGGGCAAGTGGAACTTGCCGAGAATACTCCATGGGTTGGTAGAGACCACCCATCATGGTTTGTATTGAGGGGGAGGTTGTTCCTCCTAATAGAATCGCGATAATTAGTGATTGTACTCATTGATTATTTTAGTGGAGTATTCTGATTTTCTGGGCGTGGCCCCGCAGATGTAGGTGTGTGCACCGAACTGCGTTACCAAGTTTTGGTTGTCACCTTGGTGTTTATGTTTTATTTGTCGTGCTTAAGTACTGAACTATCAATTGGTATCAGAGCAGGTCACCCATGTATCTTTGTTTTCAAAGAAGGTGTGATCTTGGATTTCAGTACTTGAATCATGGCTACACGAGAAGGTGCCTCTGTTGTTCGTCCTCCTTTGCTCACTGGTACAAACTACACTTACTGGAAGTCTCGGATGCGAGTATTCATTAAGTCCATTGATGAGAAGGCCTGGATCGCTGTCAGTGAAGGATGGATACCGCCAACTGAAATTGACGAAGATGGCGAAGAACACCTCAAGTCGGCAAGAGACTGGAGTCGGATTGAAGAACATGCGGCCTTATACAATTCTAAAGCAATTAATGCTATTTTTTCCGCTGTCGATGAAGAGCAATTCAAGTTAATCTCTACGTGTGAGTATGCAAAGGAAGCATGGGATATACTGCAGAATATTCATGAAGGGACAAGTACTGTAAGAGCTTCTAAACTTCAAATACTCGCCTCTGAATTTGAAAATCGTAGAATGAATGATGATGAATCTGTGGCTGAATTTAATGGAAGATTACGTGATATAGCAAATCAGGCATTTCAATTGGGGAAGAAGTACTCCCAAACGAAGTTAGTAGAGAAAACTCTGAGATCTTTACCTGACAAATTTTCAGCAAAGATTGCAGCTATTGAAGAGGTGAGGAACACATCCAATATGAGATTGGATGAACTCATGGGATCACTTCAGACCTAT
Source organism: Scilla litardierei (assembly GCA_030789695.1). Taxonomy (NCBI): domain Eukaryota; kingdom Viridiplantae; phylum Streptophyta; class Magnoliopsida; order Asparagales; family Asparagaceae; genus Scilla; species Scilla litardierei. Next base: position 84,044,636 of record CM061142.1, on the reverse strand, counting down.
GAAATGAATCTGAAGCAAAACAAACGGGACAAAGGGGTGGCATTGAAGGTAGAAGCTTGTGAAGAATCTAAATCTGATTATGAGTCAGAACTTGATGACGACATTGCATCGCTGTCCAAAAACATCAGTAGAATGCTGAAGAAGATTAGTAGTAAAGGGAAAAAGAAAGGAAAAGGGATGCAGTGTAGAGTATGTGAAGGATTTGGGCACACACAAGCTGAATGTGCAAACACCTTGAAGAAGCAAAAAGGGATGTCCTCGACTTGTACCTGGAGTGAAGATGATTCTGATAGGAGTGTTAAAAATGAGGACATCATCAGTAATTACATTGCCCTCGCGGCCTCTCAGAAGAAGGGACCTGATTACAACAAACTAGCCAATTTCACATTATGTTCAACATTATGTTCAACATCACGTACAACATCATATACACCATCTACAATCGAATCAGATTCTGAAGCTGACAGTGATGTGGAAGTGAGTGACGATGATATCCGTACAGCATACCAGATGATGTTTGAGAAGTGGATGCAAATCTGCAATATCAACAAAGTCCTGAAGGAGGAGAATGTAAGACTGAAGAAAGAGAAGGAGGAGGTCAAAATCGAATGTCTGAAAGCTGAGGAAAACTGTAGAGAATTGGAAAGCAACTTCAGAAATGTTCTTCTCAGGGTAGAGAATGCTGAATGCAAATTGGAGAAGTGGAATTCTGGAAAAGCAAAGCTGGATGATATCTTGAATATGGGTAAGACTTCAGGAGATCGCACCGGAGTGGGATACAATAGAGGAGCTTTTGATAATGTGTCTGCTGAAAGAAGAAGTCAAATTACCAAAGAACTTGAAAGAATGGGTCAGCACAAGGGCCATGATCAGAAGAAGAGGCAGATTAGAGGTATAAAAGGTGCTCGCTCTGTGTACAGCTACTGCAAGTTCATAGGCCATACTGAGAGAAACTGCTTCAGTCGCATGCGACATTGGTCAGAAGGAAGAAATGTTAGACACCCTGATATGAAGATGAAGAAGCAATGGGTCAGGAATTCTGATTTATACAACAAGAACACTACAGCTTCAAAGAGAACTCTTCATGTTGTGACTAATTTTGTAGCATTAGATACAACACAGAACAATGTTGCTGCAGATGTTATGACAACAGACTCGACATCTCCCCTCGACAATCACTGTGAGCAACCTGCGCCAAAGTCTCATGAATCTTCCTCCAGAATTATCAGAGTGCTATCTCACCGCTTTGCTCACTGCTCTTCCTCCTCTGGTGCTATTGGATCTTCGCATGTACCCTCTCCAGCACAGCAATCCACCTCTGTTTCATCTTCTGCGGCCTCTTCATCTAGACCGGCTGACTTTCTTAAAGTTCGTTCACTTCTTAGCCGGTTCCATCGCATCCACGTCTCCAAATTTTGACATGCAGACCACCGAAGCTCCTCTGTCAACACCCCCAATGTTTTTCTACTCTCCAACTTCTTTTCGGCCCCTCAGAGCTCGACTCGGATGTGAGGCTAGCTGAAAGGAGGAGTATGTGGTGTCTTTTCTGAATAATTTTGATGTCTCTTCTGAGGTGATCACTGCTCGGGTTGTTCTAGTAAGGTGGAGAATGTGCTTCGGATTATTGTGGCTCAAAGGGGGAGAATGTGTGCTTGGTTGGTGCTTGCTTTGGGTTGTGCCACATAATGCCAAAGGGGGAGATAGTTAGGGTTGAATTCTGCTGATATTTGTTGGCATTAGTGGCACTATAGTTGGAGAGCTCAGTTTGCAGAATCAGAATTGTTTTTGGGCAGTTATGGACAGTTTGAGCAGTAATGTTGAACATAATGTCGAACGACATAACGTTCAACATTCAGGATCTGGAATTCTGGTTCGTATGCAGAAACGCTGCCTTAGTCTGCAGATCTGTCTTGCGGATTCAGATCTGATTTGCTGCCTATAATATCGGAGATTCCTGATTATGGTTGTGGAATATCTGCATGCGAGATATTTGGAAAGCCCTTCCTAAATCAGTTGCTAAATTGAAGGGTTGTTGGGTTGATATAGAAAGTGAATATTTCCCAGATTTGTTGGTTGGAAAGATTGATTGCTGCAGATCTTTTTATAGTATCTTCAACCTATTCTGGTATAGGTAGCTGTGATTGAGGAATCGCTGGAGATATATTTGGTAGCTATTATTCTCTAGTTATTATTGTTGATTCGGTTGGAGAGAATCTTGCCCGCAAATCTGTTTAATGCTAGAGGATTTTGCAGAACCAATTGCCCGAATTGGTTTTGATTTTTGCGGGCTGCCGTATCTGCACTTACTGTTGAAGTTTCCTTCCGCAATCAAGGGGGTGCGCAGGATATATGGGTTGTGCGGTTTTTCGGCTAGTGTACGGCTTTTGCGAAAGTTGATCGAAGAACTCCGGGAGGAGGCCGACGGTTACGTACGTAGGATCAAGGGAGTTGATCTTGTCGGTTGTGCAAGGGGAGCTTGCGGGCAAGTGGAGCTTGCCGAGAATACTCCATGGGTTGGTAGAGACCACCCATCACGGTTTGTATTGAGGGGGAGGTTGTTCCTCCTAATAGAATCGCGATAATTAGTGATTGTACTCATTGATTATTTTAGTGGAGTATTCTGATTTTCTGGGCGTGGCCCCGCAGATGTAGGTGTGCGTACCGAACTGCGTTACCAAGTTTTGGTTGTCACCTTGGTGTTTATGTTTTATCTTTGTGTTTTATTTGTCGTGCTTAAGGACTGAACTATCAACCTTATTTAAGCGCTGTTAAAGGTCCCTTTTGTAGTAGTTGCTTTGGCACCTCTGATGACCATCCTTTCACCAAGCTTTTAGTCTCCAAAATGCTATTCTTCAATTGTTAATCATGAGACTAAAACATTGAGAGTCATTTGCAACAACATATGTTGTGATCATCATCACAACTATATTGGTCTAAAAAGCCAATACCTAACATTATCCCCCTTTTGATGATGACACACATTATGTAAGAGATAAATAAATAAAGCACAAAGCTAATGAGCTCCCCCTACTTATATGCACCCATTGTAAATAATCTATATATTAAAACATAACTGTTTTTGAATTCTAGGGCTGACTAGGACAAGATAAAGAGTGTTTAGGATTTGTTCTTGAAGAATTGAAGATTGAGATGAGTTTGAGAATGTTTTGGGGGAATCAAATTGGTTGGAAAACTCAGAATTTTGTAATTTTTATGGAAAAACGTAACATTCAATGACACTTCACTCATTATCCAATGGCATTTGTAATTATGGAAAAAACGCATCATCCAATGGCAAGGAAAAATGTTGGGGATTTGAGTCAGTTGGAGCCAAACCAACTTTGCTTAGCAGGGTCCAACTGCCCATTTGTAGACTGGACGTCCAAATTCACATCCGTCTAACCCGTACAAATAAAATTCGAAGAAAGTATAGACGGATAAAAAGGGAGTCTTGAAATGGACAGTGTGCTTTTAATGGCACCAGATATTGTAAACGGTAATTATATAGGTGCCAAATATTGTTTTGTCTTATTATTTTATAATTATTTGTCCATTTCCCATTACACTGTCCATTTTTGTTCGTTTAAATTTAGCCGCGTCGAACCTAAATTTTTGTTCGTTTAAATTTTGCAGGGGAAAATAATTTTTAGGGAGAATAAAGATTTTGAGGAGATATTGTAAATGAACCGTGCCCGAGGGAAGGCGCCCACTAAATTTTTTAACGCTAATTTGTTGTTCCATGCCGAAATTGTTGGTCTACGTTGAATTTGGTGTTCCACGTCGAAGGTGCCTACGCCGAATTTGTTGTTCTGTGTCGAAGGTGCATACACCGAATTTGTTGTTCTGCACTAAAGGCACACACACCGAAATTGTTGGTATACACCGAAATTGTTGTTCCGTGTCGAAGGCACCCACGTCGAATTTGTTGTTCCGCACCGAAGGCGCCCGTGCCGCTAAATATTTTAAGGCTAATTTGTTGTTCTATTAAATTTTGGCTGTGGAAATAATTTTTTGAGAAATAAAGATTTCACAAGGGAAAATTTTAAATGAACCGTGCCCGCGGGCACGTGTTATGACTAGTAAACCGATAAAGCTTAAAATCAATTGTGGCATATAATAGGCAAGATTACATAAACCATATCTCTCCCCATATGACTTACATAATCCATATTTCTCTCCCCCTTATCATTGTCAAAAAAGGTGGACACAACAAACAAGAAATAACTCTTGTCATTGATTCTCTTTAAAATGTGACAAAATGCATGAGATTAAGAGATATTTGATACCTAATATGAAATCTTAAGTGGGTGTCAATCACTATCTTATGCTCCGGCTAGATCATATAAAATGTCAAAATGTTAACTTCTATGATCTAATCAAAATTAATTGGAGCCATGTGCCTAAATTGTATCAATGCATTGATATAGAAAGATCAAGCATCATTGATACAAATGACATTGCCAAAGAGAAAATATATCATATACAATGTTAGCAACATCAATGTGTGGAGTTTGAGGCTACAATAACCAATTGTAGATAATGATCTCAAAAATAACCTAAAATGAGAATTAAAATATATTTTAAAATAATTTTAAACATACATAACATACTAACTCTCTCATTGTCATACACATTGATCAACAAATGCATGTATGACAATGAAATCCCCAAGGTCCTATTTTCATGAAAAAAATAGTTTGAAAATATTTTCAAAATCATGAAAAATCACATACAATCAATGGGTATGCTAAGATATAGAAATATAAGCATAATACCCATGCAATATGCACATGTCACTTGTGGAAAAAGGGTCTTCAGCCACGGAAATTTGGCCACGGATAAATCCGTGGCTGATAATAGGTTATCGGCCACGGATTTGTCCGTGGCCAAATTTCCGTGGCTGGGAAAAAATTGGCACACGAAGTATTGCCCACAGACATTTCCGTGGGCATTAGTTAACCTTCAGCCACGTCATTGTCCGTGGCCGATAACTATCAGCCATGGAAAGTGGTGAAGAAATTTTCCGTGGATGTTATGTATTAGCCAGGGATATTTCCTTGACCAATAAAAGTAACAGCCACAGATATGTCCGTGGCTAAAGGTCAATTGCCAGTAAAAAAATTACCCAAATTGGGTGAGCTCGCGCCCACAATTTGGGTAAAAAATCGATCACCTTCCAATTTTCATCCGCCAAGAGAAAGAGAGAGGGAGGGGGAGAGAGGGATCGGAGGACGAAGACGAAGAAGGAGCCGAAGAAGAAGAAGAAGAAGGAGCCGCCGACAATGCCGACATCGACACCAGCAGCCGTGCAAGGTACGCTTTTTGCCCTTATTTCTCTATAATGGGCGGAGGGGACGTCGGAGGTGGCGTTGGCCCCCGTCGTTGCCCCAGCTCCCCTCGCCTCCTTCTGAACTGAAGGAGGAGAGCGGGAGCTGGGGCGACGGCGGTTGTCGACGCCCCCTCCGACCCCTCTCTCCTACCCCCCAATCTCGGACCCCGACCCCCCTTCGACCCATCCCTAACCGACGCCCCCCCCCCCCCCCCCCCCCCCCCCCCGCTCGAGAAATGTGTAAGTTATTAGGGTTAGGGTTTGGGATACGGTTAGGATTATGATTAGGGTTAGGGATACGGTTGGGGTTAGGGTTAGGGTGTGGGTGTGGGCTAGGGTTAGGGTGTTGGTTAGGGTGTGGGTGTGGGTGTGGGTGTGGGTGCGAGTGCGGGTGCGGGTTGGGGTTGAGTATATGGAAGGGGTTAGGGCTAGCGTTAGTGTATGGGAAGTGGTTTGGTTTCGGGTGAGGGTTTAAGGTAGGGGTTCGGTTTAGGTGTTGGGGGTAGGGTGAAGGGTTTTCTGGGACCCTTAGGGCACAAAAACTCTATGCCCGTCCTAAGTCGGACGGAACATAGACAGAAAAGCAGCGGAAAAATAAACATGTTAATCTAATTAACATTTAACCATAAGGTCCAAGACTCTAATCCAAGATCTATGCCGACTTGGGATGGGTCTGACCATCCCAAGAAGGATCTAGCCTACTGCGATTAAATTAAACTAATGCTTAATTAAACACATACTCGGAATCTTAGCCCTGGGGCAGGCGAGATATTTCGCACCGTCTTCCGAGCTGCTCCTCGAACCGCTCCCCGAACTGCTCCTCGAACCGCTCCTCGAACCGCTCTGTATCCCGAGGCGATCAATCCTGTGTCGCCGAGCCAACCACGCGCCGAAGAAAGTTTCACACGAGTGAAACCTTCGCCTAGATTTCGGATCAGAATCCGAACTCCTTTGCGGCTTTGCTAAAGCCATTAGGAGTAAGGCAGAAATATTAGGGAGAGGAGAAATATTAATTTAAGTCTAGATCCGAGCATGCTCCAACATTTACGAGAGCTGCTCAGATCTATAGCTTGGGACGAGTTTTGAGGAGGAGAGCAGACCCCTATTTATATAGGCGGCTGACTGCTCCCCTTTACGCAAAATCCGATGTGGGACTAAATTTGGAGTTAATCAATTCAATTTAGTTTGCCTTTCACAAAGGCTAAACTTCCATGAATTTTAACACCCTCACCGTTGAGCTTCATGATTGATACAACATATCAATACGAAGGGTGTTCAACAATGAACGCATAGGAAAAAACGGTTCGTCAATCCGAGTCCGTTTGACCCTCCAATCAAGTGCCCAAAAATTAGCCTAAAAATTGTATTACGCAAATACAATCAGCCGCCAGCCTCAAGGGTTCGCAACCCTAGTGGTGGGGCCCACGAGGAGCCCCACCAGCATCAATGTGCACGCCAGCTCACGCACGGGGCCCGCCTGGGAACATGCGCCGTTTATGCAGGCGACTGAGGAGAATTGACCCGGCCCTTGGGCCGGGTCCTGGGCGCATTCAAAATTGCCCCAAGGGCATTTGAAATAAATGCCCGTAAGGGCCTTTAAAAATGCCACAAGGGCATTTGAAATAAATGCCCGTAAGGGCTTTAAAAAATGCCACTGGGCATTTCAAATAAAATGCCTGCATGGGCATTAATGATTAACTGTTATGAATGAGGGAGGCCTTTGGCCTCCCCTCCTTCATTACCCATTCATTAGGCCCCCATTACTTAGAGTAATGGGGACCCTTGGTCTCCTAGAGGCTTTTGGCCTCCCCACTATGAGATATATAAATAGAGCACCATGGCTCTTAGCTATGGTGACTTATTCTTTTGCTAAGAAATCTTGTCTCTTTCTCTCTTGAGTTCATCATCATCCAACACGTTATCAGCACGTGTTCTTCCTTGAGCAAGAATCCAAGCCTAAATCCACACCAAATTGATCCCATACGCGCAAGGAATCTTTGGTTGCTGCGGCGATTCGTTGGAGCGTTTCATCTACATTCATCCCTACGCGCAAGGAATCTAACGTTGCTGCGGCGGTTCGTTGGAGCGTTGCGGCATCCTAAAAGCGTTCGGGAGCTTGGATTATTATTTCTACGGATCATCGTCGCGTTCTTCCCTAGATCATTGATCTAGAGGTAAAACCCTATAATCCTGTAGATAAAATTAGACTAAATAATTTTTACATTGTTTTAATATACAAGTAAAAAAAAATTTAGTCTAATAAAAGAAAAAAAATTTATCCCTATTACAATGTTTTTTTTTTCTATGAAAATTTTTTTTCCTTTTGCAATTAAAATTCTTCGGTGGGAAGAAGAACCGGAATGAAATCCTCCCCTCCCCCCTGACGGAGGAGGGGGCCTTCCCACAATGCCGACCATGCCCCCCCCTGCAGTGGAGAGGGGGGCCTTCCACGCCGCCGCCCCCCGCTGAAAGGGGGCAGCCTGAGGCCGAGGCCGAGCCCTGAGGCCGAGCCCTGAGGCCGAGGCCGATGGCAGGCTGAGCCCTGATGCCGAGGCCGAGCCCTGAGGCCGAGGCCGATGGCAGGCTGAGCCCTGAGGCCGAGGTCGATGGCAGGCTGAGCCCTGAGGCCGAGCCCTGAGGCCGAGGCCGAGGCCGAGCCCGTGACCGTGACCCGAGGCCCGAGGCCTGAAGCCGAGGCTAATTGTTTATTTTTGGCTCGAAGCCATAATAATTGCGACAAACAACTTTGCAGAACTGCGGAACGGGCCACAAGCGCTTATACTAAAAATAATTTTTGGCCCGAAGCCACAAAATTCTACAGAAATTCGGCTTCTTCATAATTTTAAAGAAGAATTAAATTTGCAAATTGAAATTTATGAGAAAAACTTTGTAAAATCAATAATTACATTTATATGTTCCTCTATTTATTTAAACATCTCTCTTGCAAATTATTATGTTTGGTTTACTAGAATTTTTAAAAAATATAATCATCTCAAAGATCCTGAGACCGCTCTGCCGTTAGGTAATTAACCTAACGGTGTATGACGTTTCCCCGTGGTCTACGAGATAGTTATATTTTCTAGTTTACTTTTTCCATATTTTTTATGCTTGAGATATATGCGTGGTTGTTTAATTTATGCCTGTAGCATATAAACTGCGTGGATGTTTAAAATAAGTAAAAATGTGTTTTTCGGGATCGGCCATTGTATACCTATTTACTTTCATTGCACTTTTATTATCTTTTGAGAGAATTTGTAAGTGAGGAAATTTGTATTTAAAAGCCCAAGCTCGATGCAACAGCACATAGAATTGATGAAAACTCCTTCAATGGATCATGATGTCGGTCAATGTGCTTGGCTAAGTTTGCTGGACCAACCTAGCTTGACTGGGTAACAAGTGGTCCTGGTTTAGTCAATTCCCTGGCCGCGTCCGTTGGACCGCAAGGAGTCGATTCATGACGGTGTAAGCCAAAGCTCGATGCAACAGCATAAGAAGACGGATGCAGAAATAGGGACCCACCCGGGGTTTCCAAAGTTGTATTTTTCAATCTCTTTTCTTTGGACTGTAATCGAACTTTGGACTGTTTATTATTTTGGGTATCTGGCCGATCCCCGCATTTTTACTTATTAATTTATGCATGGTTTGTTGAATTTATTTTAATTCATGATTATCTTTAAATTGCATAGATAAAATGGCCAAATTGGCAAGCGTCGATTTCGATGTGCTCGATGCAGCTGGCAAGAATTACTTGAGCTGGCGAGTGACCTGAAGTTCCACTTGCGCTCCATGGCGCTCCTGCACTCCATTCTGGCCCCCGCAGTGGCCCAATCATCGGCTCCCGCAGCATCCGATGCATCTGCTAGCAAAGCCCCAGAAGCGGCCCTTTCAGCTGGCAGTACCTCTACCACTGTCTCTGACATGGATAAGGCGAAGGCCATTATCTATATCAGACGACACATAGATCGGACCCTGAAGGCCGAATACTTGACGGTAGAGGACCCTCTGGAGTTATGGACAGCGTTAGAGGCACGCTACATACATCAAATTGATGTCATACTCCCGCGTGCCAGCTATGAGTGGGAGAACCTCCGACTTCAGGACTACAAGTCCGTTGCTGAGTACAACTCAGCACTTCACAACATCACCTCACGACTGAAGTTGTGTGGTGAAGAAGTCTCGGAGCACCGCATGTTGGAAAAGACATTTACCTCGTTTCACGAGAAAGATGCTATCCTCATGCAGCAGTATCGTGAACGCAATTTCACGAAGTTCTCTGAACTGCTCTCTTGCCTCCTTAGGGCAGAGCAGAATAGAGACCTTTTACTGGCCACTCATAACCAGCGCCTGGCAGGCTCAGCTCCTATTCCCGAAGCCCACAGTGTTCACCCCCCGAAGTGGAAGAACAAGAAGAGGGGCAGAAAGAACAAAGGAAATGCCCCTATGAAACCAGCCATTGCTCCTCCCCAAAGCAAGAATAACAAAGGGAAGAAAAACTTCACTTGGAAACGTAAGAACACTGATACAGTGTCAAATCCAAAGAAGACATGGGAGGACAAATGTCATCGTTGTGGCATGACTGGACATTGGTCCAGAAACTGTCGCACACCTCTCCACTTCCAGGAACTGTATCAGGCGAGCCAGAAGCCTCCGCCTGAAACAAACATGGCAAATGTGGAAAATCCGACGAAGTTCACTTCCAAGGATTTCGAAAATGACGACCTGCTCGATTGAGCCTCATCTTTATCTATGCTTTTCAAAGAATAAATTGTAGCTTCATCTCTAGTATGCTTAATAAAGACGATCTTTTATTTTGAATGTATGCATTTTACATTTCCATCAATAAATTTTCGTTTTTGGCTTATATAGATGATGTATGAGTGCCTAGTGGACAGTGCCTCGACGCACACTATCCTTCGCGATGAATGCTATTTCAATAGCATAAGTAAATATGACGGTCCTGTCATTACAATTTCAGGACTGTCCAAAATAATCGAAGGATCTGGTGATGCAATATTATTGCTCCCAAATAACACAAGACTAAAAATCAATAATGCACTATTTTCTCCAAGATCAAATAGAAATCTCATAAGTTTCAAGGACATCCGTTTAAACGGATATCACTTAGAAACTAGAGATGAAAATAAGGTTGAATACCTGTATGTCACTCTTCGTAAAGATGGCCAGAAGACCATCTGCGAAATATTTAAGGGACTCCCGTCGGGTCTCTACCAAACATACATTCAACCAGTTGAAGCCAATATGACTGAGCACCAGACGTGCCAGCCAATGCCACCATTTCAACTATGGCATAACAGACTTGGTCACCCTGGATCCATTCTGATGCGACGCATCTTATCTGAATCCCGCGGACATGATTTGAAGAACCAGAAGATTCTTCAGAAAGGTGAATTTTCTTGTCCCCCTTGTTTCAAGGGGAAACTAATAACGAGACTATCGCCCCTAAAAGTGGGTTTAGAGTCTCCTGGCTTCCTTGAGAGGATACATGGTGACATTTGCGGGCCTATTCACCCCGCAAGTGGCCCATTTCGGTACTTCATGGTACTAATAGATGCATCCACAAAATGGTCTTATGTGTGCCTCTTGTCCACCCGTAACCTAGCTTTTCCAAAGCTGTTGGCACAGATAATTAGGTTACGTGCTCATTTCCCCGATAACCATATCAAGAAACTACGTCTTGATAATGCGGGTGAATTCACATCTCACGTCTTCGAAGACTATTGCCAGGCAACGGGTATAGAAGTTGAACATCCAGTAGCTCATGTTCACACCCAGAATGGATTAGCAGAGTCCCTTATAAAGAGACTCCAATGGATTGCACGTCCATTGCTTATGCAATCCCAATTGCCGGTAGATGCTTGGGGGCATGCTATTCTGCATGCCGCATCTCTTATCAGGATACGCCCCTCTGGAGGCAATACATTATCTCCGATGCAACTAGCATACGGCTCAACTCCAGATATATCTCATTTGAGAATATTTGGTTGTGCGGTCTATGTTCCAATAGCACCACCTCAGAGGACCAAAATGGGTCCTCAACGTCGTTTAGGAATCTATATTGGATTTGATTCACCCTCGATTATTAGATACCTAGAACCCCTAACGGGGGACGCATTTAAGGCACGTCTTGCTGATTGTGAATTCGATGAGAAAACTTTTCCAAAGTTGGGCAAACATTCCAAGAAGCCTGAAGCTTCGGAGACAATTAATTGGGAAAATAAGTCTTTGTCCTTTTATGATCCGCGTACAAATCTGTGTGAAGATGAGATCCTGAAGATCCTTCACATCCAGAATACAGTACACCAATTACCGGATAAATTCACGGACAACCAGAAGATCGTCCGTTCACACGTCCCTGCTGCTAACACTCCAGCTAGGATTGACATCCCTATAAATGGATGCAATCCACCCGCAGCAGAAATGGCTGTACCTCAATTGAAAAGAGGATGGCCACCAGGTTCAAAAGATAAAGTTCCTCGAAAGAGGAAGATTCCTGGTGAAAATAAGATTATCCCTCCGTAGGATACTGAGCTCAGGACAGCTACCTCTCCCCTCCTAATTTCCCCCGCAGAGGAAACATTAGGAGAAACATCATTAAACTTTGTACGTACTGGGGAGGTACTGGACCGACATAGCACAGTCGACGACGACGATTTTGCGTTCACTATTGCCGTTCACGTCGCTGAATACGACGATGACGTCGAACCACTTTCTCTAGCGGATTGTAAACGCAGAGATGATTGGCCAAAGTGGGACGAGGCGATAAGAGTAGAGCTGGACTCACTCTCGAAACGCACAATCTTTGGACCTGTAGTCCAAACACCAGTAGGTGTAAGACCTGTGGGATATAAGTGGGTTTTCATTAGAAAAAGAAATGAACAAAATCTGATCGTCCGCTACAAGGCGCATCTTGTAGCAAAGGGTTTTTCCCAAAGACCGGGTATCGATTATGAAGATACATACTCCCCGGTAATGGACGCTATTACATTCAGATTCTTAATAAGCCTATCATCTCTGGCAAGCCTAGAAATGCAGCTCATGGACGTTGTGACTGCATATCTTTATGGCGATTTAGATAAAAAGATCTATATGAAACTACCAGATGGGTTTAACTTACCCACAGAGATGAAAGAGATACCTCGGGAGGTATTCTCTGTTAGACTACATAGATCCTTGTATGGACTAAAACAGTCAGGCAAAATGTGGTATAACAGACTAAGTGATTTCCTTGCACAGCAAGGATTCACTAATAACGAAGTCTGCCCGTGCATCTTTATCAAAAGAACGGGAAAAGGATTCGTCATCATAGCAGTTTACGTTGATGACTTAAATCTCATAGGCTCTCCAGCAGAGATTAATGTGATATCTGCAAGGCTAAAGCAAACTTTTGAAATGAAAGACCTAGGCAGAACGAAGTATTGCCTTAGCTTACAGATTGAACACCTACGAGGTGGAATCCTCCTACATCAATCCAATTATACCAGGAAGCTTTTAAATAAGTTCCAAATGGATAAATGTCATCCTTTATGTACCCCTATGGTCGTGAGATCATTAGACGTACAAAAGGACCCCTTCCGGCCTCTGGAAGAGGGGGAGGAGATACTGGGTCCAGAAGTACCCTACCTAAGTGCCATTGGTGCACTTCTCTATCTGGCTAACTGCACGCGTCCCGATATAGCGTTTGCAGTCAATCTCCTAGCCAGACACAGTGCAGCGCCTACAAAGCGCCACTGGAATGGAGTAAAGCATCTTCTGCGATACCTCCAGGGTTCCGTAGACCTTGGACTTTACTACCAGAGAGGTGCCTCCTCCCAGTTACTTGGTTATGCCGATGCAGGCTATCTTTCAGATCCGCATACGGCAAAATCACAGACTGGTTTTGTCTTTACCTACGGAGGTACTGTTATCTCCTGGAGATCGGTAAAACAAACCACTACTGCTACATCTTCTAACCATGCAGAGCTCATCGCGATCCATGAAGCGAGCAGAGAATGTTTTTGGCTACGCTCCATTGTCCAACACATTCTCCAATCCACTGGCCTGAAGACCGGTGATCTGGAGCCTACTGCCCTATTCGAAGACAACGCCGCGTGCATTGCTCAGCTTCAGAAGGGCTACATCAAAGGCGACAGGACAAAGCACATTTCTCCCAAGTTTTTCTGGACGCACGAGCAGAAGAACGACAAGCAGATTGAAGTTCGACAGATCCAGTCATGCAACAACCTAGCTGATCTTTTTACTAAGGCATTGCCTAAATGTACTTTTGTAAAGCTTGTAAAGAACATTGGTATGCGACAGTTGAAAGACCTGCAAGCCTGAAGCTTGTACGGATCAGGGGGAGTAACATGTGGGTTGCACTCTTTTTCCTTAAGCTGTTGGGTTTTCCCACTGGGTTTTCCACAGCTAAGGTTTTAACGAGGCAAACACACTTACTCTGGATCCAGAAGTATCCACCCCTTGCCTCAGTAGCTGAGACCGAAGTGATGAATGTGTAAGGGGGAGTGTTATGAATGAGGGAGGCCTTTGGCCTCCCCTCCTTCATTACCCATTCATTAGGCCCCCATTACTTAGAGTAATGGGGACCCTTGGTCTCCTAGAGGCTTTTGGCCTCCCCACTATGAGATATATAAATAGAGCACCATGGCTCTTAGCTATGGTGACTTATTCTTTTGCTAAGAAATCTTGTCTCTTTCTCTCTTGAGTTCATCATCATCCAACATTAACAATTAAATTTTCCTTTAATCTTCTCTCCTTTGGGCTTTTAAAATACATCAATACCATTTTGATGTTTTGGTCTTTTCTTGAGCGTTTGGCGTCTGATTTGGGCGCTGTTCGAACCTGGGTTTAGACCAGGACATTCCCGTCTTACCCGTGAACTTTTCTTTGCGTTTATTTCATTAAATATAGTCTTAAACTATTTAAGACACATTTAATCTCATTTGCATCTTATACAAATTAGTCCCTATCTAGGCTTAAATTATCATTTGCATCACATACAAATGATCCGCGGGCACATTCCTCTACATCTCCCACTTGCACTCAGGATTATTTATCCTGAATGCAGGAGATAATTGCAAACATCTTTTGCAATATTTTATCCCTTGCATCAAATGCAAATTATTCTCCCTAACTAATTTCTACCTATTACTAGACGAAGGTCGCACTGTGTGAGACCCTACAGCCTGACCCTTACAACAGGTTGGGCTCGAAGCCCTATACAGCAGTGACCACGCGCAGTGGTTGCCGTCCCTGCTTCAGGAATCATCATTATGTGGTTGACTCATTGACATGAGTATTGTCGGGACCACCCTGACTGTTTCTGTGATGAATTCCGCAGTTATAGTCTCTTCGTCTAAACTATGTTATGCAGATCAAGTCTAGGGTGCGGTCAAACTGTCAACCCCAATAACTTGACTCCGGTTAGTTTCTATCGATCTTTAATCAAATAATGTTGGACTTCTTCCAACAAACTCTGGCCAGAGATTTTACTAAAGACCGAACTAACCCAACGACACTAACTCCCATTGACCGGGAGAGACGAATCCTCTCTTGGTCATTACTTTCTCATGCGCTTCAAGTGTCACCCAATCAAAAGACCTTTCGACAGGCCTTGCCTTGAAGCTAGTTCAGTTGATCTAAGTGGCACCGTTCATGCATAGGTTTGTCAAAATGACCTCAAGTCAAAAGACCAACTAGCCTATCATCACTCAGAGTCATCATTGACAGATTGGTCAATATAACCATATGATAACTCTTGTGGATCGTTCAGTGAACTCATTCTCTAATGAGCACCTGTGTCTCGTCTTCGACTTCGCCAAGTCAAAACGATCATGAGATCATCGCTACCGCTAAACGGCGAAGACTAAGACACAATGGTCTATCCGATGTTTCGATATCCTTGTCTCGAAACATCTACGACCACGAACCCTTTTAGGCTTATGCTACAGACGGTCAAACATTTCTCCATGATCGAGATACTCATCTCGATACCTGTTTGACCTTGCATAAAGTCTCAGGACTTTACCTAAGTTAATATCTAATGTTAACTACATTATAAAATAACTTAGATAAATTATTACCAAACAGCTTACTGTTATTTCGAACAAGATGTTTGTGCTATTCACACATAGAGATAGATTGCCTCGAGGGTATCATCTCTCAACATCTCTCACTTGCATTCAGGCCCATTTATCATGGTATCGTATACCGTTTTACACATAAGTTTTCCTGACTTCTTGTGGTAGAGCCTTCATGAGTGGATCTGCTAAAACCGTCTACACTATAGACTTAAGGGATTTCTATGTTCATGTTAGACCAACCATTTAAATCTCATTCAAATAATGCATTTGGTCTGTCGGAATCCGTAATATTTTATTTCCTTTGGATCATATCCAGTTCATCGCACCTTACGATAATAATCTTTTAAATTTGTTAATGGTCATTTTTAATGGCTCATATCTATTTTTGATAAAGTGTCAAACCTTTTGATAACTTTGTCAAAATAAATGTTCCATCCTTTTGATGTCTCGCATGTAATTTATACGCTCCCACTGACCTTGAAAACTTTCTGGTTAATTCATATAAGTTGGTCCGTCTAAATCATATTTAGAAAAACGAACTTATAAGTGAATGCTCCAATTTTCATGGTCAACTTAATCGTTTATATCGAGTTGGGTCCGAGTAGTTCTGTACACATCTGCTGGCGGAAAACGGTTTCATTATAATCTGTTTTATAGGAATTAAGATGAAAACCGTTCTCGACCAATATGATTGTACTTCACTATTTCCTTTCTGCTCCTAATCTTTCAACTTAAAGATTTACTTGCAGAAAATGAGGAAACATTTTCCTTGGGCACGTAAACTAAATTTCCAAATTTATTTACGCACACGGACCTATTCTGATTGCATCAAGTTTTAAATCGGAGTTACTGCTCCGAATTTCATCCTAGAAGTTGACTAAGTCATCATCAGTTATGATGTCTAACTCGACTTTTCGTCTCACGAAATTCGAGTAATTATAGAACTTCCTAATGATTGATTTTATGAATATCTTATTGATATGTCCTCATAGAACATGATCAAAACCTAGGCATTACTATCTAGGACTTAACCCAGAAGGAGGACTTAACTCAGAGTCACTTGCTATGGATCGCACCAAGTCTAACTCAGTGTGATTCATACTTTTAACACACGGATGTGTTAACAGACTTGACCTGAGAGAAAATCACATTTTCTTTTAATTACGCAAGATTTTATGTAGCTAAGTATTTCACCATTCGATTTAATCGAATCAGTTTAAATACTTTAGTCATTTCGTTCTTTATTTTATCAGACTTATGTTTCATCAAGAACACGTGTCTTAATAAAATATACGAATAACTTATTTTGGTTAATCTAGATTCGGGTACATCAGTATGTACGAGACTGAGTTCGACAACTCATTCTCCCACTGTCTTACAGATGGGTTTCGGCCATTGTATCTAAGAGGGTAAGACTCACAAGTGTCCGCAAACTTCATAATACGAGAGGTCAGACCACTCTTTATGTGACTTGTGAAGCTTAGTCTCTCGATACAGCCTAGTCTATTTTTCCATATAAGTTTGCTACTATCTTGTGTATTTATATTTTAACATTTAATACATATATTATCATTATACATATTACTCATTGCTTCAAAAGCAATGTGACGACATTCGTTAAAATGTGTTAACTTTTTGTATAACAATAATTATGAAATCGTGACATCAGAATATGTCACATTTTCATTTCCTCCTCCTTATGCCTTTACTAATGATAAATTAAACTAACTTTCTCAATTGAATTTCTGGAGTGCCTTCTTCTTTTTCTAAATCACATTTAGATATTAAATAACCCAACATAAATAAATAGCTATGCAAGCATCTCATGTATCCAAACGCCTGAGATTTGCAATCTTGAGTGTAGCTCAAGAAGTTGCTTGTCTCAAGATCCGGTTGGGATACATAGTCTTGCACCGCTCATGCACTCATATTCGACTCAAACAGTTCGATCGAATTCTCGAACTTTGCGGATCAAAATTGTTTGTCCATACAACCTTGTTGGTAGCTCGATAAGTTGTAGGGAGAAACATATTTCGAATATCCTATATGTTCAAGCTGCCTCATATAGAGACGAGTGACATGTAGCGTGAATTTATTTGTTGGACCCAGAACTTAATGAAATCATATTTCTTAAGTCTGTTCTTTAGAGGGTCATTTAATTTGTCAACGAGAATATAGTTTAATTCTATCAACTAGAATTTAACTTGATATTCATTTAATCAAACTATTCGACCAGTTAACTAATTCCATTAAAATATTATATTTCTTCGGTAAACATAGTCTTGCCCTAGTTTAGCATACGTTCAATATTAAATATAGGTAGAATGGCTTTTATCTATCTATATCCTCCCACTATTTTTACGATCGTTTCAAAGCTTAATAACGAACGATTTAATCGAATTAAAATTAATGGGTAAGAGGTCCAATCACCTTGAGTCTAACAACCTTGAGTGTAGCTCAACAAATTGCTTGACTCTGCGATCGGAAGATGACTCTTCATCGATCATATCGGATATGACCCTCTTATTCGGTTTTTGCCCCTAGCCATTTGTGATCATGAGTGTGCTCATCCAAATCACAATGTCTAGTCTAGTCGGACCCTTGTTTTCATGTCTAGCCTGACTTGCCCCGCCGCTCGGTGTATTCACGACACGTCAGTTTGGGTCAGGTCTTAGACTACATCAAGTCAGACTACATCATTGATTTAACTTACGCCGGTGCTCAGTGTATTCACGACAACATCGGTTTGGGTCAAGTCAAGATTTCATCTTATGTATTTAAGGAGTTGGTTTCTATAAGGTTGCCATGTCACAGCTTGAGTGTAGCTAAACAACTGTAACACGAGTCCTATAGTTGCTAACCCCTAAAACAAGGAGGGCTACGGCTAATCTTGAAAAAGATCATTAACGTATTTGACTTAGATATAGTCCAGGGTGTCATACAATCATGTTTCGCGACATTGCGGTCCAGCGGAACACAACCAGAGAATTGACTAAGCCAGGATCACTATCCCTTAAAGGGTGATCCAGAACTCTTAGCCAAGCACATTGATTGGATCATGGTCCATTGAATGAAGCTTGTCATTTTTGTATGTGTGCCATAGACTAAACAGATTTTATTAACAACTAATTAATCCTATCAACTAGTTGAATCCTTTAATTCAAAATTTTAGGATTTGTTTAATAATTTTTATTAAGTCCTTATCAACTATAAGGTTCACGTGCTATCCTAATCGTTATTAGGATTTTAATAAATTATTAACCAACGCTAAAAGTGAAGTCCTTTAATGAGAATTAATTATAACAATTAGAATTAAGAAATCATTAAAAGGACTACCCTAATCAGGAATTAGGTCTTAAAGGGTTGGTAATATTTTATTAAAACATAGCATTTCATTAAAATTCAATTAATAAATTTTAATCATTTCTTAATGGCTAACCTAAAGGGTTGTCTTGTGTTATCAAATAAGGGACACGATGACATAGCCATTAAAATAAAGCTACACTAATTTTATCGCATAAAATGAAAGTGTTCAACTATTTAACAATTTAAATAGAACAATGTCTATCACATAAACAATTTTAGCATGCAAACATAAATTTAACATTTAAATTTAAAATATGATTTTAAAAAATATTTTATTTTTATCTCATAAAAACTTGTTTTTTAAAATCACAAATTTGCATGCTACTTTAAAAAATTTATCGCATAAAAATTTTAACCTTTAAAATCAGTTTAAAATATCTAATAAAATTAAAACATCATTTTTAAAAAACTTTCATGCTTAAAAATTTATCATATAAAATTTTTAGGCACTTTAAACTTATCGCATAAATTTAAAAGATTTAAAATTAGTTTTAAAAATTACCACATAAATTTTAAAACGTCATTAAAAAATTTTCATATTCAAAAATTTATCACATTGATTTTTAAACATCAAAAAATTTTTTAAAATTTATCTCATAACTTTAAAAACATTTTTAAAAGTATTTAAAAGCATTTCATGTGTTTAAAGAAATCGCAGGCTAGATCGTTACTCATACCATGCTCTGATACCACTGAAGGAATTTCTGGGACCCTTAGGGCACAAAAACTCTATGCACGTCCTAAGTCGGACGGAACATAGACAGAAAAGTAGCGGAAAAATAAATCTGTTAATCTAATTAACATTTAACCCTAAGGTCCAAGACCATAATCCAAGATCTATGCTGACTTGGGATGGGTCTGACCATCCCAAGAAGGATCTAGCCTACTGCGATTAAATTAAATTAATGCTTAATTAAACACATACCCGGAATCTCAGCCCTGGAACAGGCGAGATGTTCCGCACCGTCTTCCGAGCCGCTCCCCGTCCCACGCCGAGCTGCTCCTCGAACCGCTCCCCGAACTACTCCTCGAACCGCTCCGTATCCCGAGGCGATCAATCCCGTGTCGCCGAGCCAACCAAGCGCCGAAGAAAGTTTCACGCGAGTGAAACCTTCGCCTAGATTTCGGATAAGAATCCGAACTACTTTGCGGCTTTGCTAAAGCCCTCAGGAGTAAGGCAGAAATATTAGGGAGAGGAGAAATATTAATTTAAGTCAAGATCCGAGCGTGCTCCAACATTTACGAGAGCCGCTCAGATCTAGAGCTTGGGACGAGTTTTGAGGAGGAGAGCAGCCCCCTATTTATATAGGCGGCTGACTGCTCCACTTTACTCAAAATCCGATGTGGGACTAAATTTGGAGTTAATCAATTCAATTTAGTTTGCCTTTCACAAAGGCTAAATTCCGTGAATTTTAACTCCCTCACCGTTGAGCTTCATGATTGATACAACATATCAATACGAAGGGTGTTCAATGGTGAACGCATAGGAAAAAACGGTTCGTCAATCCGAGTCCGTTTGACCCTCCAATCAAGTGCCCAAAGATTAGCCCAAAAATTGTATTTTGCAAATACAAGCAGCCGCCAGCCTCAAGGGTTCGCAACCCTAGTGGTGGGGCCCACGAGGAGCCCCACCAGCATCAATGCGCACGCCAGCTCACGCACGGGGCCCGCCTGGGAACATGCGCCGTTTATGCAGGCGACTGAGGAGAATTGACCCAGCCCTTGGGCCGTGTCCTGGGCGCATTCAAAATTGCCCCAAGGGCATTTGAAATAAATGCCCGTAAGGGCCTTTAAAAATGCCACAAGGGCATTTGAAATAAATGCCCGTAAGGGCTTTAAAAAATGCCACTGGGCATTTCAAATAAAATGCCTGCATGGGCATTAATGATTAACAATTAAATTTTCCTTTAATATTCTCTCCTTTGGGCTTTTAAAATACATCAAAACCATTTTGATGTTTTGGTCTTTTCTTGAGCGTTTGGCGTCTGATTTGGGCGTCGTTCGAACATGGGTTTAGACCGGGACATTCCCGTCTTACCCGTGGACTTTTCCTTGCGTTTATTTCATTAAATATAGTCTTAAACTATTTAATACACATTTAATCTCATTTGCATCATATGCAAATTAGTCTCTATCTAGGCTTAAATTATCATTTGCATCAAATACAAATGATCCGCGTGCACATTCCTCTACATCTCCCACTTGCACTCAGGATCATTTATCCTGAATGCAGGAGATAATTGCAAACATCTTTTGCAATATTTTATCCCTTGCATCAAATGCAAATTATTCTCCCTAACTAATTTCTACCTATTACTAGACGAAGGTCGCACTGTGTGAGACCCTACAGCCTGACCCTTACAACAGGTTGGGCTCGAAGCCCTATACAGCAGTGACCACGCGCAGTGGTTGCCGTCCCTGCTTCAGGAATCATCATTATGTGGTTGACTCATTGACATGAGTATTGTCGGGACCACCCTGACTGTTTCCGTGATGAATTCCGCAGTTATAGTCTCTTCGTCTAAACTATGTTGTGCAGATCAAGTCTAGGGTATGGTCAAACTGTCAACCCCAATAACTTGACTCCGGTTAGTTTCTATCGATCTTTAATCAAATAATGTTGGACTTCTTCCAACAAACTCTGGCCAGAGATTTTACTAAAGACCGAACTAACCCAACGACACTAACTCCCATTGACCGGGAGAGACGAATCCTCTCTTGGTCATTACTCTCCTCATGCGCTTCAAGTGTCACCCAATAAAAAGACCTTTCGACAGGCCTTGCCTTGAAGCTAGTTCAGTTGATCTAAGTGGCACCGTTCACGCATAGGTTTGTCAAAATGACCTCAAGTTAAAAGACCAACTAGCCTATCATCACTCAGAGTCATCATTGACAGATTGGTCAATATAACCATATGATAACTCTTGTGGATCGTTCAGTGAACTCATTCTCTAATGAGCACCTGTGTCTCGTCTTCGACTTCGCCAAGTCAAAACGATCATGAGATCATCGCTACCGCTAAACGGTGAAGACTAAGACACAATGGTCTATCCGATGTTTCGATATCCTTGTCTCGAAACATCTACGACCACGAACCCTTTTAGGCTTATGCTACAGACGGTCAAACATTTCTCCATGATCGAGATACTCATCTCGATACCTGTTTGACCTTGCATAAAGTCTCATGACTTTACCTAAGTTAATATCTAATGTTAACTACATTATAAAATAACTTAGATAAATTATTACCAAACGGCTTACTGTTATTTCGAACAAGACATTTGTGCTATTCACACATAGAGATAGATTGCCTCGAGGGTATCATCTCTCAACATCTCCCACTTGCATTCAGGCCCATTTATCATGGTATCGTATACCGTTTTTACACATAAGTTTTCCTGACTTCTTGTGGTAGAGCCTTCATGAGTGGATATGCTAAAACCGTCTACACTATAGACTTAAGGGGTTTCTATGTTCATGTTAGAACAACCATTTAAATCTCATTCAAATAATTCATTTGGTCTGTCGGAATCCGTAATATTTTATTTCCTTTGGATCATATCCAGTTCATCGTACCTTACGATAATAATCTTTTAAATTTGTTAATGATCATTTTAAATGGCTCATATCTATTTTTGATAAAGTGTCAAACCTTCTGATAACTTTGTCAAAATAAATGTTCCATCCCTTTGATGTCTCGCATGTAATTTATACGCTCCCACTGACCTTGAAAACTTTCTGGTTAATTCATATAAGTTGGTCCGTCTAAATCATATTTAGAAAAACGAACTTATAAGTGAATGCTCCAATTTTCATGGTCAACTTAAGCGTTTATATCGAGTTTGGTCCGAGTAGTTCTGTACACATCTGCTGGCGGAAAACGGTTTCATTATAATCTGTTTTATAGGAATTAAGATGAAAACCGTTCTCGACCAATATGATTGTACTTCACTATTTCCTTTCTGCTCCTAATCTTTCAACTTAAAGATTTACTTGCAGAAAATGAGGAAACATTTTCCTTGGGCACGTAAACTAAATTCCCAAATTTATTTACGCACACGGACCTATTCTGATTGCATCAAGTTTTAAATCGGAGTTACTGCTCCGAATTTCATCCTAGAAGTTGACTAAGTCATCATCAGTTATGATGTCTAACTCGACTTTTCGTCTCACGAAATTCGAGTAATTATACAACTTCCTAATGATTGATTTTATGAATATCTTATTGGTATGTCCTCATAGAACATGATCAAAACCTAGGCATTACTATCTGGGACTTAACCCAGAAGGAGGACTTAACTCAGAGTCACTTGCTATGGATCGCACCAAGTCTAACTCAGCGTGATTCATACTTTTAACACACGGATGTGTTAACAGAGTTGACCTGAGAGAAAATCACATTTTCTTTTAATTACGCAAGATTTTATGTAGTTAAGTATTTCACCATTCGATTTAATCGAACCAGTTTAAATACTTTAGTCATTTCGTTCTTTATTTTATCAGACTTGTGTTTCATCAAGAACACGTGTCTTAATAAAATATACGAATAACTTATTTTGGTTAATCTAGACTCGGGTACATCAGTATGTACGAGACTGAGTTCGACAACTCATTCTCCCACTGTCTTACAGATGGGTTTCGACCATTGTATCTAAGAGGGTAAGACTCACAAGTGTCCGCAAACTTCATAATACGAAAGGTCAGACCACTCTTTATGTGACTTGTGAAACTTAGTCTCTCGATACGGCCTAGTCTATTTTGCCATATAAGTTTGCTACTATCTTGTGTATTTATATATTAACATTTAATACATATATTATCATTATACATATTACTCATTGCTTCAAAAGTAATGTGACGACATTCGTTAAAATGTGTTAACTTTTTGTATAAGAATAATTATGAAATTGTCATGCCCCGCTTCCCAAAAACGTGGAGGCGAAGCGTGAGAAGGTCCGCTCAGACTTGAAGCTACAAAGCTGCAAGTCCGATAAGCGTCAATCAATCATTTAAACTGCAGGTCCTTGCAACACGAAACGAAACAAAGATAATAATAAGGAAATGAGACAAAGAATAAATCTCAGAATATCCATAATAATAAATTTCAACATCGCAGAAAAGCCACGAGGCTCAAATAAAAGAGTCTAAAAGAGGCCCCAGCATGGCCAGCAAAAGTACGAAGTACGAAAACAAAGTAATGGTGCAAGCACCAACAACTAACAGCAACCTAAAGCAAAAGCAACTCAACAGTCTCTAAGACTGGTCTCCGGTGTCCTCGAACTCCTCGACGAACGTAGGCTCAGGCTCAGTGTCAGCAAACACCACGTCCTCAACAATTGTCTCTGGCTCAGGGTCTAACATGTGACACCCAAAAGAGCAATGGACACATGTCAGCAAGTCTACAAGAGACTTGTGCAAGGAAACTGAAAGTGAAGGTAAGCAACCTAGCAGTTCTAGCATGAATGCAATGACATGGCAGTTAAAGTAAGAGTGCAACAAGTAAAGTAAAGTAAAGTACGAGCATGGCTTGGATGTCAAGTTTTACAAGTAACACTCACTAGTACAAGACAAGTAAAGTAAGCACCTCGTGCACAGAGATTCCGCCTTTTGGCTAGAGTGGCTGCGCAGGCCAACTCCTAAGCTCAAGTGATCGTTTATCCCTACCCCTCCACGTGTATCGAGCCAGGGCCTTACCCCCGAACACAGAATGCTCACTTCTGGATCACGAGCCAGGAAGTGTTTTTAACAAGTATGGCGTAGGGGTGCACTTAGCCGGACAAGGAAGTACGAGTACAAGTATTGTAGCGTGTGCTACGAATACGACATTCAATGCATGGATGACATGACATGGCAAGTAGTAAAGCGTACAGGTAAGGAAAGTAAATATGACAGTTTAGTATGCATGATCAACAAGTTAAAGAGTTGGATCTAGCTTAGTTGTCAAGCTAGATCAATTTGGGTGACGGATCTAGTTTCGTTGTCAAACTAGATCAAGTAGGCGTCTAGCCAGCTATCATTTCACTGACTAGTCTCTTTTACGCTAAAAACAAGGAAGTGGCCTAAAAACATGGCCCTACACAAGAGTTTGGCAAGTTTCACTTGCCTGCAAGTACAACGTCAGATAAACACTGTCCAATGAGTCCAAAGTCACAATTCCTACGTGCACAAGTCCACCGGCCTACATCCGTTTTATTAATCTTGATTAGTGAGTGCTAAAATATTTAAAATACTTTTAAAAACGTTGATTTTAGTCTTGATTAGCATGCATTGGGTTGGGGGTCCTAGGGGTGCAAAGTGTTACCTCAACACGACGCCAAAGCTACACTGGCGTCGGGTAGCGACGCCAGGGGTTGGAATAAAAGATCGCGCTCCAAGTCCAGATTCCAATTAGATTCCTCGTTGGAAAGTTCAGAGCAATCAACCGGAGCAACGATTCCAGATTCTAAAGCTCGCACGTGCGACGATGGCCTACGACATGTCGCAACGTCGTACACGGCGAATCGTCGGAGAGAAGGCACCTAGGTGGGGCCCACAGTAGTCCTAGGGACCTATGGGGGACCCATAATACCTCTGGAGAACTTGGGGGGCCCACGGTGGCAAGTGATGCGACGGGTGCGGGGTTGCGACGAATGGCTCTCGGTCAGACAGCCTTGGTGCGGGGGAACAGCTCGGTCAGACACTGGGAATGGGCCTGTGCAGTGCTGCGTTCGGTGCAAGGCTTGGTTCTCTCGGTCGGAGCGGAAGAGCGGGCCAGTCGGTGCAGGAGAACGAGAGTTGCAACGTCGCGCCGTTGCAACGAAGCGGGGCTTGGGTCGGTGCGGGCGATCGGCTCGGTCAGACGCGGGGCGGAGCGGGCGAACGGTGCGGGGGTCAGTGCGGTGCGGAGATACGGGCGACAGCGGGGAAATCTCCGGTCTGACCGAGAGATTCTCTCGGTCGGAGCGGAAGAACAGAGCGGCTGCGACGCAGCGGTGCGGGCCAAGCTTGGTGCGGGGGAGACTAGTGGTCGGAGCGGGGGAACATGCTTGTTTTCCTCGGTCGTGCGGGGGTTGGCTGTCGCAACGTTGCGACGATTCGTCGCAACGTCAAATTTGAGTTTTGGAAGCGGCTAGGGTTATTTTCTTGCGAAAATAGGTCTTCCTAGAGGTTGTTTATATAGTGTAGATGGGTTGACTAGGTCTAGGGCTAATCCTAAAGGGATTAGGAGTTTAAAAATATTTAAAATTCAAATCTCACCATCTCCAACTCACCCAAGGCTTGGGTGCGGCCCAAATGAGCTGGAAATTGGCTCAAAAATTCTTTAAAACATTTTAAACTCAAATAAATTTTCTTTAGCCGAAATTAATATAAAACCTAGATTTAAAAATATTTTAAACCTTCCTAAAAATATAAAAGTGGTCAAATGAACTCCAAAAATTATAAAATAAATATCGGGGTGATCATGATGAAGAAAAGTGAGCTAACTAAGAAGACGGATCTCAATTTCGACGTCGGACGACGAAACTAAAAATAGAAACGTCTCCCGTCAAAAGTGATAATCGCAACGTCTCATCGAATAAGATTAAATTGTGGGAAAACGACTCGAGGAATGTCGTTCCAAGATAGTGCCACTATTTAATACTCTCAGAGACGCTCACAACGGCATATCACACAAAAGTGTTCACAAACAAATAAAGTCTAAAATAAACACGTGCACGGCCAAAAGCACGTGCACGAACAAAGTACAACAAAAACAGACCGTTACATCCTCCCCACCTTAGAAATGATTCCGTCCTCGGAATCAACATCACGCACTGCTCGGGAAAAGGTGCGGGAAACGCTCTCTCATCTCATCCTCACGCTCCCAGGTGGACTCACCAGGGGAACCGTGACGCCACTGCACTCGAACCAAGTCGACGGTCTTATTCCTCAGCTGCTTCTGTCGACGATCCAGAATCTCAACGGGCTGCTGATCATAAGACAGATCCGGACGAACCGTAATCTCTGAGAAATCCACAGCATGGGACGGATCACTAACGTATCGACGTAACTGGGATACGTGAAATACGTCGTGAACACCCTCCAGCGACGGCGGCAACGCCAAGCGATAAGCTACAGCTCCAACTCTCTCCAGGACATCAAACGGCCCAATGAACCTCAGACTCAGCTTGCCTCTCTTCCCAAGTCGAATAACTCTGCGGTTCGGAGAAATCTTCAGAAAGACATGATCTCCAGGCTGAAACTCCAAGGGCCTCCGTTTAGCATCGGCCCAATGCTTGAAACGGTCCTGCGCAATCCTCAGCTTCTCCCGGATGTTTCTCACAACATCCACGGCCTCCACAATCATCTCCGGTCCTAACAGCTCCCGATCTCCAATGTCATCCCAGCTCAGTGGCGATCGACATTTCTTTCCATATAGCGCGGCGAAAGGCGCCATTCCAATACTCGCCTGGTAGCTGTTATTGTAGGCAAACTCAACGTGATGGAGATGATCCTCCCAAGATCCCTTAAAGTCCAACATGCACACTCTTAACATGTCCTCCAAAATCTGAATCGCCCTCTCGGACTGGCCATCCGTCTGCGGGTGGTACGCCGTGCTGAAACTCAGACTCGTACCCAAGCTCTTCTGCAGACTTTGCCAAAACTGAGATGTGAATCTCGTGTCTCTGTCCGACACGATACTCACGGGGACTCCGTGAAGTCGTACGATCTCCTGCACGATTCACGTTACATCACCATCTAAACTAGGAAAAGGAAATAGAAATGGAGAGTAAAAGAATTTACCTCCATATATCTCCTCGCTATCGTCTCAGTAGACTGTCCTACTCGGAAGGGAATAAAGTGCACGGATTTGGTCAATCGGTCTACAATCACCCAAATCGCGTCATTCTGCTTCGGACTCCGAGGTAGTCCAGTCACGAAATCCATAGTGATGTGTTGCCACTTCCACTTCGGAATCAGAAGCGGTTGCAGCAACCCTGCCGTACACTGATGCTCCGCCTTTACTTGTTGGCAAACCAAACGCTTGGCTACACTCTGAGCCACACTCCTCTTCATACCATGCCACCAAAAGTTCAGGCGAAGATCCTTGTACATCTTGCTACCACCAGGATGCACAGAATACGGCGAACTGTGTGCCTCCACCAATAATTCCTCTCTGATATCTCCAGCTGGCACACACAACCTGGCTCCACATCTCAACGAACCATCCTCGTGAATCAAGAAGTCAGTCCGCAGACCGGCTTCCACCTGCTCCCGAATCTTCACCAGCTTAGCATCTCCAGCCTGTCCAGCCTTGATCCTATCCATGATCGTCGACTGTATCTGCATGCTCATCAACGAAGAAGTCTCTCCAGGAAGAATAATCTCGATACCAGTCTCGCAAAAATCTTGTTGCAATCTCCACTGCGAGGTCAACATCATCACCGCTGGAAGTCTGCTCAGCGCATCCGGAACCACATTCACCTTGCCAGGGTGATACTGCAAATCAATCTCATAGTCTGCCATGAGCTCCAACCATCGACGCTGTCGCATGTTGAGCTCCTTCTGAGTAAAAATATACTTCAAGCTTTTGTGATCGGTGAAGATCTTCACCTTTTCACTCAGCAGGAAGTGCCTCCAAATCTTCAGCGCAAACACGACAGCAGCCAACTCCAAATCATGTGTCGGGTAATTCTTCTCATGAGCCTTAAGCTGACGAGAAGTAAACGCAACCACATACCCATGTTGATGCAACACACATCCAAGACCATTGCCAGAAGCATCGCAAAAAATCTCGAATCCTCCACTCCGATCAGGCACAGCAAGCACAGGGGCAGTCGTCAATCTCTCCTTCAGAATATCAAAAGCCTTCTCGCAATCATCAGACCAAACATATGGTACATCCTTCCGCGTCAGTCTGGTCATCGGCCAGCAATCCGGGAAAAGTCCTTAATGAAACGTCGATAATATCCTGCAAGTCCAAGGAAACTCTGGATCTTGGACGCCGACTGCGGAACCGGACACTCTCTGATTGATATAATCTTCTCGGGATCCACAGAAATTCCATCACCAGACACCACATGCCCGAGAAAGGCAACTTTATCCAGCCAAAACTCGCACTTAGAATACTTAGCATACAAACGATGCTTCCTCAAGATCTCCAACACTGTCCTTAAGTGCGATGCATGCTCTTCCTTCGACTTTGAATAGATCAGAATGTCGTCAATAAAGATAACGACAAACTTGTCTAGAAAGTCGTAGAAGACCAGATTCATCAGGTTCATAAAGACTGCGGGCGCATTGGTTACACCAAATGACATAACCACGAACTCGTAGTGACCATACTTCGTCCTGAAAGCTGTCTTCGGGATGTCGTCCTTCTTTACCTTAAGCTGATGGTAGTCACTCCTCAAATCCAACTTAGAGAACACCCTCGATCCTCCGAGCTGATCAAAGATGTCATCTATCCGAGGCAAGGGATATTTATTCTTGATAGTCACCGCATTCAGCTCCCGGTAATCCACACACATGCGACGCAAACCATCCTTCTTCTTCACCAGCAACACCGGTGCTCCCCACGGAGACACACTAGGATTGATGTAACCCTTCTGCAAAAGCTCATCCATCTGCCTACGCAACTCCTCCAACTCTGCTGGTGCCATCCGATACGATGCCTTTGAAATAGGCTGCGCTCCTGGAACAAGATCGATCAAAAACTCGAGAGCTCGATCGGGCGGAGTCCAGACATCTCCTCGGGGAAGACGTCATCGAATTCACGTACCGCAGCTGGTCTATCCTGCTCCATCTGCATAGAAACAATCTCCACCGGTCTGGCCCGAAATCTGACAGGGCCAAGCGAACTGCTACCTCGACTGAACTCAAACACCGGATGTCTGGGGATCTCGAACACCACCTTCTTCCTTCGACAATCGATCATAGCGTAGAAACTCGCAAGCCAATCCATCCCAAGCACTGCATCGTAGTTGATGATGTCATGGACAATAAAATCAGCGTAAAGCTCATGTCCACAGACCACCAATGGGCAAGAATTACACCCAAGATGCACCGATATCACGCCATTTCCTGTAACGATGTTCCATCTCTTGGGAAGAGGGGAAGTCGTCAAGGAATGCTTCTCCACGAATCTTCGAGAAATAATGCACATCGATGCACCCGAGTCAAAGAGGACCCGTGTAGGAAATGTGCAAACCAAAATCACACCTAACAAACAGTCTAACAATCAAACCCTATTTTAACAAACAATCATATGCAATCAAACAAACATAAGCTAACAATCAAACCATCTAAGGAAGGAAACAACTAGTTTGAGAGTTACATGGGATAACCTCATCCACAGCCTGGCTCTCCACTACTGTCATCAGGTAAGCCTGCCTCCTTGGCTGCACAGCCTGCTAAAAAGCCTGCCTCTGTAGAGCGAGAGGTGCTCCACGACCTGCAGGTACATGTGCTCTCTGCTGCAACGGCTGTGCTGCGACCGGTTCCTTCCAAGGCTGCTTAGACTTCGGGCACTCCTTCATAGCATGAGTAGGATCTCCACAAACCAGGCACTGTCCCAACATCTTCCTACACTGCTCCTTGACATGCCCGGTCTTGCCACAGAAATGGCAAGTCTTCTGAGTAGGCACACCTGGCCTCTTGAACTGCACTGGCTGACTAGGCCTGGTCCCAGGCCTAACCACTCCTCTGACCTGCTCCATAGGCCTCTTCCCAGCTCCAGAAATCAGTCCTCTCTTCTGCCTCACAATCAGCTCCTGTCTCCGAGCAGCTACCAGTAACTTCTGATATGACTCCATATCCGTCGTAGACATCAAACTCTGCAAGTCTAGGGAAAGACCCTGCAGAAACCTCTGAGCCTTCTCCTCAGCATCCTCCACCATCTTCGGTGCGAAGCGACTCAATCTAGTAAACTCCTGGTGGTATTGGTCCACCGTCAGGTTCCCCTGTTTCAGCTTAATGAAGCGCTGCAACATCTCCCTCCTGGCAGCCTTCAGAAAGTACTCCTCATCGAACCTAGACTTGAAAGTAGCCCAAGGTATAGGGCTCACCAACAACTCCTCCTCTGCATCCCACCAGTTTTGGGCATTATCCTTAAGCTGCTTCTTCACCAAATCAACCCATCCAGTCGGGTTGACCTTCGACATCTTCAGATTATCCTCGATATTCCTGATCCACTCCTCAGCAGCCAACAGTCCCTCAGATCCATCAAAGTAAGTCGGGCCTAGCTCCCGAAACTGCTTCGCTCCTGGCTCGAAGCGAGAGGTACCCTGGGTATTCTGGAGCATGCCCTGCTGCATCTGCATCATCTGGTGCATCATCCTCATGATCTCAGCATTGGTGGGCTCTCTATCTGGTACCTCAGCACGATTGGGCCCACTACCAGATCGGGTCTGTCGTCGTCCAGGCATCTAATGACATAGAAAACGAACAAACAAATTAGACTCAAAGCTTAATGACTTGGATATTGCAATTTATTTAATGGACATTCCGTTATTATCGTTGTTCCGTTAGTTCGCAATCGCAAGATACGACCTGCATGGGCCACTAACAAAACCTGTCACGCCCCGCTTCCCAAAAACGTGGAGGCGAAGCGTGAGAAGGTCCGCTCAGACTTGAAGCTACAAAGCTGCAAGTCCGATAAGTGTCAATCAATCATTTAAACTGCAGGTCCTTGCAACGCGAAACGAAACAAAGATAATAATAAGGAAATGAGACAAAGAATAAATCTCAGAATATCCATAACAATAAATTTCAACATCGCAGAAAAGCCACCAGGCTCAAATAAAAGAGTCTAAAAGAGGCCCCAGCATGGCCAACAAAAGTACGAAGTACGAAAACAAAGTAATGGTGCAAGCACCAACAACTAACAACAACCTAAAGCAAAAGCAACTCAACAGTCTCTAAGACTGGTCTCCGGTGTCCTCGAACTCCTCGATGAACGTAGGCTCAGGCTCAGTGTCAGCAAACACCGCATCCTCAACAATTGTCTCTGGCTCAGGGTCTAACATGTGACACCCAAAAGAGCAAGGGGCATATGTCAGCAAGTCTACAAGAGACTTGTGCAAGGAAACTGAAAGTGAAGGTAAGCAACCTAGCAGTTCTAGCATGAATGCAATGACATGGCAGTTAAAGTAAGAGTGCAACAAGTAAAGTAAAGTAAAGTACGAGCATGGCATGGATGTCAAGTTTTACAAGTAACACTCACTAGTACAAGACAAGTAAAGTAAGCACCTCGTGCATAGAGATTCCGCCTTTTGGCTAGAGTGGCTGCGCGGGCCAACTCCTAAGCTCAAGTGATCGTTTATCCCTACCCCTCCACGTGTATCGAGCCAGGGCCTTACCCCCGAACACAGAATGCTCGCTTCTGGATCACGAGCTAGGAAGTGTTTTTAACAAGTACGGCGTAGGGGTGCACCTAGCCGGACAAGGAAGTACGAATACAAGTATTGTAGCGTGTGCTACGAATGCGACATTCAATGCATGGATGACAAGAAATGGCAAGTAGTAAAGCGTACAGGTAAGGAAAGTAAACATGACAGTTTAGTATGCATGATCAACAAGTTAAAGAGTTGGATCTAGCTTCGTTGTCAAGCTAGATCAATTTGGGTGACGGATCTAGTTTCGTTGTCAAACTAGATCAAGTAGGCGTCTAGCCAGCTATCATTTCACTGACTAGTCTCTTTTACGCTAAAAACAAGGAAGTGGCCTAAAAACATGGTCCTACACAAGAGTTTGGCAAGTTTCACTTGCCTACAAGTACAACATCAGAGAAACACCGTCCAACGAGTCCAAAGTCACAATTCCTACGTGCACAAGTCCACCGGCCTACATCCGTTTTATTAATCTTGATTAGTGAGTGCTAAAACATTTAAAATACTTTTAAAAACGTTGATTTTAGTCTTGATTAGCATGCAGTGGGTTGGGGGTCCTAGGGGTGCAAAGCGTTACCTCAACACGACATGAAAGCTACACTGGCGTCGGGTAGCGACGCCAGGGGTTAGAATAAAAGATCGCGCTCCAAGTCCAGATTCCAATTAGATTCCTTGCTGGAAAGTTCAGAGCAATCAACCGGAGCAATGATTCCAGATTCCAAAGCTAGCACGTGTGACGACGGCCTACGACGTGTCGCAACGTCGTACACGGTGAATCGTCGGAGGGAAGGCACCTAGTGTAGGAATATTATGCCCTCAAGGCCATTTATTCCTGTGTGAATAGCACAAACATCTTGTTCGAAATAACAGTAAGTTGTTTGGTTATAATTTATCTAAGTCATATTGTAATGTAGTCAACATTAGATATCAACTTAGGTAAAGTCCTGAGACTTTATGCAAGGTCAAACGGGTATCGAGATGAGTATCTCGATCATAGAGAAACGTTTGACCGTCTGTAGCATAAGTCTAAAATGGTTCGTGGTCATAGATGTTTCGAGACAAGGATATCGAAACATCGGATAGACCATTGTGTCTTAGTCTTCACCGTTTAGCGGTGGCGATGATCTCATGATCGTTTGACTTGGCAAAGTCGAAGACGAGACGCAGGTGCTCATTAGAATGAGTTCACTGAACGATCCACTAGAGTTATCATATGGTTATATTGACCAATCTGTCAGTGATAACTCTGAGTGATGATAGGATAGTTGGTCTTTTGACTTGAGGTCATTTTTGACGGACCTGTGCATGAACGGTGCCACTTAGATCAACTGACCTAGCTTCGAGGCAAGGCCTGTCGAAAGGTCTTTTGATTGGGTGTCACTTGAAACGTACGAGGCGAGTAATGACCAAGAGAGGATTCGTCTCTCCCGGTCAATGGGAGTTAGTGTCGTAGAGTTAGTTCGGTCTTTAGTAAAAACTCTGCGTAGAGTATGTTGGAAGAAGTCCAACATTTATTGACCAAAGATCGATACAAACTAACAGGAGTCAAGTTATTGGGGTTGACAGTTTGACCGTACCCTAGACTTGATCTACGCGACATATTTAAGACGAAGAGACTATAACTGCGGAATTCATCACGGAAACAGTCAGGTGGTCCCGACAATACTCATGTCAATGAGTTAACCACATAATGATGATTCCTGAAGCAGGGACGACAACCACTGCTCGTGGTCACTGCCGTATAGGGCTTCGAGCCCAACATGTTGTAAGGGTCAGGCTGTAGCGTCTCACACAGAGTGCAACGCTTCGTCTAGTAATAGGTAGAAAATAGTTAGGGAGAATATTTGCATTTGTTGCAAAAGAAGAGATAATTGCATTTGATGCAATATGATAATTTAAGCTTAGATAGGGACTATTTTGCATTTGATGCAAAAGCGATTAAACGTGTATTAAATTGTTTAATACAATATTTAATAAAATAAACGCAAGGAAAAGTTCACGGGTAAGACGGGAATGTCCCGGTCTAGACCCAGGTTCGAACGGCGTCCAAATCGGACGCCAAACATAATAGTTATGGCCAAAACAGTGTAAACCCCAAAGCCCATCAGCCCAAAGGGGCTGATTAAATAAACCCAGACCCAACAAAGGGGGGCCCGCTGACACGTGCGTCAGCAGGCCCGCCCGCGTCAGCGGGCCCACCAGCTGACGCGGGCGCCCGCCAGGCGCGGGCGCACGCGCCAGCTGGGCGCGTGCGTCGCACGCGCCCAGCGCTGAGGCGTGCAGCGCACGCGCCTCGGGGCGCGTGCGCTGCACGTGCCTGGCTCGGGCTGCGCGCGCAGGTCAATGCAGTGGGGCCCCTGGTGGGCCCCACACGCCTAGGGTTGCGAACCCTAGGCAGAATTTCTTGACGGCTGGGTTTTGTGCTTTAGGTGGGGTTTTGGCTGAACTTTGGACACTCAATTGGAGGGTCAAACGAACTCCGATTGACGAACGGTTTTTTCCTATGCGTTCATTGTTGAACGCTTGTCGTATTGATAGATTGTATCAATCCTGAAGCTCAACGGTGAGTGAGTTAAAATTCACGGAAGTTTGCACTTTGTGAAGTGCAAACTAACTTGATTTTAAATTAACCCATTGTTTAGTCCCACATCGGATTTTGAGAAAAGGGGAGAGTCCGCCGCCTATATAAATAGGGGTCTCCCCCCTTCCTCAAAACTGGTCCCAAGCTCTAGATCTGAGCGGCTCTCGTAAATGTTGGAGCACGCTCGGATCTAGGCTTAAGTTAATAATTTCTCTTCTCCCTAAATTTCTGCATTACTCATGCGGGCTCTAGCAAAGCCACAAAGGAGTTCGGATTCTGAATCTGAAATCTTGGCGGAGGTTTCACTCGCGTGAAACATTCTTCGGCGCGTGGTTGGCTCGGCGGCACGTGGATTGATCGCCTCGGGATGCGGAGTGGTTCGAGGAGCGGTTCGGGGAGCGGTTCAAGGAGCGGCTCGGCGTGGGACGGGAGCAGCTCGGAAGACGGCGCGGAACATCTCGCCTGCTCCAGGGCTGAGATTCCGGGTATGTGGTTAAAGTATTTTATTAGCATTAGTTTAGTTTAATCGCAGTAGGCTAGATCCTTCTTGGGATGGTCAGACCCATCCCAAGTCGGCATAGATCTTGGCATAGGGTCTTGGACCTTAGGGCTAAGTTAAAATTGTTTTAACTGTATGTTAATTTAGATTAACTAGTTTTTCTTCCGCTGCAAATGTTTTTGTGTCTATGTTCCGTCCGACTTAGGACGGGACTAGAGTTTTTGTGCCCTAAGGGGCCGACAATTCCCCAACAGTGGTATCAGAGCCTAGGTTTGCGTAGCGATCTAGGTACTGCGATTTGATTAAACGTGTTAATGCTTTAAATACTTTCAAAAGTTTTTAAAGTTATGAGATAATATTTTAAAAATGTTTTAGATGTTCAAAAAATCTTTTTGATAAATTTTGAACATGGAAATTTTTTAAAATGACATTTTAAAATTTATGTGATAATTTTTAAAACCAATTTTAAATCTTTTAAAATTTATGCGATAAGTTTAAATTGCCTAAAATTTTTATTTGATAAATTTTTAAGCTTGAAAGTTTTTAAAATGATGTTTTAATTTTATGAGATAATTTTAAAACTGATTTTAAAGATTAAAATTTTTATGCGATAAATTTTTTTTTAAGTAGCATGCAAATTTATGATTTTAAAATTAAGTTTTTATGAGATAAAAATAAAATAATTTCAAAATCATATTTTAAATTTAATTGTTAAATTTATGTTTGCATGCAAAAATTGTTTATGCGATAAACTTAGTATATTTAAATGTTAAATAGTTGTGCACTATCTTTATGCGATAAATTAGTGTAGCTTTATTTTAATGGCTTGTTTATCTTGTCCCTTATTTGATAACACAAGACAACCCTTTAGGTTAGCCATTAAAAATGATTAAAATTTATTACTTAAATTTTAATGACATGCTATGTTTTAATAAATCATTAACAACAATATTAAGACCTAATTCCTGATTAGGGTAGTCCTTTAAATGATTTTTAAATTCTAATTGTTATAATTAATTTTCATTAAA
This sequence comes from Scilla litardierei, assembly GCA_030789695.1. Taxonomy (NCBI): domain Eukaryota; kingdom Viridiplantae; phylum Streptophyta; class Magnoliopsida; order Asparagales; family Asparagaceae; genus Scilla; species Scilla litardierei. The sequence continues at coordinate 84,008,387 of CM061142.1, read as the reverse complement.
GGACTTCGCTTCTAGCGTTGTTAATAAAATTTATTAAAATCCTAATAACGATTAGGGTAGCACGTGAACCTTATAGTTGATAAGGACCTTAATAAAAGTTATTAAACAAATCCTAAAAATTTTTGAATTTAAGGATTCAACTAGTTGATAGGATTAATTAGTTGTTAATAAAAGCTGTTTAGTCTATGGCATACATACAAAAATGACAAGCTTCATTCAATGGACCATGATCCAGTCAATGTGCTTGGCTAAGAGTTCTGGGTCAACCCTTGCTAGTCCAAGGGGTAGTGATCCTGGCTTAGTCAATTCCCTGGCTGAGTTCCGCTGGACCGCAATGTCGCGAATCATGATTGTATGACACCCTGGACTATATCTAAGTCAAATACGTTAATGATCTTTTTCAAGATTAGCCGTAGCCCTCCTTGTTTTAGGGGTTAGCAACTATAGGGCCCGTGTTACAGTTGTTGAGATACACTCAAGCTGTGACATGGCAACCCTGTAGAAACCAACTCCTTAAATACAAAAGATGAAATCTTGACTAACCCTAACCGTCGTCTCGTACCCCGAGCGCCGGCGTAAGTTAAGTCAACGATGTAGTCTGACTAGATGTAGTCTAAGACCTGACCCAAACCGACGTGTCGTGCATACACCGAGCTGAGGGGCAAGTCAGGCTAGACATGAAAACAAGGGTCCGACTAGACTAGACATTGTGATTTGGATGAGCACACTCATGATTACAAATGGCTAGGGGCAAAAACCGATTAAGAGAGTCATATCCGATATGATCGATGAAGAGTCATTTTCCGATCGCAGAGTCAATCAACTTGTTGAGCTACACTTAAGGTTGTTTAGACTCAAGGTGATTGGAACTCTTACCCATTAATTTTAATTCGATTAAATCGTTCGTTATTAAGCTTTAAAACGTTCGTAAAATTAGTGGGAGGATATAGATAGATGAAAGCCAATCTACCTATATTTAATATTGAACATATGCTAAAACTAGGGCAAGACTATGTTTACCGAAAGAATCAATTGATAATATTGGAATTAGTTAACTGGTCAATAAGTTGATTAATTTAATATCGAGTTAAATTCTAATTGATAGAATTAAAACTATATTCTCGTTGACATTAAATGACCTTCTAAAGAACAGACTTAAGAAATATGATTTCATTAAGTTCTGGGTCTAACAAATAAATTCACGCTACATGTCACTCGTCTCTATATGAGGCAGCTTGAACATATAGGACATTCAAAGTATGTTTCTCCCTACAACTTGTCGAGCTACCCTCAAGGTTGTATGGACAAACAATTTTGATCCGCAAAGTTCGAAAATTCGATCAAACCGTTTGAGTCGAATACGAGTACATGGGTGATGCAAGACTACGTATCCCAACCGGATCTTGAGACAAGCAACTTCTTGAGCTACACTCAAGATTGCAAAGCTCAATCGTTTGGATACATAAGTTGCTTGCATATCTATTTATTTATGTTAATATCTAAATGTGATTTAGAAAAGGGAAGAAGGCACTTCGGAAAGTCAATTGAGAAAGTTAGTTTAATTTATCATTAGTAAAGGCATAAGTAGGAGGAAATGAAAATGTGACATATTTTGATGTCACGATTTCAGAATGAATTGTTATACAAAAGACGTTTAACACATTTTGACGAATGTCGTCACATTGCTTCTGAAGTAATGTTTTGCGTTAAGTAATTTGTAAATAACTAATAATATATTAAATGTTGATATATAAATACACAAGATAGTAGCAAACTTATATGGTAAAATTAGACTAGGCCGTATCAAGAGATTAAGCTTCACAAGTCACATAAAGAGGGGTCTGACCTCTCGTATTATGAAGTCTACGGACACTTGTGAGTCTTAGCCTCTTACATACAATGGCCGAAACCCATCTGTGAGACAGTGGGAGAATGAGTTATCGAACTCAGTCTAGTACATACTGATGTACCCGAGTCTAGATTAACCAAAATAAGTTATTCGTATGTTTTATTAAGACACGTGTTCTTGATGAAACACAAGTCTGATAAAATAAAGAACGAAATGACTAAAGTATTTAAACTGATTCGATTAGATCGAATGGTCAAATACTTAGCTAAATAAAATCTTGTGTAATTAAAAGAAAATGTGATTTTCTCTCAGATCAAGTCTGTTAACACATCGGTGTGTTAAAAGGTATGAATCACACTTAATTAGATTTAGTGTGATCCATTGTAAGTGACTCTGAGTTAAGTCCTCCCTCTGGGTTAAGTCCCAGATAGTAATGCCTAGGTTTTGATAAAGTTCTATGAGAACATTATCAATAATATATTCAATAAAATCAATCGTAAGGAAGTTGTATTATTACTCGAATCTCGTGAAACGGATTGTCGAGTTAGACATCATAACTGATGATGACTTAGTCAACTTTTAGGATGAAATTCGGAGTAGTAACTCTGATTTAAAACTTGATGCAGGTCCGTGTGCGTAAATAAATTTGAGAATTTAGTTTACGTGCCCAAGGAAAATGTTTCCTCACTTTCTGCAAGTAAATCTTTAAGTTGAAAGATTGGTGCAGAAAAGAAAATAGTGAAGTACAATAATGTTGGACGGGAACGGTTTTCATCCTAATTTCTTTAAAACGGATTATGATGAAATCGGTTTCGCCAACAGATGTGTACAGATCTACTCGGACCAAAGCCGATGTAAAACGCTTAAGTTGACCATGAAAATTTGCGCATTCATTTATAAGTTCGTTTTTCTAAATATGATTTAGACAAACCAACTTATACGAATTAGCCAGATAGTTTTCAAGGTCAGTGGGAGCGTGTAAATTACATGCGAGACATCAAAGAGATGGAACATACATTTTGACAAAGTAATCAAAAGGTTTGATACTTTATCAAGAATAGTTATGAGCCATTTAAAATGACCATTAACTAATTTAAAATCATTATCGTAAGGTACGATGAACTGGATAAGATCTAGGGAAATAAAATATTATAGATTCTGATAGACCAAATGAATTATTTGAATGAGATTCAAATGGTTGGTTTAACACAAACATAAAAACCCCTTAAGTCTATAGAGTAGACGGTTTTAGCAGATCCACTCACGAAGGCTCTATCACATGAAGTCGGGAAAACTTATGTGTAAAAACGGTATAAGATACCGAGATAAATGGGCCTGAGTGCAAGTGGGAGATGTAGGAATATTATGCCCTCAAGGCCATTTATTCCTGTGTGAATAGCACAAACATCTTGTTCGAAATAACAGTAAGCTGTTTGGTTATAATTTATCTAAGTCATATTGTAATGTAGTCAACATTAGATATCAACTTAGGTAAAGTCCTGAGACTTTATGCAAGGTCAAACGGGTATCGAGATGAGTATCTCGATCATGGAGAAACGTTTGACCGTCTGTAGCATAAGTCTAAAATGGTTCGTGGTCGTAGATGTTTCGAGACAAGGATATCGAAACATCGGATAGACCATTGTGTCTTAGTCTTCACCGTTTAGCGGTGGCGATGATCTCATGATCGTTTGACTTGGCGAAGTCGAAGACGAGACGCAGGTGCTCATTAGAATGAGTTCACTGAACGATCCACTAGAGTTATCATATGGTTATATTGACCAATCTGTCAGTGATAACTCTGAGTGATGATAGGATAGTTGGTCTTTTGACTTGAGGTCATTTTTGACGGACCTGTGCGTGAACGGTGCCACTTAGATCAACTGACCTAGCTTCGAGGCAAGGCCTGTCGAAAGGTCTTTTGATTGGGTGTCACTTGAAACGTACGAGGCGAGTAATGACCAAGAGAGGATTCGTCTCTCCCGGTCAATGGGAGTTAGTGTCGTAGAGTTAGTTCGGTCTTTAGTAAAAACTCTGCGCAGAGTATGTTGGAAGAAGTCCAACATTTATTGACCAAAGATCGATACAAACTAACAGGAGTCAAGTTATTGGGGTTGACAGTTTGACCGTACCCTAGACTTGATCTACGCGACATATTTAAGACGAAGAGACTATAACTGCGGAATTCATCACGGAAACAGTCAGGTGGTCCCGACAATACTCATGTCAATGAGTTAACCACATAATGATGATTCCTGAAGCAGGGACGACAACCACTGCTCGTGGTCACTGCCGTATAGGGCTTCGAGCCCAACCTGTTGTAAGGGTCAGGCTGTAGCGTCTCACACAGAGTGCAACGCTTCGTCTAGTAATAGGTAGAAAATAGTTAGGGAGAATATTTGCATTTGTTGCAAAAGAAGAGATAATTGCATTTGATGCAATATGATAATTTAAGCTTAGATATGGACTATTTTGCATTTGATGCAAAAGCGATTAAATGTGTATTAAATTATTTAATACATTATTTAATAAAATAAACGCAAGGAAAAGTTCACGGGTAAGACGGGAATGTCCCGGTCTAGACCCAGGTTCGAACGGCGTCCAAATCGGACGCCAAACATAATAGTTATGGCCAAAACAGTGTAAACCCCAAAGCCCATCAGCCCAAAGGGGCTGATTAAATAAACCCAGACCCAACAAAGGGGGGCCCGCTGACGCGTGCGTCAGCAGGCTCGCCCGCGTCAGCGGGCCCACCAGCTGACGCGGGCGCCCGCCAGGCGCGGGCGCACGCGCCAGCTGGGCGCGTGCGCCGCACGCGCCCAGCGCTGAGGCGCTGGGCGTGTGCGCTGCATGCGCCCAGACAGGCGCGTGCAGCGCACGCGCCTCGGGGCGCGTGCGCTGCACGTACCTGGCTCGGGCTGCGCGCGCAGGTCAATGCAGTGGGGCCCCTGGTGGGCCCCACACGACTAGGGTTGCGAACCCTAGGCAGAATTTCTTCACGGCTGGGTTTTGTGCTTTAGGTGGGGTTTTGGCTGAACTTTGGACACTCAATTGGAGGGTCAAACGAACTCCGATTGACGAACGGTTTTTTCCTATGCGTTCATTGTTGAACGCTTGTCGTATTGATAGGTTGTATCAATCCTGAAGCTCAACGGTGAGTGAGTTAAAATTCACGGAAGTTTGCACTTTGTGAAGTGCAAACTAACTTGATTTTAAATTAACCCATTGTTTAGTCCCACATCGGATTTTGAGAAAAGGGGAGTCCGCCGCCTATATAAATAGGGGTCTCCCCCCTTCCTCAAAACTGGTCCCAAGCTTTAGATCTGAGCGGCTCTCGTAAATGTTGGAGCACGCTCGGATCTAGGCTTAAGTTAATAATTTCTCTTCTCCCTAAATTTCTGCCTTACTCCTGCGGGCTCTAGCAAAGCCACAAAGGAGTTCGGATTCTGAATCTGAAATCTTGGCGGAGGTTTCACTCGCGTGAAACTTTCTTCGGCGCGTGGTTGGCTCGGCGGCACGGGGATTGATCGCCTCGGGATGCGGAGTGGTTCGAGGAGCGGTTCGGGGAGCGGTTCAAGGAGCGGCTCGGCGTGGGACGGGAGCAGCTCGGAAGACGGCGCGGAACATATCGCCTGCTCCAGGGCTGAGATTCCGGGTATGTGGTTAAAGTATTTTATTAGCATTAGTTTAGTTTAATCGCAGTAGGCTAGATCCTTCTTGGGATGGTCAGACCCATCCCAAGTCGGCATAGATCTTGGCATAGGGTCTTGGACCTTAGGGCAAAGTTAAAATTGTTTTAACTGTATGTTAATTTAGATTAACTAGTTTTTCTTCCGCTGCAAATGTTTTTGTGTCTATGTTCCGTCCGACTTAGGACGGGACTAGAGTTTTTGTGCCCTAAGGGGCCGACAATTCCCCAACACCTAGGTGGGGCCCACAGTAGTCCTAGGGACCTATGGGGGACCCACAATACCTCTGGAGAACTTGGGGGGCCCACGGTGGCAAGTGGTGCGACGGGTACGAGGTTGCAACGAATGGCTCTCGGTCAGACAGTCTTGGTGCGGGGGAACAGCTCGGTCAGACACTGGGAACGGGCATGTGCAGCGCTGCGGTCGGTGCGAGGCTTGGTTCTCTCGGTCGGAGCGGAAGAGCGGGCCGGTCGGTGCGGGGGAACGAGAGTTGCAACGTCGCAACGTTGCAACGAAGCGGGGCTTGGGTCAGTGCGGGCGATCGGATCGGTCAGACGCAGGGCAGAGCGGGCGAACGGTGCGGGGGTCGGTGCGGTGCAGAGATGCGGGCGACGGCAGGGAAATCTCTCGGTCTGACCGAGAGATTCTCTCAATCGGAGTGGAAGAACGGAGCGGCTGCGATGCAGCGGTGCGGGCCAAGCTTGGTGCGGGGGCGGCTAGCGGTCGGAGCGGGGGAACGGGCTTGTTTTCCTCGGTCGTGCGGGGGTTGGCTGTCGCAACGTTGCGACGATTCGTCGCAACGTCAAATTTGAGTTTTGGAAGCGGCTAGGGTTATTTTCTTGCGAAAATAGGTCTTCCTAGAGGTTGTTTATATAGTGTAGATGGGTTGACTAGGTCTAGGGCTAATCCTAATGGGATTAGAAGTTTAAAAATATTTAAAATTCAAATCTCACCATCTCCAACTCACCCAAGGCTTGGGTGCGGCCCAAATGAGCTGGAAATTGGCTCAAAAATTCTTTAAAACGTTTTAAACTCAAATAAATTTTCTTTGGCCGAAATTAATATAAAACCTAGCTTTTAAAAATATTTTAAACCTTGCTAAAAATATAAAAGTGGTCAAATGAACTCCAAAAATTATAAAATAAATATCGGGATGATCATGATGACAAAAGTGAGCTAACTAAGAAGACGGATCTCAATTTCGACGTCGGACGACGAAACTAAAAATAGAAACGTCTCCCGTCAAAAGTGAAAATCGCAACGTCTCATCGAATAAGATTAAATTGTGGGAAAACGACTCGAGGAATGTCGTTCCAAGATAGTGCCACTATTTAATACTCTCAGAGACGCTCACAACGGCATATCACACAAAAGTGTTCACAAACAAATAAAGTCTAAAATAAACACGTGCACGGCCAAAAGCACGTACACGAACAAAGTACAACGAAAACAGACCGTTACAAAAATCGTGACATCAGAATATGTCACATTTTCATTTCCTCCTCCTTATGCCTTTACTAATGATAAATTAAACTAACTTTCTCAATTGACTTTCTGGAGTGCCTTCTTCTTTTTTCTAAATCGCATTTAGATATTAAATAACCCAACATAAATAAATAGCTATGCAAGCATCTCATGTATCCAAACGCCTGAGATTTGCAATCTTGAGTGTAGCTCAAGAAGTTGCCTGTCTCAAGATCCGGTTGGGATACATAGTCTTGCACCGCTCATGCACTCGTATTCGACTCAAACAGTTCGATCGAATTCTCGAACTTTGCGGATCAAAATTGTTTGTCCATACAACCTTGAGGGTAGCTCGACAAGTTGTAGGGAGAAACATATTTCGAATATCCTATATGTTCAAGCTGCCTCATATAGAGACGAGTGACATGTAGCGTGAATTTATTTGTTGGACCCAGAACTTAATGAAATCATATTTCTTAAGTCTGTTCTTTAGAGGGTCATTTAATTTGTCAACGAGAATATAGTTTAATTCTATCAACTAGAATTTAACTTGATATTCATTTAATCAAACTATTCGACCAGTTAACTAATTCCATTAAAATATTATATTTCTTCGGTAAACATAGTCTTGCCCTAGTTTAGCATACGTTTAATATTAAATATAGGTAGAATGGCTTTTATTTATCTATATCCTCCCACTATTTTTACGATCGGTTCAAAGCTTAATAACGAACTATTTAATCGAATTAAAATTAATGGGTAAGAGGTCCAATCACCTTGAGTCTAACAACCTTGAGTGTAGCTCAACAAATTGCTTGACTCTGCGATCGGAAGATGACTCTTCATCGATCATATCGGATATGACCCTCTTATTCGGTTTTTGCCCCTAGCCATTTGTGATCATGAGTGTGCTCATCCAAATCACAATGTCTAGTCTAGTCGGACCCTTGTTTTCATGTCTAGCCTGACTTGCCCCGCCGCTCGGTGTATTCACGACACGTCAGTTTGGGTCAGGTCTTATACAACATCAAGTCAGACTACATCATTGATTTAACTTACGCCGGCGCTCAGTGTATTCACGACAACATCGGTTTGGGTCAAGTCAAGATTTCATCTTATGTATTTAAGGAGTTGGTTTCTATAAGGTTGCCATGTCACAGCTTGAGTGTAGCTCAACAACTGTAACACGAGTCCTATAGTTGCTAACCCCTAAAACAAGGAGGGCTACGGCTAATATTGAAAAAGATCATTAACGTATTTGACTTAGATATAGTCCAGGGTGTCATACAATCATGTTTTGCGACATTGCGGTCCAGCGGAACACAGCCAGGGAATTGACTAAGCCAGGATCACTATCCCTTAAAGGGTGATCCAGAACTATTAGCCAAGCACATTGATTGGATCATGGTCCATTGAATGAAGCTTGTCATTTTTGTATGTGTGCCATAGACTAAACAGCTTTTATTAACAACTAATTAATCCTATCAACTAGTTGAATCCTTAAATTCAAAATTTTAGGATTTGTTTAATAACTTTTATTAATTCCTTATCAACTATAAGGTTCACGTGCTATCCTAATCGTTATTAGGATTTTGATAAATTATTAACCAACGCTAAAAGTGAAGTCCTTTAATGAGAATTAATTATAACAATTAGAATTAAGAAATCATTAAAAGGACTACCCTAATCAGGAATTAGGTCTTAAAGGGTTGGTAATATTTTATTAAAACATAGCATTTCATTAAAATTCAATTAATAAATTTTAATCATTTCTTAATGGCTAACCTAAAGGGTTGTCTTGTGTTATCAAATAAGGGACACGATGACATAGCCATTAAAATAAAGCTACACTAATTTTATCGCATAAAATGAAAGTGTTCAACTATTTAACAATTTAAATAGAACAATGTCTATCACATAAACAATTTTAGCATGCAAACATAAATTTAACATTTAAATTTAAAATATGATTTTAAAAAATATTTTATTTTTATCTCATAAAAACTTGTTTTTTAAAATCACAAATTTGCATGCTACTTTAAAAAATTTATCGCATAAAAATTTTAACCATTAAAATCATTTTTAAAATATCTAATAAAATTAAAACATCATTTTTAAAAAAATTTCATGCTTAAAAATTTATCATATAAAATTTTTAGGCACTTTAAACTTATCGCATAAATTTAAAAGATTTAAAATTAGTTTTAAAAATTACCACATAAATTTTAAAACGTCATTAAAAAATTTTCATATTCAAAAATTTATCACATTGATTTTTAAACATCAAAATTTTTTTAAAATTTATCTCATATCTTTAAAAACATTTTTATAAGTATTTAAAAGCATTTCATGTGTTTAAAGAAATCGCAGGCTAGATCGTTACTCATACCTTGCTCTGATACCACTGAAGGGTTTTCTGGGACCCTTAGGGCACAAAAACTCTATGCACGTCCTAAGTCGGACGGAACATAGACAGAAAAGCAGCGGAAAAATAAACATGTTAATCTAATTAACATTTAACCCTAAGGTCCAAGACCCTAATCTAAGATCTATGCCGACTTGGGATGGGTCTGACCATCCCAAGAAGGATCTAGCCTATTGCGATTAAATTAAACTAATGCTTAATTAAACACATACCAGGAATCTCAGCCCTGGGGCAGGCGAGATGTTCCGCACCGTCTTCCGAGCCGCTCCCCGTCCCACGCCGAGCTTCTCCTCGAACTGCTCCCCGAACTGCTCCTCGAACCGCTCCGTATCCCGAGGCGATCAATCCCGTGTCGCCGAGCCAACCACGCGCCGAAGAAAGTTTCACGCGAGTGAAACCTTCGCCTAGATTTCGGATCAGAATCCGAACTCCTTTGCGGCTTTGCTAAAGCCCTCAGGAGTAAGGCAGAAATATTAGGGAGAGGAGAAATATTAATTTAAGTCAAGATCCGAGCGTGCTCCAACATTTACGAGAGCCGCTCAGATCTATATCTTGTGACGAGTTTTGAGGAGGAGAGCAGAACCCTATTTATATAGGCGGCTGACTGCTCCCCTTTACTCAAAATCCGATGTGGGACTAAATTTGGAGTTAATCAATTCAATTTAGTTTGCCTTTCACAAAGGCTAAACTTCCGTGAATTTTAACTCCCTCACCGTTGAGCTTCATGATTGATACAACATATCAATACAAAGGGTGTTCAACGGTGAACGCATAGGAAAAAACGGTTCGTCAATCTGAGTCCGTTTGACTCTCCAATCAAGTGCCCAAAGATTAGCCCAAAAATTGTATTTCGCAAATACAAGTAGCCGCCAGTCTCAAGGGTTCGCAACCCTATGGTGGGGCCCACGAGGAGCCCCACCAGCATCAATGCGCACGCCAGCTCACGCAGGGGGCCCGCCTGGGAACAAGAGCCGTTTATGCAGGCGACTAGGAGAATTGACCCGGCCCTTGGGCCGGGTCCTGGGCGCATTCAAAATTGCCCCAAGGGCATTTGAAATAAATGTCCGTAAGGGCCTTTAAAAATGCCACAAGGGCATTTGAAATAAATGCCCGCAAGGGCTTTAAAAAATGCCACTGGGCATTTCAAATAAAATGCCTGCATGGGCATTAATGATTAACAATTAAATTTCCCTTTAATGTTCTCTCCTTTGGGCTTTTAAAATACATCAAAACCATTTTGGTTATAAACGGGCTTTTGGTGGGCCTACCCGTTAGTGGGTATCCACCCATTATGTAACCCTACCACTATAAATATAAGGCTATGGTCTCCATAGCCGCCAAGTTTAAAACACTTTATCAGCACGCTCGAAGCTAAGCCGAACCCCTGCCGACGGACGCGACGCGAACGGGCTTCCTTCACCGAACGTCGCTAGATCCGGCGGGTAGGATCTAGAGGTAACTTTCTCCCTAGATCTAAATTTTGCATATGCGCATATGTGGTGATTCAATTTTTTTGGATCAATCGATCAAAAATATACCGTTTTTATTGTTAATAATCACCCTTTTTCAATAAAAATCGTATTTTTGGAAGAACAAAACTGGTTTTCCCCAAAAAAAATCGGATTTTTACCCAATTTTTTCTCCAAAAATCGCCAAAACCCTAAAAAGGGTTCACCCACGCCCCCCGTCGCCGGCAGCGGCGGGGCCTTCCCGCCGTCGCTGCGGCGGCGGGAACCCCCCGCCGCTCCAGGCGGGGGCTTCCCCGTCGCCTGCAGCGGCGGGCAGCCCCCGCCACCGCCGGCGGGGGCAACCCCGCCGCCGTCGGCGGGGCTCTCCGCCGCCTGCCGACGGGCAACGCCCGCCGTCGCAGGCGGGGGCGATCCCCGCCGCCTGCAGCGGCGGGCAGCCCCCGCCGCCGCAGGCGGGGGCGATTTCCGTCGCCTACAGCGGCGGGCAACCCCCGCCTCCTACAGCGGCGGGCCTCCCCCCTCTCCGCCGCCTGCTGCGGCAGACGGCCCCGCCCGCCAGTAGCGGGTACGGGCCCGGCGTGCGTACCCCAAAACCCTAACTAGGGTTTCTAACCCAGAATTTTTTTTCGAATTTTCAAATTTTTTTCAGATTTAATTGCGATTCCTTTTCGTTATAATCTGGACCAAATTACATGTGATTTTTACTCATCGCAATTATATTTGGATTTATGATTTTCTTTAAAAACGTTTAAAAATTAAGAAGATCCTGCGACCGCTCTGCCGTTAGTCAACTAACCTAACGGTGTATGACGTTGCCTAGTGGTCCAATAATTTTTAAACGGTAGATTTCATTTTCCATTATAAACTGCCTGTGATGAATAAATAAATTGCCTGTGATGTATAAACTGCATGTGATGATGCCTGCTGCATTATAACTGCCTGCGACGAATGATTAATATTTGCTGTGGTTTTGGATCGGCTGGTGATCACCATTTTACTTTTCATGCATTATTTTCTTTTTTTGAGAGAAAAATGTAGTGAGGATAATTTTGTAAAATTACAAGCCCGGCGGACGCCTCAAGAAGATGAAGGACTATTCCAGAAGAATAGGGGCCCCACGGGGTTCCCGAGTTGTACTTTCTTTCTTTTTGGGACTGTAATGGACTGTAATTAATTATGGTGATTAGCTGATCCACGCAGCAAATATTTATGTCTGATGTGCTTGATTATTTATTTTTCTGTGAAAATATCTAATTAATGCTGTCTTTTTACATGCTAGAGTGATAAATGGCCAAAATTGCGAGCGTCGATTTCGACGTTTTGGATGCTTCAGGAAAGAATTACTTAAGCTGGCAGTTGGATATAAAATTCCATCTGCGAGCACAGGGATTGAGTCACGCCATCGCCTTAGGCGATAAGGTTTCTGATATAGATAAAGCGAAAGCAATTATCTATATCAGACGCCATATCGATCGGACCCTGAAGGCCGAGTACCTAACGGTGGAAGACTCGTATGAGTTGTGGACCGCCCTCGAGGATAGGTATAAACATCAAAGGGATGTTATACTACCTCGAGCATGATATGAATGGGAGAACCTCCGTCTCCAAGACTTCAAGTCTATTGCCGAGTACAACTCGGCACTCTTTAGCATCACCTCACGTCTGAAGTTGTGTGGTGAAAAGGTGACGGAGGAACGCATGTTAGAGAAGACGTATACATCCTTCCATGAGAAGGATGTCATACTGATGCAACAGTATCGTGAACGAAAGTTCACAAAATACTCTGAGCTTCTCTTATGCCTTCTGATGGTAGAGCAGAATCGTGACCTCCTTCTGGCCACCCACAACTCACGCCCTACCGGCACTGCTCCTGCGCCTGAAGCGCACCACAGCTCCGTCCAAAAGAAAAGGGGCAACTTCAAAGGCAAACCCCAGAAGGGTAAGACCATGAAGAAGCAGGCTCGAGGACCCCCTCCAAGAAACAACCAAGAGGGAAAGAAGAAAAATGTGTGGAAAAGAAAAGACGACGGCCAGACTTCTGCCCCCAGAAAGGACTGGGAAGATAAATGCCACAGGTGTGGCATGACTGAACACTGGTCCAGAAATTGTCGTACTCCACGCCACCTTCAGGAGTTGTACAAAGCAAGCCAGAAGCAAGCTGAGACAAACCTGTCGGTTCAAGAAAACTTGGCACCAATCAGGTTCATCGCTGAGGACTTCTCCAACGATGACCTGCTCGACTGAGGACATTTATCTACTTTATATATGCATTGTAATTTTTTCCTTTTCAGAAACAATTTATCTGCTTATCTCTGGTATGTTTAAGTACTTTTCAGACATCAACTTAATTTTTGTAGTATATTCCTTTGTGTTTTTGCCTTATACTGCGACATTTTTCTTTTAAAATAGATGGACTTTAAATGCCTAGTGGACAGTGCCTCTACGCACACGATCCTCCAAGACATTTGCTTTTTTCAAAGCATTAATAAATACGATGGCACCGTAAATACGATTTCCGGTCCATCAAGTATCATTGAAGGATCAGTGGAAGCACATTTTATGCTCCCCAACAGTACAAAACTACTTATAAAAGATGCCCTTCTCTCCCCTAGCTCGCATAGAAACCTGTTAAGCTTTAAAGATATTCGCTTAAACGGATACCACCTAGAAACGGTGAGCAAAGGAAACAGTGAATACCTTGATGTAACGTCTCATAAAAACGGTGCTAAAAACACCGTCGAACGTTTTGAGGGACTCCTGTCGGGTCTCTACCACAGAAGGATCAGAGCAATGGAAGCAAACACATTGGAGCACCAGAAGTGCCAAAATCAACCAGAATTCAAACTCTGGCACGATAGACTAGGACACCCTGGAAGGAATATGATGCGTCGCATCATATCCCAATCCCGTGGAATTAATCCGAAAAGCCTGACGCTACTTCGGAAGGGTGCAAATCCTTGTCCCCTTGTTACAAAGGGAAATTGATTACGAGACCATCCACCCTGAAGGTGGACTCTGAGTCTCCAAGCTTCCTAAAGAGAATACATGGTGACATTTTCGGGCCTATTCACCCCGCAAGTGGACCATTTCGGTACTACATGGTACTAATCGACGCATCTTCAAAATGGTCGTATGTGTGCCTCTTGTCCACCCGCAACGTAGCCTTCGCAAAGCTACTTGCACAAATTATAAAATTGCGGGCACATTTCCCAGACAACCAGATCAAGAAATTACGTCTGGACAATGCTGGGGAATTCACCTCACAAGTCTTCCTAGACTACTGCCAAGCAACCGGCATAGAAGTTGAACATCCTGTAGCTCATGTTCACACCCAGAACGGGTTAGCCGAATCTCTCATAAAGAGACTACAATGGATCGCTAGACCATTGTTAATGCAATGCCAGTTGCCGGTATGTGCATGGGGACATGCCATACTGCACGCTGTATCGCTGATAAGATTACGACCGTCAGGTAGTCAATCTTATTCTCCGATGCAACTTGCATATGGGAACCCGCCCGATATCTCTCACTAAAGGATATTCGGATGTGCTGTCTATGTCCCCATAGCACCACCGCAGAGAACCAAGATGGGTCCTCAACGGCGTCTTGGTATATATATTGTCTTCGACTCACAATCGATCATTAGATACCTCGAACCCCTTACAGGGGATGCCTTTAAAGCACGTCTAGCAGATTGTGAGTTTGATGAAAGCATTTTTCCAAAACTAGGCATTAACACACAGAAGCCAGAAGCTTCAAAGACCATTACATGGGACACAAAGACTTTATCCCATTTTGATCCGCGCACAAATCAATGTGAAGAAGAGATCCTGAAGATTCTTCAAATTCAGAACACAGTTCACATTTTACCGGATAAATTCACTGACAACCAGAAGATTGTCAGATCACACGTCCCTGCTGCAAATACGCCAGCTAGGATTGACATACCCAAAGATGGATGCAATCCACCTGCAGCAGAAGCAGCCGTACCTCAACAAAAAAGAGGACGACCCCCAGGCTCCAAAGATAAGAATCCTCGAAAGAGGAAAAATCCTGGAGCAACAATAACGATACCACCACAGGATGCTGAGCTCAGCCCAGCTACCTCTCCACTCCTAATAACCCCTGAAGAGGAAAATATAGGAGAAATTTCATTAAACTATGTACGTACCGGGGAGGTACTGGACAGAAAAAGCACAATCATTGATGATAACTTCACGCTCATTATTGCCACTCACGTCACTGAATACGACGATGAGACCGATCCACGCTCTCTAGCAGAATGTAAACGCAGAGAGGATTGGCCAAAGTGGAACGAGGCAATAGGAGTAGAACTGGACTCACTCTCGAAGCGCAAAGTTTTTGGACCTGTAGTCCTAACACCAAAAGGTGTTAAACCTGTGGGATATAAATGGGTATTCGTGAGAAAAAGAAACGAGAATAATGAGATCATGTGCTATAAAGCGTGCCTTGTTGCACAAGGTTTCTCTCAATGACCAGGAATAGACTATGACGATACCTATTCCCTGGTCATGGATGTGATCACTTTCCGTTTCATTATCGGCCTATCCACGAAGGAAGGTCTGGATATGCAGCTCATGGACGTTGTGACTGCATACCTATACGGAAATATAGATAATGACATCTATATGAAAATCCTAGACGGATACAAACTACCGACAAAAATGACAGAAAGACCTCGGGACGTCTATTCTATCAAACTCCAGAGATCACTGTATGGTTTAAAACAGTCAGGTAGAATGTGGTACAACAGACTGAGTGAATTCCTAGTGCAACAAGGATTCACAACAAATGAAGTCTGCCCTTGCATCTTCATACGAGCAAAGGGAACAGGATTCGTAATTATCGCCGTCTACGTAGACAACTTGAACATCATCGGATCTCCTGCAGAGATAGATGAGATATCCAAAAGTCTCACACAGACTTTTGAGATGAAAGACCTCGGCAAAACGAAGTTTTGCCTAGGCCTACAAATTGAACATTTAAGCGGAGGAATCCTGTTGCACCAATTGACATATACAAAGAAAGTGCTGAAAAACTTTCTTATGGACAAATGTCATCCGCTTAGCACACCAATGGTCGTCAGATCATTGGATGTTGAAACAGACCCCTTCCGACCGCTGGAAGAGGTGGAGGAAACAATGGGTCCTGAAGTACCCTACTTAAGTGCAATTGGAGCATTCCTATACCTGGCAAACTGCACGCGTCCTGATATAGCGTTCACAGTAAATCTACTAGCCAGATACAGTCAGCGCCCTCAAAGCGCCACTGGAACGGAGTGAAACAACTTCTGCACTACTTCCAAGGGTCTGTAGACATGGGACTATACTTCAAGAAAGGTGTATCCACCGACCTGGTCGGTTACGCAGATGCGGGATACAGGTCCGACCCACATACCGCAAAGTCCCAGACCGGTTTCGTATTCACATACGGTGGGATGGCCATCTCATGGAGATCCGTGAAGCAGACATCCACAGCGACCTCATCCAACCACTCCTAGCTCATCGCGATCCACGAAGCTAGCAGAGAATACTTCTGGCTTCGATCAGTCATAAACCACATCCTCAAGACCACCGGCCTGAAGACGGGAGATCTTGGGCCAACCACCATGTACGAAGACAATGCTGCCTACATCACTCAATTACGAGGTGGCTACATCAAAGGTGACAGGACGAAGCACATTTCCCCCAAGCTCTTCTGGACGCATGAACAGCAAGTGGACAACCAGATCGACATCCAGCAGATCCAGTCCTGCAACAACCTGGCTGACCTATTCACTAAAGCTTTGCCTCGCAGTACCTTTAGAAAACTTGTACTAGGAATTGGGATGAGACAGCTGAGAGATGTACAAGCCTGAAGCATGTACTTATCAGGGGGAGTTAACGTAGTGTTGTACTCTTTTTCCTTGGCTGTTGGTTTTTCCCACTGGGGTTTCCACAGTCAAAGGTTTTAACGAGGCAGCCACATTAACTCTGGATCCAGAAGTATCCACCACTGATGTTATCCATCGATCAGGGGAAGTTATAGAGACTTGTACTCTTTTCCCTTAGCCACTGGTTTTTCCCACTGGGTTTTCCTTGGCAAAGGTTTTAATGAGGCAAGCACTCTTAACTTAGAGATCCAGAAGTATCTCCAGCCCCATGATCAAATAAGCTTCATGAACCTTGAAGCGTTCACCATGGCTTACAACAATGGATGGATAAGGGGAAGTGTTATAAACGGGCTTTTGGTGGGCCTACCCGTTAGTGGGTATCCACCCATTATGTAACCCTACCACTATAAATATAGGGCTATGGTCTCCATAGCCGCCAAGTTTACAACAATTTTGATGTTTTGGTCTTTTCTTGAGCGTTTGGCGTCTGATTTGGGCGCCGTTCGAACCTGGGTTTAGACCGGGACATTCCCGTCTTACCCGTGAACTTTTCCTTGAGTTTATTTCATTAAATATAGTCTTAAACTATTTAAGACACATTTAATCTCATTTGCATCATATGCAAATTAGTCCCTATCTAGGCTTAAATTATCATTTGCATCAAATACAAATGATCCGAGGGCACATTCCTCTACATAGGGTAGGGTTTAAAAATATGGTTTTGGGTTAGGGTTTGGTTAGTGTTAGGATTGGAGTCATGGCTAGGATTAGGGTTGATGGTATGGTTGAGGTTAGGGTAAAAAGGGTTAGGAGTCAGATTGGGGTTCGGGGAAGGTTTAAGGTTGTAGTTAGGGTTAAGGTTAGGGTTATGGTTAGGGAGTTGAGGTTAGGGTAAAGGGTTAGGTGTCGGATTGGGGTGGAGGAAAGTTTAGGGTTTAGGAATAATAGAATTTATTTTTATTTTATATTATATTGTCGATATCAAGGAAAAATATAATTTATTTTAATTTTAGATTAATGAGAACCTAGCCATGCATGTTAAAGCAAACACTCTTGGTATAAAATTTATTTTAGTTATATTGTCGATATCAATGAAAAATAGAATTTATTTTAATTTTTGATTAATGAGAACCTAGCCATGTTAAAACATACACTCTTGGTATGACAATGATAGCCGTATACTTTTATGATAGAGTCGACTATCATTTAAAGTTTCTCAAAATAGTTAATTTAGAAATATATAAATGGTTGATACACAATTACATGTAAATTTCATCTTTAATTACATATGCCGGAGGTTCCTGACAAGTCGTTTATGGAAATATCAGATCTAAACATGACTGGAAACCGAAGATACTTAGAGGGGATAGATGCGTTCTTAGCGTACGCTGATGCCAACCCTATAAGCATGTCTAGTGGAAAAATCTGTTGCCCTTGCAAGAGGTGCCCGAACAATGAGATCCTTCAGCAGTACATTGTCTCTAAAATGATATAATTCACAATTTTTATGTAGTGACTGGCCGATCCACCCAATTCGCCTATTCATTTTAAAATTGTCTCTAAATGATAAACTTCATAGTTTAAATCAATCCATGCAATTATGCTTATAAATAATTATGTATAATGGTCCATGTCGCAATTATTGTTTTCAAATCTTTGAATAATTATTATTGGCAATTGGACCCGAAGTTCCACTAAAATGCCAATACCCTTTTTCCCTTATATACATATAAACGAATGCAAAGTGATAAATGTTAAAGTCATTATTGACATCTCCTAGACACAAGTCTTAAAAGAGGATCACTCCCGTGGTAAAAAGATCGTACAAGATCTATTTTCTAATTAAAGAGCAATTTGAACACACAAAGGATGTCATATCACCGCTAAGTGATCTCACCTCATGGGGCAAGATTCTCGTATCTTGCCATGAGCAATAATTCTGTCATTTAAAATAAATAATGAAATCATGCCTTAAGTTATAACTTGATAGAATAAGTGAAAAACATATAAATGAATGAGTACTGCACCCTTGCATTCATGTTTCTCCTTCCACAACTGAAAAATGGAAGAAAAGAAAAAGGGGAGCTCACACCCTAATAAATGTCTTTTTAGAGAGACCAATGCTTCTTCTTCCAGAAAAATTTATTAAAACTGGACGAAATATGGGGAGCATGTATACTTGTTTCTACCTCCTAAGTGAGGATAATGCTACCACTCTGCAAGAAATTTTAAAAGTGGAGAAATAGAAACATGAGGATCACAGAAATTACAAGGAACAAACAAAAGAATAGGAAAGAGAAGATAAAGTATATCTCGACAAGAAATAGCAATGGCTAACCAAGACCAATAAAATCTGTAAAAATCTATATAGATCGTTGGTCTACAATATGTCAAAAATAATTGCAAGATTTATTTAAAGCTAGTCTAAAGACAAAAGCTGAAATAAATAGAGCTATTGTATACTTAGCTATTCTTCGTGCACTTAAAGATTTTGAAAAAAATAATTTTCTTTACAAGTTGCCAAAGTATTATCTTCATGAGCATTAGATCAGTACATGTTATACATTGCAATGCTTCTATGCACTGAATTATATGAAATATTTTTTCTAACATGACATAGCTTATAATCATATGGTTATGTTTTGCATTGAAGTCTATGCTGCAATAATTATGCTTGCTATAAGTTTGACAAAACTTATCGAAAAAACTGTGGAAAATTTTTACCATCCACATGATCACTCATGATACATGCTAATATAAGCATCCCATTTTAATGATAGTCTTAAAGTACTATCTTGGGACATCTGAATTGAGGATTAAACATTGTAAGCATGAAAGCTCCTGAACAAAAATGAGGATGGCCTGTAACGGCCGCTTTCCGACCGTTCGTATTTCCTGCATGCACGTGCCTTATCGTACATGTATTCTATTTGGCTTTTTCCGAGCTCCGGCATATGCGATGTGATATGCCGTTGCGATCGTTTCGGGGTGTTGGATTTTATTGTAATTTTTGGGAACGTCGTTTGACGGCTCGTTTTCTCGCAAAACCACTTTGAATGATAGGGGCGTTTTAGTCATTTGACTCAAAACGCCGTTTCCAATTTTACGTAAATTCTTGGTAGGCGTTACACACGATCAGGCTCCGCAGATCTGTGCGTCTCGTCTCCACGATCGCCCCGGTATTTTCGGATTATTTTTCTGACGCCCAGATTGAAAGATATCGCCCGGAATAACCTCGACCGTCGATTTGTACCCCAATCAGATTCAAATTTCGAATTTTGTTAGCCAAATCTGGCTAAATCACTCTCCTAAAACGTTTTAAAACCCTTCCTAATCTTCTTCTCTAGTCTCCCCTAGACTTACCCCTAACTGCACACCCCTATCCCTTGCTCCTCACCCATTTAACCTTTACCTTAGGTCTTTTTAGCTAACTCTTACCCTCTTTATAATAAACTACTTCATAACCCTAGCGTTAACCCTAATCCCTACCCCTAAGGCTTACGCAGCCGCCGCCTTAAAAAACCCAAAATCCCCGTTTCCCGTTCCCTCTCCTCTGCGATCTCGCTGCCCGCACGCCAACCCTGATCCTCTTCCCTCCGGCGTCCTCCCCCCTCACGGCTCTCCCCCTTCGTCGGCGCCGCCTTACCTCAGCGCCTTCCTCCGTCGCGATTCACTCGCCCTCGCCGCGATTCGCGCCGTCGCGATGCCCCTCCCTTTGGACGCCCCGTTTCCCGACGTCGCCGAGGCCGCAGCTCCGACCGCCACCTCGTCTTCCCCGATCTCGCGGTCGCCTCTCCCCGTGCCGTTCTCTTCCACAGCACAGCGACGGCCCCCACCGCGATCCACCGCCGCGGTCGCCGTTAACCCCATCTCCCTCCGGTGACCCCGATCGCCCCGATCACTCTCCCCGATCGCCTCTCCTCCCTCACACGCGGCGAGCCACCGCCCGCGCTCCGCCACGCCCGCGATCGGTGCCGCGCCCTCATCCGCAGCCACCGCTGCGGATCTGCAGAGCGCCCCGGCCCCGATTCCCTGTGCAGCGCAGCCACCGCCCGAGGCCGCCTCCGGCCGCTGTTCGCCGCCGCGATCCGCTCCATCACGCCCTCACCGTGATCCGCCACTGCCGCTGCTGACCTCCGCCGTCGCCAAGCGGTTTCCTGGCCGCTTCGTCGCTGCTTACTGTCGATGGCGCCGTTCGACGCCAGAGGACCGCCGCCGTCTCTCCGGCCGTCATCCTCTCTCATCCGCAATCACCGTGCCACGCCACCCCTCACTCTCAGCCACGCAGCGATCCCCGTGCTGCTCTCTGCCGCTGCACGCAGTGCTCCCCGCTGTTGCCGATGCCGCCTGTTTCCCGACGCCGCAAGTCGCTGCACGAGACTCCCCGCAACGACTGCTAGACCGATCGGCCCTTTGACTGGCGTTCCAATGGGTTATCATCGCCGTTACGCCCCGTAGCTCACTGTTCTTGCCGTCAGAATGACCGTACTCGCTGTCGAACGAGTCTCACTACGCTACCCGTAGTCGAGACGTCGTTGACGTCGCAGGGCTCACAATCTTCCGACATCGTGATCCGTTGCCGTTACCGTTGCCTGAGACGTCCCGCTGCGCTACCCGCATCCGTCACGATCCTGAGACGATCCCGAGACGACCACCACTACGCTACCCGCAGTCGGGGACACGAGCACCGCCACCGTTTCCAGACCCGACGCCAGATTAAATGTGCGTTCCTCACACCAGGTTGGTCCCTCTAAACTCGTAGCGAAACCCACACTGTAGCAAACTGAACCTTAACTAAAACTGGACAACAATAATTAAATTTACTTTTTCGCACCAGTAAACTGCTGCTCACCGTAGAAATCGACCTTCGGACAAACTTTTTGTGCATATAGGGTAGTGGTCGATCTAGGATGATAAAACATCAAATTGTGACTTGACGATTAGGGTAGTCCCGACAACCTAGAAATGAACCTAAATAGGAGTTATTGAAAAACGTGACCTGACACCGTCACCGTGGCGATATTTCAGACGGACTTCCGCGAACGAGACGCTTGGACGAGACGCCCCGGACAGACGACACACTCGCCATCGCAGGCAAGTGTACCCACTTGCGTTTTTGACCGTGCTTTGGTCTTAGATTACTAGAACTGTTAGACTGTGAATGTATAGAACCGGACGTGAAATAATAGCGTCCGGGACACCCCTGACGACTCAGACTTGACGACGAAGTCTGAGCCTGACAACAACAACTTTGATGCTGTAGGGCTATCATGTGTGTGCGTGTGTGTGGACACCCTAGAATAACTCTCCCGTACACTGGTCGTGTCTTGTCACTGTTATACACACTGGTCGTGTCTTGTCACTGTGTTACAAAAAGCCTTCGGGCGTTTCAGATGCTCTCCTTGCGGGAGTGATCTCCGTGTTACAAAAAGCCTTCGGGCGTTTCAGATGCTCTCCTTGTGGGAGTGATCTCTGTTTTACAAAAAAAGCCTTCGGGCGTTTCAGATGCTCTCCTTGCGGGAGTGATCTCCGTGTTACAAAAAGCCTGCGGGCGTTTCAGATGCTTCCCGAGCGGAAGTGATCTCTGTGATACAAAAAGCCTACAGGCGTTTCAGGTGCTTTCCTTGCGAAAGTGATCTCCGTGCTTCCTGTCCTGAGTTCTGGGGTTTGGGGTAGGGTTGAGCATGCGCACGGTGAGAGGGTCTGATCCCCCTTGAACCGTAAGGCGTGAACCCTTCGTGTCGTGTCGTGTCGTGCCGTGTCGTGTCGTGTCCTACTTGTCTTGTCTGTCTTCGTCTTGTCCTGACACCTTTAGGTTAGTCCCGTAGTCGGTAGCACACGCTACGGCTACTGCCTGCTACGCTTTACTTTCCTGCTACATACTTCTTTTGCTGCCTTGTTGTAACCTCAGCATGCTAATCAACCAGTAAAACGTTGTTTAATAGTTCAGTACACTTGCAGTTTGGTCTAACCCTTTTTGTAGACCTGACCTGACGTACAGTTCCTTCTTTTGGTGCTATACGTCAGGTGTTGAGCCAGAGTTCGTGGACGAGGCAGACTCACTAGAGTACGTGGAGCCAAGGACGTCGTCACCAGAGTACGTACCTGACAAGGACCATACCTTGAGGTCTTTTAGTCGCCACATTCAGAGGTTACTACTTTCAGTTTTCTTTTAGATAGTTTATTGCCACGCTTAGGCCTCTTTTTAGACTTTGTACTTATTGGATATCATATCTTTAATTTAATGAATGCAACTTCCTTTCCGTACGTTCTGTTGTTTCGAACTATAATAATGCAAGAATTTGAATAACTTTTAAAATGGTACCTCTACAGACGCTTATTGGGTCCGAGCTCCTCAGCTCTGGCCTAAGCGGGCCTTGTCACGCTTCGCCTCCGTCCATTTTGGGAAGCGGGGCGTGACAGGTTTTAGTGGTGGCCCATGCAGGTCTTGCAAAAGTTCGGAACAATAAAAGGACCGTATTCATTTAATATCCACGTACAAGTCTGAATTAGGTTTTTCCAGTCTTAGATGGTAGGAAGACTTAGATAGACGTCCCGGTTTGATGGTCTGATGCCTTGGTTAAGATTTAGTCATCCTTGTCCTAGATTACCTTAGTAGCCCACTTGACTCTGACCGTGTTAGATTTCCAGAACCCTTCTTTTAGTCGGTTGCTCGGGTCCATCGACTTCGGACCCATCAGAACTAACCTGGATTCTCTTAGGAACCTTCCCATTGGAATCCTAGTTACAGTCTAGCTCAATTTTAGTGCCGAGCTCTCCTGATCTTAGGCAACCCGAAAAGTAGAATCCCTGACTCCTAGCGTCTTCCTGATCATTACCATTTTCATGTTATCGACCGTGATGTTCCATCGTAGCTCTTCACGGTTCGTATCCTACACATACTCTTCAAGCGATCATTTTCCTGTCCCCCGATTCATGTGATCGTTTCCTAACGATCATCGTAGATCCTTCGAATCTTTCTCTTTACTAATTTTGTCTTCTCTAAAAGTATTTTCGAAACTCCATATTCAGTTTCATCGCTCAGCTTATTTTCTTTGAAAACCCATATACTATATATTTAAAATTTCTTGTTTTCGGTTGAATTAAAATTCTTTTATCGACTTTGAAACCTTCTTGGTCGTAAATCCTTAAGTTACTAATTCGTACTCGCTTTTGAATCATTAACTTTCGTATTTCAGTATTAAAACTTGTTACCATTCAATGTTATTCTTTTTACAAAAAAAAACTACCAAAATTTCTAATCACTTATCGTACGTACTTTTTAAATATTTTCTAGACTAGAGGGAACTCCAATTATTTTATTATTAGTATTATGCCAGTTCTATGTTCTTCTTGACCACATTTCAAAATCTTTGTGTAAACTTATTTTTCATTTGCAAACAAACGTTTCAAACCCGACCCATCCTTCCTACGTCTTTTTAAGTATGTAAATATATATATTTGTAAAAGGTATATGATACCATATTTTGCACAAAATCTTTCTTTCATCGTTAAATTATTTTTTTAAGCAATATTTTCGTCCAGTCCATCCGATTATCTTCTTATCCTCGCCTTACCTGACTTCGTTCCTTCGATTTTGTTTCGTGTCGTTTTTGGTTTCGGCCTCCCTCTTGTATGTAGACATCAGCGCCTGTAGTTGTCTATGTCATCCCTAGCTAGGAGTGGGCCTTGGTAGGTGATGTTGTCGTGATTCATGAGTATAGATAGAGAGTGTAAACCTGTATGAGAGTGTCATCCTTAGGATTCTGATATTTGCCTTTTTTTTGTCTTGAGTGTGTACTCAGTGTTAACCATGATATGATTGAAGTTGTCTAAATGACGGTATTCATACGTATATGAATAGGGTCATAGCGGGCAATTTCCTTAGACGTAGTTTTTTTGCGATTATAGAATAGCTTATCTTTGACTGCATGTGATTGTATCAAAACTTTGTTTTCCTTAAAGCAAACCTTTAAAGTTTTTGAAATTAGCTCACAAGATCACAAATCAATTATCCTTCCTCATCCATTACCACGACTCCACACGTTTTTCCAAATGTTTTAAAAATGTGGCACTGGTTTTAAGTTCTCTTTCTATTCCCTCTCCCTCCATTTAGAAATGTTATGTAATGGTCGTTATAGTTTTGGAACTAGCTATTATCATTATAGGATTTTGTTTACGTGTAGACTCAGGGTGAGATGAGTTTTATTATAGCAATGATTAATTGATTTTGGGAACACAAGGATGATGGATTAGAATATCTTTTGGATGAAAAGAATGGACTATCCAAGACTTATTTAAAAAAACCAAAGTGTGGCGGACTCAATGGAGAATACTGGTTGAATGAGATTATATGCGTGAAGATGAGAACTTATCAGAGTTGAGGCTTAGACGAATGGTAGATAGGGATGGCTACAGAGTATGGTAGGAGTTAGGGTGATCAAGAGTTTGAGTAGAGCTTTTATTAGCATCGAGACTGGATTGTTGAGTTGACGAGAGAAGACATTGGGAATAACATGACGTGTTGAGATAAATGGATGGTTAGGTTGTCGGATTTAATATTGGTTGAAAATAATTATAAAAAAAAGTAAAAGGAGATGTGACTGTGATAATTCAAACTTTTTGGCGGATAAATTTATAGAAAGATGTGACAAGGGATGTATTAAGGACACGGCGATTATTGAATCGTGAAAGGTGTTGTAAGATTGACGAAGTTTTTGTCTTGGATTGGTGATCGACTAGAAAATCATTATTTTAGTGATTGATTAATATTGGAAAGAAATCGAGAAATTTAAAAGATATTTTTGAGCGGTGATAATTATTATTCTTTTGTGAGAAACTTGGAGTTGGAAATTTGAACAGTAGTGATGGGCCTATAGCTAAGTATTAGGAGGTGAGTTTAGTCGTAGCATTGTCCGGTGTAAAGAAGGGTTATGATGGATTATTTGAGGGACGATATTGAAGTGATAGGATTAGAGATCCATGTGGGGAAGATGGGAGTTATAGGTTTAAGTATTTATGGATTTTATAATTAGTCTTAGTATGAGTGATTCCGAGGGCGGAATCATTTCTAAGGTGGGTAGAATGTAACAGCCGCTTTCCGACCGTTCGTATTTCCTGCGTGCACGTGCCTTATCGTGCACGTACCTTATCGTGCATGTATTCTATTTGGCTTTTTCCGAGCTCCGGCATATGCGATGCGATATGCCGTTGCGATCGTCTCGGGGTGTTGGATTTTATTGTAATTTTTGGGAACGTCGTTTGACGGCTCGTTTTCACGCAAAACGACTTTGAATGATAGGGGCGTTTTAGTCATTTGACTCAAAATGCCGTTTCCAATTTTACGTAAATTCTTGGTAGGCGTTACGCACGATCAGGCTCTGCAGATCTGTGTGTCTCGTCTCCACGATCGCCCCGGTATTTTCGGATTATTTTTCTGACGCCCGGATTGAGAGATATTGCTCGGAATAACCTCGACCGTCGATTTTTATCCCAATCAGATTCAAATTTCAAATTTTGTTAGCCAAATCTGGCTAAATCACTCTCCTAAAACGTTTTAAAACCCTTCCTAATCTTCTTCTCTAGTCTCCCCTAGACTTACCCCTAACTGCACACCCCTATCCCTTGCTCCTCACCCATTTAACCTTTACCTTAGGTCTTTTTAGCTAACCCTTACCCTCTTTATAATAAACTAATTCATAACCCTAGCGTTAACCCTAATCCCTACCCCTAAGGCTTACGCAGCCGCCGCCTAAAAAAACCCAAAATCCCCGTTTCCCGTTCCCTCTCCCCGGCGATCTCGCCGCCCGCACGCCAACCCCGATCCTCTTCCCTCTGGCGTCCTCCACCCTCACGGCTCTCCCCCTTCGGCTGCGCCGCCTTCCCTCAGCGCCTTCCTTCGTCGCGATTCACTCGCCCCCGCCGCGATTCGCGCCGCCGCGATGCCCCTCCCTCCGGACGCCCCATTTCCCGACGTCGCCGAGGCAGCCGCTCCGGCCGCCACCTCGTCTTCCCCGATCTCACGGTCGCCTCTCCCCGTGCCGCTCTCTTCCACAGCACAGCGACGGCCCCCACCGCGATCCACCGCCGCGGTCGCCGTTAACCCCATCTCCCTCCGACGACCCCGATCGCCCCGATCCCTCTCCCCGATCGCCTCTCCTCCCTCACACGCGGCGAGCCACCGCCCGCGCTTCGCCACACCCGCGATCGGCGCCGCGCCCTCATCCGCAGCCACCGCTGCGGATCTGCAGAGCGCCCCGGCCCCGATTCCCTGTGCAGCGCAGCCACCGCCCGAGGCCGCCTCTGGCCGCTGTTCGCCACCGTGATCCGCTTCATCACGCCCCCGCCGTGATCCACCGCTGCCGCTGCTGACCTCCGCCGTCGCCAAGCGGTTTCCTGGCCGCTTCACCGCTGCTTACTGTCGATGGCACCGCTCGACACCGGAGGACCGCCGCCGTCTCTCCGGCCGTCATCCTCTCTCATCCGCAATCACCGTGCCGCGCCACCCCTCACTCTCGGCCACGCAGCGATCCCCGCGCTGCTCTCCGTCGCTGCACGCAGTGCTCCCCGCTGTTGCCGCTGCCGCCTGTTTCCCGATGCCGCAAGTCGCTGCACGAGACTCCCCGCAATGACTGCTAGACCGATCGGCCCTTGGACTGGCGTTCCAACGGGTTATCGTCGCCGTTACACCCCGTAGCTCGCTGTTCTTGCCGTCAGAATGACCGTACTCGCTGCCGGACGAGTCTCACTACGCTACCTGTAGTCGAGACGTCGTTGACGTCGCAGGGCTCACAATCTTCTGACATCGTGATCCGTTGCCGTTACCATTGCCTGAGACGTCCCGCTGCGCTACCCCCAGCCGTCACGATCCTGAGACGATCCCGAGACGACCACCACTGCGCTACCCGCAGTCGGGGACACGAGCACCGCCACCGTTTCCAGACCCGACGCCAGATTAAATGTGCGTTCCTCACACCAGGTTGGTCCCTCTAAACTCGTAGTGAAACCCACACTGTAGCAAACTGAACCTTAACTAAAACTGGACAACAATAATTAAATTTACTTTTCCGCACCAGTAAACCGCTGCTCACCGTAGAAATCGACCATCGGACAAACTTTTTGTGCATATAGGGTAGTGGTCGATCTAGGCTGATAAAACATCAAATTGTGACTTGACGATTAGGGTAGTCCCGACAACCTAGAAATGAACCTAAATAGGAGTTATTGAAAAACGTGACCTGACACTGTCACCGTGGCGATATTTCAGACGGACTTCCGTGAACGAGATGCTTGGACGAGACGCCCCGGACAGACGACACACTCGCCATCGCAGGCAAGTGTACCCACTTGCGTTTTTGACCGTGCTTTGGTCTTAGATTGCTAGAACTATTAGACTGTGAATGTATAGAACCGGACGTGAAATGATAGCGTCCGGGATGCCCCTGACGACTCAGACTTGACGACGAAGTCTGAGCCTGACAACAACAACTTTGATGCTGTAGGGCTATCATGTGTGTGCGTGTGTGTGGATACCCTAGAATAACTCTCCCGTACACTGGTCGTGTCTTGTCACTGTTATACACACTGGTCGTGTCTTGTCACTGTGTTACAAAAAGCCTTCGGGCGTTTCAGATGCTCTCCTTGCGGGAGTGATCTCCGTTTACAAAAAGCCTTCGGGCGTTTCAGATGCTCTCCTTGCGGGAGTGATCTCCGTGCTTCCTGTCCTGAGTTCTGGGGTTTGGGGTAGGGTTGAGCGTGCGCACGGTGAGAGGGTCTGATCCCCCTCGAACCGTAAGGCGTGAACCCTTCGTGTCGTGTCGTGTCGTGCCGTGTCGTGTTGTGTCCTACTTGTCTTGTCTGTCTTCGTCTTGTCCTGACACCTTTAGGTTAGTCCCGTAGTCGGTAGCACACGCTACGGCTACTGCCTGCTACGCTTTACTTTCCTGCTACGTACTTCTTTTGCTGCCTTGTTGTAACCTCAGCATGCTAATCAACCAGTAAAACGTTGTTTAATAGTTCAGTACACTTGCAGTTTGGTCTAACCCTTTTTGTAGACCTGACCTGACGTACAGTTCCTTCTTTTGGTGCTATACGTCAGGTGTTGAGCCAGAGTTCGTGGACGAGGCAGACTCACTGGAGTACGTGGAGCCAAGGACGTCGTCACCAGAGTACGTACCTGACAAGGACCAGACCTTGAGGTCTTTTAGTCGCCACATTCAAAGGTTACTACTTTCAGTTTTCTTTTAGATAGTTTATTGCCACGCTTAGGCCTCTTTTTAGACTTTGTATTTATTGGATATCATATCTTTAATTTAATGAATGCAACTTCCTTTCCGTACTTTCTGTTGTTTCAAACTATAATAATGCAAGAACCTGAAAAACTTTTAAAATGGTACCTCTACAGACGCTTATTGGGTCCGAGCTCCTCAGCTCTGGCCTAAGCAGGCCTTGTCACGCTTCGCCTCCGTCCATTTTGGGAAGCGGGGCGTGACATGGCCAGTACTCTTAGAAAATATGGAAAAGGAAAAGTTTCAAGGATATTTGTCGATACGAATCCCATAGTGAAACTAAAAAAATAAATAAATACCGAATATTCGTATATAACGAATTAAGATGATTAATGGCCTGAAGACCATACGTGAGCATTTAAATGTACCTTCAAAAGGTCCATACCTTATGAAATTCAAAGAATGGAGCAAAAATTAACGGCGCACACAAATGTGCCCGACCTCGTAAAAGCTTATAGTTTGATATGAGTGGTTTAAACACCCTGAATCGGAGATGATGCACTCCATTATGTCACAATCACATAAAATAATCTACAAAACAAGAAGATTCTTTAGAAGGGTGAATCTCCATTTATAGAATGAAAACCAATATCCATTAAAAATAAAATAATAACACTTTTTCCTTGAAAGTACTTGAGGGATAATTATCCATTCACCGTGAAGGTCCGATAAAGTATCTTACCATACTTATCATCCTCTAAATGGTCATAGTAGGCATATTATCCTACCGCAGTCCAGCTTTTCTAAAAGCTATTAGGACAAATTATCAAAATTGCGAGCACAATGTATAAAACTGGTATATAAAAATAATTTGCAACTGGAATAAAAGTTGAACACCATGAAGATGTGTTCACACCCAAAAAAGGTTTGAAAAGTCGATTGTTAAAAACGAATCCAATGGATTACACGACCATTGATTCCAGTTGCTGGTGATTACATGGGGACATGCAGTCTTGCATGCTGCTTTATAAATAAGACTCAGACACTCTGGAAATCAGAGTCATTCTTCGATGCAACTAGCATACGGAACACCACCAAAAATCTCTCTTTTTTGGATTTTGGGTGTGCAGCTGCAGCTTACATCCCCACATTATGAGGACCTCACCGCCGTCTTGGAATCCATATAGGATATTATACACTCTAGATACCTTGCACCCAAAATGAGGGAGGCATAAAAAGCACGTCTCGAAGACCGTGCATAGATGTGTCCACATTCCCAGTGCTAGGCTCATCTCATTTGATGCATGAAGCCTTACTGATCTCGTTTGATGCATGAAGCCATACTGACCATTCAAAATAAATAACAAAAATTTTTGATCCAAAAATATAAAATGTGGCAATGAGATCATGAAGATCCATCATATTCAAGAAAACTGTTTAACAAGTATCAGACATAGTAACTGACAACAAGAGAATTTGTCAGATCACACATTCATGCTGCTAATAATCCAGCTAGGATTGACATCTCCGAGAATTGATGCAATCCACCAACAATAGAAGTGGTTGTTCCTCAAATAGGCAAACCACCAGGCTCTAAGGGTAAAATTCCCAGAAAGAGAAGAACACATGGAGACCTTAAGTCAATACTACCACAGGACAATGAGCTCATGTTCATACTCTCACCCCTTCTGGAATCCGCTAAAGTGGAAAATCCAGGAGAAACAAAAATGAAATTAAATGTTGTACATAATGGGGAGGTATTGGATAGAAAGAACACAATTATCGACGATGTATTCATGCATCATATTGCCACTTACATCGCAGAAGCGACGATAATTATATAATATTGTTCCACACTCCGTTGCTAAAATGCAAACATATAGATTGGCCAAATATGGAACGAGGCAATAAAAGATGAGCTGGACTCGCTTATAAAATGTTAAGTGTTCGGACCTAAAGTTCTGACACTAAAAGGTGTCAAACTTGTGGGCATAATAAGTATTGCACAAAGAAAAATATAAGTACAAAATCGTATTCTATAAGGTACAACCTATAACTCAAGTATTTTCACTGAAACTGCGGAATAAACAACTAAGATGAGCAAGACTAACTTATAAAAATGATGCATCAGATTCCCCAGTTATAAATTGTGAATACCTTACGATTTGTTAAAGGAAATTTTGGATATGCTGTTATTAGATGTTGTAACAACATACCTCTAAGGGTATCTTAAAAAAGAAAGATTCCTTATTTCCTTAAACTGCCTAAATAGACTCCGGGTCGTCTATTCTATTGAATAAATAATAAAATATTGTACAACCAAGTGAATCACTTGACAAAGCAAGGATTTATACTAAAGGTTGTCTTTGCATCTTTATAAAGAGCAAAGAACATGATTTGAGAACATAGTTGTAAACAACTTAAATCTCATCAGATCTCCTGAAGAGAAAACCAAAATATCTGTTGAAGCCTGACTATCAAATATTATATGAAAGACATGCAAAATAAAATAAGTCATGGCTCACAGATTTATCTAAATAGATAAAATCATGTTTCATTAAACTTCATACACCCAAAGTGTTTTGAATAAATTACAACAAGGACCAATGTCATCTGTTACGACCTAAAGATCGTAAGAATCCGACTCCCGCCCGGATCCGCTGACATACCCCACTAACTCTCCCCTTCACGAAAGGGCCGCCTCCCCGGAAGACCGAAGCTACACGGGAACGGGCGCACCTCGCAGCACTCCCTCCCACCCGGCCGAGGCACACAACCGTGGTTGCACGGCCCGCCGGGGGCAGGGCGCTCGAGGAGCGCCCGGACAGTACCAACGGAGGTGCTGACATAGGCATGTGCGTGTCCTTCCGTGCCAGCGGCCCACAACCCACGACTGAAATGTGGGCGCGGCCGGGCCGGACAACCACTGAGTCAGTCGACCCGGCCGGCCCCCATGAACCGCGACGCTAGGGATGGCATAGCCCGACCTATAGTTTGTCACCAACGACAAACAACCTAGGATAAGGACACGAATGACACTAACGCCGCCCGACCATCTGACAAAGCACCCCCTGGTAGCTAAGCCCCCTGACAATTGATGCTTTCGGCGCTGACACCCTGACAAAAGCGCCCCAAACCGTTGCACCGTCTGACAAAAGCAGGTCAGGCACTCTTGTTCCTGACCTCCTCGAAGCTTCCGCCGACAACCAAGCCAACTCAACATGTCGAGTCAGCATGCCAGGTCAGCCCCATCTAGTCATCTCCCATCAGGTATAAATACCCCCTTACTTCTTACGAGGAGGGGGGTTGGCAAATTCTCTCTCTCAATCTATTATTCACACACGAGAGCAAAGGTCGTCCACATCTTTGTTCTCCCACTTATAGCTCGTCACGTATGGTCGACACACCCTCAGTCTGACCGGCGTGCCTAGCCCCCGTTTTAAGTCCTATTACTGACTTAGGCATCAGAGGGGCTAAGGGTTGGACCCCAACCCCGCCCTTCTGACGAGTTTCTCGTGCTGCAGGAAAGCTCGCCCCTTGGTCGACATCAACTTCAACCTCCCGCCATCCAATCTTCCTCCGCCGCGTCCGGAGAGATTTGACTCCGTGGCCACCCCCGGCGGCAAGTTCAACCTCTTCACCCCACTAATCACTTGTTAAATAGCCCACCTAAACCCTCTTCTCAACATAACCACCGTGCCCTTGGTTCTCCTCAATACAAATTCATTGTACGCGAGTTCCACCTCGTAACAATTGGCGCCGTCTGTAGGAATGAAGGGTCACACGTCACCCATGTTAGACTCCATGCCGATCACTCGGAACCCTGACCACGACAAGGATCCCGTGGGTCAGGAGCCGCTCTCTCTACTAATCACCCCGGCGCCCGACCCCCCTACAGGGATGGGCACCGAGACAGACCATACTTCGGCCCGCGCAGCCCTGAAGAGCTTCGAGGCCATTACTCAGGCGATGGGAGGCTACCCGGCAGCGGGGGCGGAGCCACAGTCCGGCCCCTCGGAGCCCCAGAACGTGAGACGGAATCTCCACCCTCAGTTTGAGGAGGAAAGGGAAGACAGGGGGCTTGCCAAGGAGGTTGCGGCCCAGCAGAAGCTTCTGGAAGAGGAAATAGAGGTCGCGCGGCTGTGGAGGCGCCAGGAGGAGGCGGCCGCCGCGCAAAGGCATTTGGACGAAGCGGCCGAGACCGCCCGGAGGGCCTACCAGGACGAAGAAACCGCCCACCAGCAGCTCCGCTTCATCATCGCGGAGCGCGAGAGGCTAAGGAGGGAGAACGAAAGCAACCGGGAAATCCTGGAGGTGACGGCGATGGGACGGCGGCTCGGGGACGGGCGGGACCCGTTGTCGGCCAGGTCCCCACTGAGAGGAGGCATCCTGCATCGCCTGCACCACCACTCCGATCGCCTGCATGAGGAGGCCGTTTGTCGACAACTACGCTTCCTCACCGCCGAGCGCAAAAGGCTTCTGTGGGAGAGTCAGGAGCAGATGGAGGCCCGAGGGGAGCCAGCCGGGAGGCGATGGCACTGGGAGAACCGTAGCCCGCAACCCGTCGAATCCTCGACCTGGGGAAGGAGCCCCGCCAGGCGACCGTCAGGCTACTCCCCGGGGCCGGAGGACCGTCGACGGCCGAGGAGCGACCGAAGCCAGACCCCCGAGTGGCGGAGAGGGGATACGCCCGATCGACCTACCTACCCGGAGGAGGCCACGCCGCTTGCACGATGGATCACATCGGCCTCGAGGCCCATAAAGTTCAAACCCCTCCACTTGGCCACGTACAGCGGAAGAGGCGACCCCCTCACGCACGTGCAGTAGTACCGGGGGGCAATGGAGGCGCAGGATGTGGATGAGGTGTTCCTATTGTTGGAACTTGGTATTTCCATCCTCTCTTCCATAAGGTTTTGATGTGACAAATCAATATATTTCATGTTACTAACTTTATCTATGCAGATGTGCAGCTTCAACGCAAATTCATTCACATCACGCATTTGATCAAAGTACAAGGATCCTCTGCAAAAACAACATTGCTACTCAAATTACGTGTGAAACACGTATCTACGGAATGATGTAATTTTTACTTTTTAGATAGCTTCAGGGCCTTGGTTATATTATCATATATCCCTAAGCTCAAATCTACATCATCTCCTAACTCATTTTCGATCCTAAGTCAAAATTCGTATTTTTAAGTATTAGCCTACTAGGATTTATCCTAGCCTACCAAAACAGTTATATTTTGACTTGATACTTTCAGAAAAGGATCTATCCGTTATCTATTCCACGTCACCAAAATTTTGTGACCGTTTGTTACCGTTTCAAAATTGGCAGGCTAGGAATTTTCGTAGCATGCCAAAATGCTTTTGAGGCTGAAATTTTCCAGAACAGTTTCTGACCGTTCTCCAACGTTCCTCTCAGTTTCTGAACGTTGTGCAACGTCTCTTTTAGAGCCGTTCACAACCGTTTCTAAAACCTATAAAAGGAGGGGTACCCCCTCTCATTTTCCACACACTTTCCTCTTCTTAATTCTGATTTTGTTGAAAGCAAGTCTTTTATTTTCTTAAGTAATTCTGCCATTAGTTGTTCTTTTCTTATTTGTAAGAAGAAATCATTAGATTTCTCTCTTCATTTAAGAACGGAAGAACTTGGATTTTCAACATCACTTTTAGAAAGTTGTTTGTGTTCATAATTGCAAGAAGATATCAATAGATCTCTCTCTTCTTTTATGAACCAGAGAACTTCAAGTGTTACGCTTCATTACATATCTTTTACATCTTGAAGTTCATCTTCTAAACACCATCCTTAAATTCATTCTCTGAAATTTATAACAAGGCTATAGGTGTTTTTCTATTTCTTATTTAACAGGTTGGAATCTCTGTTTAGAGATTGTACAAAGTTTGGGACACGGGGAGTGTCGCCATTTTTGTAAGTTCATACTTGCGGGGCAAGTGATTATAGTGGATTGAAAATCTCTACGGGGTAGAGGACTGGAGTAGGATCACAAGGATCCGAACCAGGATAAATCTCTGTGTTTGTGATTGGTTTAATTTTCAGCACTTGTCATTTTATTTCTGTGCCATCTTTGCAAATATTACTAACATCTTATTTGCGACAAATTTTTTTCAATACACTATTCACCCCCCCTCTAGTGTATTGATCCTTACAGGCTAAAATTACATTTGGTATCAGAGCAAGGTTAAGATGGCAGCAAGTTCCTCAAACATGAACGCAGTTCCGCACAACTACAATCAGCAACCTGAAGGGCACTCTCAAACTCGTCCTCCTCTATTTGATGGTTCAAATTACTCATATTGGAAAATACGAATGGAGATTCATCTCCAAAGTATGAATTATGAGATTTGGGACATCGTAGAGTCAGGATACGAAAAGCCAACAACTCATGTTGCTGATTGGACCGCCAACGACAAAGCTGCAAAAACCAACAACTCAAAGGCCATGAATGCTTTATTTTGTGCTATGGATAAACATGAGTTTAATCGAGTATCTCAGGCCAAAAGTGCTCAGGAAATTTGGCATATACTTGAGGTAACTCATGAAGGAACCAGTAAAGTGAAGGAAACCAAGATTTCCGTTTTGGTTCACAAATTCGAATTGTTCAAGATGAAGTATCAAGAGACAATTGGAGAAATGAACACCAGGTTTACTTATATTATAAATTCTTTAAATGCTCTTGAAAAAACTTACACTTCTCTTGAGCAGGTTCGCAAGATTCTTAAAGCTTTAACTCCAGAATGGCGCCCAAAAATCACTGCAATTGAAGAAGCCAACGATCTTTCAACTTTAACTGTTGAAAATCTTATGGGTAACTTAATGGCCCATGAAGTTACATTACAAGATCAGAAAGAAGAATCAGAACAGAAGAAGAAAGTACTTGCCTTCAACGCAACATCAGATAATGAAGATTCAGATGATGATATGGCATTCTTTGCCAAAAACTTCAGAAAATTCTTTCAGAAAGGTAAGTATAATAATTTTAAATCTAAGAATACTGATTCCTCTCTCTGCTTTAATTGCAATAAGCCAGGACATATGAAGAAAGACTGTCCACTTCTCAAAGCAAAGTTCAAAACTTCCAACAATGATCAATCTAGAAGAGAAAGGAGGTTTGACAAAATGAAAAAGGCATTTGCAGCAACATGGGATGATTCTTCAGATGATGAAATGATGAAGATGATGATCTAAATGAAAGTGCCAACATGTGCTTTATGGCACAAGATGATGAAGATGAGGTAAGTTCTTTTAATAACGAAGAATTACTTGATGCATTAAAAGATCTCTATTCTCGTTTCAAAAAATTGAATAGTCAACATAAATCATTGAAACAGAATAATGATGATCTTCTTTCTAAATATCAAGAATTATCATCTTCTAAAAACACTGAGAATACTTCTTCTCAAGTTTTGGATCTTAGTAAAGAGAATGTTATTCTCAAAACTAAGAAGTTAGAATTACATACACAAATATCCGAAATGGATAAAAGTATTTCATCACTAAAGATGAAATACGACGAGATGTCATCCAATGTTAATAAATTTAACAAAGGAAAGACTAATCTCAATGATTTGCTTAAAATTCAATATCCAGCAAATCATAGACAAGGATTGGGATATTCTAAAAAGGATGCACCCAAAACCTATAACACTTCTTCCTCTTGTGGTAAAACAACTTTTGTTAAACCACAAAAGAAGAATCATGCATTTATTGACACGAAGAAAGTAAACATTTCTACTTCTTCTTCACAAAGAAATGTTACTAACATTTCAAAAACATTTCCTAGGAAACCTACTACAATTAGTATATGGGTTCCTAAGGATTCATGTTTAAAAGTTAGAAATAGTTATATTTCTCATTATATGCATTCTATTGTTTACTCTAGTGATTATCTTAGTAAACCAAACTCCACTTGGGTTTGGCTTCCTAAAATCTAATCCCAAGGATCCTCAAACAAAGGGTAGCAATGCTTAATGTTTTATCTTTCAGGTACCTAAGAAAGAAAGATGGATTTTGGACAGTGGATGTTCAAAACATATGACAGGAAATGTCAACTTGCTTTCAACCGTTAAATATATAGATGGAGGCACCGTTACCTTTGGTGACAACAAAAAGGGCAAAATCATAGGCACTGGAACAGTTGGTAATACAAATCAGCCTATCATTGAGAATGTTCATCTGGTTGACGGTTTAAAACATAACTTACTTTCTATTAGTCAATTATGTGATAAAAATTACAAAATAGTTTTTGAACAAAATGATTGCATAATTTATGATTCTGATATGTCATCTATCCTATTCCGTGGTAAGCGTAAGAATAACATATATATCTTATGCATGTCTGTTACTACTCATGATCATTGTTTAATAATTACATCAGATGATACTCTTTTATGGCATAAACGTTTTGGACACACTAATTTCAAAAACCTTGCACGTATTTCAAAACACAAGTTAGTTAATGGAATGCCAAATATTTCTTTCAAACACAACCATTTTTGTGATGCTAGTCAACAAGGAAAAATGCATAAATCTTCTTTTAAATCAAAGGATGTTATTTCAACAAAAAGACCATTAGAACTCTTACACCTAGATTTGTTTGGTCCTTCAAGAGTAGCTTCTTTGAATAGAAGTAGATATGCATTTGTCATTGTTGATGATTATTCTAGATACACTTGGGTTATATTTTTGCAAAACAAAAATGATGCTTTTGAAGAATTTTCCGTATTTTGTAAAAAGATACAAAAAATCAAATCCTCTAACATTGTCACTATTCGTAGTGATCAAGGGGGAGAATTTGAAAATGATTCTTTTACCAAGTTTTGTAATGAAAATGACATTACACACAATTTTTCTTTTCCTCGTACCCCTCAACAAAATGGAGTAGTTGAAAGGAAAAATAGAACTTTACAAGAATGTGCTAGAACAATGCTTTGTGATAGTAATCTACCAAAATATTTTTGGGCAGAAGCTGTTGCAACTGCCTGCTACATTATGAATAAAGTTCTTATAAGGCCATTGCTTAATAAAACTTGTTTTGAATTATTTTTTAATCGCATTCCCCGTGTATCTTATTTTAAAGTGTTTGGATGTAAATGTTTCATTCTCAATACTAAAGATGCATTAGATAAATTTGATTCTAAATCTGATAAAGGCATTTTTATTGGATACTCAACACGTAGTAAAGCCTACAGAGTATACAACAAAAGAACTTCAACAGTTGAAGAATCAATGCATGTCACATTTGATGAGAATCCCTCATCTAATTCTCCCATTATTGATGATGAAGAAAATATTTTACCTCTTTCTAATTCCTTAGATAATATTAAACTTGATGAAATTGATGCTACTAAACATTCTGTTGAGTCTATTTCAGATAATGCAGATCTTCCTAAGGCATATACACAAGTTTCAAATCATCCATCAGAGTTAATTATTGGAGATATTACAGATGGAGTAAGAACTCGTCGTCAAATAGAGCAAATGGCACATTGTGCATTTCTCTCAACCATTGAACCAAAAAACATCAAAGATGCATGTGAAGACAGTTCATGGATTATAGCGATGCAGGAAGAACTTAACCAATTTCAACGAAATGATGTTTGGGAATTAGTTCCCAGACCATCAGATCATTCAATTATTGGTACTAAGTGGGTATTCAAAAATAAATTGGATGAATCTGGTCAGGTAATTAGAAACAAGGCACGATTTGTTGCACAAGGTTATAATCAAGAAGAAGGTATTGATTATGATGAAACCTATGCACCAGTTGCTCGTCTTGAATCTATTAGAATGTTATTATCATTCGCTTGTTTTAAAGATTTTAAACTTTTTCAAATGGATGTGAAAAGTGCTTTTCTAAATGGTTTTCTTAAAGAAGAAGTTTATGTAGAACAACCTCCGGGTTTTATTCATGAAAATTTTGAAAATCATGTTTTTAAATTGAAAAAGGCTTTATATGGTCTCAAACAAGCACCTCGTGCTTGGTATGAAAGACTTAAAAGTTATCTTTTAAATTCAGGATATTCTATTGGTAAAATAGATTCTACTTTATTTATTAAAAACATAAATTCTGATATTATCATTATTCAAATATATGTTGATGATATTATTTTTGGTTCTACTAACGAATCTCTTTGTCAAGATTTCTCTAAAATTATGCAGAAAGAATTTGAGATGAGTCACATGGGTGAACTAAACTACTTCCTCGGTCTTCAAATCAAACAAATGAAGGAAGGAATATTCATCCACCAAAGCAAGTACTCTAAAGAACTCATCAAACGCTTTGGTTTAGAAAATTCTGCAGAAAAACATACTCCAATGAGTACATCTACTTCTCTCGACAAAGATTTAAATGGTAAGAGTGTTGATCAACGTCTATACAGAGGTATGATTGGCTCCTTACTTTATCTAACTGCAAGTAAACCAGACATTATGTTTTCAGTTTGTTTATGTGCACGATTTCAGGCAGATCCTAAAGTTTCACATTTAACTGCCGTAAAACGGATTATTAGATATGTTAAGTATACTTCTGATTTTGGTTTATTTTATCCTAAAACAAACACATTTGATTTATTATCATATAGTGATGCAGATTTTGCTGGTTGTAAATCAGACCGTAAAAGTACTAGTGGTACATGTCACTTTTTAGGACATGCCTTAGTTTCTTGGTTTAGCAAAAAACAAAACTCTGTTTCATTATCTACAACCGAGGCAAAATATATTGCCGCCGGTTTAGCATGTGCTCAAATTTTATGGATGAAACAAACTATTTCAGACTATGGTATTAATTGTTCCACATGTCCTATAATGTGTGATAATACTAGTGCTATTAATTTGTCTAAAAATCCAGTTCATCATTCACGCACTAAACATATTGATGTACGTCATCATTTTTTAGATGATCATGTTCAGAAAGGTAATATTATTTTAAAATTTATTTCTACTGAACATCAAGTTGCCGATATTTTGACTAAGCCTTTGAAGGAAGAAACTTTTCTCAAGCTTAGAAGAAATCTAGGCATTATTAGTGCATCAGAATTTGATATATGAGTATATTCATTTATTTTTGATTTTTGTGAATTTTTCTATAATTGTTTGGTTACTATTTATTTTTGGCATGCTACCAAATTTCGTAGCATACCAATTTAACCAATTTTTTAAACAATTTTAATTTTTTTTCTCTGTTCTCCGTTTTGTACCTACATTGATCCCTGGAATTTGAATTTTTTAAATACTTCTCCTATATTTTTCTCTCAAAATCAAATTTCATATCGAAATTCTTACCCGTTCTCCTCCACTTTGTCTTTATCTTTTTGATTCCCGTTGCTATCTGTGTTCTCTCTACTGCCACATGGATACTTCTCTTTTGTCTTTTCCGATATTTTCTGCTTTTCACGTTGGACAAGGCACTGACATTTCTTCTTATTCTTCGAACTTTCCATTTGTACTTTCGTTCTCTATTGGTTTGGATTTCATAAGAAGCCAGAAACTTTAATTCTTCTGCCTCTTTTCACTGCCAAACCCGCAACCCAATGGTATTTCCTCCCGTTGGAAATCGGTTTCTAAATTTAATATATTACATTCCGCCACCTAACCTCTGGCCAAAAACCGTAACCCAATGACCACAACCGCAACTTTAATTCGGCCACCTACTCTGTTTAATTTGGTTTTCAAAACCGCCACTTGGATGTTTCTTATTGGTCCACATCATCAACCCATTTTTCATTCAGGTTGGTCTCTTTGGCATCACGTGAGACACTTCAAATTTGTTTAATATTTTTAACATACTTCACTTCTTAACATTATTTATTACACTTCAAATTGATTCCACCTACCCCTGACATGGCTTTCATTTGGCCTGTCACTTTCTTTTGCTTTCAAATTTTGTTTTGCTTTGACCAACTCTTTTCTCTTTTTCCCAGACACCTAGGAACTTCCCCTTCTTATCTTTTTACCATTATTTACTATATTGGTATTAAAAGAAAGCTCTACCTGGCATTTTTTTCTAGGAACTCCCATTTTGTTTCTTTCAACTTCCAAAGCTTTTCACTACCCTATTAATTTCGGCATGTCTTCCATTATTTTTTTATTTTTTCAATGTACCTCGGGCCTGACATCCATTCATGTCCTTACGCTTTGGGTCTTCATTTTTTTTAATGTAACCTCTGGTCACTTCCCTGATTCTTTTTATATATTTATATCTGTACTTCTATCTCCCAACGGTTCCTCTCTTTTTGCAACCAACGGGTATTTTACAACCCACGGGTATTTTTCGCAGCAACTTCTAGCGCAGTTTCTGTTTTTGAAATTCTTTCCGTTGTTCTAACTTCTTCAGTTTTAACAACCGTTCCCACTTCTCCCATGGCAACCGATCGGTCTCCCCTTTCTTCTATTTATTTCTTTCACATCCTCTTCTCTATTTCCTATTCTCTGTTTTTTTATTCTCTATCATTTCTTCTCTCAGATTTCCCATGGCCGAACCAACATCTCCTCCCATTTCCGATCGCTTCTTTTTCATGCTCTTCCCTATCTCGCTGCGGCAAGACGATTCACGCTTCCAAATCTGGCGTCTCTTGATCGCGCAAGACAACCGCTGTTCTTCTCCATCGCCTTTCTGACAGAGTTTTCGATGGTTTCCCTGGTATACAGACGCACATGAGTTCCTACGCTGCGACCCTGAAACATTACGCCAAAGTTCTGGATCAGATTCAAGTTAACCAATCTGACCTTCGTCCTGACTTGGAAACCAACAATATACTCCCAAATTACCTTCCCTGTTTTATATGATCCTCATTACCATCCCCGTTGATTCCGTTGATCGCCTCCAATCCATGCTTGTTACGACCCTCGCCTATCCGTGCTTTATTCTCTGCCGTCTGATGGTTGCTCTTTATGATCAGTTGTTTTATCACTGGTTCTGTCTGTTGGTTGTTTATGGGGTTCTTATGATGTTTCAGTATGTTGGTAGTCTATGAAGTTAGTCTGTCAGTCACTAGGTTCTATAAGTTTGGCGTTCGTATGGAGTTAGTCTGCTGTTTTTAGTGGGTGTTTGCTTTATGTAATGTTGGTATTTCAAATGCATATGCTGTACTGCACTTACTTCAGTTGGGTTATCATCGCTGTTATGTTAAATCTATGAAAGCTCTTTTGTGTACTTTATCTCTCTGATTTGGTGTTAGTTTCTTTACGTATTCATTACTTTTATTCCTTATATGCTCCCTACATAACTTGTTTATGTTCATTTTTTAATTTCCTTCGTTTTCTAATTTGGCCTGCTACGAAATATCGTAGCTTGCCAATTTCTCTTTTCCTCTTTTTGTGGATGACAAAGGGGGAGAAATCTGCATATATTCAGGGGGAGTTTATATTCATATACTCAGGGGGAGTAATATTTCATTTAACTCTTTATAACTTATCAACATCACATGTTAAAACATATTATACTTATTAACACTTGTTAACTCACATTTGATACATCATTATACACTTTTTATACTTCATTATTTGTCATCATCAAAAAGGGGGAGAATGTTGGAACTTGGTATTTCCATCCTCTCTTCCATAAGGTTTTGATGTGACAAATCAATATATTTCATGTTACTAACTTTATCTATGCAGATGTGCAGCTTCAACGCAAATTCATTCACATCACGCATTTGATCAAAGTACAAGGATCCTCTGCAAAAACAACATTGCTACTCAAATTACGTGTGAAACACGTATCTACGGAATGATGTAATTTTTACTTTTTAGATAGCTTCAGGGCCTTGGTTATATTATCATATATCCCTAAGCTCAAATCTACATCATCTCCTAACTCATTTTCGATCCTAAGTCAAAATTCGTATTTTTAAGTATTAGCCTACTAGGATTTATCCTAGCCTACCAAAACAGTTATATTTTGACTTGATACTTTCAGAAAAGGATCTATCCGTTATCTATTCCACGTCACCAAAATTTTGTGACCGTTTGTTACCGTTTCAAAATTGGCAGGCTAGGAATTTTCGTAGCATGCCAAAATGCTTTTGAGGCTGAAATTTTCCAGAACAGTTTCTGACCGTTCTCCAACGTTCCTCTCAGTTTCTGAACGTTGTGCAACGTCTCTTTTAGAGCCGTTCACAACCGTTTCTAAAACCTATAAAAGGAGGGGTACCCCCTCTCATTTTCCACACACTTTCCTCTTCTTAATTCTGATTTTGTTGAAAGCAAGTCTTTTATTTTCTTAAGTAATTCTGCCATTAGTTGTTCTTTTCTTATTTGTAAGAAGAAATCATTAGATTTCTCTCTTCATTTAAGAACGGAAGAACGTGGATTTTCAACATCACTTTTGGAAAGTTGTTTGTGTTCATAATTGCAAGAAGATATCAATAGATCTCTCTCTTCTTTTATGAACCAGAGAACTTCAAGTGTTACGCTTCATTACATATCTTTTACATCTTGAAGTTCATCTTCTAAACACCATCCTTAAATTCATTCTCTGAAATTTATAACAAGGCTATAGGTGTTTTTCTATTTCTTATTTAACAGGTTGGAATCTCTGTTTAGAGATTGTACAAAGTTTGGGACACGGGGAGTGTCGCCATTTTTGTAAGTTCATACTTGCGGGGCAAGTGATTATAGTGGATTGAAAATCTCTACGGGGTAGAGGACTGGAGTAGGATCACAAGGATCCAAACCAGGATAAATCTCTGTGTTTGCGATTGGTTTAATTTTCAGCACTTGTCATTTTATTTCTGTGCCATCTTTGCAAATATTACTAACATCTTATTTGCGACAAATTTTTTTCAATACACTATTCACCCCCCCTCTAGTGTATTGATCCTTACAGGCTTAAATTACACATATGCCGGCATTTCTCCCAAAGCCTGAGGGACACCGCGTTGGACTAGTACTTCGGCTTACTCGCGAGATCCGTTGGGAGCTTTGGCAAGCTATCCCACAAGTTCTGTCAAGAGTTTCGGGCCGGGCGGACGAAAAAGAAGCCCTTAGACTATCTCAGCACGATAGTCCAAGGAGAGGGGGAGACAACGGGCAGATACCTTCGCCGCTTTCAGGATGAGAGACGGGCGGTGGTGACATGCGGCGACGAGGTGCTTATGCTGGCCTTCAAGACGGGGTTGCGGACTCGGAGCCTCCACAAATCCCTGCTCCGGGATCCGTCGACCGACTATGAGGCGTTGGTCGCTATGACGGAGAGGCATGCGTTGGCCGAAGAGACTCTCGGCACAAAGGCCCTATTTCCCCCGGCAAAGCCGCTCCAAGGCGAGCACCGGTCTCACC
The DNA here is from genome assembly GCA_030789695.1 of Scilla litardierei. Lineage (NCBI taxonomy): Eukaryota > Viridiplantae > Streptophyta > Magnoliopsida > Asparagales > Asparagaceae > Scilla > Scilla litardierei. The sequence continues at coordinate 83,964,071 of CM061142.1, read as the reverse complement.
CTCGGCCGAGGCAAGAAGAGGGGCGCCGAGGTCGCGAACTGTTGACCCAACCAAGGCGCGAACCGGTGTTGCAACGCCCGCAAGACCGCCCTGGCCCGGCGCACGAGTTCGCCGCAGCCCAAGGCGCCACCCGAGCCCTCCCAAGACAGGAAGGCCCCCTGCGGGCGCACTACACGTGGTTCAACGCCCCCATGATGGAGGTTCTGGCCACGGCGACGAGGGCCGGATTACTACCGGAGCCTCCCCAGGAGATGAGGACGGATCCGGCGAAGCGGGATCTCCGGAGGTATTGTCGATATCACCGTGACCACGGTCACGATACCGACCGTTGTTACACTCTTAAGAGAGAGATCGAGCGGATGATACAGGCATGCCACTTGGGAAACTTTGTGGCGGACATGCGGGCAGCAGAAGGAGAGAGAGCCCCCCCGGAGGGGCGGGGGCCAGAACCGCCAGCGGACCACGATCGGGGGGAGCCATGCCCCCCGGGGTGATCATGCACATTGAGATGATAAGCGGGGGGCCGTCCCCAGTGGGGACGTTGCCCACGATCTCACAGGCCGATGCCCGACAGGTGATGGTGGCGGGTGCCAGCCACCGGCCGAAGCGGAGAAGGACACACCGACCCCCTATCACCTTTACTGAGGGATACCGACAGGAGGTGGGGAGCCAGAGCGATGACGCCCTCGTCGTCGAGGCTCGAATCGGGGCGGTTGTCGTCGGCCGGCTCCTGATTGACACCGGTAGCTCCTGCGACATCCTGTTCCTGTCAACGGTCGAGAGAATGGGGTGGAGGCGTGCAGACCTAGAGCCCTACGCGGGCCCCATTGTCGGCTTCACCGGCCATATGATCCCCATAGTGGGGACAATCACCCTGCCGATGACTCTGGGGGAGGAACCAAGGGTCGTCACCAGGGGGATGCGTTTCGTCATCGTCGACGTCGCATCGGCGTATAACGGAATCATAGGGCGTCCATACATGACGGCCATCGAGGCGCTCCCCAGCCTGCAACACCAGATGATGAAGTTCCGGACCCCACAGGGGGTGGGACTGGTGCGAGGAGACCAGGAGGTGCCTTGGGGCCACGACAGAAGGCCAGCCCGGTGCGGGAGCCCGAGGCGGGCCCTGACGGTTCTCATCCCCGACGAGAGGTAGGACTTCTGCGACCAGCGGCCGACCCCGGCCGAGGAGGTCGAGGAGGTTCCCGTAGCCGCGGATGAAGAGAGAACCATCTCCATCGGGACAAAACTCCCGGCCGCCCTGAGGGCGACCCTCGTCGCCTTGCTCCGGGAAAATGCGGATATATTCGCATGGTCACCCACCGACATGCCGGGGGTTGACCGGACGGTGATCTCCCACAGGTTAAATGCGGACCCAGAAGCCCGACCGGTCCGACATAAGAAGAGAAGTGCGGGGGGCGAAAAGAAGAGGGCGGCCGAGGAAGAAGTAGAGCGGCTCCTCGAAGCCAAGTTTGTCCGGTCGGTGGATTATCCGGACTGGCTCGCCAACGTCGTTTTGGTGAAGAAGCCCAGTGGAAAGTGGCACATGTGCGTCGACTTCACTGACCTCAACAAGGTATGCCCAAAGGACAGCTTCCCCCTACCCCGGATCAACCGCTTAGTGGACCAGGCATCCGGCTACGAGTTGTTAAGCTTTATGGACGCCTTCTTGGGGTACAACCAGATACCGATGGCGGAGGAGGACGAGGAAAAGACGTTTTTTGTCACCGACAAAGGCACCCTCTGTTACACCAAGATGCCCTTTGGACTGAAGAACGCCGGGGCGACCTATCAGTGGATGGTAGACCGAATATTCGGCCCTCATATGGGGCGAAACCTGGAGGTCTACATCGACGACATGCTGGTAAAGAGTAGGAGGGCCCCAGACCACCTCGCCGACTTACAGGAAACTTTCCAAAGGGTCCACCGATACAACCTAAGACTAAACCCCGCGAAGTGTATCTTCGGCGTGCAGTCGGGAAAATTTCTGGGCTTCATGATAGTGAAGCGGGGGATCGAGGTGAACCCCAACAAGGTGACGGCCCTCATCAGTATGGCGGAACCCCGGATGATCCGGGACTTGCAGCGACTGAACGGCCGGATCGCTGCTCTGGGGCGATTCCTGTCGAAATCTATGGAGAAGTCGCTCCCCTTCTTCAGGGTCTTGCGCACAACATTTGGCGAGGCTAAGGACAAGAGGAAGGTGATCCCGTGGGACGACGACTGTGCGCGGGCGTTCGCGGAGCTGAGGGCTTACCTACAGAGCCCACCGCTCCTCGCACGGCCGGAAGAAGGCGAACCCCTAGGGTTGTACTTGGCGACCAACGAGGAGGCCATTAGCTCCGTCCTAATCAAGGAGGAAGGGGGTGCAGCGCCCTGTTTACTACGCCAGCCGGATCCTCCGAGAGACGGAGACTCGTTACAGTCTCATCGAGAGAGCCACCTACTACCTAGTCACCACAGCCTGAAAGCTCCGACCATACTTCTAGGCCCATCCCATAGCCATCCACACCGACATGCCCCTCGAGAAAAACCTGAAGAGACTGGAGCGGTCAGGGGGGATGCTCAACTGGAGTGTCGAGCTCAGCGAGTTCAACATAACGTACAAGGCCCGGACGGTGATCAAGGGCCAGGCACTGGCCGACTTCGTGGTGGAATGCACCGCAGGGGGCACACCGGGGAACCAGCCAGAGCTCCCCTCGGCGATCGCATCCGCACGGGGGACCGGGGTGGTCGAACCCTCAGAGCCCTCCCAGATGGACGTGGACAAATTGTGGACCATCCACGTCGACGGCTCTGCGACGGGATCTGGGACCGGGGCGGGTATCTTCATTCAAACCCCTGACGGATGCTCGTTGGAGTACACCCTACGCTTTAACTTCCTGGCAACCAACTATGTCGCGGAGTACGAGGCCACGGTTAACGGGTTGAAACTCGCTAAGGCGGTGGGGGCGACGAACGTGTTGCTCCTAAGTGACTCACGGCTCGTCGTCCAACAGATCCTAGGGAGTTTCGAGGCTCGAGAAGAAACAATGAAGCGTTACCTTAGGCGCATCCAGATCGAACTCCGCAAGTTCAAGAAGGCGGACGTCCAGCACCTATCCCGCTCCAACAACCTCCGGACGGACGCCCTGTCTAAGCTGGCTTCCTCCTCCGCGGCCGAGATCGGGAAGGCCATCTACGTCGAAAGCCTATTGACCCCAACCATTGACGAAGGAGAACTGATGTGTACGGGCACGGTGACGACATGGATGACCCCCATTGTGAAGTACTTGGAGACGGGGGAACTGCCCGAGGAGCGGATGCTGGCTAAACAGGTGGAGAGGCGAGCCCTGTCATTCGTACTCCTCGATGGAGTGATGTACCGCCGCCGCCGTGCCAATTTCGACGTCCTGCCCTATCTAAAATGCTTGGGCCCGGAGCAGGCTGAGCAAGTCATCCACGAAGTGCATGAAGGCTTCTGCGGAAACCACCATGGCGGTCGCACAATCGCCCACAAAATAATGTGCCAGGGGTACTATTGGCCGACAATGATCCGGGACGCGGTACAGTACGTCAAGAGGTGCGAGGCATGCCAGAAATTCTGCCGACGGACGACTGCACCTCCGGCCAACCTGATGCCCATCGTGAGCCCGATCCCCTTCGCCAAATGGGGACTCGACATCCTTGGGCCTTTCCCAAAGGCCTCCGGAGGAAGGAAATATCTAGTCATCGCCGTGGACTACTTCACAAAGTGGGTGGAAGCGGAGCCGCTAGCGCGTATCACGTGGATGGACATGAAGGGCTTTATCTGCCAATCCGTTATATGCCGCTTCGGGATTCCACGCTCAATAGTCACGGATAACGGAAAGCAGTTCGATTGCGAAGGCTTCCGTGACTTCTGCTCGGGCTGGGGGATCAAACTCCAGTTCGCGTCAGTCGCCCACCCACAGTGCAACGGAATAGCGAAGGCCGCGAATAAATGCATCTTGAACACAATGAAGAAAAAGGTGGATGCCGCCCTGGGGGCGTGGGTCGACGAGCTGCCGGGAATCCTATGGTCCTATCGTACCACCCACAAGGCCTCGACAAGAGAAAGCCCATTCATGCTAGCATACGGATCGGAGGCGGTCGTTCCCGTGGAGGTTGGCGAAGAGACGCTCCGACTAAAGCTCTTCGACGAAGAGATCAATGGGGAGGGACTCGGCCTCAGTCTTGAATTGATAGACGAGGTAAGAGACCGGGCCCTGATGAGACTCGTCAAACACAGCCAGAGGATGGCACGATACTATGACTCCCGGGTGAAGCCGCGGACTTTCAGGATCGACGACTTGGTCCTCAGAGACGCCACCTTCCGCCCCGAGACCGCCCAGCGGGGAAAGCTGGCCGCCAAATGGGAAGGGCCCTACAAGGTCGTCGATATTGTCGGACCAGCCACGTACATCTTGGCAACCCTCGAAGGGAACGAACTGGCCCACCCTTGGAACGCAAAGCATCTGCAAAAATTCTACCAATAGTTGTGAGTTTTTCTTTATCATACATACGAAATACACATCTATCCGCTTTACCCAACCTTGTTGTTCCTACATAAGTTTTGCAGCGCAAATCTCCGAACCTCTGGGGCAGGGCCAACCCTAGCCACCCAAACCAGAGAAGGGCACGGGTCGGGCCACACGCCCGTTCCCCCCTCAAGACCTCTGGGGCAGGGCCAACCCTAGCCACCTAAACCAGAGAAGGGCACGGGCCGGGCTACGCGCCCGCTCCCCCCCTCAAGACCTCTGGGGCAGGGCCAACCCTAGCCACCCAAACCAGAGAAGGGCACGGGCCGGGCCACGCGCCCGCTCCCCCCCTCAAGACCTCTGGGGCAGGACCAACCCTAGCCACCCAAACCAGAGAAGGGCACAGGCCGGGCTACTCGCCCGCTCCCCCCCTCAAGATCTCTGGGGCAGGGCCAACCCTAGCCACCCAAACCAGAGAAGGGCACGGGCCGGGCTACACGCCCGCTCACCCCTCAAGACCTCTGGGGTAGGGCCAACCCTAGCCACCCAAACCAGAGAAGGGCACGGGCCGGGCTACGCACCCGCTCCCCCCCTCAAGACCTCTGGGGCAGGGCCAACCCTAGCCACCCAAACCAGAGAAGGGCACGGGCCGGGCTACGCGCCCGCTCCCCCCCTCAAGACCTCTGGGGTATGGCCAACCCTAGCCACCCAAACCGGGCTGGGCTACGCACCCGCTCCCCCCCTCAAGACCTCTGGGGCAGGGCCAACCCTAGCCACCCAAACCAGAGAAGGGCACGGGCCGGGCTACGCACCCGCTCCCCCCCTCAAGACCTCTGGGGCAGGGCCAACCCTAGCCACCCTAACCAGAGAAGGGCACGGGCCGGGCTACGCACCCGCTCCCCCCTCAAGACCTCTGGGGCAGGGCCAACCCTAGCCACCCAAACCAGAGAAGGGCACGGGCCGGGCTACGCGCCCGCTCCTCCCCGCAAGACCTCTGGGGTAGGGCCAACCCTAGCCACCCAAACCGGGCCGGGCTACGCACCCGCTCACCCCCTCAAGACCTCTGGGGTAGGGCCAACCCTAGCCACCCAAACCGGGCTGGGCTACACGCCCGCTCCCCTCCTCAAGACCTCTGGGGCAGGGCCAACCCTAGCCACCCAAACCAGAGAAGGGCACGGGCCGGGCTCCGCGCTCGCTCCCCCCTCAAGACCTCTGGGGCAGGGCCAACCCTAGCCACCCAAACCAGAGAAGGGCACGGGCCGGGCTACGCGCCCGCTCCCCCCTCAAGACCTCTGGGGCAGGGCCAACCCTAGCCACCCAAACCAGAGAAGGGCACGGGCCGGGCTACGCGCCCGCTCCCCCCCTCAAGACCTCTAGGGTAGGGCCAACCCTAGCCACCCAAACCAGAGAAGGGCACGGGCCGGGCTACGCGCCCGCTCCCCCCCTCAAGACCTCTGGGGCAGGGCCAACCCTAGCCACCCAAACCAGAGAAGGGCACGGGCCGGGCTACGCGCCCGCTCCCCCCCTCAAGGCCTCTGGGGTAGGGCCAACCCTAGCCACCCAAACCGGGCCGGGCTACGCGCCCGCTCCCCCCCTCAAGACCTCTGGGGCAGGGCCAACCCTAGCCACCCAAACCAGAGAAGGGCACGGGCCGGGCTACGCGCCCGCTCCCCCCCTCAAGACCTCTGGGGCAGGGCCAACCCTAGCCACCCAAACCAGAGAAGGGCACGGGCCGGGCTACGCGCCCGCTCCCCCCCTCAAGACCTCTGGGGCAGGGCCAACCCTAGCCACCCAGACCGGAGAAGGTCACAATCCGGGCTACGCGCCCGCTCCCCCCTCAAGACCTCTGGGGCAGGGCCAACCCTAGCCACCCACACCGGAGAAGGGCACGGGCCGGGCTACGCGCCCGCTCCCCCCCTCAAGACCTCTGGGGCAGGGCCAACCCTAGCCACCCAAACCGGAGAAGGGCACGGGCCGGGCTACGCGCCCGCTCCCCCCCTCAAGACCTCTGGGGCAGGACCAACCCTAGCCACCCAAACCAGAGAATGGCACGGGCCGGGCTACGCGCCCGCTCCCCCCCTCAAGACCTCTGGGGCAGGGCCAACCCTAGCCACCCAAACCAGAGAAGGGCACGGGCCGGGCTACGCGCCCGCTCCCCCCCTCAAGACCTCTGGGGCAGGGCCAACCCTAGCCACCCAAACCAGAGAAGGGCACGGGCCGGGCTACGCGTCCGCTCCCCCCCTCAAGACCTCTGGGGCAGGGCCAACCCTAGCCACCCAAACCAGAGAGGGCTACGCACCCATGATCCTCGAAAAATCGAAAGAAGACAGGGGCACATAAACCGGGATGAAATGTCATCAATTCCCGAGTAGGCGGCCCCGATGTGACTCGACAAAACGATAGGACGCTCGAGAAATACGCCACCATTAATGGTACACTCCAAAAGAGGTTCCGTAAGAGCCACCTGGCAAAAGCGGTTTCCCACGGGCGTGAATCCGAGGAGCCCATTAATAATGCCAACTCATCGCAATAAATATGGGGGAAACCGTCAGCAAGATCTCCCTATAAAGACGCCACTCACCCTTCCGAAAGAAAAATAATAAAGAGTCGGAAGACATGAGAAATCGGCACTTATCCCTCCCACCCGCTGGGAAACGGGCCGAGATACAACGCCCTAACAAAAAAGAGGTCACCGGCCATCAGTGGTTCCCACCGCCCAGGGCGGCGGTTCCTGCATCTCCACCACCTTGTTGAATATTGGACTCCCCGGATTTGGTTTTGGATGATGAGCAAACATAAATAATTCATGAACTAACAATTTGTGAGTGCAGTATTGGAGATCGTCGCCAATTTCACGAGAATATTCAAAGCGACATCTCAACACTTCCAAAAGCTCGTATTCAAGCCTAAAGCTTCGTTGAAGCTCATGCAACGCTTTGGAAATAATGAAGATTCAATCGAAGCTCTCAAAGACCGTTTATTAAGGTTTTATTTATAGTCTTTTAGTTTCGATTGATAGAATGTTAAGCCTTGAGTATATCTTACGTTTCTATCTTCATTTCGCTCATTTCGTAGCTCTAGGATTCTTGCACTAGTTCACTCTATCTTCCTCGAAGCGTCGCGCTTCGATTCGGACTTTGTTGTGCATGTTAGTTGGTACAAGAACAAGTACTGACCGACTAGATCACAATCTAGTCGGTCGTCCACTGTTCTTGGACCGACTAGTTTCAGTCAGTTAAATCTTTGTTCTTTACTGTTTACAGTTAGTCGGTCTACGTTGACTCACCGACCGACTAGTTTGTGAACTAGTCGGTCAGTGATGCTTCTTTGACCGACTAGTTGTGATTTACTGTACAAGCCAAATTTCTCCTAAGCTACTGTTTACCGTTAGTCGGTCTAAGAACGTTTGATGACCGACTAGTTGACAATCTAGTCGGTCAACTTTTGTTCTTGGACCGACTAAGTCAACTTGCCTTCAGACTATGTTGTTTTGCCTCTTAGTCGGTCTACGTTCATTGACTGACCGACTAGTTGTGAAACTAGTCGGTCAGACAGTGTTCTTGGACCGACTAGTTTTCTAGGTCTGAAATTCTATCTCTTCTCAGATCTGCTCTTAGTCGGTCCATGCTTTGTGACTGACCGACTAGTTGATGAACTAGTCGGTCAGTGAATATTCTTTGACCGACTAATTCACTCAGATTTCTTTCCGTTGGAGATTGACCTAACTTATGTTTTTGGGTTCCTATAAATACGAACCTAGGTCATTTCTATCTTGAATAGAGCTGCCATTAAGAGATTCATTGAGCCCTAAAGAGATAGCCATTCTCCCTCAAATCTAAAGCTCTCTTCCTCACAAGAAAGCCATTCTCTCTCATTTCTAGATCTAGAGAGAAGCTTGTTCTTGGTGAGCTCTTCAAGCTATTGCTTGATCCAAGTCTCCAACTCTTCCCTAGGCACCCATTGCTGCTCATTTCCTTGGTGCTAGGGCTTGGTGACTTCATCTTCCTCAAATCCTTCATTCCACCTATTGGGTAAGAAAAACTCAAGGTATAGGATTTTGTGGTAAGAGTATTTATTTCATTTAAACTCTTTATATTGCTTATTGGCTCTCTCGGTTGTGAGAGAAGTTTGTGATCCCGGGTTGTGGGATTCACTTTGCCATTGCATGTATGATTTGATCTTGTGAAGGTTTTTCACAAGATATTCATAGTGGAAATCTTGAGTTAGGGTTTCTAACTCAAGTATCCGGAGGGGATCCGGGTGGTTGGGACGTAGGATCACCGGGAACAAGTCGGGGAGACTTGGGTGGATCCGAACCCATTAACATCGTTTGTTAGCTTTGTTTATTTCATTGTTGTCAATCAATTTAAGCTTCCGCAAATTGATTTGGTGGTTGTTTGCAATTTAATTTGGAATTATACGCCTTATTATTTTAAAGTACTATTCACCCCCCTCTAGTACTTGTGCAGTAGCTGGTAGGGCATTACATTTGGTATCAGAGCCAGATTCTCAGCTATGTCTGCCAACGACAACAAGACCGTGCGTCCACCTTCCAACTATGACACCTTCAGGAACCGTGAAGGAGCATCTTCCGTGATGGAAGGACATTCCTCTACGAGGCCTCCATTCTTCAACGGTACCAACTACGGGTACTGGAATGTCGGATGGAAACCTTCCTCCGAAGTGCATCTTTATGGAGAACTACAATGAAGGAGTATATTGAACCCGAAGAAGAAGATTTTGAGAAATGGACTACCGCGGAGGTCGCCGCGGAGGTAAGCAATGCCAAGGCAATGAACGCCTTGCAATGTGCATTGGAGCCCGAGGATTTCAATAAGATATGCACATGTAAGAGTGCATATCAAATTTGGAACTCCCTCCTCATTCTACACGAAGGGACGAGTAGGGTAAGAGACTCTAAACTCGTAGTCGTAACCAAAGATTACGAAATGTTTCATATGCAACAGGGCGAGAAGATGAAAGAATATTACGCTCGTTTCGTTGATATAATAAACGAGTTAGAGGCCCTCGGCAAGATCTACACTCAAAAGGAGAAGTGCTTAAAGCTTATTGAAGGACTTCCCTCTTCTTGGGAAAAACGTACCTTCGCCATCGAGGAAGGTAATGACATGGACAAATATACCGTAGTTCAACTAATGGGTACTTTGATGTCATATGAGGTACGCAAAGATAGCAAGGTGAAGCTACAAGAAAAGATGAAGTCATATTTGAACCTAGATGCGCCTAAGAAAAAGGCGATTGCATTCAAGGCGGCTTCATCCACCTCTACCGATGATGAGAACTCGGAAGAAGAAATGGACATGGAATCCATTGCACTCATGGCAAAGAAGTTCAATCGCTTCTTCCGAAAGGGTAACTTCAAACACAAATCTAAGTTTACATCTACTAACGCCTCTCCACCTTTGTGCTTTAAATGCAATAAGCCAGGACACATCAAAGCGGATTGTCCTCAAAACAAGCAAAAGGAGAAGTGGAAGGCGCCAAAGTATGACAAGTCCAAGAAGTACACGAAAGGAAACAAGAAGGGACTTGTCGGAGCTACCTTCACCGACTCCGAGGATTCCTCAAGCGGAGAGTCGGACGATGAGCACGTGGAGCAAGCACACATGTGTTTCATGGCAAGAGAGGAGCACGATCAAGGATCCTCCTCTTCCGATGATAGTGATGAAGAAAGCGATGAGGTAACGATGGATGATCTTAGGGATGCTAACACTCAACTTTGGTCAAAATATACTAAGTTAGTAAATAGATATACTAAGGTAAAAGATGACCTAGCTAGCATTCAAACATCGCCTAAGACTATCATCACCAACAACGACACCGTTGTTGAAGAGTTAAGAAAAGAGATAGTAAATCTCAAATCTAAACTTGAACATGTTAGCATTGAGGATGCGGAAGAACATGAGATAGCGGATTTAACTTCTCAAAACTCGACTTTGAGTATTGAGAACGAGAATCTTAAATCTCGTGTTTATGTGCTCACTTCGCAAATATCCACTTTGGATACTTCCTTGCGTTCTCTCAAAGAGAAATATGAGGACACATTGGGCCGAATCAACAAATTCAACAAGGGTAAAGGCCATTTGGATAATATCCTAAAAGATTTACTTCCGGCCAAGCACCACATTGGCTTGGGGTATATGATGGGAAATTCTTCCAAGTCGGTCACTACCTTTGTTAGGCCAACTTCCGAAGCCTCAACGAGTGGGAGCAAACACTCTATTGGTAGTTCATCTACCAATGGTGCTTCCACCTCGTCCACACCCTCTTTCGGAAAGAAACCCACATTGGGTGGACCTCCAAAGAAGGGGCATGCTTATATGTACACCAATTCCATGCCACGTAGGAACACACGTCCTACTCCACCATCTCACACTTATGATGATTTTTATGCAACACATTCTCGGGCACGTGCACACCAAGTGAGACACCCTCATGCACGTGTTCCCACACATGCATATGTACACCCACCTCATCATATGAATAATTCTCGTCGTGCACCATTCCATCATGTCCCGTATGCCTATCCACAACATGCATCACGTAGAAATCAACGTCGCATGCATGCACCCAATAGGATGATGGCTCCCAAAGTTTTCACGATTTGGAGCCCAAAGGACACAAGCATGGACGAAAAACAAATATATATGAATGCTTATTTTTCGGATGTTGTGCATAGTAAGAATTATGTGGGGAAGTCTAAGTCCACTTGGACTTGGCTTCCAAAGGTCTAATCCCTTGGACCCAATGACCTTGGGTACCATGATATGAAACTTATCTATCTTTAGGTACTCAAGGAAAAGAAAAAGAAAAGGAGCAACAAATTTAAATTTAGCTCCAAAGGGAATTGGATACTCGATAGCGGGTGCTCCAAACACATGACGGGTGACGCTCGATTGCTCTCCGGAGTGGTTCCCATTGTGAATGGAAACCGCGTCGTATTTGGAGGCAACGAGAGCGGAACCATCATAGGTGTTTGTAATGTCGGTAACCCTTCTAAACCATTAATTAGTGATGTGTATCTTGTTAGTGGTTTAAATCATAATCTTATTTCAATAAGTCAACTTTGTGACAAAGGTTACAAAGTTAGCTTTGCGAAAGGATTGTGTCATATTTTAAGAAAGGATAATGAAAAATTATTATTTTCCGGAACTCGTCGTAAAGACATTTATATTTTGGATCTTCCTAAGTCATATGAACAATGTCTCGTTGCCAACACAAGTGAACAACACTTATGGCATCGACGCTTTGGACATGTGAACTTTGGAACACTATATAAGCTTTCAAAATTGAATTCTATTAAAGGTTTTCCGAAGCTTGTTTTTGAAAAGAAAAGTTTTTGTGATTGTTGTCAACGCGGCAAGCTTCCTAAATCTTCATTTAAACCTAAGAAAAGCATCTCTACAAAACGGCCACTAGAGCTATTACATCTAGATTTATTTGGGCCAACTAGAGTAGCTTCCTTAGGAAATGCAAGGTATGGACTTGTCATCGTAGATGACTATTCAAGATTTACTTGGGTATTTTTCTTGTGCAATAAAAATGAAGCTTTTGAAAACTTCACAATTTTTGTTAAGAAAGTACAAAATCTCTTAGGAAACACCATTGTCACTATTCGTAGTGATCATGGAGGTGAATTTGAGAATGAGTCTTTTGAGACATTTTGTGATGAAGTTGGTATTACTCACACCTTCTCTTTCCCTCGTGCACCGCCTCAAAATGGTGTAGTTGAGAGAAAGAATAGGACGCTAGTGGAGTGTGCTCGCACTATGCTTGATGATAGCCAACTTGGCCATCAATTTTGGGCGGAAGCGGTACACACCGCTTGCTATGTGTTTAATAGAATACTTTTGAGGCCCGGCACTAAACAAACTTGTTATGAATTGTTGTTTGGTAGGTTGCCTCAAGTTAAACATTTTCGTGTTTTTGGTTCGAAATGTTTTATTAAGAACACATATGGTAGTTTGGACAAATTCGATCCGAGATCCGATGAGGGGATTTTTGTGGGATATTCTTCGCGTAGCAAAGCCTACCGGATATTCAACAAACGAACCTCGACGATCGAGGAGTCGCTTCATGTCTCATTTAATGAAGGATTTGTTCCAACTAGAAGTTCAAATGATAATGATTCTATGGATGTTTTATGTGATTCATTTGATAATTCTAAGTCTATTGATTCTATTGAGACTAACCCGACTAATGAAGTTGTTGAGAATGTTCCAAGTGATCAAGGTATTCCCAAGCGGCTTCATGTCATTCGCGACCATCCCCATGAGCAAGTAATTGGCAATATTCAAGATAGTGTCAAGACAAGATCACAAGTTCACCACTTCGCCAATTGTGCCTTTGCCTCATCAATAGAGCCAAAGAATATAGTTGAAGCATGCGAAGATAGTGCTTGGATACTTGCCATGGAGGAGGAGCTCATTCAATTCGAGAGGAATGAAGTGTGGGAGCTTGTTCCATTGCCTTCGAAGAACCACACCGTCATAGGGACAAAGTGGATTTTCAAGAACAAAACCGACGAAAACCAAGTCGTCGTCCGGAACAAAGCTCGGTTAGTAGCTCAAGGCTATCGACAAGAGGAAGGTATTGATTTCGAAGAATCCTTCGCTCCGGTAGCTAGATTAGAATCAATTAGATTACTTTTGTCTTTTGCATGCCATAAGAATTTTAAATTATTTCAAATGGATGTTAAAAGTGCTTTTTTAAACGGAGATGTCGTTGAGGAAGTTTACGTTTCTCAACCTCCGGGCTTCATAAATGAAAAATTTCCAAATCACGTTTTTAAACTAAAGAAAGCTCTTTATGGTTTGAGACAAGCTCCTCGAGCTTGGTATGATCGCCTAAAGAATTTTCTTTTGGATTTGAATTTTAAAATGGGCGAAGCCGATTCAACTCTTTTTGTTAAGCATGCGAATAATGATATTTTATTAGTACAAATTTATGTTGATGATATCATTTTCGGTGCTACTAACTTCACTCTTTGCGAAGAGTTTTCTAATGTTATGAAGGAACAATTTGAGATGAGCCACATGGGCGAACTCAAATATTTCTTAGGACTCCAAATTCGCCAAATGAACGATGCAATCTTCATCCACCAAACGAAGTACACGGTGGAGTTGCTAAAGCGATTTGGAATGGAGAATACCTCCGGGAAAAAGACTCCAATGAGCACGACTACGCATCTTGACAAGGATACGGGCGGTAAGGATGTAGACATTCGTTTATATCGAGGTATGATTGGTAGTTTGCTTTATCTTACCGCAAGTAGGCCCGATATTATGTTTGCCGTATGTATATGTGCTCGTTATCAGTCTCAACCTAAGGAGTCTCACTTAGTAGCGGTAAAGCGTATTTTTCGCTATCTAAGTTACACTTTAGATTTTGGATTACTTTATCCGAGATCTAGCACATATGAGTTAATCTCATATAGTGATGCCGATTATGCGGGATGCAAATCCGACAGGAAAAGTACTAGTGGCACTTGCCATTTTATAGGAAATTCTCTTGTCTCTTGGTTTTCCAAGAAGCAAAATTCCGTATCACTTTCAACCACCGAGGCGGAATATATTGCCGCCGGTGCCGCGTGTGCTCAAGTTCTTTGGATGAGACACACACTTAAAGACTTTGGTATAAATTGTGATACTTGCCCTATCATGGTTGACAACCAAAGTGCAATATGTCTTTCCAAGAACCCGGTACATCATTCCCGTTCGAAACACATAGATGTCCGCCACCACTTTTTAGATGACCATGTTGCTAAAAAGGACATCATTCTAGTGTACGTTGAAACCCAAAAGCAAATCGCCGATATTTTCACGAAACCCCTAAAGGAGGACTCCTTTGTGCGGTTGCGTCGAGAATTGGGGATTATGGGTGAATCCGAAATATAGGATTCATGTTTCATTCAATAATTTTGCATGCTATTATTCTTGACAATATCTCTTTCATGCTAGAATTATTGGATTTTTCGAGAATTTTAAGTGTTATCTTAATTTTTCGTTCGATTTGTGCGTAATCGTCAAATTTCTGTGTTTCGATGTTTAATGGGGTAGTTTAGATGTCTATTGAGAGTTTTGAGATTTTTCGTCCAAGCGTATTATGGAGAGAACTTAATTTTCAAGTTTTTGACTCTTTAGTCGGTTCATGTTCAGTGACCGACCGACTAGATTGAGATCTAGTCGGTCAGTAATCGAACGCAGACCGACTAAATCTTGTCAGTCTTCTTGGATTCAGCCACTGTTTGCACCTAGTCGGTTCAAGCTCATTTACCGACCGACTAGTTTGTGAACTAGTCGGTCAGTGCTTGAACTGTGACCGACTAGTTGTGCCAGGGGCTGTTTGGTCATTTGGGAAATCGACCGACTTAAACTCAGTTTAGTCGATCGATTTCCATTCTAATCGATCGAAAACTCAGTTCACTCCGCTCAAAACCCCGACCCTTCCCCTTCTGATCGACTTCCGGCCTCTTTCCGATCATCTCCGCCGTCGCCGGCCGTCGTTCTTCCTCCTAGGGTAAACCTACCTCCTCCCTCTCCTATCTAGGGTTTCGTTTTCAGCTCTAGGGTTAGGTTTCTCTGCCTAGGGTTCTAAATTTCTTCCTCTAGGGTTTCGGATTTCTAGGGTTGTGCTAGGATTCGTTGATTTGATCTCGTGTCTTGCTTCGACTATGGCAAGAACACGCATTCCGATCCCTTCCTCTAACCCCTCTCCGATGACCGTTGATCCAACCTCTTCGGATCCCGAGCATCCAACCCCTACGAAGCGTAGAGCCAAGACCACCCATCCTTCGTCGTCTTCGCCTCCTCTCAAGAAGAAGAGGACGACGACCGCTAAACCTAAAGGTCAACCCAAACCCAAGCCCAAACCTAAGCCAAAGGCCAAATCTCTTGTCTCTCCTTCTTCGTTCCATACTCCTACCGATTCCGATACGGAGTATAATCCCGAGACCGAGACTCATAGGGAACCCTCTCCTCCTATTCATCCCGAGTCTAGCACCCACCCTCGTTCGTCTTCTCGAAAGCCTAAGGGAAAGGCTCCGATGCCGGTGGGCGGTGTCGATATTTCCTTATGTCGCGATGACCCTTTGTGTCTTGCGGCATATAACCGTATCGAACATTGTCCGCTGCTTCTGGAGCATTTCGTCCAGTTCAGCGACTTCATAGGGCTAGCTGATCTTCTGTCGTCATCGGGTCTTCTCGATTACCTTCGATTTGACCCGAAGGCGAATCCTCACCCCTATCCTAGATTAGTGAAGCTTTTCTATGCCAATAGGATCCGGGGTCAGTTCTATCAGACCCACTCTATTGAGACGACCGTTTTGGGGACTCCTATAGTCCTCACTGCGGAAATCTTAGGAGAGATTCTGGGTATCTCTTCGTCTGGCCTTCTTCCTTCTGATATCTCGGTAGATGATATTTCCTCTCTTGACCAGACCATCCTATCAGAGATTTTCCATCAGATTCCTCCTGCTATGATTGGCGTGCCCTCTAAATCTTTTAAGCCAAATGCTTGGGTCCTAAATTTGATTCTGAAGTCGTGCTTGCTTCCCAAGTACGGCTCCTCATCTTTGCCATCCCAGCCATTTTTGAAGCTTATCTATGCGATCTTCATGGGGAGCTCGATTAATTGGGCTCGAATTATACTCGACAAGATTGATTCTTTCGAGTGTATTCGAAAGTCCAATAAATCGGCTCATATTCCTTTTCCTTGCATGTTGACCCTCGTGTTTCGTCACTTTCGTGTCACATTGCCTCGTGACGATGAGCGTCCCCTCGGTCCTCCGCTGAATGCGACGGCCGTCAAGAAATCTCTTGCGGCGCTTCGTCACGTTCAGAGGACGACTCCTTCAGCGTCTGTCCCTGCCTCTGCCACGGCCTCTGCTTCTCCCGTTGCCACCCTTGATGACGTCGTCCGGATACTTCTTCGTCACGAGTCCCGCTTGGCTCGTACCGAGGAGGTGGTCTGCCGTATGGCACGTCAGATGGGTGTTGAGCTTCCTCCTTCCGTGTCTGAGGGAGAGGAGATGGATGAGATGGATGAGGAGGACGTTGTGGAGATCTGTCGTGCTTCGACTCGTGCCCCCAAGGGCACTTCTGCTGCTGCTGGTACTTCCACTTCTGCTCCTGGAGTTGCCACCTCTTCCGGTGTTCCAGAGCCATCTGCTGCTGATCCAGTTTCCGAGCCAGCTCTTGTATCTGCTGCTGCTGCTTCTGTCGAGACTCCTGCTGCTGTTGAGCCTGTTGCTGAGATCTCGACTCCTGCCCCGACGATTCCACCTGTTGAGACACCTCTGCTCCCTGCAGATCCTGAGTCCACTCCGTCGACTGGACCCACGGACGCTGCAGATCCTGCCTCCTCCCCGTGATCGTTGTTCCGAGGACTCTCCATATACACTTTGGATGATGTATTTTAGCGAGAGTATTCTGGGTTAGGATAGGGTATGAGGATTATTATGTTTTGATGTATTTTGGATGACGTCGCTGTTGTTGGATTGTATGATATGTTGATGATGATGTATTTCTTTTTGATGATATGTAGCACTTGATATGATGTATCTCTTATATTCGATGTGATATCTTTTGGATGTACTCATGTTGTCTCTATGTATATATATGTTCATCATCGACCACTTTATCTTTTATTCGTCGTGCAAATTTAATATTCGTTGAATATATTTGAAATGTGATATCGAATCGACGCATAAAAAGTTGGTTAAATGGATTTTATAGAATTGTTTTCCATGCTCAAAATTAACCAAGAATATTGAATATTGGAGAGTATGTTTCTTTATTCAAGACATGAATAAACATTTGGTATTTTTTTTGATGATTTTGATTATCGTTGATTTTTATTGATAATGGAAAATTTGACACACCTTGTTTTGATTTCCACATTTTTCCCTTGGTGTCAAGTTGGTCCATTGTCTTCGTCTACGACTCCCGATGTTGGATTTTACATTTCCTAATTGTTGTCGTTGTATGCCCCCCATTTTTGGGATAATGCCAAAGGGGGAGAGATAATGATAATAAATAGCGCAAATGAAAAATTTAACTCAATTTCCAAGAATCTAGTTTGATATGTTAGATTCAGGGGGAGTTAAGATACAAATAAGGATTTTCAAAATCCGATATTTCAAAAATCAATTCACTTTATTTATCTTACTCGTCTGCTTGATACAATTCATTTATATTCATTTTGGAATTAACGTGTCATCAATGCAGGGGGAGTAAGTATTTTACATTTGAATTATTATCTTTGATTATTATTTATGTTGGTTTGTCATCACCAAAAAGGGGGAGAATGTTGAATATTGGACTCCCCGGATTTGGTTTTGGATGATGAGCAAACATAAATAATTCATGAACTAACAATTTGTGAGCGCAGTATTGGAGATCGTCGCCAATTTCACGAGAATATTCAAAGCGACATCTCAACACTTCCAAAAGCTCGTATTCAAGCCTAAAGCTTCGTTGAAGCTCATGCAACGCTTTGGAAATAATGAAGATTCAATCGAAGCTCTCAAAGACCGTTTATTAAGGTTTTATTTATAGTCTTTTAGTTTCGATTGATAGAATGTTAAGCCTTGAGTATATCTTACGTTTCTACCTTCATTTCGCTCATTTCGTAGCTCTAGGATTCTTGCACTAGTTCACTCTATCGTCCTCGAAGCGTCGCGCTTCGATTCGGACTTTGTTGTGCATGTTAGTTGGTACAAGAACAAGTACTGACCGACTAGATCACAATCTAGTCGGTCGTCCACTGTTCTTGGACCGACTAGTTTCAGTCAGTTAAATCTTTGTTCTTTACTGTTTACAGTTAGTCGGTCTACGTTGACTCACCGACCGACTAGTTTGTGAACTAGTCGGTCAGTGATGCTTCTTTGACCGACTAGTTGTGATTTACTGTACATGCCAAATTTCTCCTAAGCTACTGTTTACCGTTAGTCGGTCTAAGAACGTTTGATGACCGACTAGTTGACAATCTAGTCGGTCAACTTTTGTTCTTGGACCGACTAAGTCAACTTGCCTTCAGACTATGTTGTTTTGCCTCTTAGTCGGTCTACGTTCATTGACTGACCGACTAGTTGTGAAACTAGTCGGTCAGACAGTGTTCTTGGACCGACTAGTTTTCTAGGTCTGAAATTCTATCTCTTCTCAGATCTGCTCTTAGTCGGTCCATGCTTTGTGACTGACCGACTAGTTGATGAACTAGTCGGTCAGTGAATATTCTTTGACCGACTAATTCACTCAGATTTCTTTCCGTTGGAGATTGACCTAACTTATGTTTTTGGGTTCCTATAAATACGAACCTAGGTCATTTCTATCTTGAATAGAGCTGCCATTAAGAGATTCATTGAGCCCTAAAGAGATAGCCATTCTCCCTCAAATCTAAAGCTCTCTTCCTCACAAGAAAGCCATTCTCTCTCATTTCTAGATCTAGAGAGAAGCTTGTTCTTGGTGAGCTCTTCAAGCTATTGCTTGATCCAAGTCTCCAACTCTTCCCTAGGCACCCATTGCTGCTCATTTCCTTGGTGCTAGGGCTTGGTGACTTCATCTTCCTCAAATCCTTCATTCCACCTATTGGGTAAGAAAAACTCAAGGTATAGGATTTTGTGGTAAGAGTATTTATTTCATTTAAACTCTTTATATTGCTTATTGGCTCTCTCGGTTGTGAGAGAAGTTTGTGATCCCGGGTTGTGGGATTCACTTTGCCATTGCATGTATGATTTGATCTTGTGAAGGTTTTTCACAAGATATTCATAGTGGAAATCTTGAGTTAGGGTTTCTAACTCAAGTATCCGGAGGGGATCCGGGTGGTTGGGACGTAGGATCACCGGGAACAAGTCGGGGAGACTTGGGTGGATCCGAACCCATTAACATCGTTTGTTAGCTTTGTTTATTTCATTGTTGTCAATCAATTTAAGCTTCCGCAAATTGATTTGGTGGTTGTTTGCAATTTAATTTGGAATTATACGCCTTATTATTTTAAAGTACTATTCACCCCCCCTCTAGTACTTGTGCAGTAGCTGGTAGGGCATTACACACCTCCGACAGGATATTCCTCTTACAAACGGATCGCCAACAGGATATTCCGCTTACACAAGGGAAATCCACCTTTCACGCCTCCGTCCGCCCTAAACAAGGACGAGTCGGAGAAAGGTAGGCATCCGACCCCCGCCGGCAGGAAAAACGAGAGCCCCCTGAGCTTGCAAGCCAACACCTGTTCGCCGTCGACCTCTGGACGGGGACCTCGGCAAGGCTGCATCACTGGCGAGCCCAAACGACGAGTCATGACGTGTCAGCCCGCACTGGCACGATCGGGTCCCGAACCCCACCCTCAAACCCAAACAGCGAGGCGTGGGGGGAGGCGGCCCGACCGTCAGGACTCCCCCCACCCTCAAACCCAAGCAGCAAGGCGTGGGGGAGGGCGGCCCGATCATCAGGACTCCCCCCACCCTCAAACCCAAGCAGCGAGGCGTGGGGGGGGGGCCCGATCAACAAGACCCCCCAAGACACAAGCCCCAGAAAGACGGCTTCCCTGGTGATCCCCCCCAGTGCATCTACCAGACCGAGGAGACCTTACAACACTTCAGCACAGAAGGCGGTCGCTCACCTCTGCGCCAAGAACAACTCGAGTTTTCGGCCCTGACACCCTGACAAAAGCGCCCCAAGCCGTTGCGCCATCTGACAAAAGCAGGTCAGGCACTCCTGTTCCTGACCTCCTCGAAGCTTCCGCCGACAACCAAGCCAACTCAGCACGTCGAGTCAGCATGCCAGGTCAGCCCCATCTAGTCATCTCCCATCAGGTATAAATACCCCCTTACTTCTTACGAGGAGGGGGGTTGGCAAATTCTCTCTCTCTCTCAATCTATTATTCACACACGAGAGCAAAGGTCGTCCACATCTTTGTTCTCCCACTTATAGCTCGCCACGTACGGTCGACACACCCTCAGTCCGACCGGCGTGCCTAGCCCCCGTTTTAAGTCCTATTACTGACTTAGGCATCGGAGGGGCTAAGGGTTGGACCCCAACCCCGCCCTTCTGACGAGTTGCTTGTGCTGCAGGAAAGCTCGCCCCTTGGTCGACATCAACTTCAGCCTCCCGCCATCCAATCTTCCTCCGCCGCGTCTGGAGAGATTTGACTCCGTGGCCACCCCCGGCGGCAAGTCCAAACTCTTCACCCCACTAATCACTTGTTAAATAGCCCACCTAAACCCTCTTCTCAACATAACCACCGTGCCCTTGGTTCTCCTCAATACAAATTCATTGTACGCGAGTTCCACCTCGTAACATCATCCATTAAGTACACTTATGGTAGTACGCTCACAGGATGTACAAATAAGACCCCTTCCGTTAGCTGGAAGAGAGGGAGGATATTCTAGGTCCTAAAGTCCCTTATCTAAGTACAATCAGAGCACTCCTGGCTAACTGCACACGTCCCGATATAACAGTTGCAGTAAATTCACTAGCCAGATACTGTGATGTACCTAAAAATTGCCACTGGACCGGAGTTAAGTATCTTCTGCACTTTTTCCACGGGTCGATGGATTTGGACTTACATTATAAACAATTATCCTCCATGCTTATGCAGATGCAGGTTACAGGTCGAATCCGCATAACTAAAAGTCACCAACTGGGTACTTATAGTGGGATGACCATCTACTGTAGATCTGCAAAGCAAAGTATGAAAGCAATATCATCATATCATTCGAAGATCCTCACCATTCCAGAAACAAGCCAATTGTGTGTTTGGGTGTGCCTAGTGGTACATCACATCCCAGTGACGACTGGGTAAAAGGCTGGCATTTTGGAGCTGACCAGATAGTTTGAAGACCAAGCCACATGCTTACCACACTTTCGAGGAGACCACATCGAAGGCAATAAGACAAATCACACCTCTCTAGAGTTTTTGGATTCAAGAGCTGCCTAAAGATGGTGATATTTGTAAGTTTGTACATATTTTCATAATATTGTGAACATAAGTGATGAAAAGCGCCTAAGAGATCTGAATGCCCAAGGGTTTGTACAGATTAGGGAGAGTCGGAGGGATGTTCGATTGCTCATGCAGGGTGACAACGTGATCTACATGGGAACTTCTATAGCATGCCGAAAAACTTTGATAAAAAGAATATAAAATTTTTCATAATAAATTTACCATGGTTTGTTCTATTGAATGCCTAATTGATGATACGGACGTTTATTAAGCTACTGGATTAATTACTGGAAGTCTGTAACCAAACTTAAACCGACCAAAAACGTCGGCGGGAATCAATTTCCCATTGCTTGTCTGCCTTGGTTTTAATTATCCATTTTTTTTCCCATTTTAACAAATCACATCCTAATCCTTGATTAAATTTAAGTTCAGAAAATTGCAATATACTTATGAAGAACATAATGAAACTCGACGTCATCCTCTTGCAAATGTCAGATTGAGTTCAGCATGTTTCGTGTCTTTTTTCCACTCATTATAACCTCAAACAAATGGAAACAACGCTGAGACCAGTGAACACATTGATCGAGATCTATAAATGATTTATGTTATGCTTGTAGTTTACAATTCGTAATTTTGCAAACACTTTAATGTATGATGCACCTTGGCTTCTTATTTGTCACCACGAACACTCCGATTAGATTGGCTCTTTCATTTATGACAAGCCATTAACAAAAATACAAGCGTTCCATCCGTCGTTCTAGGCCGACGTTCTCCCTTGCGGGCACCTATCAGCCGCCTTTACAGCACGGGGTCGTCGTAGAGGAAGATAACTAGTGATTGTGTAATTGGGTGAACAGTTAAGAAGAGAGATGAACAAATGCCTCAAAAGTGCATTAAGAATCGTCCAACGTCTGAAACATAAATATGTCGAGGGACAGTTGTACGCGATGGAAGGAGACGAAAGACAAGGCGCAACGGATACAAGGGGCAGCATCAAGCGAGTTCTCTTCATGCGAAAAATAATCAGGGTTTGATAAAGAGTAGGCGAAAAAGGAAGGAGAAATGGGGGGCTGAGTGAGAAGAGAGGCTTTCTAATGGTGAAGGAGATGAGATGGGCAGGACGATGCGTCTGTTATATAGAGCCATCATTCCTATTATGCTCATCCAACCCGTTCTATATTTTTGATCATTAAAAAGTTTAAAAAGGAAAGAATATTAATAGGTGAGCAAAATAATCAATGAAAAAAATTGTGGCTTTTGAATCACGGATGAGTCTGGGCGTAGACACAAGGACGAGGTTGACAGGCTTGGCCTTGGCATTCATGTGACCCCTGCATCAAAGATTGCAGCGGCAACAATAATTGCAACTTTTTTTTCCAACTTACTTTGCGATTATAATTTGTGAAATGATCATAGTTTATTGAACGATGATCTCTAAAAGTTATTAATTAATTTTATCTGCTCCCAAGTCCCAAACCAACAAGCTGGCTCCTGCAACGAACTAATGCATCTTGATTTTATTTTTATTTTTATTTTTTCATTGGATGGTTGCATGTACTCCTGTTTCGATACGCTAGATGTTTCAATGTTGGCATTAAACAACGTTCTCAACAAATTTCACATACTTTTCTTCACGATCCCTGTTTTTACAAGTAATTTGCAGAATGCGTTGATTTGTTTAATCAAATATGTGTGGCAAACTATTGTGGTCGCATATATAATTAAATGTGTTTAATGTTGGGGATGGGTGAAACAGCGGACTCAGCCTTTCGAGCCCTGCACAGCGGAACTAACAAATAGTGACCCAATAGATCGATATGTTACGATCTTTCAGAGAGAATCAATAGTAGTAGAAATCCATCCAATCAAAACAAGATAAAAGTAACTAATCAAACACAGAACTACATGGAGTTTACCCTGGTTCGACCAACTAACGGCACCTACATATAGGTTCCCGATGACGGTTTCTAAAAATATGATCAGTGCAAAAACACTGGGCTCCTTCAATCTTCTCCAACACACAAAAGCTCTAAACAACTCCCAACTCAGAGTTCAAACTCTTCTCACAAACACCAGAGATATCAACCTCACAAAAGAGAAGAGACATAAATCTCTCTCAAACGATCTCTCAACCCGAAAGGAGATATCCCCAGAAGAAGAGTACACTGAAACTCCCACCAAACCATGGACTCAATCTCCAAGAACACACGAAGAAGAAACTTTGATGACGACTATCTCACGCACTACTTCACACCCCAGAACAAATCCTTGGAACTAGCTCTCTCCAGAATTATAGCAGTTGTCGAATCTTTTGCTGCACAAATAATCCCCTCATCTCAACCAAGAAATCCATCATTAGGGATATATATGATGTTTTAGTTGTGGCCTTTTTATTTGGCCAAGTATCAGGTCAACGGCTCAAAGTAATACCTGTTTTAAGTCGAAACCAATCTGGCACGATCATGCCACATATGAAACGATCGTGTCAACTGTGCTTCTCAAAACCTAAAGACTCTGCCAACACCACATGATCATGCCAACCATAGAGGAAACTTGGCAAGATCGTGTCATTGGCCCCTTACCTCTCTGCCATGTCTGCACATAACCTTACTCTATGATTGACAAGATCGTGTCTTACCCAGGGAATGAGATTGACGAATAAAATTCAACAATCTATCCTACTTCAAACTTCATCCATATCACAAGCACTGCTCTGTCTATCACCATAGCATCTACACACTCCCCACAATGGCTCTACCGAAATACAAAACATCTCTACCCAGATCTAGAAACCATCAACCTGTCATCGAAAACCGCGCCATGTGGCACATCAACGCTCTATATGATTCTCTAAGCTCAAACACTTCTTAAGCACGAAGAACCATTCTTGACACCCTACTGGTGGTGATCTCTCTCTCTCTCTCTCTCTCTCTCTCTCTCTCTCTCTCTCTCTCTCTCTCCTCTCTCTCTCTCTCCCCCCCCCCTCTCTCCCCCTCCCTCTCTCTCAAGTTGACTTCACAACTGTAGGCCATCATCGACTGAACTGACACTACACTGTGTCTCCCAAAATGCCCGACGTCCATCCATGACGGCCATCCACAATAGTCGCCTGAGTTGATCCATCTTTATCCTCTGGGGAAGCAATGGGCACTGTCTTCACCTAACATGAATTAAGAGCACTTTCTGCATGCCTCTTTGATATCGTCAACTCACTACCTTTGGATTTAACCCTCTAATAAGACTTCACCTCAGCACCATCACAAACTTTTGAGATCCTCTGCTCCTAATCATATCCGAAACACTGGTTCTACATACTTCAAATAATGCCTTGGATGAACTGCCTCTCACCAGCTGTAAGCCATAATATATTCAAGGCATAGGTAAGATTGTATTTTGTTTTGTTTCTATATGAAACCTAGCTCGCGGATTGGGAGAGAAATTTGGAGGGTTACTCCAACTAAGGAGGGCTACTCATTTGCATCCTTTGGGGTTACTCCTTAGATTCTTCTAATTAGGGGATGTACTCTGTTAGAATATTTGTACTGTGGTTAGGGAGCATTAGTGAAAATCCACATCTCAGATTACGAGTGTGGTGCTGGAGTAGGATCGCCGGGTAGGGATCCGAACCAGGATATGCCTCTTGTGTTTGCGTTTGCTTTGGCATATTTTCTTTGTGTGGTTATTGTTGTTGAGCTATTCGTTTTTATTTGTGCTGCATTGTTCATTGAATTATTAGTAACTTTTTAATTACATACTTTTGCTTACGATTACACTATTTACACCTTCCCCCCTGTTTAGTGTATGTTTTGTAGCCACATGTCCCAACAAGTTGTATTTGTCTTGGTTTGATGTTGTAACGGTCGCTTTCCGATCTTACTTTGTTCGTGCACGTGCTTTTGATCGTGCACGTGTTTATTTTAGACTCTGATTGTTTGTGAACACGTTGGTGTGATATGTCATTGTGAACGTCTCTGAGAGTATTAAATTGTGGCACTAATTTGGAACGATATTTCTCGGGTCGTTCTCCCACGATTTGATCTCATTCGAAGAGACGTTGTGATTTTCACTTTTGACGTGAGACGTTTCTATTTTTAGTTTCGTCGCTCGACGTCGAAATTGAGATCCGTCTTCTTAGTTTCCTTTCTCTCGTCGTCCCGATCACCCCAATATTTATTTCCCAATTTCTGTAGCTCATTTTGTAGGATCCTGTCAAAACAAGGACGTTAGGATCGAATAATGAAGTAGAGACTTACTCTTGCGTACGCGGCACCGTAATCTCGGAACTTCGCCCTCGGATTCGCCACAACGGTCGATACTTCGTCACGGAGGATCGAAGCAGAGTTTCACCGCCTAAATCTCTATTTAGAAGAGGATTTTAATGGAAGGGAGAAGAAGAAGAACATAAGATGCCTTTTGCAAACTTATGGCATGGAAAGTGTAGTATGAATGCCTTACCCTTGGGTCCTATTTATAGGCTTTAGGGGTAGTTATTGTAGGAAATAACTAAATATAAGCTTATTAGCCTATATTAGCACATTCATTTATCCTCTTCTTCATTCACTTATCAAGTGCCTTTATGCACTTATAAAGTGACTTTTTCCACTTATCGAGTGGCTTTTTCCACTTATCGAGTGCTCCTTTTCACACGAGAAAAGGTTCCCTTCGTGCACGCTTTCGTGCACGCGACATCTGAGGTCCGTATACCCTCATACATCCCCTCATGGGTGCATTCATGTCGTCCATATCCAACATCTCCCACTCACACTTGAGGGGATTGTAAGGAAACATCTTTTCCTTTAACTCTTCTGTTTGTCATACCGAGAAATAGGCCGTGTGACCGTCATGCGCATAGAGTCTGCTGTTGTGCACTTGTTAGAGATACACAACACTCCTCGAGGTGCAAAGTTGAGTAGATCAACGCATGCTTTACCCTAGATTATTTCTTCACATTTCTTATACTTTATATTCAACAATTGAATCCCATCTGGATTACAATTGGCTGGCCAGCTTTGAATCTCTAAAGTCCAAATGTGAATATAAAATTAATCTTCCTCTTTTTTGCGATCCTTTTGATCTTGACTTGACTCGCTTTTCTAACATGCCCCGCCGGACCAAATTGACTATAGTCCATAAGCAACATGCTAAGATAGCAATCACCCAGTCAAACCTAAAGGAACCAATTAGAGTCCATAAGGGTAATGAGTTAAGACCCATGTGGTCTTTAGGTCTCACATAATAGTAAACACAATTACTATTCTAACCCAATGGTCAAAATGCATACGTAGTATGAATACGTATTACAACATCACTCCTTTCCCAGGGAGAGTATGTCTTAATGATGTTGTAAGGATGATAACCAGACACCACAATGTCTGACTTTGAGTCCCTTTTACTACTCAAATAATCTTCTGGACCCACATCACGCATAAGACAGATAAGATCTCAAAATCCTCTTAGATCTTTTGAAAAACATCCATATGATGCAGATCTTTCATACGACCATTTTGTTTAAGTCAAGACTCTAAATCATCCGTCTGACGATTTTGACTTTAAACAGGTCTCATCTTTATTCTATCCGTCTGATATAATAAAGGCGGCTGCTCATGTGAGAGAGACAACCTCAATCTGTCCGACATACTAGAAAGTATAGCTGAGATTTCAAAAATGTACACAAACATTTAAAAAATTCATATGCAATGTTGAAAAGAACTTATTCTTTTATTAAATTTGATCATTTACAGACATGGGAATTTACATTGGTACAACTCAGCTCTTACGCAATCCTTGAGATGATAAGTGTTTGTAAAACACATCTCTGGGGATCGCCTTCGTAAGCGGATCCGCTATCATCTCTTGCCTAGATATGTACCTTATGTCTACCTTCTTGGTCTTATCATAGTCTTTTGCAAATTTGTAGCGGATATCTATGTGTTTGGTCTTACAATGGAATTTAGGATCTTTGACATAGGGTATATAAGCTTGACTGTCGCTGTGTATAGGTACAACACCTGAGTCACTTGCATCAATTAGCCTGTCTAAGAACTTCCTAAGCCAAACAGCCTCTTGGACTGCCATGCTAAATGCTACAAACTCGGCTTCCATAGTTGAAAGTGCGATGCAGGATTGTTTCTTGCTATTCCAGGATATTGCACCAGATCCAAGTAGAAAAACATATCCTGAGGTCGATCGTCGCTCATCAAGATCACCCGCCCAATCAGCATCAGTGTAGCCTTCGAGCCTCAAGGCATCTCCTTGATAGCATAAAGCATAGTCTGCAGTTTCTTTGAGATACCACAATGTCCTCTTAACAGCTTTCCAGTGTACTTGCCCTGGATTGGATTGGTAACGACTTACCATTCCAACGGCAAAACAGATGTCCGGTCTTGTACACATCATAGCGTACATAAGACTACCAACTGCACTGGAATATGGAACTTTTTCCATAATTTCCTTTTCCTTTTGGTTCTTTGGACATGATTTCAGACATAAATTGTCGCACTTGCTTATAGGAGTATCAATGGACTTGCAGTCCTGCATATTAAAACATTCTAGAACCTTCTTTATATAAGTCTCTTGTGAAAGAGAAAGAAGTTTCTTCGAACGATTCCTTGAAATCTTAACTCCAAGGATATATGCGGCTTCTCCCATGTATTTCATCTCAAAAACGGATGAAAGCAAGCCTTGATATCCATCACAAAGCCTTTGTCATTTCCGGCTATTAAAATGTCATTTACATATAGAGACATAATAACGTACTTGCTCTTAATCCTCTTGATATATACACAGTTATCTTCATCAAGCATGGAAAAACCATTTGATAAGACAACTTCTTGAAATCGTATATACCATTGCCTCGAGGATTGTTTAAGACCATATATGGATTTACGAAGTTTACAAACCTTATGTTCGTTTCCTTCTTGTACAAACCCTGTTGGTTGTTCCATATAGATCTCCTCGTCCAATTCTCCATTGAGAAAGGCAGTCTTTACATCCATCTGATGTAATTCGAGGTCTAAGCAAGCTACCATAGCCAGAATCAGGCGAATCGAGGTAAAACAGACAACATGTGAGAAGGTCTCTTCGTAGTCTATCCCTTCCTGTTGCGTAAAACCTTTCGCGACAAGGCGAGCTTTATATCTGTCAATAGAGCCATCAGCCTTATGCTTGATCTTGAGAACCCATTTGTTCCCAATAGCTCTATGTCCTCTGGGTAAGTTAACTAAGTCCCAGACTTGGTTAACTTTCATGGATTCCAACTCCTCCTTCATCGCTTCCATCCATTTGTCTTTCGCAGGGCATGATACGGCCTGTTTGAAAGTAGCAGGCTCGTCATCATCTTGTAGTAAAGTCATAAAGGTTTGCGGAAATTCATCCTCAAATCTTAGAGGAGCCAACCTTGTACGACTACTACGTCGTATTTGAGATTCTTCAAGTCCTTGTTGACTCGAATTTAGATCAACTCTAATATCACTCCCATTTGGAATGTCGTTAGAAATGCTCCCACTTGGATCATTATTCCCGTATGGAATAGGATTAGTATCATTTGTATCATCCATTGGTGAAGTTTGAAACGTATTTTCTTCTTCACCAAGAATTCTCCCACTCGAATGAGGTAATCCTTCTTGATCATTAATCTCAAATAGAAATAAGTCCTGACTTATCTCACCCTGTCTTAGAAACTCGTTTTCCAAGAAAGTGACATCCATTGACTCAAATTCAATTAGATCTCCATTGTCTTCCTGACCAATGAAAACATAAACTTTGGAGTTTTCTGCGTATCGTATGAAGATACATTTCCTTCCCCGTGGCCCAAGTTTGCCATACTTATGGGAGGAAATATGTGCGTAGGATGCACATCCCCAAGGTTTTAAAATGTTTAAGTAAGGAGACCTTTGGTTCCACAACTCATAAGGAGTGGAGCTAACTGATTTCG
Organism: Scilla litardierei; assembly: GCA_030789695.1. Taxonomy (NCBI): domain Eukaryota; kingdom Viridiplantae; phylum Streptophyta; class Magnoliopsida; order Asparagales; family Asparagaceae; genus Scilla; species Scilla litardierei. The sequence goes on along the minus strand of CM061142.1, from coordinate 83,934,701 downwards.
AGGGTACGCGGTTTAATATGAAAGCGGCCGTCAATAATGCATCACCCCAAAAGGTGATTGGCAAGTTAGCTTGCGCCATCATTGAACAGACCATTTCCATTAAAGTCCTATTTCTCCTTTCAGCAACACCATTTTGTTGAGGAGTACAAGGCATAGTTACCTGATGTACTATGCCCTTTTCATCCAAAGTTCCTTAAAACTTGTTGATTGATATTCACCGCCCCTATCGGTTCGTAAGACCTTAATCTTGCGATCTAATTGATTCTCCACTAAACTCATATAGTTTTTAAAGCAGGTTAATCCTTCACTTTTGTGGGATATCAAATAGATATGTCCGAATCGGGTGAAATCATCAATAAAAGTGATGAAATAGGACTTTCCGCGTCTTGTCTTGACATTCATCGGACCACATATGTCAGAATGGATGAGCTGTAATGGAACCTCGGCCCATGTGCCGGTTCCAAACGGCTTGCGACAAGATTTCCCCACAAGGCAATGTTCGCAGGTCGACATATCGACCATTGAAACATTGGATAGAAAGCCACGTTTGGCAAGTCTATCCATACGCGTTGGTCCAATATGACCAAGCCTTGCATGACAACAAATTATATCAGACTCATAAGTCGAAGAATTTGCAACAAGGAAATTTTCATTACAATCAGAGGAATCATACATTGTATTTAATACAATAAATCCTTTAAATACATACCCAGAACCAATTAGAGTATTATTACAACACATGTCCACTTTACAATTTTGAAATAACCAGCTATAACCAAGACCCATTAACACGACCACAGAAATTATATTCCTTCGAATATCTGGAGCGAAGAGAACATCATGAAGTAGGAGAGTGTGGCCGTTGTCCAAGACTAGCTTTCAAGTCCCAACGCCTTTCACTTCAACACGTGTGTTGTTTCCTACATAGATCCACTTCGTTCCTTGGGGTATCCGGTGATACTCCACGAAGGACCGTCTGTCCTTTGCTATGTGGTCGGTGGCACCTGAATCAATTATCCAAAATGGATTAGATTCCAGAAGAAATATTGAACTATAAACATATGTAACTAGTATAATTACAAGTTACCTCGTCGCCTCCACTCGTACACGAACGAGCAAGTGACCGAGCTTGTTGCACTTAAAGCACTTGATCCTCTTCAAGTCTTTCTTCTTGTGGCATTTCTTGTGCCCACCCTTATGTTTGGGTTTCTTGGTAGACTCAGGTTGCTTATTACGTTCATTAGTAGACTTCGAACAATCTTTTCGTTTCTTTCCCCCGTGTGAGGAACTAGCAGCCATGTGCACTTCTGCACTTGGCTTGGCAGCCGCAAGCCGCTCTTCCTCTAACTCGAGGTGCTTGGAAACATCGCTGAAGGTCTTGAAGCTCTCATTATGAGTGAGATGCATCTTCATTTGGTCACACCCATTTGGTAGGGAACGTAAGACTGCTTGGATTTGTTGCTCATCAGTGAGCACATGACCTGCATCCTTTAACTCTGAGATTTGATTCGCCATATGTCGCAGATGTTTCCCCATGGAATGATCTGGACGTTTCTTGTATGAATCAAATCTTATAGTTAAGGCGCGAAGTTTAGACACCGATGTGCCACCAAACTTCTCCTCTAACTTGGACCATATGTCCATGGCTAGGTCATGCTCTCGGAAGATGCGCATTATGTCATCGGCCATACTGCTCAATAACGTAATGCGAGCTATCTTGTTCTTCCGAGACCAAGCATCAAAAGCATCCTTGTCTCGTCTGTGTTGGGCCGTAGTGCCCAACTCAGGTTCAATCATTATGTTCTTTAGAGTTTCGAGCACTTCTTGCTCCTCTAGAACGTATTGTATCTTGATGGACCATAGTTTGTAATTATCGCCGTTGAGTTTTTCACCTCTGTTTAACTCAGCAACGATATTCTTTGAAGCAGAAGACATTTTACTTTTAAAATGCTGCAAAAGACACACAAAAAACGAAGGTTTGATCAAAAACATTGCATTAAAAATTCTTAAAAATATAATTCCCACTTGAAATGATAATAGAATATCCCATTTGGATAGTTCTAATTTCAACTCCCACTTGGAATGATATTTATAATTTGATAAGTTACTTTCGAAAAATATTGAAGATGTTACTCTAGAATCGGAAAGGTCACTACGTTTACAATCACCATCTAGAGTAACTTTCAATATTTCTCCCTCACTTATCAAACGATAGTACTTTTATAGTACTTTGCAGCGGAAAAGCGTTTTTAAAAACGTATTTTTCAAAAGAAAAAAAACGATATTTCAACTTAGTACCCTTATGATACCAGCGAAATATACGGTAATCCTTGTCCATTTTCCGGGATGAGCCGTAGCCGTACTAAGGCAGGATCCCCCCTTGGGGATTTTTCTGAAAGCCATCGTCACCGGCTCCCGTATGGATCTAGGCGTTTCCCCCCTATATGAGAATTTTGCCGCATGACGACTGCCGTCGGCCCCGAATGGGCTAGCCATGCATATCCTTTCATGCATGCCCCCTCCCCCTCCCAAAAACAGGGTTAACCGGGGCTCAGCACTGACCGAGGCCGGAGCCGACAGTGACCGGCGCCGGCCTCGGCCAGGGCTGGCCGGCCTGACCCCGGCAGAGGCCAGGGTCGGCCAGGGTGCCGGCCCTGGCCTAGGCCAGGGCGCCGGCCCTGGCCCCTACCAGGGCCGGCCAGGCCGGCCCCTGGCTCTGGCTGGGGCCGGCCAGGGCCATCTGGCCCTGGCCTGGCCTCTGCCAGGCCTGGCCCTGGCCACGGCCAGGGCCCCCTGGCCCTCGCCGTGGTCGGCCAGGGCTGGCCTGGCCATGGCCGGCCATGGCCCATATGGCCATGGCCGGCCACCCCCTTGCAAGGGGTTGGCTGCACACCCCCGCCGGAGGGGTGGCCGTGGTGGTTATTGGCCGTAGCCAACCCCCTCCGCATGGGGCGGGGGGATGCATTGCCTCCATAGCCCATTTGGCCATGGTGATCATGCACCAAAAGTCATCTTCTCCGATGGAAATAACCACCATATTCTTCTCCGATGAGGCACCCGTTCGTCGAGAAAGTAGTTATTCTCTAATGGCCGTGTGCCAAAATGAAAAATAACATACTTTAAAAAAATCGTAAACTACGCGCTCCACATAAAGAGAGTGCCCATTCGCATTTGAATGGAGACTCAGCATCCATGAAAAGATCGAGTTTGGCGATATAAACGGTCGGTTCTTCCCGTCACGGAGATTTCCTGCCATATCCGTAATGGTAGAAGACCCTAACGTGAAAAGAACAACCGCTGCGTTCTCTCCGTCACGAAGCGTTCCTACCATATCCATAAAGGTAGGATACCCATTCGTGAAAAAGACAACGCCTCGTTCATCGGTTCGACGGGGCGGCGGTTTGACCGGGGCGAACCCGTATGGCTCTGATACCAATGTAGGATCCGGTCAAAACAAGGACGTTAGGATCGAATAATGAAGTAGAGACTTACTCTTGCATACGCGGCACCGTAATCTCGGAACTTCGCCCTCGGATTCGCCACAACGGTCGATACTTCGTCATGGAGGATCGAAGCAGAGTTTCACCGCCTAAATCTCTATTTAGAAGAGGATTTTAATGGAAGGGAGAAGAAGAACAGAAGATGCCTTTTGCAAACTTATGGCATGGAAAGTGTAGTATGAATGCCTTACCCTTGGGTCCTATTTATAGGCTTTAGGGGTAGTTATTGTAGGAAATAACTAAATATAAGCTTATTAGCCTATATTAGCACATTCATTTATCCTCTTCTTCATTCACTTATCAAGTGCCTTTATGCACTTATAAAGTGACTTTTTCCACTTATCGAGTGGCTTTTTCCACTTATCGAGTGGTCATTTTCACACGAGAAAAGGTTTCCTTCATGCACGCTTTCGTGCACGCGACATCTGAGGTCCGTATACCCTCATACATCCCCTCATGGGTGTATTCATGTCGTCCATATCCAACACATTTGACCTATTTTATATTTTTGGCCAAGCTTAAAATATTTTTAAATACCAAGTTTTAAAGTATTTTCGACCCAATATAATTTTTATTAGATTATAACTACTCAAAATATTTTTGACCCTAATCCTAGCCCATTCTTGGCCGCACCCAATCCTTCCGTGAGTAGGAGAGGGAGAGATTGAGTTTTTATTGATTTTAAAATCCTAATCCTAATAGAATTAACCCTAGACCAAGTCAACCCACCTACCCTATATAAACAACCCCTAGGATAACCTATTTTCGCAAGAGAACAAACCCTAGCCGCCCCACAACTCAAAAATCCCACTTACGACGTTCGTCGCAACCAAGCCCCGCAGCCGCCCCGCACGACCAACGAAAACCCACTTTTTCCCTCGGTCTGACCAAGGCTAGCCCCCGCACTGCCGCTCTACTCCGCATCCAGTCACCGCTCCGCATCGCCCCCGCCTGACCGAGAGATTCCATCGGTCTGACCGATAGAACGGCCCGCTCCGCATCGCATCCCGCTCCGCTGCAGCCCGCAGCGCCCGACCGACGCTTCCCATCGGTCTAACCGACCCGCTCCCCGCACCGCCGCTTCGTTGCAACCCCCGCTTTTTGCAACCCCCGCCCCGCAATGTCTGACCGACAAATCCCCTCGCAGCGGCCCGCTGTGACCGACGACCCACTTCTCTGCAGCGCTGCGATCGCCGTGCGCTGTGTCTGACCGACAGAATTCCTCGCAGCGGCCCGATCTGACCGAGCGACGTTCGTCGCAACGTCACAACTTTTGCATCGCTTGCCACCGTGGGCCCCCAAGTTCTCCAGAGGTGTTGTGGGTCCCCCATTGGCCCCTAGCACTACTGTGGGTCCCACCTAGGTGTCTTCTCTTCGTGGATTTGCCGATTACGACGTTGTTATACGTCGTAGCCCGTCGTCGCATGTTCTAGCTTTGGAATCTTGGTTCGTTGATCTGGTTGCTGCCCAGACTTGGCGAGCGAGGAATCTATTCTGGAATCTGGACTAGGAGCGCGTTCTTAAATTCCAACCCCTGGCATCGCTACCCGACGCCAGTATAGCTTTCACGTCGTGTTGAGGTAACGTTTTTCACTCTTAGGACCCCAAACCACAGCCTCTTAATCAAGACTAAAATTGATGTTTTTAAAGTGTTTTAATTCACTAATCAAGATTAATAATATGGGACTGTAGGCCGGTGGACTTGTGCACGTAGGTTATTTGTGACTCTGGACTCTTTGGACGGTGTTTTTCAGACGTTTGACTTGCAGGCAAGTGAAACTTGCCAAACTTTTGCTTAGGGCCATGTTTTAGGCCACTTCCTCGTTTTTAGCGTAAAAGAGACTAGACAGTGAAATGATAGCTGTCTAGACGCAACTTTAAGATCTAGCTTGACAACGAAGCTAGATCTGTCACCCTGCCATGTCATTCATGCATTGTTGCCTGTCACGTTTAAATTCCTTATCTGTACGCACTTAAACTATTATCTACCATGCATTGCATCTTACATGTCATCCAAGTTGAATGTTGCATTTGTAGCACACGCTACAATACTTGTACTTCCTTGTTCAGGCTAGGCGCACCCCTAGGCCATATTGAAAAACACTTCCTGGCTCGTGATCCAGAAGCGGGCTTCATGTGTTGGTCAAAAGCCAATGCCCGATACACGTGGAGGGGTAGGGATAAGTGATCACTTGAGCTTAGGAGTTGGCCCGCGCAGCCACTCTAGCCAAAAGGTGTAATCTCTGTGCACAACGTGTTTACTAGACTTGTCTTGTCCTTGTGAATGTTCTTGCAAAACTTGACATCCATGCCATGATTTAAATGCCATGCTCGTACTTTACTTTACTTGTTGCACTCATGCTATATCTGTCATGTCATTGCATCATGCTAGAAGTGCTAGGTTGTTTACCTTTACTTTCAGTTTCCTTGCACAAGTCTCTTGTAGACTTTCTGACATGTGCCCCTTGCTCTTGTGGGTGTCACATGTTAGACCCTGAGCCAGAGACCATAGCTAAGGAAGAGGCGTTTGCTGATGCTGAGCCGGAGCCTACGTTTGACGAGGAGTTGGTGCACACAGGTGACCTGTCTTAGAGACTGTTCTGAGTTGCTTGCTTTAGGTTGCTGTTAGTTTTCGGTGCGTAGCACCATTACTTTGTTTTTGTACGTTGTACTTTTGTTGGCCATGCTGGGGCCTTTTTAGACTCTTTTCTTTTAGCCTGGTGGCTTTTTCTGCGATGTTGGAACTTATTTTTATGGATATTCTGAGTTTGCTTTTGTCTCATTCTCTTTATTATTATCTTTGTTGCGTATCGCAATTGCAAGGACCTGCCATTTAAAGTTTATTGACGCTTATCGGACTTGTAGCTTTGTAGCTTCAAGTCTGAGCGGACCTGCTCACGTCTCGCCTCCATATTTTTGGGAAGCGGGGCGTGACAGGTTTTGTTGGTGGCCCATGCAGGTCTGTCTTTCAATTGTGAATTATCGGAACAACGATAATAACAGAATGTCCAGTAAATAAATTACAACATCCAAGTCATTAAGCTTTGAGTCTAATATTTTTGTTTGTTTTCTATGTCATTAGATGGCTGGAAGACGATATACTCGAGCTGGTGGTGGGCCCAATCGTGCTGAGGTACCGGATAGAGAGCCCACCAATGCTGAGATCATGAGGATGATGCATCAGATGATGCAGGTGCAGCAAGGGATGCTTCAGAATACTCAGAATGCCCCTCGCTTCGAGCCAGGAGCGAAGCAATTTCGGGAGCTGGGCCCGACTTACTTTGATAGATCTGAAGGACCATTGGCTGCTGAGGAGTGGATCAGAAATACTGAGGATAATCTGAAGATGTCGAAGATCAACCCGGCTGGATGGGTTGAGTTGGTGAAGAAGGAGCTCAGGGATAATGCCCGCAACTGGTGGGATGCAGAGGAGGAGCTGTTGGTGTGTCCTATACCTTGGGCTACTTTCAAGTCCAGGTTCGATGAGGAGTACTTTTCGAAGGCTGCCAGGAGGGAGATGTTGCAGCGCTTCATTGAGCTAAAGCAGGGAAATCTGACGGTGGACCAGTACCATCAGGAGTTCACCAGGCTGAGTCGCTTCGCTCTGAAGATGGTGGAGGATGCTGAGGAGAAAGCTCAGAGGTTTCTGCAGGGCCTTTCCCTAGACTAGCAGAGCCTGATGTCTTCATCAGATCTGGAGTCATATCAGAAGTTGCTGGTAGCTGCACGGAGACAGGAGCTGATTGCGAGGCAGTAGAGAGGACATGCACCGGGAGCTGGGAAGAGGCCTATGGAGCAGATCGGAGGAGTGGTTAGGCCTGGGTTCAAGCCTAATCAGCCAGTGTAGTTCAAGAGGCCAGGTGGGCCTACTTAGAAGACTTGCCATTTCTGTGGCAAGACCGGGCATGTCAAGGAGCAGTGTAGGAGGATGTTGGGACAGTGCCTGATTTGTGGAGATCCTACTCATGCTATGAATGAGTGCCCGAAGTCTAAGCAGCCTTGGAAGGAACCAGTTGCAGCACAGCTGTTGCAGCACAGAGCACCTATACCTGCAGGTCGTGGAGCAGCCCTAGTTCCGCAGAGGCAGGCTTTTCAGCAGGCCATGCAGCCGAGGAGGCAGGCTTTTCTGATGACGGCAGTGGAGAGCGAGGCTGTGGATGAGGTTATCATAGGTAACTCTCAGTCTAGTTGTTTCCTTCCTTAGTTAGTTTTGGTTGTTAGATTACGTTTGGTTGCTTGCATATGATTGTTTGTTAGAATAGAGTTTGATTGTTAGATTGTTTGTTAGGTGTGATTTTGGTTTGCACATTTCCTGCTTGGGTTCTCTTTGACTCTGGTGCATCGATGTGCATTATATCCCGGAGCTTCGTGGAGAAGCATTCCTTGATGATATCCCCTCTTCCCAAGAGTTGGAACATCGTTACAGGAAATGGCGTGATCTCGGTGCATCATGGTTGCAATTCTTGCCCTTTGGTGGTCTGTGGACATGAGCTTTATGCTGATTTTATTGTCTACAACATCATCAACTATGATGCAGTCCTCAGGATGGATTGGCTAGCGATCTTCTATGCTACGATCGATTGTCGGAGGAAGAAGGTGGTGTTCGTGATCCCAGGACATCCAGTGTTTGAGTTCAGTCGGGGTAGCAGTTCGTTTTGCCCTGTCAGATTTCGAGCCAGACCGGTGGAGATTGTTGCTATGCAGATGGAGGAGAGTAGACCAGATGTGGTGTGTGAATTCGACGACGTCTTCCCCGAGGAGATGTCTGGACTGCCGCCCAATCGAGCTCTCAAGTTTTCGATCGATCTTATTCCGAGAGCGCAGCCTATTTCGAAGGCGTCGTATCGTATGGCTCCAGCAGAGTTGGAGGAATGGCGTAGGCAGCTGGATGAGCTTTTGCAGAAGGGTTACATCAATCCTAGTGTGTCTCTGTGGGGAGCACCGGTGTTACTGGTAACGAAGAAGGATGGTTCGCATCGCATGTGCGTGGACTACAGGGAGCTGAATGCTGTGACCATCAAGAATAAATATCCATTGCCTCGTATAGATGAAATTTTTGATCTTCTTGGAGGTTTGAGAGTGTTCTCTAAGTTGGATCTGAGGAGTGGTTATCATCAGCTTAAGGTGAAGAAGGAAGATATCCCGAAGACAGCATTCAGGACGAAGTATGGTCACTACGAGTTCGTGGTTATGCCTTTCGGTGTAACCAACGCACCCGCAGTTTTTATGAACTTGATGAATCTGATCTTCTACGACTTTCTTGACAAGTTTGTCGTTATCTTTATTGACGACATCCTGATCTATTCAAAGTCGGAGGAAGAGCATGCATCGCACTTGAGGACAGTGTTGGAGATTTTGAGGAAGCATCGTTTGTATGCTAAGTATTCCAAGTGCGAGTTTTGGCTGGATAGAGTTGCTTTTCTCGGGCATGTGGTGTCAGGCGATGGAATTTCAGTGGATCCCGAGAAGATTAAGGCTATCAGAGAGTGGCATGTTCCGCAGTCAGCGTCTGAGATCCAGAGTTTCCTTGGGCTTGCAGGTTATTATCGGTATTTCATTAAGGACTTTTCCCGGATTGCTGAGCCAATGACCAGACTGACGCGGAAGGATGTACCATTTGTTAGTTCTGATGATTGTGGGAAGGCTTTTGATGTTCTGAAGGATAGATTGACGACTGCCCCTGTTCTTGCTGTGCCTAATCGGAGTGGAGGATTCAAGATCTTTTGCGATGCTTCTGGCAAGGGTCTTGGTTGTGTGTTGCATCAGCATGGGCACGTGGTTGCGTATTCTTCTCGTCAGCTCAAGGCACATGAGAAGAATTACCCGACACACGACTTGGAGTTGGCTGCTGTCGTGTTTGCGCTGAAGATTTGGAGGCACTTCCTGCTGAGTGAGAAGGTGAAGATCTTCACTGATCACAAAAGCTTGAAGTATATTTTTACTCAGAAGGAGCTCAACATGCGACAGCGTCGATGGTTAGGCTCATGTCAGATTATGAGATTGATTTGCAGTATCACCCTGGCAAGGTGAATGTGGTTCCCGATGCGCTGAGCAGACTGCCAGCGGTGATGATGTTGACCTCGTAGTGGAGATTGCAGCAGGATTTTTGCGAGTCTGGTATTGAGATTATTCTTCCTGGAGAGACTTCTTCGTTGATGAGTATGCAGATAAAGTCGACGATCATGGATAGGATCAAGGCTGGACAGGCTGGAGATGCTAAGCTGGTGAAGATTTGGGAGCAGGTGGAAGCCGGCCTGCGGACTGACTTCTTGATTCATGAGGATGGTTCGTTGAGATTTGGAGCCAGGTTGTGTGTGCCAGCTGGTGATATCAGAGAGGAATTATTGGTGGAGGCACATAGTTCGTCGTATTCTGTGCATCCTGGTGGTACCAAGATGTATAAGGATCTTCGTCTGAACTTTTGGTGGCATGGTATGAAGAGGAGTGTGGCTCGGAGCGTAGACAAGTGTCTGGTTTGCCAGCAGGTAAAGGCGGAGCATCAGCGTACGGCAGGGTTGCTACAACCGCTTCCAATTATGGAGTGGAAGTTGTTGGATCCTGTGGATGGCAAACAACACTAGAAGGGGGTGGGGGTTGAATAGTGTTGTGTATATAATAAACTTTTTCGGTCGTTGATGTTTAACACAAATAAAGTCCTTCTAATGTTGCCTAAGAAACCAAATAGAGTGATCTACGCTTGGTTCTTAATCAACAAAACAATCTTAAATAAAGTATTAAAGAGATTGAGTTAAGATTAGAAAAGTATAACTTTAACAAAGATATCTTTACAAGTAGATTTGTATACAGCGGAATTTAAAGAGACAATCTTTACAATAAATTAACAATGAGTTACAGAGATTAACAATAAAGAATGCTTATTCAAAAGAAATTACAAGTCACAGAAAACAAACGCAGACAAGAGGATTTTTATCCTGGTTCCCCGCAACTCGGGTACGTCCAGTCCCCGACCAATCCGGTACGAGATTTCCACTATCTGCCTTGGCAAATACAAGTACCTAACTTCACTCGTTAGGATTTCCAACCACCTAGACTGGTCTAGGATTTCCAACCCTTGCCTCACAAACCGAGGACTTTCCAACTGGCAACAACTAGACTTGTCTAGTGTTCCAACACAATAAGAGATTTATCCAATACTCTACAATAAGTGATAGAGATTGGTTTATACACCCGATTCTATAGCCAATCAAAAGATAGACAATTTGTGTAGTGGCTTAATAGAATGATAGTCTAGATCACACAAAGATACGAGATAAGTTCTTTGTGATCTAGAGCTTTTTCAAAAATCCTTCAAATAAAATTAGAGAGAATACTAGTAAGGATTTTGAAAAACAATTTAGCCAATAAAAAATAATAGTATGATCTTCAAAAAGAATGAGAAAATATTGCAATATCAAAACAGAAATTAAATTGCCTAGAGAAAAAATTAGAGAGCTTTAATTCAAGAGAGCTTTCACAAATTTGATTTTCAATGTTGTATTTTTTACAAAATATTTCAGCTCTATTTATAGGGAAAAACTGAGATTTGAATAACAAATTTCGTTTAACTTTTGTCCCAAAAATTTCGGAGTAAATTGCTCAAAGGATTTCAAAATTTGAATTTCAAAACGTCTGAAATTTACAGCTGGTAGTCGACTCCCTCATATAAGTAGTCAACTCCCAGAGGGATCTAGGAGATTTTGATCCCTGACAGTTAGTCGACTCCTACTAGTGGTAGTCGACTCCCAGAGGAGTTTTTCCTGCTGTTCGTCTAGTCAAACAAGTAGTTAGCTCCAGGGTGCGTGGAGTTTCACTACGAAAATTATGAAGTGACTAGAAAAGCTCTTGAAAACTATTTTGAAGATAGTTAAAATTATTTTCGAAATCATTTGTGTGTGTGTGTTGTCTATTTGATATGGCTTTAACAAATACCCTAAAAGACACGACACACTCACACTAGACTCTGAACATATCTTCGGAAGTTTTGGTCAACTTGATGAAGTGAAGGCGAGCTTCTCTTTGTGCTTCTCGAGCTTGAACTTCATCACTTGAGTTTAGCCATGTTCATCTTTGTCGTGGAGCGTTGATGCGTGCTTCTTGGAGTATAAGTAGAGCTTCACGAAATCTGCACACTTTAAGTGTAGTGTAGTTAGTACACTAAGCATTCATTTGGTGTGCTCATCATCAAAATAAATTAGGTGGAATTCAATTTCCATCAGAAGTGGCAACACATCACAATGGATTTCGTGACGGGACTACCTCGGAGTCCGAAGCAGAATGACGCGATTTGGGTGATCGTAGACCGATTGACCAAATCCGCACACTTTATTCCCTTCCGAGTAGGGCAGTCTACTGAAACGCTAGCGAGGAGATATATGGAGGTAAATTCTTTTACTCTCCGTTTCTATTTCCTTTTCCTAGTTTAGATAGTGATGTAACGTGAATCTTGCAGGAGATCGTATGACTTCACGGAGTCCCTGTGAATATCGTGTCGGACAGAGACACGAGATTCATGTCTCAGTTTTGGTAGAGTCTGCAGAAGAGTCTGGGTATGGGTCTGAGTTTCAGCACGGCATACCATCCGCAGACAGATGTCCAGTCTGAGAGGACGATTCAGATTTTGGAGGACATGCTGAGGGCGTGCATGTTGGACTTCAAGGGATCTTGGGAGGATCATCTCCATCATGTGGAGTTTGCCTACAATAACAGCTACCAGGCGAGTATTGGTATGGCGCCTTTCGTCGCGCTATATGGGAAGAAATGTCGATCGCCATTGAGCTGGGATGACATTGGAGATCGGGAGCTGTTAGGACTGGAGATGATTGTGGAGGCCGTGGATGTTGTGAGGAACATCCGGGAGAAGCGGAGGATTGCGCAGGACCGTTTCAAGCATTGGGCTGATGCTAAACGGAGGCATTTGGAGTTTCAGCCTGGAGATCATGTCTTTCTGAAGATTTCTCCGAACCACGGAGTTATCCGATTTGGAAAGAGAGGCAAGCTTAGTCCGAGGTACATTGGGCCGTTTGACGTTCTGGAGAGAGTTGGAGCGGTGGCTTATCGCTTGGCGTTGCCACCGTCGCTGGAGGGAGTTCACGACGTATTTCACGTGTCTCAGTTACGTCGATACGTTAGTGATCCGTCCGGAGATCATGGTTCGTCCGGATCTATCTTATGATCAGCAGCCAGTTGAGATTCTGGATTATCGATAGAAGCAGCTGAGGAATAAGACCGTCGACTTGGTTTGAGTGCAGTGGCGCCATGGTTCCCCTGGGGAGTCCACCTGGGAACGTGAGGATGACATGAGAGAGCACTTCCCGCACCTTTTCCCGAGCAGTGCTTGATGTTGATTCCGAGGACGGAATCATTTCTAAGGTGGGGAGGATGTAACGATCGCTTTCCGATCGTACTTTGTTCGTGCACGTGCTTTTGATCGTGCACGTGTTTATTTTAGACTCTGATTGTGTGTAAACACTTTGGTGTGATATGTCGTTGTGAACGTCTCTGAGAGTATTAAATTGTGGCACTAATTTGGAACGACATTTCTCGGGTCGTTCTCCCACGATTTGATCTCATTCGAAGAGACGTTGTGATTTTCACTTTTGACGTGCGACATTTCTATTTTTAGTTTCGTCGCTCGACGTCGAAATTGAGATCCGTCTTCTTAGTTTTCTTTCTCTCGTCGTCCAGATCACCCCAATATTTATTTCACAATTTTTGGAGTTCATTTGACCTATTTTATATTTTTGGCCAAGCTTAAAATATTTTTAAATACCAAGTTTTAAAGTATTTTCGACCCAATATAATTTTTATTAGATTATAACTCCTCAAAATATTTTTGACCCAAATCCTAACTCATTCTTGTCCGCACCCAATCCTTGCGTGGTAGGAGAGGGAGAGATTGAGTTTTTATTGATTTTAAAATCCTAATCCTAATAGAATTAACCCTAGACCAAGTCAACCCACCTACCATATATAAACAACCACTAGGATAACCTATTTTCGCAAGAGAACAAACCCTAGCCGCCCCACAACTCAAAAATCCCACTTACGACGTTCGTCGCAACCAAGCCCCGCAGCTGCCCCGCACGACCGACGAAAACCCACTTTTTCCCTCGGTCTGACCAAGGCTAGCCCCCGCACGGCCGCTCCGCTCCGCATCCAGTCGCCGCTCCGCATCGCCCCCGCCTGACCGAGAGATTCCATCGGTCTGACCAATAGAACGGCCCGCTCCGCATCGCATCCCGCTCCGCTGCAGCTCGCAGCACCCGACCGACGCTCCCCATTGGTCTGACCGACCCGCTCCCCGCACCGCCGCTTCGTTGTAACCCCCGCTCATTGCAACCCCCGCCCCGCAGTGTTTGACCGACAGGTCCCCTCGCAACGGCCCGCTGTGACCGACGACCCGCTTCTCCGCAGCGCTGCGACCGCCGTGCGCTGTGTCTGACCGACAGAATTCCTCGCAGCGGCCTGATCTGACCGAGCGACGTTCGTCGCAACGTTGCAACTTTTGTATCGCTTGCCACCGTGGGCCCCCAAGTTCTCCAGAGGTGTTGTGGGTCCCCCATTGGCCCCTAGCACTACTGTGGGTCCTACCAAGGTGTCTTCTCTTCGTGGATTTGCCGATTACGACGTTGCGATACGTCGTAGCCCGTCGTCGCACGTTCTAGCTTTGGAATCTTGGTTCGTTGATCTGGTTGCTGCCCAGACTTGGCGAGCAAGGAATCTATTCTGGAATCTGGACTAGGAGCGCGTTCTTAAATTCCAACTCCTGGCGTCGCTACCCGACGCCAGTGTAGCTTTCACGCCGTGTTGAGGTAACGTTTTACACTCTTAGGACCCCAAACCACATCCTCTTAATCAAGACTAAAATTGATGTTTTTAAAGTGTTTTAATTCACTAATCAAGATTAATAATATGGGACTGTAGGCCGGTGGACTTGTGCACGTAGGTTATTTGTGACTCTGGACTCTTTGGACGGTGTTTTTCAGACGTTTGACTTGCAGGCAAGTGAAACTTGCCAAACTTTTGCTTAGCGCCATGTTTTAGGCCACTTCGTCGTTTTTAGCGTAAAAGAGACTAGACAGTGAAATGATAGCTGTCTAGACGCAACTTTAAGATCTAGCTTGACAACGAAGCTAGATCTGTCACCCTGCCATGTCATTCATGCATTGTTGCCTGCCACGTTTAAATTCCTTATCTGTACGCACTTAAACTATTATCTGCCATGCATTGCATCTTACATGTCATCCAAGTTGAATGTTGCATTCGTAGCACACGCTACAATACTTGTACTTGCTTGTTCAGGCTAGGCGCACCCCTAGGCCATATTGAAAAACACTTCCTGGCTCGTGATCCAGAAGCGGGCTTCATGTGTTGGTCAAAAGCCAATGCCCGATACACGTGGAGGGGTAGGGATAAACGATCACTTGAGCTTAGGAGTTGGCCCGCGTAGCCACTCTAGCCAAAAGGCGTAATCTCTGTGCACGACGTGTTTACTAGACTTGTCTTGTCCTTGTGAATGTTCTTGCAAAACTTGACATCCATGCCATGATTTAAATGCCATGCTCGTACTTTAATTTACTTGTTGCACTCATGCTATATCTGCCATGTCATTGCATCATGCTAGAACTGCTAGGTTGTTTACCTTTACATTCAGTTTCCGTGCACAAGTCTGTTGTAGACTTGCTGACATGTGCCCCTTGCTCTTTTGGGTGTCACATGTTAGACCCTGAGCCAGAGACCGTAGCTAAGGACGAGGTGTTTGCTGATGCTGAGCCAGAGCCTACGTTTGACGAGGAGTTGGTGGACACCGGTGACCAGTCTTAGAGACTGTTCTGAGTTGCTTGCTTTAGGTTGCTGTTAGTTGTCGGTGTGTAGCACCATTACTTTGTTTTTATACGTTGTACTTTTGTTGGCCATGCTGGGGCCTTTTTAGACTCTTTTCTTTTAGCCTGGTGGCTTTTTCTGCGATGTTGGAACTTATTTTTATGGATATTCTGAGTTGCTTTTGTCTCATTCTCTTTATTATTATCTTTGTTTCGTATCGCAATTGCAAGGACCTGCCATTTAAAGTTTATTGACGCTTATTGGACTTGCAGCTTTATAGCTTCAAGTCTGAGCGGACCTGCTCACGTCTCGCCTCCATATTTTTGGGAAGCGGGGCGTGACAGATGGCTTTTGCAAGCATGCCATCTTTATCTTAACAACAATCCTCTTTTCATCCTGTCTTCAAAGGCAAATCCTTCTCAAAATGGAGGAAGATCACGCGCAGTTGGCTTGATGACCAAGATGTGTTAAAGAACATTAATTTGGATACTCAAGCCCAGAATGATGTGCTCAATTGCATCTTAGTGAAAATTAGAAAGATGATAAAGAATATCGAGACAATGATTGAGATATAAGAGTTTCTCGAATGGAATTTCGGAGAAGTGGAGACTGAGTCTTGCGATGATGAGAGCATCGATGGTAATGAGGTATCTTGTAACTCTCTCATTCAATAATGTAATGATGATATTGCTAGTTATTACGAGTTTTTGATTTCGTATGACTCTCTTAAAGTGAAAAATAAGAAGCTTGAGAAAAATGCACGCACACACACTTCACTATCATCTGAACCTCATAATGTGACACAAACCATTTCTTTGAATCAAGAAAAGATTGCTCTTGATTCACATGTTTTCTTGTTGAGTAAAGAGAATGATTCTCTTAAAACTCAAATTGAGTAAGTGAATTATTTTCACAAATATGTGAAAGAGAGTTTATAAGCCATGCATCACGTTGAACTTCATTTATTGCATACAGAGAAACATGGATTTCTTTGTCAGATTAGTGCATTGAGAGATGAGGTTGCTTCTCTCAAAATTCATTTGAAGAATGTGCACTCGGATAGTGACTCCGTCAATCTTGAGAAAGATTCTCAAATTGATGTTTTGAGAAATGAGACATTTGCTCTTAAATCTCAATGTCTTGAGCTTAGCTCATGGCTATCCAAGAGGGATTTTGACATTTCTTCACTTTTAAAGAAGTAATTTTCCACTCAATTGAGTAAGGACAAGGTTGTGAGATCCACAACTTTGAGCATGACTAAATGTTCGGTTCCGGATTTGCACCCGAAAGTACAAATGTCGTCTTACCGCAAGCACACGGTATATGTATATCAGCGAGCGGGCATCGTATCCACAGGGAGGCGGTGTCACACTACCTATCGATCCTATGTTGGGTTAGGCTTCGATATTTTATTTAGGTGGAGATGGATTATGGAGTGTCGTCATAGTGGTGGATGTGGAATGCGAGGGTGTCACTTGGCAAGGCACATCAAGACACAAAAGAAAACAAAAAGAACAAGGAGAAACGAATGAGGGAAATATCACTATGGTGTCAGGACTTACCGCTAGGGCTTTCGGGTTTGGATAACAGGTTAAGGGTCCCTTCATTGGACGATGGATGAGGGTAGGAGGGTCACATCCGGAGATGGAAACGAGTACTTAACTTTCGCTGTTCCTACTCGTATAACGAATTCCTATGTGAAGCCGTGCTCTTGCAGTCAACTTTATACAGAAATGCGTGCATTAAGCTTGACACTTGTCCCACATCGCAATTATGTATCCACTCTCAAGATCTATGGATTGCGACACCAGGCTATGGTTGGTTCTAGCAATCAGCGTGCTCTCGCAGTCACCGACTAGCAAATTGGGGATTAACGGTCGCCCCGGCTCTCGCGTCACTCTTGTAATCATGAGCCCTAGAGAACGGCCGATAAGCCCAAATCAGATTCGTAGGGATTCTCCCTAGGATACAAAGCTGCCTTCGCGATACCCCGATCCTAAGGCCAATCCCCCAAAACCCTTGATCAAACCTCCATAGGGCAACCCTAGATTCATCTAACTAAGGTTTAACATATCATCCGAACCCTAGAATCCTAGGGTTCATCCCTAATCCTAGCAATAGATCTACTAAATCATGGAGAAATAGATATGGACAATAGAAATTAACATCACAACCATATAAAAGAGAAGCAATGAAAGATTCAACACAAAAAACAAATAAGAAAAGCAAGAGAATGAAGAATAATGAAGAATAATGAAGAATACTTAGTTCATGCAAGATCCGATACAAAATCAGCGAGGAGGGGGCATAGGGCATGGCCGAGCCTCCAAAAAAATGTTTCCTAACCTCCATAACCGAGCCCCCAATCAATAGCTGCTCAATACATATTTATAGCTCTCAAACCCCACCCCAAATAACCCTAATTTGAGTTGAACCCGTGCTTGCTACCAGGTAACTCGGGCTGGCTGCTGTAGGTTGCTCGATCGAGCACAGACACGTGTCTACGGGCTGGCTGCTGTAGGTTACTCGGTCGAGCGCAGACATGTGTCTGCCCAAGCACAGATTCCAGCACAGATTTGCCAACTTGTAGAAATTCTCTAGGGCTCATCCGACCCCCGATTGGTGCATTCTTGGTGACGTTGGAATTGTTATGAAGTCTACTACCTGTGAAAAATATGGAAAGAATACTGTAAAATCCTAAGTGATAGCAGATCTTCAAAGAGTGAAGGAAAGTCCTAAAATCTACACTTTTGGCCATTTCTACTCCGCTCGGCTGAGCGACTTGGGTCGCTCGGCCGAGTAGCTTGGGTCGCTCGCCTGAGCGAATTAAGCGTTGAAATTTCAGAGAGTTGAAGGCACATTTTGGGCTCTTCTGATAGCTGGCTCGGGCGAGCGACTTGGTCGCTCGGTCGAGCGAGCCAAGTTGCTCGCCCGAGCACCCCTTGAGCTCTTGGCCTCTCCTTCAATTGTTCTTTTCCTTCTCCTCTTTCTCTCTTCTCTTCCCTTCTTCTCTACTTCATTGCTCCCCTTCAGCAACATGAGCTCCTCAGATATGACGTCATTGACGCTTCGACATCAGTGTTCGTGCCCTCCTCTCAATATGCTTCGAATTGCTCAATATTTCCTGAAATACAACCAAACGCTACAGATCTTCAAAGAGTGAAGGGAAGTCCTGAAATCTATACTTTTGGCCATTCTACTCTGCTCGGCCGAGCGACTTGGGTCGCTCGGCCGAGCAGCTTGGGTCGCTCGGCCGAGCGGCTTGGGTCGATCGCCTGAGCGATTAAGCGCTGAAATTTCAGAGAGTTAAAGGCATATTTTTTTGGCTCTTCTGATAGCTTGCTCGGGTGAGCGAATTGGTTGCTCAGCCGAGCGAGCTAAGTTGCTCGCCCGAGCACCCCTTGAGCTCTTGGCCTCTCCTTCAATTGTTCTCTTCCTTCTCCTCTTTCTCTCTTCTCTTCCCTTCTTCTCTACTTCATTGCTCCCCTTCAGCAACATGAGCTCCTCAGATATGACGTCCTTGATGCTCCAACATCAGTGTTCGTGCACTCCTCTCTAATATGCTTCGAATTGCTCGATATTTCCTGAAATACAACCAAACGCTCTTAAAATCAAATAGTTTCAATTATCAGCGTAAAAGCGTATAGAATCGGGATCTAAGCGATCATTTTGACGTGTAAACATATTGATGAAATATGGAATATTATGACACATCAAAATCCCCCAAGCTTACCTCTTACTCGTCCTCAAGGTAGAATGTAAGAAGCGACCCCGGGAGAGGAATACAATGGAGAGGTAAGGCGATGGCGTATGATGGAGACAATGTGCTCATTCTTAAAACACAGCGATTACATGAACCCATGGATACAAGAATGCATGAACACACACAAGAACGATTAGAACACAATTTCACGCAAAATACTTAAGTCTCGCTAAAATGAAGATATTGTGGATTCCAATAAATGTAATGAACTCGATAAACAATAAAATGAGAGTAGATCTACATCCTATCATAGTTTATCATGGAATATGCTAAGTTCGCAGTGATGAATCCAATGTCCACAACTCGTTCTCTAAGCAGTATAAATATTTGATGATCAAAAAGTTTCAAACATGCATGATGTTTTCTTAAGCTTCACGGAATGAGTTAGTAAATTCAATTAAGGTAGGGCGTCACCACACTACACTTGCTTCATGATTCCTAGAATCCATCAATCTCTCCATGTCTCTATTCTATATAGAAAGTGGGTAAGGATGTGGGATTTTGGTGTTTTTATATTGTTTTTGGCTATACAATTTTTATTTACATATTTTTCTTTCCTTATATACACAAGATAATTCAATATATACAAGAGGCGGTCTATGCATCCCAGACTAGACGGTCTTAGGGCATTGGGTTACGAAGAACACCTTGGGCCTTTTATTCAGGATATTTGTTTGATTTTTCGTATTATTGGGATTTTTGCAAACTCACGTAAACGTGATGGACTGCAAAGCATGATCAAAGATCATTTATTGGCTAATCACAAAAGAAAAAAGAAAAGCATAGAATCTAGACATGGTTCGGTTTCAGGAATTCTAATCATCACTACTTTGGTTGTCTTGTGGTTATCCTATCTCTTTTGAATTACTAAACATCCATGAATCAATATAATTATCAATCAAATCACGCAAGAGTCAAATAATTTTCAGATTTTTGATTCATTCATTTTTAGCTAAACTGTTTCGAGAATATGGTTTTGAAACTATGGATTCTACTATGAAAAGTATATTAACAATGATACACTAATCAATGAATTAAACTCTAATCTAACAGATATCAGGGTTCATAAAAATAAATCCACGATATTACATGATAAAATGACGCATATGAGACATAAATATAGAAGTGAACATGGTTCATCAGAAAATTTCGAAGCAAAGTGCGCGCACTGTGCACTCCCACAAGCTTAAATTTCACATTGTCCTTAATGTGTGTATGACATGGATAGAGGACAACAGTAAAATAGTGAGTTACATAACAAAATAATATCTCTCCCTCAAGCTATTTCATATGGTGCCCGGTGTAGACAGATGGGCTTAAAAACTAGGGAGAGAGGCAAAGTAAGGATTATAATATGAGGGTGGGCAATAATGGCATATGGGGGTTGGGTACAAAAGATAATTGAGTAACCATCATATGGGGTAAATTTATGAAACTCCTCTAGTTGTCGAGAGGATTTGAGATTATTTAAAGCATAAAATCTATACTTTATCTACACTACAGGATTGACACCACCTGTAGAAAAGGCGGATCCAGTATCGTTGCTAGTGCAGGAAGCTGCTCTAACCGATCCTTCCGTGGCTCTGCTAGCTGTGTGTCTCCACAATCTCGATCAAATTCCAGTAATGTAGCTCCCAACATCTCTCCAAGGACTCCACCTGTACTCTGAAAGAGATAATCCGCATCAATCTGATGCGGATTATTTTCCGCAAAATAAAAGTTTTTCAAAGAAGATCGTCAAAATAAATATGTAAATTAAAAATAGGTTGACGATACTTCCCTGAAAATATATCTCTGCTCCTGTGTACCATGACGGGCAATTCCTTGTCATTCGTTTTGGGTTCTTCAGGTAACTCTGGCGTATGAGTGTGGATCTTATCAGGCGACTCCTCGTCGTGCTCCACGGCAAGTTCCTCAAGTAGTGACATGTCCAAGCGTACCTCTGGTCCATAATTGTATGTGTCCTGCAAAAGGTATGACATGTCAAATATATCTGAATCAAAGTAAATATTGAATGGAATACAAGATTCAGAGATGGAATGTGTAGAAATATCTCCCTGAGTAGGAGCAGTAAGCTCTGGTGGGCGGTCCTCCGCCATAGTGCTTGGTGGAGGCTGCTGCCGGAGCTCATTTAAAGGTGTGCAATACTCGGGCTCTACGTAAATATCGGTATCCTCGTCCCTAATAGTGTACCCCTCAACGGTCTACTCCGGCTCCGCTAGCACGGCCTCCTCAGCATGGACTGCCTTGACCTCCTCCTTAGTAGGTGAAGGTGACACTATGGCCTCAGGCATCTCCTCTACGGTATACAAGTGTATCCTTTCACCCTCAACTCGAGCGTGGACACCATCATCAATGATACCTACAGAATAGATGTGAAGAGTAATAAAATTGTGAAATTTACGCTCAGAACCTGCGACTAGTGTCATTGGACTGGTGGACCAAACTTCGTCCACAAAGCTACTCAATAAGCCCAAGAATGTGTCCTCGTTCTCTCCCTCAGGCTCATAAGATGGAAGAGTCGTGCTGGTATCATTGACCACCTGTTGCAGTTGGTTAAGGGTTTCCTCCAGCTGGGTGTGGGTTTCCTAATATTGAAATTGAAGAGTCACCCTGCTCTCCTCTATCTGTGCGAGTGCCAAATTGATGGGATGGTCTGGACTCAAGAGACAAACACGGCTTTCGTAAGGTGTATGTCCTTTCGCGACACAAGACTCACAGTAGGCATAGCACTCTGAGTAGTGGTCATATCCATCCATCTGATAGTATGAGTCCTACAGATAATATCTGTATTCTTCCAATGGAGCCTCATACTTTGCCGAATAATATTCGCCTGAATGATCCCAAAATTGTTCCATTGTACCTGAATATTTAAAACAAGCAACCTGGAAATGATATCAGTGGTACATGGAGATAAAGATAATAATAAAGCGGGTGGTAGGGAAAATCTCTTTTTGTTTCTTTTTATAAATTTTTGTTTTTATTCGAAGTCTAACAACCTAATTGTGATAAATAGATAGTATGGTGGAATGCCTCCCCGGCAACAGCGCCAAAAACTTGTTCGGTTCCGGATTTGCACCCGGAAGTACGAATGTCATCTTACCGCAAGCGCACGGTATATGTATATCGGTGAGCGGGTACCGTATCCACAGTGAGGCATTGTCACACTACCTATCGATCCTAGGTTGGGTTAGGCTTCGCTATTTTATTTAGGTGGAGATAAATTATAGAGTGTCATAATGGTGGTGGATGTGGAATGCGAGGGTGTCACTTGGCAAGGCACATCAAGACACAAAAGAAAACAAAAAGAACAATGAGAAACGAATGAGGAAAATATTACTTGGGTATCAGGAATCCCCGCTAGGGCTTTCGGGTTTGGATAACAGGTTAAGGGTCCCTTCGTTGGACGATGGATGAGGGTAGGAGTGTCACATCTGGAGATGGAAACGAGTACTTAGCTTTCGTTATTCCTACTTGTCTAACACATTCCTATGCGAAGCCGTGCTCTCATCAACTTTGCACGAAAATGCGTGCATTAAGCTTAACACTCGGTCATGTC
Organism: Scilla litardierei; assembly: GCA_030789695.1. Lineage (NCBI taxonomy): Eukaryota > Viridiplantae > Streptophyta > Magnoliopsida > Asparagales > Asparagaceae > Scilla > Scilla litardierei. The sequence goes on along the minus strand of CM061142.1, from coordinate 83,912,056 downwards.
TCGCAATTCTGTATCCACTCTCATGTTCTATGGATTGCGACGCCACACTATAGTTGGTTCTAGCAATCGGCGTGCTCTAGCAGTCACCAACTAGCGGAATGGGGATTAGCAGTCCCCACGTCTCTCATGTTACTCTCGTAATCATGAGCCCCAGAGAACAGCCGCTAAGCCCAAATCGGATTCGTGGGGATTCTCCCCAGGATACGGAGCCGCCTTCGCGATACCCCTATCCTAAGGCCAATCCCCCAAACCCCTTGATCAAACCTCCATAGGGCAACCATAGATTCATCCAACTAAGGTTTAACCTATCATCCAAACCCTAGAATCCTAAGGTTCATTCCTAATCGCAGCAATAGATCTACTCAATCATGGGGAAATAGATAGGAACAATAGGAATTAACATCACAACCATATAAAAGAGAAGCAATGAAAGATTCAACACCAAAAACAAATAAGAAAAGCAAGAGAATGAAGATTAATGAAGAATACTTAGCTCATGCAAGATCTGATACAAAATCAGCGATGAGGGGGGCCTAGGGCATGGTCTAGCCTCCGAAGAAATGTTTCCTAACCACCAAAAACGAGCCTCCAATAAATAGCTACCCAATACATATTTATAGCCCTCAACCCCCCCAATAACCCTAATTTGAGTTGAACCCGTGCTTGCTGCCAGGTAGCTCGGGCTGGCTGTTGCAGGTCGCTTCGCCGAGCGCAGTCACGTGTTTGCCCGATCATAGATTCCAGCACAGATTCACCAATTTGCAGAAATTCCCAAGGGCTCATCCGACCTCCGATTGGCACGTTCTTGGTGGCGTTGGAATCGTTATGAAGTCTACTACATGGAAGAAAAATATGGGAAAAATACTGTAAAATCCCAAGTGATATAAGATCTTAAAAGAGTGAACGAATGTCTTGAAATCTGCACTTTTGGTCATTTCTACTGCAAGCGACTTGGGTCGCTCGCCCGAGCGAATTAAGCGCTGAAATTTCAGAGAGTTGAAGGCGCATTTTTGGGCTCTTTTGATAGCTGGCTCGAGCGAGTGGCTTGGTCGCTCGACCAAGCGAGCCAAGTTGCTCATCCAAGCACCCCTTGAGCTCTTAGCCTCTCCTTCAATTGTTCTCTTCCTTCTCCTCTTTCTCTTTTCTCTTCTCTTCTTCTCTCCTTCATTGCTCCACTCCAATAATATGAGCTCCTCAGATATGACGCCATTGATGCTCCAGCATCGGTGTTCGTGCCCTCCTCTCCATTATGCTTCTAATTGCTCGATATTCCCTGAAATGCAATCAAACACTCTTAAAGTCAAATAGTTCCAATTATTAGCGTAAAAGCGTTTAAAATCGGGATTCAAGCAATCATTTTGACGTGTAAACATGTAGATAAAATGTGGAATATTATGACACATCACGAAATAAGCTCTTTGCCTTGAAGCACCCAAAACAAATTTGTGGGGGTGCCTTCTAAGGAGTTACTCACATCCAAACCCTCCATTGGGATGAAATCGATGAAGATTATCAAGCCAAAAAGGAATCATGCATTTTTATTCCGCATATGCGGTTATTAAAAAGCCCGTTCAAAATCATATGCTTGTGAATGCTTCTTCTTTTGTTGATATGCATGATGTGTCACTCATAGGAATAATCTACATTGTTTGCATGCTAGAATTAAACCCGCTCTTTCTTTGCATGCTACTCATGATCTTATGCATTGTAGAAACGTTTCTTGTGTAATGCTATAAATGCTAACTCACATGTTTCACATACGGGGCACCCTATTGTTTATGCTCCACCTCATAAGCGTGCACTCCTACCTCATATTTATGCCCCCTTCACGACCTCTCCTTAGGAAACCCAAGACATTTTCTCTTTGGATTCCTAAGAATGTTTCTCGGTATGATATGAACACATATATAGACTCGTAAATGTTATATTTTCATGCGACTATATACAGAACCAAACTCCATGTTTGTTTGGTTTCCCCTTGCTAGCACTCACACATTATATTCATTGCTTGGGTACCATGTTTTGTATGCTTACTTATTGTACCCAATTTTAGTGTGAGATTGTCCAAAGCTCCCAATTTTGCATATATTATATGATTTAGGGGGTATGGAACTTTTTGCTTGCTAGCATCTATTTTTCCATTCATCTTCCTTATTATAAGTCATTTACATTATGTTTGTGCATATGAGCAGGTTATTTCTCCAACCCTTGGATTTTATCAATTTGGCACCTTCCCATCTTTTTGATATGCCAAAGGGGGAAAATAGTGGTTATGTAAAAATATATATCATATGCCTTTATGCATATTCTTTATTGGTATTATTTTTACTTACACACACCCATCAATATGTGTTATGTTTTAATTATTTATTTTGTGCTCATATGCATATTGATATGGTGTTTGTTGTCGCACACATTGTATTTCAATGATCATGTTATATTTTTACATAATGTTTTGTCATCTTCAAAAGGGGGAGGATGTTGATTCTTGAGTTCAGGACCAATGTTGTCTTGATGATGATTAACATTATGCTTTGAGCTCTTCGAATGCAGCTAAGTATTGGAAACTGAAGCGTAGCCATCGAGTCGTGCTGACCGAGTAGTGGCTCTACTCGGTCCAAGTGATACATGTATCTTCAGCCTTGGAGCTCTAATTCTGGGCGCAGCAGCTCGGCCCGAGTGGATAGTTCCACTCGACCGAGCTGACTGGAAATCAGAACATATCTTATTTGAGCTTCCTTTCTCCTTCTCTTCTCTTCTCTTTTCCTCCCCCAATCTTCTTCTCCACCTCGTCAATTACCTAGTGGACCTTGCCATTGATGCTCCGACTAGCTTGGATGTGTCCATGTCTCATAATTGCTCCAAATCACTCCAAAGTTCCTAAAAATCCACAAATCTCTGTGAAAATCGAATATATCGTGAAAAGCGGGATAATATATAGAAAAGTGAACTTTGGATGATGAAAATTATCACGACCCGCTTCCCTAAAATGGAGGCGGGGCGTGACAAGGCCTGCTTAGGCTTGGAGCTGTGAGGCTCCATCCTGTAAAGCGTCTGGAATAAACACGCAGATCCCTGTAATGTGACACGGAACAAAAACAAGAATAATAGAAGAGACAATTATAATAAATTATGAATCTCATGATCCAGATAATATTTCAACAACCAGAAAAGCCACCAGGCTACAAAGAGTCCAAAAGAAAAGGCCCATCATGGCCAACAATGAAAGAAACAACAAAAAGGTGCTACTCACCGACAAGCTAACAACAGACTAACAAAGAGAAAAAACGAAGGAATCACTAGGACTGGTCACCGGTGTCCTCGTACTCAGAGTCAGTAACGGAATCAGGCACGAACTCCACGAACTCGTAGTCCCTAGCTACAGTCTCTGGCTAAGCAACTAACATGCGACACCCAAAGAGAAGGGGCACATGTCAGCAAAGTCTACAAGACTTTGTGCAAGGAAACAAAAAGGAAGGTAAAAGTGACCTGGCAATTCTAAGGTATGCTTGACATGGCATATATATAAGAGGTGCAGCAAATAAGTAAAAACAGCAAGTATGACATGGAAACATGGACATGACACAGAAACAAGTATACATTCACAAGGACAAGTACAAGTATTGTAAGCACGTCATGCACAGAGATTCCGCCCTTTGGCTAGAGAGGCTGTACGGGCCAACTCTTACGCTCAAGTGACCATTTATCCCTAACCCTCCACGTGTATCGAGCCAGGGCCTTACCCCCGAACATGGAACGCTCGCTTCTAGATCACGAGCCAGGAAGTGTTTAAACAAGTATGGCATAGGGTTATGCCCGCATAGCAGGTGCCTAGCCGGAAACACGGAAACACGGATTGTACAAGTATTTGGTAGCGTGTGCTACGATGCAACATACAAATCAAATGGCATGTAAAGAATGTGATGCATGGCAGATATTCAATTAAAATGCGTACCATTAAAGAAATTAAACGTGACAGGCAAATGCATGACATGACATGGCAAACGGCAATTCTAGCTTCGTTGTCAAGCTAGGATTTGAAATTCGCGCCTAGACCGCTATCATTTCACGGTCTAGTCTTTTTCACGCTAGAAACAAAGAATGGCCTAAGGCATGGCCTAAAACAAGTTTGGCAAGTTTCAATTTCCTGGTACCGAGGTTGTTGATCGATGAGTCTCAAAATCACTACTCTACGGGAAATGGGTTCGCTGTTTTGGCAAAACAGAAAATTAGAATTGAAAGATCTAATCCGGATTTGTATTGGAATCCTACAACGTCTAGCAATCCCTTTTTATTAGGTTTTCTAAATTATAGTGTGGGTTATGGAAGATTAAAGGACAGATCACTAACCGTATATGAAGCGGAAGAACGACGATCAAGACGCCTACGAATCTGCAGGTAGGAGAAGATCTCGACGTATCCGGGTTGCTGTCGCTAAATCGGATCTAGCACGGCAACGGAATGAGCGATCTCGGAACTACGGTTGAAGGGAACTCCTCACAGCTGAGATACAATAGATCTGGAGAAGGGAGGATGAATGGGAAAAACTGGCGCAAGAGAGAATTTGGGGGTTTTAGGGTCGGTCGGCGGCCTACGGGGTGGTGCCGGCGCAATGGGAGGTGAGAGAGAGCACGGGAGGATGAGGGAAGGCAAGAGGAAGGTTGGGGGATGATTGGGGAAGAGAATCAGCTAAGAAAAGTGAAGAAAGAAATGAAAATGTATGGGGTTTAAATAGAAAGTAATAGCGGCGGCTACAACTTAACCTAGGGTTCCTGGGACAACCAGTCGGTCAGTGAAGAGTCGTCGACCGACTAGTTTGGGAACTAGTCGGTCGGTCGTTCAACTGAAACCGACTAAAGGTAAACAGTGAACATGGTCTGTACAGGGTAGGCATATTTAGTCGGTCTGTGAAGGCTCGTCAACCGACTAGTTTGGGAACTAGTCGGTCGGTGAACGTTCATGAACCGACTAAAGGTCGAATAAGATAGACAATGAGTACTGACAGTTAGTCGGTCTGAGAAGAAACTCTAACCGACTAGTTTCTTAACTAGTCGGTCGATAGTCGTTCTTTGACCGACTAACTGTAATCAATAACTCGGTAGACAAAAAGGAACTCTGTGCAAGTCGGTCTGAGAACAAGTTCTGACCGACTAGTTTCACAACTAGTCGGTCGATAAATATGCTTAGACCGACTAGGAGTAAACAGTAACTCAATTGAAACATATAAGATGAACTAGTCGGTCTGAGAAGAGTTACCGACCGACTAGATTGCGATCTAGTCGGTTGGTTCCCCTTCTTGAACCAACTAAGATGCATGGAAAGTGCCGAATTGAAGCGTGAAGCTTCGAGAAGATTCCTACGGCTTCTAGGATCCCTCTAGCTGTAAGATACGGTCAAGATGGAGCTCATCAAGGAAGAATATCAGAAAGAACTGAAGAAAAATGTCCAACAGAGGAAAACACACAAAGGAGAGAACAACCAATATATATATATATATAGCCAAAACATAGATGAAAACCGGTCTTTACATCCTACCCACCTTAAGAAAATTCCGCCCTCGGAATTTCTTAATACTCACGTGTCAGGGAACAAAAGTGGGTATCACTCTCTCATCTCATCCTCTCTCTCCTAAGTAGACTCTCCTGGCGAGCCGTGTTCCCACATCACCCTACCAAGATCAACTGTCTTGTTCCGGAGTGACTTCTGACGCCTGTCCAAAATCTGCACTGGCTGCTGGTCAAACGTCAGATCGGGGCGAACGGTGATCTCCGAGAAATCCACAGCATGAGATGGATCGCTGATGTACCGAGGAAGCTGCGACACATGGAAGACATCGTGAACTCCTTCCAAAGATGGTGGCAAGGCTAAGCGGTAGGCTACATCGCCAACTCTCTCCAGAATGTCAAACGGTCCAATGTATCTCGGGCTCAGCTTCCCTCGCTTCCCAAAGCGAATCACTCCTCGATTCGGGGAAATCTTCAGGAACACATGGTCACCTGGCTGAAACTCCAAGGGACGCCATTTAGCATCAGCCCAATGGTTGAAACGGTCCTGAGCAATACTCAGCTTCTCCCGTATGTTCCTCACAACATCCACCGCCTCCACGATCATCCCAGGTCCTAACAGCTCACTGTCTCCAATGTCATCCCAGCTCAGTGGCGATAGACATTTCTTCCCATATAGCACGGCGAAAGGTGCCATGCTAATACTCGCCTGGTAGCTGTTATTGTAGGCAAACTCCACATGATGGAGATGATCCTCCCAAGATCCCGTGAAGTCCAACATGGACGCCCTCAGCATGTCCTCCAAGATCTAAATCGTCCTCTCGGACTGGCCATCGGTCTGCGGGTGGTACACCGTGCTGAAACTCAGACTCGTACCCAAGCTCTTCTGTAGACTCTGCCAGAACTAAGACGTGAACTCGTGTCTCTGTCCGACATGATACTCACAGGGACTCCGTGAAGTCGTACGATCTCCTGCACGATTAACGTTACATCACTATCTAACTAGGGAAAGGAAATAGAAATGGAATGTAAAGGGGTTTACCTCCATATATCTCCTCGCTAGCGTCTCAGTGGACTATTCTACTCGGAAAGGAATAAAGTGCGCGGATTTGGTTAATCGTTCTACGATCACCCAAATCACGTCATTCTGCTTCGGACTCCGAGGTAGTCTAGTCACGAAATCCATAGTGATGTGTTGCCACTTCCACTCCGGAATCAGAAGCGGTTGTAGCAACCCTGCCGTACGCTGATGCTCCGCCTTTACCTGCTGGCAAACCAGACACTTGGCTGCACTCCGAGCCACGCTCCTCTTCATTCCATGCCACCAATAGTTCAGGCGAAGATCCTTATACATCTTGGTACCACCAGGATGCACAGAATACGGCGAACTGTGTGCCTCAACCAACAACTCCTCTCTGATATCTCCAGCTGGCACACACAACCTGGCTCCAAACCTCAGCGAACCATCCTCATGAATCAAGAAGTCAGTCTACAGACCGGCTTCCACCTGCTCCCGAATCTTCACCAGCTTAGCATCACCAGCCTGTCCAGCCTTATTCCTATCCATGATCGTCGACTGTATCTGCATACACATCAACGAAGAGGCCTCTCCAGGAAGAAGAATCTCAATACCAGACTCGCAAAAATCTTGCTGCAATCTCCACTGCGAAGTCAACAACATCACCACTGGAAGCCTACTCAGCGCATCTGGGACCACATTCACCTTGCCAGGGTGGTACTGCAGATCGATCTCATAACCAGCCATGAGCTCCAAACACCGACGCTGTCGCATGATGAGCTCCTTCTGAGTGAAAATGTACTTCATGCTTTTGTGATCGGTGAAGATCTTCACCCTCTCACTCAGCAGGAAGTGCCTCCAAATGTTCAGTTCAAACACGACTGCTGCCAACTCCAAGTCATGCATCGGGTAATTCTTATCATGAGTCTTGAGCTGACGTGAAGCATACGCTACCACGTGCCCATGCTGATGCAACACACATCCGAGACCCTTGCCAGAAGCATCACAAAAGATCTCGAATCCTCCACTCCGATCAGGCACAGCAAGAACAGGGGCGGTCGTCAGCCTCTCCTTCAGAACACCAAAAGCCTCCTCACACCCATTAGACCAAACAAATGGTACATCCTTCTGTGTCAGTCTGGTCATCGGCTCGGCAATACGGGAGAAGTCCTTAATGAACCTTCGGTAATAACCTGCAAACCTGAGGAAACTCCGGATCTCAGACGCTGACTGCGGAATATGCCATTCCCTAATAGTCTTGATCTTCTCGGGGTCCATCGAAATACCATCTCCCGCCACCACATGCCCGAGAAAAGAAACTCTGTCCAGCCAAAACTCGCACTTGGAATAATTAGCATACAACCGATGCTTCCTCAAGATCTTCAGCACTGTCCTCAAGTGCGATGCATGCTCCTCTTCTGACTTTGAGTAGATCTGAATGTCGTCAATGAAGATAATGACAAACTTGTCTAAAAAGTCATAGAAGATCAGATTCATCAGATTCATAAATATGGCGGGTGCGTTGGTTACACCGAAAGGCATAACCACGAACTCGTAGTGTCCATACTTCGTCCTGAATGCTGTCTTCGGAACATCTTCCTTCCTCACCTTCAGCTGATGATAGCCACTTCTCAGATCCAACTTAGAGAATACCCTCGATCCTCCAAGCTGATCAAAGATGTCATCAATACGAGGCAATGGATATCGATTCTTGACGGTCACCGCATTCAACTCCCGGTAGTCCACGCACATGCGACACGAACCGTCCTTCTTCTTCACCAGCAAGACCGGTGCTTCCCACGGAGACACACTGGGATGAATGTAACCTTTCTGAAGAAGTTCGTCCAGCTGCTTCTGCAATTCTTCCAATTCTGCTGGTGCCATGCGATAGGGCGCCTTCGAAATAGGTTGCGCTCCTGGAATAAGATCGATCGAAAACTCGAGAGCTCGATCGGGCGGCAATCCAGACATCTCCTCGGGGAAGACATCGTCGAAGTCACGCACTACCGTTGGTCTACACTACTCCATCTGCATAGCAACGATCTCCACCGGTTTGGCCTGAAACCTGACCGGACCAAGCGAACTGCTACCACGGCTGAACTCGAACACCGGATGGCCTGGAATCTCGAACACCACCTTCTTCTTCTGGCAATCAATCGTGGCGTAGAAACTTCCAAGCCAGTCCATCCCAAGGACGGCATCATAGTTGATGATGTCGTGGACGATGAAATCGACGTAGAGCTCATGTCCACAGACCACCAAAGGGCAAGAATTGCAACCACGATGCACCGAGATCATGCCATTTCCTGTAACGACATCACAACTCTTGGGAAGAGGGGAAGTCGACAAGGAATGCTTCTCCACGAAGCTCCGGGAAATAATGCACATCGATGCACCAGAGTCGAAGAGGACTCGTGCAGGAAAGGTGCAAACCAAGATCACACCTAACAAGCAATCTAATAATCAAACCCTATTCTAACAAACATAACAAGCAGCCAAACAAATTCCAACAAACAAGACTAACTAAGAAAAGAACAACTAGGCTGAGGGTTACCTGTAATAACCTCATCCTCAGTCTCAGCCTCAACTGCAGTCATCAGAAAAGCCTGCCTCCTCGGCTGAACAGCCTGCTGAAAAGCCTGCCGCTGCGGAACGAGAGGCGCTCCACGTCCAGCAGGTACAGGTGCCATCTGCTGCAACGGCTGAGCTGCAGCTGGTCCCTTCCAAGGCTGCTTGGACTTCGGGCAGTCCCTCATGATATGCGTAGGATCACCACAAACCAAGCACTGTCCCAACATCTTCCGGCATTGATTCTTGACATGGCTAGTCTTGCCACAGAAATGACAAGTCTTCTGAGTAGGAGGTCCTCCTGGCCTCTTGAACTGTATCGGCTGATTGGGCCTGAACCCTGGTCTCATCACTGCCCTGGCCTGCTCCACAGGCCTCTGCCCAGCTCCAGAAGCACATCCTCTCTTCTGGTTCACAATCAACTCCTGCCTCTTCGATGCAATCAGGACCTTCTGATAGGACTTCGAATCAGAAGAAGACATAAAGCTCTGAAGATCCAAAGAGAGCCCCTGCAGAAACCTCTGGGCCCTCTCATCAGCATCCTGCACCATCTTTGGTGCGAAACTACTTAGCCTGGTGAACTCCTGGTGGTACTGGTCCATCGTCGAGCTCCCCTGCTTCAGGTCAATGAAGCGCTGCGCCATCTCCCTCCTGGCAGCCTTCGAAAAGTACTCCTCATCAAATCTGGACTTGTAAGTAGTCCAAGATATCGGCTCCTCCAGTATCTCCTCCTCAGCATCCCACCAGTTCCGAGCATTATCTTTAAGCTGTCTCTTCGCCAAGTCAACCCATCCAGCCGGGTCGACCTTCGACATTTTCAGGTTGTCATCTATATTCCTGGTCCACTCGTCAGCAGCTAGAGGTCCTTCGGTCCCATCAAAGTAAGTGGGGCCCAGCTCCCGAAACTGCTTTGCTCTTGGCTCGAAGTGAGGGACATTCTGGACTGGCTACGCTGCTCGAGCAGGCGGAACATTCCGGGCATTCTGCAGCATCCCCTGCTGCACCTGCATCATCTGATGCACATCCACATAATCTCCCCGTTGGTGGGCTCTCGGTCCGGCTCCTCGACACGAGGGGGCACACCACCACCAGCATGGGTATTCCGTCTCCCTGCCATCTAATGACACAGAAAAACGAAATAAAATCAGACTCTCAGCCTATGACTCGGGTGTCGAAATTGTTTATCGGAAATTCTATAATTCTTATCGTTGTTCCGGTTAAGTCACAGTTACAGAGTGACCTGCATGGGCCACCAACAAAACCTTTCACGACCCGCTTCCCTAAAATGGAGGCGAGGCATGACGAGGCCCGCTCAGGCTTGGAGCTGTGAGGCTCAATCCTGTAAAGCGTCTGGAATAAACACGTAGATCCCTGTAATGTGACACGGAACAAAAACAAGAATAATAGAAGAGACAATTATAATAAATTATGAATCTCATGGTCCAGATAATATTTCAACAACCAGAAAAGCCACCAGGCTACAAAGAGTCCAAAAGAAAAGGCCCAGTATGGCCAACAATGAAAGCAACAACAAAAAGGTGCTACTCACCGACAAGCTAACAACAGACTAACAAAGAGAAAAGACGAAGGAATCACTAGGACTGGTCACCGGTGTCCTCATACTCAGAGTCAGCAACGGAATCAGGCACGAACTCCACGAACTCGTAGTCCCCAGCTACAGTCTCTGGCTCAGTAACTAACATGCGACACCCAAAGAGAAGGGGCACATGTCAGCAAAGTCTACAAGACTTTGTGCAATGAAACATAAAAGGAAGGTAAAAGCGACCTGGCAATTCTAAGGTATGCATGACATGGCATATATATAAGAGGTGCAGCAAATAAGTAAAAACAGCAAGTATGACATGGAAACATGGACATGACACGGAAACAAGTATACATTCGCAAGGACAAGTACAAGTATTGTAAGCACGTCGTGCACAGAGATTCCCCCCTTTGGCTAGAGAGGCTGTACGGGCCAACTCTTACGCTCAAGTGACCGTTTATCCCTACCCATCCACGTGTATCGAGCTAGGGCCTTACCCCTGAACATGGAACGCTCTCTTCTGGATCACGAGCCAGGAAGTGTTTTAACAAGAATGGCGTAGGGTTATGCCCGCATAGTAGGCGTCTAGCCGAAAACACGGAAACACGGATTGTACAAGTATTTGGTAGCGTGTGCTATGATGCAACATACAAATCAAATGGCATGTAAAAAATGCGATGCATGGCAGATATTCAATTAAAATGCGTACCATTAAAGAAATTAAACGTGACATGAAAATGCATGACATGACATGGCAAACGGCAATTCTAGCTTCGTTGTCAAGCTAGGATTTGAAATTCGTGCCTAGACCGCTATCATTTCACAGTCTAGTCTCTTTCACGCTAGAAACAAAGAATGGCCTAAGGCATGGCCTAAAACAAGTTTGGCAAGTTTCAATTGCCTGGTACCGAGGTTGTTGATCGACGAGTCTCAAAATCGCTACTCTACTGGAAATGGGTTCGCTGTTTTGGCAAAACAGAAAATTAGAATTGAAAGATCTAATCCGGATTTGTATTGGAATCCTACAACGTCTAGCAATCCATTTTTATTAGGTTTTCTAAATTATAGTGTGGGTTATGGAAGATTAAAGTACAGATCACTAACTGTATATGAAGCGGAAGAACGACGATCAAGACGCCTACGAATCTGCAGGTAGGAGAAGATCTCGACGTATCCGGGTTGCTGTCGCTAAATCGGATCTAGCACGGCAACAGAATGAGCGATCTCGGAACTACGGTTGAAGGGAACTCCTCACAGCTGAGATACAATGAGTACTGATAGTTAGTCGGTCTGAGAAGAAACTCTAACCGAATAGTTTCTCAACTAGTCGGTTGATAGTCGTTCTTTGACCGACTAACTGTAATCAGTAACTCGGCAGACAAAAAGGAACTCCGTACAAGTCAGTCTGAGAACAAGTTCTGACCGACTAGTTTCACAACTAGTCGGTCGATGAATATGCTTAAACCGACTAGGAGTAAACAGTAACTCAGTTGAAACATATAAGATGAACTAGTCGGTCTGAGAAGAGTTGCCGACCGACTAGATTGCGATCTAGTCGGTTGGTTCCCCTCCTTGAACCAACTAAGATGCACGGAAAGTTCCGATTGAAGCGCGAAGCTTCGGGAAGATTCCTACGGCTTCTAGGATCACTCTAGCTCTAAGATACGGTCAAGATGGAGCTCATCAAGGAAGAAGATCAGAAAGAACTGAAGAAAAACGTCCAACCGAGGAAAAACACAAAGGAGAGAACAACATATATATATATATATATATATATATATATATATATATATATATATATATATATATATATATATATATATATATATATATATATATAGGGTAAAGTGTTCCTAGGGTGACTCCTTAGATTAAATCTAAGGAGTCGCCCCCATTTTCTCCCATCTCCCACAATTTTTTTTGAAATTTTTTTTCATAGCATTGTTGGTCACATCATGGATGATCAACATATCAAAAATCAAGTCATTCCAATACTTTAAAAGCCCCCATCCATCCCTTGCAACTTCAACGGTCTAAAAACGTGCTGAAAAACACATAAAGTTGCAAGGGGTAGATGGGGGTTCAAAAAGTATTGGAATGACTTGGTTTTTGGTATGTTGATCATCCATGAGGTGAACAACAACCCCAAGAAAAAAAATTTCAAAAAAAATTGTGGGAGATGGGAGAAAATGGGGGCGACTCCTTAGATTTAATCTAAGGAGTCACCCTAGGAACACTTTACCCATATATATATATATATATATATATATATATATATATATATATATATATATATATATATATATATATATATATATATATATATATATAAGATACGGTCACGATGGAGCTCATCAAGGAAGAAGATCAGAAAGAACTGAAGAAAAACGTCCAACCGAGGAAAAACACAAAGGAGAGAACAACATATATATATATATATATATATATATATATATATATATATATATATATATATCCAAAACATAGATGAAAACCGGTAATTGCAAAAATGCTATGAAAATGTGCGATAAACGTATGGAAAATAAGGGCACATCACTGCCAGAGTTAATTAGGGGCTAAATTAGGCTTTTGGGAATCTATAAAAGCCTTTCTTCCCCATTTACAAAGAACAGCTTTTATTCCTTCTTTTTCAGAGCTTTTTTGAGAATATTCAGGTGTACCCTTCAATTGATTTATGTTATCTTTAGTTAATTCTTTTTGTTGTTTATGGTTTAGATTACTCTTTTGATAATAGAATTTTTTCTCTTTGTGTTTGCATTTGTGGATTGATTATTATTGAGTTTATATCTTGAATCAATGGCCATGATGATTGAATCCATGCTATTGATTGCATCCTCTAACATGGGTAGTGAGTAGTTTCTTATCTAGACCAATGGGTTGAACCCCATTAAAATTGGGTCATGGGTTAGAGGAATAGATTAATCAATTGTTGGTTAATTTCCGATTTGGGGTATATTAGGATGCTAATTGTCATTGTAAATCGCTCTCCTCCATTGTGGATAATTAGATTGGCCACCGACAAGAGTCGGAACCAATCTAGCGTTTTCGATCCTACAATGACACATACTATTGGTGTGACCGGCGAGAATTGGGTGCTGATTAGAGCCCTTCTAATGTAGGTCCAAATCCCCTACCACAAGAGTGGCGTGGAGGAAGATTGAGGACATTCGTCAGACATAATTCACCTAACATATGTTGATGTATTAGCAAGAGTCGACATCGATATAGGTTAGGGTAGTCCTATCATAGCGTCATGAGAGCTGGGGTATGAATTACATAAGGGACTATCCTATCATGCACCACGAAAGTGGAGGATATGAGAACGCCCTTAGGTAAGACGACCTCTCCTGAATCTCAATGAATCCAACAATCAATTAATTTACAATCGAAGCTTAACCCAAGTTCAATGGTGGGGATATCATAAACCCTAGAGCTTTTATTATCTGATTTTATCCCTATCTCTCATCCTAATCCACCATTCGATCGTGTAGATTTCGAACGAAGAAAGAAATCAATATCCAATGAATGCCTCCCTATGTTCGACCCGTATAGCGTTACACGACACCGTGCGCTTGCGGTATAAATTATTAAAGCATTCACGATCACGAATAATGACCCGAGCAGCAATGATCATGATGAATGGGAAGCGACGAGGCAATCTCTACAACTTGGATGGTTCGGTCGTAGCTGGCATAACAACTCTGACCCATAAGGTCGATCGAGATGAATCATTATTGTGGCACAAATAATATACCCGATGAGTACGGGATCATATTCACAGAGACGGAACTAATCTGCAAATTCAAACAAAGAGTCAGAGCGTGTAAAGAAATGATGAGGGTTCTAACCACCCTTCGGGGGTGAAAAGTTGTTTGGAAAGGTAAATTGTCTAGATACCATATGATAAGGGTAATGTCCTAGATTTGGATGCAAGGGAAATAAAGAGTGCGGGTTTTTAGGATATCAATAGGATTTCTTGATTGCTTTGCTAAATGTTAATTCCAAGATACCTCAGACACACATCCATGTCAAGGCATGTGGACTGGAAAATGAATTAGTTAATCACACGTTGGGGTGCACCAAAGATAATCGCTAAATGGGTTCTTCCCATAATTAAAGCTCATGAATCAACTCTCACATCCATTTCAAGGTATGTGAGAGTGGTGCATATAGGTTGTGTTGCACATCACACAACCACCGTTCTACGGCCCCTTTCAGGTAATGCACAATTCAATAAACAGGTTACAACCCAATTAACCATATGGGTTATTGGGTGAATTAAACTTCAAAACTATACAACATGCATTAAGGGGTTTTGCATCCAATTCAAGGTATGTAATATCCATTAAACACATAGGTGCGACCATTGCGATGCACCACCGTTCTTCAGCTCCTCTATGGATAGTGTTAAATCCAATAAAATATAAGCTTAATTCACCTAACAACATAGATTAACAAGGGATGCTGGAAATTAACATTAGCAAGGCAATCAAAATATCCTACATCAATCCATAACACCCACACAATAGATTTAGCCTAACATATTAAGCACATGGAAAGCATTCATTGAAATAGACATTGTTTCAATACAAAAGTTAGAGCAATTGAATAAGAGTAAGAGAGTTGGGAATTTGTCATCAAATACAAATTTCTTCAATCTCCAATCAATCTCAGCAACCAGTGAAAACAAAATCAAACTCTCAAGATTTACAAAAACCCTATCACCCTCTTGGGGAAGAAGATGACCTAAAATAGCAAAGTATTTTTAGCTATCCTAATTACGACAGAATATTAGAGTTTTATACCCCCTAGGGGTTACATCTCATCCATCCAAAATCACATCCAAGGGCTCACATCAAACAGAGAGACGGGTTAAGAAAAACTCATTTCTCGCAACTCAAATTCTGGCCGAGAAATCTTGCATAGGCGCCTGTCAACCAACGGCCAGGCGCCTGATGACATGCGCCTGTTTTTGGTTAGGCAGGAACCTATGTAGCAATTGCAAAACATGCGAAGGCTCCAGGTAGAGAAATCCCCATCAGGCGCATGCCGACCAAGGGTCAGGCACCTGACGACATGCGCCTATAGTTGGTCAGGCAGGCGCCTGGTTGGAAGATGCAAAACTTTACAAAAATTGGGTATCACCGAGGCAGTCAACTATCCTTGATATTCACATGCGCCTGTGAGGTGCACATGCGCATGTCTTTAGTGCTTCAGAGGCCTCCTGTAGAAGTGGTCAAAATAAACAGTAAGTTGGTTTTTGCTCACTACCTGAGGTAGGAAGAAATAGGCGCATGATGTTGAAATGGCAGACGCTTGTACATTATCCAGGCACCTGCCAATCCTCCTGCAGGCGCCAATCGTTGCACTCCAATTTTCATAGCTCCAGCTCTTGTATGGTAGGCGACTGCCGTTGTCCGGGCAGGTGCCTGCACAATTCCCCAGGCGCCCGTCAGTCCTTCTGCAGGCGCCTGTGATGCACACTCACATTTGCTCTGAGGCTAGCTTCGAAAGGGCAGGCGACTGTCATGTTGAGTATTGGTGTTTCATACCAATGTTATTTTGATGATGATCACAACATTATGTTGTTGCTAATGGCTTCCTTGTTATAAGTCTCATAGTTACAATTTAAGAATATCATTTTTGGAGACTAGACACTTGGTGCAAGGATGGACATCAAGTGGAGAAGGGCCAAAGCTTGGACTCAAGGGGTGCCAAAGCTTGGAGATTGTGGGGAGCATCAAGGCATCAAGATTGAAGACATAGACTCTAAGGAAAGCAATGTAATCCATGTAATATTTCCTTTATTGCTTTCTCTCTCATTTGAGTCTAGGTTAAGGTAATGCCTTGATAAATGCTTTACTCATTCATGCGTATGCATTACAACCATCTTAGTGAGCCTTAGGATTATCATAGAATCCAACCCAATAGGTTCATCTTGTCCAAAGACTCATTTGGAGTCTCTGGCTTTCCATCAGTCGCCTGCTGAAGGATTTACAGTCGACTGGGTGATTTCCAGTCAGTTGTCGATCCTTCTACAGTTGACTGATATGCACTGCTCAAGTCAACTTTTCTATTGACTCTACTTGAGCTTTTCGCATCAATTAACTGATGATCAGTTATAAGTCGCCTGTATATTTACAGTCACATGTGAATTAGTCAACAGTCGTCTGAGTAGCGTAAGTGCATATACTGCTTCTCTCTGTTTTTCTCCATCTCCTGCAGTAGTCGACTGATGAAGGGTTTACAGTCGCCTGTCTATTTTACAGTCAACTGTCTTCTTGTCATCAGTCGCCTGTTTGATTACCTGGAGAAATAGTGCAGCTCTCTGTTTATTCCATCCCCCACAGCAGTCGTCTGCTGAAGGTATAACAGGCGCATGTCATGTTTACCGTCGACTGTACTATCTTCATCAGTCGACTGTCCTTGCTCAAATTATAGCCGTTGGATATTTTCTAGCCGTTGAACATTCGAATGTTATTTGTTCTTTAGTCGACTGTCCGTGACGTTTCAGCCCAGAATCTAGCCGTTGCAGCATTGTGCTTTTTGCTGTTTTCTTGGGTTTTGAGAGTTGATGTAGGGTTCCTATATATATGAGAGGGCTGAGTTCATTGGAGCTTCTTGATGCTATTGCAAATCATAAGAGTTTAATAAGCCACTCTAAAACTCTCTCATTTCCCTCTTTGAGTTCTCATTCCTCTTCATGTATTGAAGTCCAGATCAACAAAATCATCCAAGTGCTTTCAAGCCAATCTCAACACTTGGAGATCCTCTTCCATGCCTTGCATTCATCTATGAGTAAGCATCTCAAGGCATAGGTAAGAGTATTTATTTTACTTGGTGATTCTTGTAACACTAATTCACTTTGTGGGAATTAGTCTTTCTCTCTTTGTGGGAGTTCATCTCTTTGTGGGATTAAGATATTCTCGTAGTGGGAATAACTCTCTTTGTGGGAGTAACTCTCTTAGTGGGAGTTTGGTGTCCTAGTGTAGGGCTAACCCTAATTCTCTGAGTGGGAATTAGTAATTCTCTAGGTGGGAGTTTGACCCATGTGTAGGATTGGTTAGGTCCTTGTGTAGGATAAAAATCCTCTTGGTGAGGTATCTCTTTGTGGGATTTGTATTCACTACTCTTTGTGGGAATATTGTGAATATTGGTGTGGCTGGACTACCCAAGTTTGGGGAACCAGGGTAAAATCTTGTGTTTGCGTTTGGATTGATTGTGTCAATTATTTCCTCTTGCATTTATTATTCCACATTTGCAAGTTTAATTTTAATTGGACAATTTATTGCCATTACACTATTCACCCCCCTCTAGTTTGTTGTTGTTAGTATTGCAAGGGTAAGGCGATCATTACAATTGGTATCAGAGCGAGGTTATAGCATACTGCAACGATGGCATTCAACGCTACATCCGCGTCTCATAAATAAGGTCATTCAACCGTATGACCTCCGCTCTTCAATGGAACCAACTACCTAAGTTGGAAGATCAAGATGATGATCTACATGGAGGGTCAAGACCTACGGGACATTACGGAGGTGACATTTGAGAAGCCCACTACACCTGCGGCTTCAAGGACAAAGGCGGAGAAGGACTCGATCAAATTCAACGCGAGGGCTATGAATGCATTCCATTGCACCCTCACCGCAAATGAGTTCAACCGCATCTCCGTGTGCAAAACGGCCAACAAAATTTGGCATACTTTGGAGATATGTCATGAAGGGACTTCAAAGGTAAAGAAATCTAAACAAACTGTGTTTAGATCTAAATATGAAATGTTTAAGATGCAGGAAGGAGAAAGCATTTCAGAGATGTTCACAAGGTTCATAGATATCGTGAACGCTTTGGAGGGACTTGGAAAGGTGATTTTCCAAGAGGATCATGTAGAGAATGTCCTTGACTCTCTCACATCTCATTGGGAGTCAAAGGCCAACGGAATTTTGGAATCATATGAATGTCCAAATACGCCGTTGAGGAGTGAATTGGAAATCTCATGGCGTATGAAGTGAAGCTTCAACATAAGAAGGAGATTCAACCATCCAAGCTTGAGAAGCCGGAGAAGCTAAAGGGGATTGCATTCCGTGCCAAAGAGGAGCCAATCAAGTGGAGGAAGAAATTCCAACGAAAAGCTCATAGTGAAGAAGATGAGCAAGAAGAGGCTAGTGGAGAAGAATTTGAGGATCTTGCTGAGCAATTCAAGGCATTCCTCAAGGGCAAGCATGGTAAACCTTTATCAAAGTTTGCCTCTAATTCTAATAAGGTTCCTATTTGTTAACTTGCAGTGGAAAAGGTCACCTTTCCACCGAATGCCCTTCCAAACCCAACAAAGAGACTTACAAGGGTAAAGGAAAAAAGCATTGAAAAGGGATATCCAGGTCCAAAAACTACAAGAAGGGACTTGTTGGAACATTTGATGACTCGAGTGAAGATGAAGATGATGACACGGAGAAAGCTCACGCATGCTTTGCAGCTATTGATGTTTCTTCATCCATCCCCTCGAGATCAAATGAAGATGAGTTGGAAGCATGACTCAACTCCTATGAGGAATCGTGCCTCATGGAAAACGGGGAAGAGTCATCGTCGAGCTCTAGCAAGGAAGAAGAAGATGATGATGATGAGATCGAGGAAGAAACGATCTCATACGAGGAGCTCGAATATAACTTCGACATGGTCTCCGAAAAATCTAGTAAGTGCATCAACTGTTATAATAAATTAAAAGCAAAATATAAGTTTGCTAAGAGTAGATTGCATGAACTAGAGGTTGCTAGTGTAATCAATGATGAAATGCATGATTGTGACACTAGTGAGAGAGACACACTTCTCTCTCAAGTTAAGGAATTGAGCTTGTCTAATGATAATCTTATTGCTCAAAACCTTAACTTAGAAACTCGCATTCAACAACTTACGTTGAAATGTGAAGAGGAATCCCGTAAGCTCAAAAGCTTTGTGTATTCTAGGGATTCACTCCACGATTTGCTTGAAAAACAACATCCGACAAATCATAGAGGATGTTTGGGGTATATTCAAAATGGGGTACCCAAACCCATATCTAATTCCTCTTATGGTGCAAATACAAGAAATATTGCTAAAGCACCTAAGAAGAATCACCATGCTTTCTTGTATAACAATAACACCAACAAGAAGCATGTAAATCACAAGGTGGTGAGGAAAAATGAAAGTCCTTCATTTTTTGCTAAGAAGCAAAACCATCACTACATGCATGCTAAGAAAATATTTTCTACACCTAAGTATACCACATCCACCACTCTTGCAAAGGCAAAACCCTTGCCTAGGAACTCCTTGAGTTTATGGATTCCCACTAAGGTTAGTGTGCAAGAGAGGGATAGTTACATCAACTCTCTAGTTAGGGATGTGATCACCTCATGTGATTACATTAGGAAATCAAACTCCTCTTGGGTTTGGTTCCCTAATATTCAGTTTCCTCACGCATATGCATATTGCATGGGTATTGTGCTTAAATGTTTATTTTAGCTTGCCCAATGTTTGTGTGTGTTTCATAATTTTGAAAATGTTTTCAAATCTATTTTTTCATGAAAATGGGGACCTTGGGGGAATACATTGACCTGCATGCATTTATTGATACATATGTATGTCAATGGGTGAGTTAATATGATTGTATGTTTAAAATATTTTAAAAAAAACATATTTTGGCTCTCATTTTGGGGTGTCTTTGAGATCATTGATTCACAATTGGTGTCTCAATTGATTAGTTTGGTCTCAAACTTAACCCCTTGGATATTGCCAACATGTTTCATATTATATTTCCTTTTGGCAATATCATTGTGTATCATTGAAGCTTGATTTTTCCATATCTATTGCTTTGATACACTTTCGGCACATGGCTACAATTTATGTTTATCAATTGGTAAAGAGGTTTATTTTCCAAGATTCCTTTTCTACAATTGGTATTACCTCAATTGTTAGAAATTGTTTATCTCCTACTTTACAATTGGTATTAGATCCTAGAAGTCAAAATTTGACCATTTCTATTATCTAGGGGAGCATGGGATAGTGACTGATACCCACTAAATTTTTATTATTTGGTATCATACATTTCTTTACTCTTGCATATTGCCACATCTTTGATTAAGATGCTAAGGGGGATATTATTGATGTCCACCTTTTTGACGATGCCAAGGGGGAGAGATATATGCATTATGTAAATGTAATTTTTGTATTTCATATATATGCATATTGGGGAGAGAGATATATATGGAGAGATATATGGGATTGTATAAACCATTCATATTTGCATGATATTGTTTATTGCAATTGGTTTATGTAATCCATGTTTACCTATTATATGTCACCATGTTGTCTCATTATTTCATTTGGTATAATGAGTATTTATTATTGTGTATCTCATTTTACACTTGGTGCATAAAAGTAGGGGGAGCTCAGTAGCATTGTGCTTTATTTCTTTATGTTTTACATAATGGTGTCATCATCAAAAAGGGGGAGATTGTTGAGATTGGTGTTTCATACCAATGTTATTTTGATGATGATCACAACATTATGTTGTTGCTAATGGCTTCCCTGTTTTAAGTCTCATAGTTACAATTCAAGAATATCATTCTTGGAGACTAGACACTTGGTGCAAGGATGGACATCAAGTGGAGAAGTGCCAAAGCTTGGACTCAAGGGTGCCAAAGCTTGGAGATGATGGGGAGCATCAAGGCATCAAGATTGAAGACATAGACTCTAAGGAAAGAAATGTAATCTATGTAATATTTCCTTTATTGCTTTCTCTCTCATTTGAGTCTAGGTTAATGTAATGCTTTGATAGATGGTCCACTCATTCATGCATATGCATTTCAACCATCTTAGTGAGCAGTAGGATTATCATAGAATCCAACCCAATAGGTTCATCTTGTCCAAAGATTCATTTGAAGTCTCTGACTTTCCATCAGTCGCCTGCTGAAGGATTTATAGTCGACTGGGTGATTTCCTGTCGCATGTCGATCCTTCTACAGTCGAATGATATGCACTGCTCAAGTCAACTTTTCTATTGACTCTACTTGAGCTTTTCGCATCAGTCGACTAATGATCAGTTTACATAAGCCTGTATATTTACAGTCGCCTGTGAATTGGTCAACAGTCGTCTGAGTAGCGTAAGTGCGTATACTGCTTCTCTCTGTTTTTCTCCATCTCCTGCAGTAGTCGACTGATGAAGGGTTTACAATCGCCTATCTATTTTACAGTCGACTGTCTTCTTGTCATCAGTCGTCTGTATGATTATCTGGAGAAAGAGTGCAGCTCTCTGTTTATTCCATCACCTGCAGCAGTCGTCTGCTGAAGGTTTAACAGGTGCGTGTCATGTTTACTGTTGACTATACTGTCTTCATCAGTCGACTGTCCTGGCTCAGATTATAGCCGTTGGATATTTTCTACCCGTTGAACAGTCGACTGTTATTTTGTCTTCAGTCGACTGTCCGTGACATTTCAGCCCAGAATCTAGCCATTGCAGCATTGTGCTTTTTGCTGTTTCCTTGGGTTTTGAGAGTTGATATACGGTTCCTATATATATGAGAAGGATAAGTTCATTGGAGCTTCTTGATGCTATTGCAAATCTTAAGAGTTTAATAAGCCACTCTAAAACTCTCTCATTTCTCTCTTTGAGCTCTCATTCCTCTTCATGAATTGAAGTCCAGTTTAAGGGAAATCATCCAAGTGCTTTCAAGCCAATCTCAACACTTGGAGATCCTCTTCCATGCCTTGCATTCATCTATGAGTAAGCATCTCAAGGCATATGTAAGAATATTTATTTTACTTGGTGATTCTTGTAACACTAATTCTCTTTATGGGAATTAGTCTTTCTCTCTTTGTGGGAGTTCATCTCTTTGTGGGATTAGGATATTCTCTTAGTGGAAATAACTCTCTTTGTGGGAGTAACTCTCTTAGTGGGCGTTTGGTGTCCTAGTGTAGGGCTAACCCTAATTCTCTGAGTTGAAGTTAGTAATTATCTAGGTGGGAGTTTGACCCCTGTGTAGGATTGGTTGGGTCCTTGTATAGGGCAAAATCCTCTTGGTAAGGTATCTCTTTGTGGGATTTGTATTCACTTCTCTTTGTGGTAATATAGTGAATATTGGTGTGGCTGGACGTACCCAAGTTTGGGGAACCAGAGTAAAATCTTGTGTTCACGTTTGGATTGATTGTGTCAATTATTTTCTATTGCATTTATTATTTCACATTTGCAAGTTTAATTTTAATTGGACACTTTATTGCCATTACATTATTCACCCCCTCTCTAGTGTGTTGTTATTAGTATTGCAATAGTAAGGCGACCCTTGCATGTCATTGTAAGGACAGTGACATGTCCTGGCTCCAGTATCACTTCTCCATTTACTTGATTTTGTCCCCTTTGGGGCTCCTGAAAAATCCAGAAAAATTCCTAAAAATATAATATACGTTTATAAATATTTGAGAAGTGAAATTATGCCGAAATAATATCATATGCTCAAAAGTGATGTGTTAACGCAAATATGGTTAAGACAGCATGATTCAGTGGATTATATGCACAAGAGGAAATGATTATGAGGCTAGGATATGAAATATTCAATCATAATCATAAGCGCGGTGGAGAATCACAGTGGATGAGGAGATGGAACCACTGAGGAAGAATGAGATGTGGGATATCATGGAGCTTGCGAAGGGCAAGAAGGCAATTGGGTGTAAGTGGGTCTACACCAAGAAGGATGGAGCCAAATCAGGAGATGTTCGCTTCAAAGCTCACCTTGTAGCAAAAGGGATTCACACGGAAGGATGGCGTTGATTACAACGAGGTCTTCTATCCGGTAGTGAAACATTGCTCGATCAGATCGTGTTGGCATTAGTTGCTCAATTCGATCTTGAACTGGTGCAGCTACATGTCAAGACGGCATTCTTGCATGGAGAGCTCAAGGAGGAGATCTATAAGGCTCAGCCCAATAGCTATGAGAGCGATGACGGTCTTGCATGTAAGCTAAAGTAGTCGCTCTATGGTCTGAAGCAGTCACCGAGATAATGGTATAAGTGTTTCAAACAATTTATGACAGATGATTAAGGGTCAGTTCGCAGCCCTTATGATCACTTCGTGTTTTATTGGGAGTTGAATGACATGTCCTTCATCTATCTCTTGCTACGTCAATAATATGCTCATTGCTTCATCGAATAGAGAGGAGATTCGGAGATTGAACCCTCAGCTCAGTTGTGAGTTTGAGATGAAGGATCTAGACGAGGCACAAAGTATTCTTGGGATGGAGATCAAAAGAGGTTGAAGTGGATGTACAATTCATCTTTCATAGAGTCTCTATTTGAACTCTATTATCCAGAGACTTGGCTGTGAGAAGATGAAATCAGTAGCTACTTTTCTTGAACCTCACTTCAAGCTTAGTACCGAGTAGTGCCTGAAAAAAGAAGAAGAGCCTAGGCTCATGGAAAGCATACCATATGCCAATGCGGTAGGGGCCTTGATGTATGCACTGGTATGTACTCGACCTGACCTATCACATGCGGTGAGCATGGTGAGTAGGTACATGCACAACCCAGGAAATGAGTATTCGTGAGTAGTATACTGGATACTGAGGTACATCAATGACACAATCGACGTCGGTTTGACCTATAACCAAAGTGTTCAAGTCCACACACTGTTGTCTATGTCGATTCTGACTATGCAGGAAACTTAGAAGGAAGGCGATCGATGACAAGCTACGTCTTCACCCTGTCAGGCGCTCATATTTGTTGGTGGAATATCTTTCATTCTACGGTGGCTTGACTGGCTCAAAATATTGCAGTGATATTTCCAAGTATAGGAAGTCGGTCAAGTAGTAATCATGGTGAGTCCAGTGTCGTATTCCTCAAGGACAAATCTAATCTACGAATTTTACAATCTAAAATATGCTTGGAAATAATTTAGTGAATTATGAACCACTCTTCGAAGGTAAATTTTTTGCTTAAGTTTTGATTTCAGGTAAAAAGTGTACTAAAATTTACGAAAGTAAATAATGTGAAAAAGTGATATGGTAAAAGTGTGTGTGTGTTGTGTTTTCGTTAGTGTTGTAGGAAGTTATGCTAATCATTCTCCATGGAAAACACAATCCACCGTCCATGCGAAGGTATGTAGATTGAATGATGAAACTATAAAAACGATTATTTTTAGCTTAAAACATAATTGTTGGAACAATTGATTTCTTGAATAACAAAACATGAATAGATGAAACTCGCGATTCATCACCCTCTTTAGGCCACTCTTCGGGTTTGTGCACGTAGACGATGCCTCGTGGCATGTGATCCTAAGCGGATTCCTCCACGGATTGTGCATGATTCAAAATACAAAGAAAACAACATTTTTACTGATTTCGATAATTTCAAAAGCTATGGAGACATGATATCATAATTCCAAACAACATCAACTACTACACACCACACCCACATGATGTTCAGCTAACCATGTTAATAAAAACAGCAAATATTATTAATACAAACATCATTTGATTACAAACTCTAACACAAACTAATTAAAAATAGGAAAGGTGGAGAGATTTAACCCAAAACGATGTCAAAACACCCCCAAACTTTTCATACAACTGCTCCAGCTCCTCTGAAATTTGGGGAAGAAGCCCCTAACTCAAATTTCCCTCAAAACCGAGCTTGGATGACGAATTTATGCCCAAAACCGCTTGAAATAGCAAAATTCGGCTTAACGGGCCTGCGGGTTACAGACCTGCAACCCGCAAGTCAAAGGAGGTGGATTGGGGCCAGTCAAAAGACACAGGCGGGCGTCCGCTGTCAAAAAATGTAGGCGCCGCCCGTGTTTTACACGCGGGCGTCGCCCGCGTTCAAAGGGCAGGCGGACCCCGCCCGCTTGGTCAAGCGGGGCGACCGCCTTTATTTTTTTATTTTTTATTTTCCTTCTTTTAAACACATTCTCTGGCATTTTTAATCCCCAAAAATTGCTCAGACTTTCGAAAAAGTATGGAAAAATAGTCTTGGATTCAGAAAATTGCAAGCTTCATATGAAAAATACAAATGAGAATAAATTAGGCCATAAAAAAGTATTTTGCGCATAGACAATCGAT
This sequence comes from Scilla litardierei, assembly GCA_030789695.1. Lineage (NCBI taxonomy): Eukaryota > Viridiplantae > Streptophyta > Magnoliopsida > Asparagales > Asparagaceae > Scilla > Scilla litardierei. The sequence continues at coordinate 83,886,325 of CM061142.1, read as the reverse complement.
AAGATCTTAATATTAAATGCTAATACAAAAATACACATATTAAAGACTAATTAGACATTATATATGCGCAACATACAATCAAATGAGGGGTAATAAACGTAATATTCTCCCAGAATAACACCCCCCAACTAGCTTTTTACTAGTCTCTTAAAAAAATAAGCGAATATTCCAAAATGTTGTACACCTAATATTCATTTTAATAAGCATAAAATGAATTAAGAATAACATTACCCAACAAAGTTCGACAAATATCATGGGTTTCATGGACTAATGCAAAAATTCACAATTTTATCTCAATCCACACATATTCAGTATCGCACAAATACAATTGTTTAATCAATTAGGTAATCAAGCGTCCTAGATTGTAAATTTTCTAAGATTAGGCCATCACAACATCCAAATCAAAAGATCATGATCTTGAATCCATTCAAAATATCTTATCTCTTTTTTTCTTTCTTTTTCTTTTTCTTTTGCTTTTTTCCTCCTTTTTAGTAACATTTTAGAGCAATCCATGTAACGAGCGTTAGGTCAATGACTTCCAAACCAGACGGTATTAGGGCATTAGGTTTTGAAAACCCCTCAGACTTAATAACTTGGAATGTCTAAAGATTATTATGCACTCCTCCATACTTCATTTTTCGGCGCGAATCCCCAATGCTTCCTGAGGCACGAGGACCCCGCTACTAAATGGGAGCTGGAAGAACGGTGCATTTTATTTATTTATGTTGAAACTTGGTATATTCCATCATCTATTCCATATGGTTTTGATGTGACAATCAATATATTTTGTTACTAACTCTATCTATGCAGATGTGCAGACTTACAGCCTATTCTATTCACATTATGTATATTATCAGTTTATAAGGATTTTCTGCGAAAGAAACTTCGCTATTCATATTACGTTCAGATGACGTATCTTTGGAATGATGTAATTTTATTTTAGATAACTTCTGGGCCTTGTCTATAACATATCATATATCCATAAGCTTCAAATTACATTATATTCCAACCCAATTGATTCTAAGTCAAAATTCCCATTTTTCTTATTTAGTTGACTAGGATTTTTCGTAGTCGACTAAGAAAATTTTCTTTGACTTTTGACCTAAAAATTTCTGACAAAGATTTATTCTTTAACTGATCTACGTCACCATCTTCAAATAGTCAGTTTATGACCTTTTCAAAATTAGTCGACCTACATTTTTCCGTAGTCGACTAAACCATTTTTTGTCCGTTTGAACCCGAAATTTTCTAGACTGTTTCTATCCATTGAAATTTCCTCCATAACCATTTCTGAGCACTATAAAAGGAGAGATACCCCCTTTCTTTTGATTCACTACTTTTCCTCTTCTTTTGTTTTCATTTGTGGAAATTAAGGCTTTGATTCTCTTGGGAAAAGTTGTTTATTGTTCTCATTTGTAAGAAGAAATTCTGATCTCTTTCTTCATTTGAGAACTAAAGAACTTCAAGTGTATTTCGCAAATTCCACATCTAGAAACATTGAAGTTCTTATTTTAAACACCATCCTTTGACTTCATTCTTAAAATTCATACCAAGATTATAGGTGTATTCTTGTTTCATTATTTCTTTACAAAGATTGAATCTCTAGTTGTAGAGATTGTACAAAGTTTGGGACACGAAAAGTGTCGCCATTTTTGTAAGTTTGTGCTTGCGGGGCAAGTGATTATAGTGGATTGAAAATCTTTACGGGGAGTAGAGGACTGGAGTATGATCAAAAGGATCTGAACCAGGACACATCTTTGTGTTTGCGATTGGATTATTTTCAATACTTGTCATTTAATTTCTGTTCCATCTTTGCGAATTTTAGTAACGTTTTATTTGCAACAAGGTTTTATAATACACTATTCAACCCCCCTTCTAGTGTATTTGTGTATACATGCGATCCTATAATTTATACTTTTTTGTTTGTTTGTTTTTGACATGAGACATATTTGAGTAAAATTCTCCATCACTTACTAAGCAGCAAGCCTGTGTATATGGTTGGCTGTTACCCTATGAATTTATAACTTCTTCACATAATTACCAATTCATTAACGCATACATGATATGAAATTGCCTAAACCAAACAATAGTTTCATGAGATTACAATTGCGGATACATGCACTAATTTACATGAAAATCATGATAATTTAAAATTCTACGTATGGGTAAAACATTCTTAATCAATCGATTTTACAGTAATGAATATAGGTGTTCAATTATAGATGATGGAATTTCCACTTCAAAGGGCTATAAAGATGGTTTTGGTGAAAAAAACACAACTCTTTTTTTATTATGCAAACATATGAAATCTATAGATGCAAACTATGCAAAAACAAAAAAAAATTTAATGCCAACAAAAGACAAACTATATATAATGTTTATGCAAACTTCTAAATTTCTACTACTTCTTCCCCCAACTTAAAATCAACATTGTCCTCAATGTTTAAAGGGTAGTATAATAAAACATGGAGATTAAAATATGTGAATGCATAAACAAACAGCTTCCCCTTCAAATATATATAACGACGTATAAGGGTAAAAAGGGAAGAGATCACCGTAGCCTCCCAAATGGAGGATCACAGATATATATCGGTAGAGGAATATGTTCCAGAAGCTCCTTGCGTATATCCTCCGTCAGTGCTCGAGATGGCGATGCCAAAGGTAATTGTGTAAAAGTTGGAATCCAATAAGTGCTAAGCTCGCGTATGGTGAAGGTACTGTCTCCAACACAAAAGAATGATCCAGAATCTCTAGCAGAGGTGACATCTGCACGATCAGCTCCTTGTGCTCCTTAGCCAGCTGCTGCGAAGCTAGGCCTCCACCGGTCTCATTGGATTCCAGTAATGCAACTCCCAGACGAGCTGCATCAATTCAAGCGTTATCCACATACCCTGTAAAAAAAGTATTCCAAAATGGGTCTTCAAAATTAACTAAAGAGTTTAAATTCAATTGACGACATTTTGAATCAAAAGTATATGGAATTGAAATTTGTGATTCAATAATATAGGGCATGAAATTGTGGGAACTCCCCTGGTATGTGTTGCTACGAACGATCTGATACCCTGCCATAGGAGGAGGTGGAAGTGTCTGCAGAAGTGGATCTGAAGGGTAAAACAACGCTAGCTCAATGTAGACCATCTCGTAATCGCCATCAATCGCCTCCTGAGGTGAAGGTAGTGGGAGTTGCAGCACTGAAGTTGGAGAAAGGTATGGCTCGGGATCTGTCTTGGTCTATAAGCTTGCTCCCTCATACATTTCCTCCTCGTCATCATCAAAGTAGATTCCCTCATGGTCAACACACACCCCATCATCCATCTCCCCCTGCTCCTCAAGATATGGTCGTTCATCTTCTTTCATTTGGCTCCTGTAACGCCCCACTTTCCAAAAGACACCGGAAGCGAGAGCGTTACGCGGTCCGCTTGAACTGGAGCGGTGAAGCTCGAGTTCAATAAGCGTCTGTGATAAAAACACAGAAAAGGGGTCCTTGCATTTGCGTATCAGAACAATTAGAAAACATTTCATTAAATTAAATGGGCATTTCCAGAATTGTTCATACAGAAAATAAAACAACTGGGCCTCAGCATGGCCAAAAAGGAAAGTATAACAAAGCGCCAAACCTACTACAAGGTAATAAAACAAAACTCAAAGCAGTGACGAAGACTCTAGTCTTCCGCAGAAAGCGGCTGGGCGCCTACGACAAACTCTGGCTCTCCAAGTCTGGCGTCTCGTGCTGGTCCTCCTGGTACTCACGCTCTGAACCTGACATACATCCATAAACATGAATGTATGTCAGCTAGGGGTCTGCAAGAAGAGTTAGCATCCCAAGGCAAACTATGTGACAGATATATGAATCCTTACCTGAAATGTAGGAAAATCTAAGTAAAAGTTTTCGAAAGGATTTAACCTTAGTGAAGAATCCAATAAATGAAATATTGAAAATACTTTTCAGGAGGAGAGGTTCAAGGTTAAAGATGGCGGATATGAAGAGTTTATGTGAATCGGGGACAAGAATCAGGTTCGACGATTGAAACGTAAGGACGACTAAGAAGTAACTCCGTGAATACGCTACGATGGCTTTCTACGATCATCAATTTGAAGGTATACATATTAGGAAAATGGTGAAAGTAGGGGACATAATCAGTGGGTCGACTAAAGGTTTAACACTGATGTTCTTCAACGTACTAGACTGCGATAGGGGATACCGAGGTAAGGATTCGTTGAGGATCGAGGTCGAGATCTTATCTATAGATTTGGAAAATCCTACGCTTTGAAGTCCACTCCTTGCAGGCGTCTCAAGTTCGACTTGCACGGCGACAATCGCTACGTTCGGTTGGGTCCTAGAGTCGATAAATCTAAGCGAACGACAAACGAAATCTAATATGGTCAGAGCCGGATGATCAATCGCTAGGGTGACTCCTGAGATAACACTAAGTTGCGACAAGGGTGTCTAACTAACGAGCACGAGCGTCTATCTAACTATTCCCACTATCCTGGTATTGGGTTTGCTATCGTGCCGAGACAAGGTATTCGAGTAATTTTGCGTACGAACCAATACTGGATGTCTTGGCTAATGAAAAGTGTTCTCATTGTTCTGAATTTTGCAATTGCAGGACCTGCATGGGCGTAATACACATTATACACATTATAATATATATCACTACACGTATATACATGTGCGTAATACTTCCAAAAATCATATAAAATCAAATACTTGCCCGGTTTTGAAGTTCTTAGTGTCGTCGGAAACGTCTCAACGGCCACTATGCTACAGTGATGACGGTTCGCTGGTTTGACAAAACATAAAATCAGATTAAGCTGTTTTATTCGTTTAACTTCTAATATGAATTATTTAGGCACGCTATTTTATTGGTTAATGTGTAATACCTATATAACCTTCTGTTAAAACCTATCTTATACTTAATTCAATAACTACATTAACATATCCATGAACTGGGTGTTTTCTTTTGAAACAACAAATAGTCAGGCTAGAATAATAACAACATATATGCATGTGATTATTAACTCCAATAACTACCCCTACTTAACCATTTACATGATAATCACATAGATAAGGTTACAACATAAACTAACCCAAGATGTTAACTAACTTTAGTCATATATCTTCATCCTTCAGTCATAAATAATAAACAAAATTGTCCATAAGGATGACATAGCAAATGTCACCCAGAAGAGCAAGGACAGTGTTAGCCTTATGCACAATCAAACAATGCTAGTTATTACTTCAATATGCTTCTCTTCATATGTTAGATATATGTCTTGCTGCCCTAGAATGTTATAAGTAAAATGCAAATATAAACAACCTTTTTGTTTCCCCATTTATTAGTAGGCAAAAATCAACCATGGCGTGATGCATCTAAAGTATGTCTAACATAGTTTGTAAAATAACTAATCCTAGCTACTAACTACAACTAACCTCTATACATTTGTTATCCACTGTTCTTCTCTGCAGGTGGAGGAGAGAGAACCTGGGGCTGCGCTGGTGGCCGTGCGGCGCTGTGTTGCGCTGCAGCAGGCGGCGCGGCCTTGGGCCGCGGGTGTGGGGGCTGCACCGAAGAAGAAGAAGCCCGGGCGTGGTGAAGAAGGCCGTGGGCTTCGGTCTTGTGATGGCATGGGTTGCGGTGTTGCGGCGCGAGGTGGAGCTCGGCGTACGGCTCTCGGAAGAGAGAAGGAAGGTGGCGGCGTTCAGCTCCTCGCGTGAAGAAGAGAGGATGGGGGCGGCTGCAGTTTAAGGGTAGGGTTTTTTGAAATAAAAGGAAACTAGGTTTAAATTTTTATAAGCAAGGAGTAAGGCTGTAGCACGTGAGGGGGTAGTGTAGCCTAGGTCTTCTAGTGCTTGCTGTAACATAGTTTTTTTTATATAGGAAAAGGTTGTTGAAGCCCAGCACATGGCTCCTAGGGTCCTATTTCGATAGGTTTGATGTTAGCTCTAAGTTTTATTATTTATTTATTATGGAGAATTTGTGTGGTGGCTGAGAGTGGTGCTAGGTTTATTTATTCATTTCCCTTAGGTTAGCTGATAGTAGCCTTTAGGGTTTCTATAATGAGAATAGGGTGGATGGTGCTGTCACGTGTGAGGCTTTAGGTTATAGTTTAGTTTAGGTTCCTCTTGCTTTTCTTGTAAAAGTCTCATTAAAAAAATGTGTGCACAGTTGGATTCGGCCATAGGGTTTATAAAGACATGCGTAGGCTGTTGTGTGTGTAACAGGTGTGTGTGAGTTCGGGCTAAGTTCAAAAATTGGCTAGAGTAGTTTAGGAAAGGATTTTGAAAAAGATTAATAGCATTTAATAGGTATAATACGGGAAAATAAATAGGTTTAATAAAGTCCAAAATTGGTAGGCTGCATTTGAATTTAAAAAGGTTTGAACTGATTGAAATTCAAATTTTGGATGTAAAAATTTCAATTAATCTTTAAGAAGAGGTATTTTGAAAACACTTATAGTAAGGAGTTTATCTAAGTTTTTAAAATAATGATTATAATAACAATACATAGAAGTTTGAAGTGGAAACGGGTACGGGGAAAACAGGGACATGTACGCCCAACTACGGTTATGAAGAAGAATAAACCCATGGAAGAATACGGATAAAACGCATCGTGAAATCTGGTCGTTACAGCTCCAATGTCCCCCATCAATATGTTCTTCAAGTTTTTCCAGAGGGTCGCATTGGAATGAGCCCTCACACAAAACCTCAGGCCGACTGTGGACCTGTTGGAGTGTAACCTCATATTCAGCAAGATCATTCAAGTACCAATATGCTTCCTCGGTCAAATAAGCAAAGAATCCCACATTGCAGCTCGTCTGCTTAAAATCCCGTGCAGAAGGCAGTAATCCCGTGTAGAAGATTTGTAGGAGATGACATCGTGGAAGCAGTGGTGTGGACATGCAAGCATCAAATCATTGAACCTATGCCAAGCTTGATAGTAGGCCTCTTTATCAGTTTGAGCAAAACTCGCTATTTGGTGCTTCGTGGCCTGCCGCCCCTGTACCTGCTCAAAGAAAATAGGAAAAAAAATACTCGAAGAAGTTCAGCCTGAAACGACAACCAAGTAGAATCTGAGTCAAGAGGCAATGATTCAAACCAAAGCGTAGCAAAATCTCTCAAAGAATATGGGAAGTATTTAAGAATTAAGTCATCAATGCATGCACTCCCACCAAATAAAGTGTGGCATATCGTTTCAAACTTTTGTAAATGTAAATGTGGGTTCTCCTTCTCCGTACCATGGAAAATTGGTAGGATTTGAGTCAACTCTGTAATAAAGTCAGAAACGATTACATCACTATCAATATCACGATCCATTATAAATAAATTTTTTATAAAAGTTTTTAAAAATTATTTTTTGATTCTATAAAGAAAAGTAAAAATATAAAGAAAACAAAATGACTAAAAATGTAAAAGAAAGAAATTTTAAATCACACACTAAAGATGTGACACTCTAACCAAACATCCAAACAATAAAAAAAGCTTATAGAAAACGTAACAAGAAAAATGAATAACCAAAAGAAAAATTGAAAATATGGATATATAAAGAATATATACACAAAAAGTGGACAAATCTCACCAAAATTTTCAAGCTAATTAGAAATCGTAAGAAATATAAACCGTTGTCCCCGGCAACATCACCAAAAACTTGATTGGTTTAAAATGTTACAGTGATATTCCCAAGTATAGGAAGTCGGTCAAGTATTAATCCTGGTGAGTACATAGTCGTATTCCTCAGGGACAAATCTACTCTACAAGTTTTACAATCTGAAATATGCTTGGAAATAATTTAGTGAATTACGAACCACCCTTTGAAGGTGAATTTTTTGCTTAAGTTTTAATTTGAGGTAAAAAAAGTAAATACCGTGAAACAGTGATATGGTAAAAGTGTGTGTGTGTGTGTGTGTGTGTGTGTGTGTGTTGTGTTTTCACTAGTGCAGTAGGATGTTATGCTAATCATTCTCCATGGAAAACACAATCCATCATCCATGCCATGGTATGTGGATCGGATGATGAAACTTTAAAAAGGATGATGTTTATCTTAAAACATAATCGTTGGAACAATTGATTTCTTGAATAACAAAACATAAATAGATGAACCTCGCGGTTCATCACCCTCATTGGGCCCCTCTACGGGTTTGTGCACGTAGACGATGCCTCGCGGCATGTCTTCCTAAGAGGATTCCTTTACGGATTGCGCATGATTCAAAATACGAAGAAAACAACATTTTTACCGATTTCGATAATTTCAAAAGCTATGGAGACATGATATCATAATTCCTAATAACACCAACTACTACACAACACACCCACATGATGTTCATCCAACCATGGTAATAAAAACAGCAAATATTATCAATACAAACATCATTTGATTACAAACTCTAATACAAACTAATTAAAACATAGAAACGATGTCAAAACACCCTCCAAACTTCTCCTACAGCTGCTCCAGCTCCTTTGGAATTTGGGGAAGAAGCCCCAAAGTCAAATATCCCTCAAAATCGATATTGGATGAAAAAGTTATGCCCAAATCCCCTTTAAATAGCAAAATTAAGCTTAACTGGCCTGCGGGTTGCGTACCCGCAACCCGCAAGTCAAAGGAGGTGGATTGGGGCCGGTCAAAAGACGTGGGCGTCGCCCGTGTGAAAAACGCAGGCAGGCGCCCATTCTCAGAAAACGCGGGCGGGCACCGCCCTCGTTCAAAGGGCGAGCGAGCGCCCGGCTTCAAAGCGCGGGCGGGCCCCACCCGCCTTTATTTTTTTATTTTTTTCTTTTAAACACATTTTCTGGCCTTTTAATGCCCAAAAATTTCTCCAACTTCCGCAAATATGGAAAAATAGTCGTTGGATTCGGAAAATTTCAAGTTTCATCTGAAAAATACAAATGAGACAAAATTAGGCCATAAAATAGTATTTTGCGCATAGACTAGCAATATGCTCTTAATATTAAATGATAATACAAAAATACACATATTAAAGACTAATTAGACATTATATATGCGCAAAATACAATCAAATGAGGGGTAATAAACGTAATATTCTCCCAGAATCATGGCTCTGTCTACTACGGAGGCAGAGTATATGGCACTGATAGAAGCAATGAAGGTGGTGATATGGCTGATGGGCTTGATGAATGAGCTGTGAGCCTGCCAGAAGAAGTATGATGTCCATTGTGATAGCCAGAGTGCATTGCACTTTGCTAAGAATCATGTCTTCTTTGCTCGCACCAAGCATATCGATGTGAGATTCTACTTTGTCCGTGATTATGTGGGAGAAGAAGAGGACGACATCAATTTGCTGAAGATCAGAACAGATCAGGACTGCCCGACAGACATATTGATGAAGGTTGTATTGGGAGTCAAGTTCAAGCACTGTTTGGACTTGCTCAATGTGGTTCTTTGATGAAATTGGTGTCGGCCCCAAGAGGGGTCATTTGAGGTTCGGCAAAGCCAGTTGGTCCCAGGTGGGGACAACTGTGGCTCGGTGGAGCCAATTGAGTCCTTTGGGACATTCGGTCCTTTATGGAATTGGGCTATTCGGAGCAAAAAGTCGGGAACACTAGTTGATGCTTGACTAAGGCGATGTGTGAACGGTTGTTCATCTGACGAAGGCCTAAATCTCGCCAAGGTGGAGATTTGTAGAATTTTTCTTGATTTCAGCACTGATGAGTCATTGGTTATACAGCCAAGCTATCTTGTCCCGAGATATTTCGTCTGCACACGGGTACAACCAATCTAACCCTGCACATGCCAAATCGGTTGAATGCCAAGTTATGTAACTTTAGAAGTGCATTGGACTCTCGGTCATGTGGGTCGCCGGCTCATTAGATCGACAGCTCTACTGTTCGAGCTACAGATAGCTTGGACACTCGGCTCAGCACTTCGGTCGTTCGCACTTCAGAAGAAAGATCGGTCGTTCGGAGGGAGCCCACTGGATGTGGCAGACACCTATTGGTGTTCGGCACATTAAACACATAGAGTTGCGATTCGACATGAATTCCGTAAAGGACGGGATTTGTACCCATTGTGAATTCCCACTCAATGATGGCACATATATATATATAGGTAGTTTTATAGGAGGGTTTCATGGTGGAACACATTGATAGAGATCTTGAGCTGCCATCTGAGAGAGCCAACTTTGAGAGATATTGTTGTGAGCTTTTTGGAGAGGTCATTGTGTGCTTCTTCTTTAGTTGTAAAGAGAGAAGATTTATATCTGTTCTTTTCTTTCGTAATAAAGCTCTTTGTGTTTCATTGGCCGGCCGACTGCCTAAAGTTGTTATCTTTCTTAATGCTTCTCGTTTGTTTGGTTGCTCTTCTTTACTCTCGATACTCAACGACGATCTTGAGCATTCCGTTGTGATTCATGACAGATCGGTGTCGGCGCACAACAGCGAGAACTTATAATCATGCTGGTATGTACTTATGGGTTACATTATTATACTGGAATGTACGTATGGGTTACAATCCGTTTGCTTTACCTTTATTTTAGTTATATAACATTATGAAATAATGCTTCTCATATGGATACACAGACATGAGTTGTGGTTAGATGAATGTAGATAAAAAAAATAAAATTACACTAATTCCCCAAAGAAAATTTGTACATGGCTCCCAAGCGAGCATGTTGTCCCTCATTAGCAAATCCAAGGCATGAGTGTCACTGCTCTTAACTTGATAACTTTGAGGCAAAAAGATGTTGGTGTCTCTGATTTAAATTATTTCTTCTTGGTAGTAGACTAACATTCTGTAGTAGAGTAATATCAATTAATAAGGATAAAAAAGATTTGTATAGATATGTAGTGATGTACATGTGCACCCTTTGCCGTTTTCCATTGAATAAAGAAAAAGATTTGTATAGATTCTCGTTTACTACTCTCCTTACCGTTTATAGCAATTCATTGAGAGAATTGCTATTAGCACCCCTATAAGTAGGGGTGCATGTTATTTTTTGTGTCAAAATTAGCCTAAGATAGAAAAAAGAACGAGTGATTTGAAATAAGAATGGATAGTTTTCCAATTTTGGAATACAAATAGTACCTACACCCCTACTCATAGGGGTGCAGATAACACTTCTCTTCATTGAAGTAAAAGCTAGAACTTTTATTGTATAGCCAACAATTATAACAATTATGGGAGAAAATGCTGTAATGCTTCACGTGATAAGATGTACCCTCGTCTACCTTCAGTAACTTGTCCTTTTCCCACTGCCTTGTGGAGTTGCTACACGCACAGACTAATTGCTGAACACGCAGACCATTTATTTACATGGTTGTCATTTGAAATCTACACGTTTGCCATTGACAACTTTTCCTCTTTTGCTCTCGTCGTCTCATTCTTCTCCCTCCTCCTCCTCATCTTTTTCGCCGCTGTGCCACTGCACCCCAACGTAGCATCATAATCCGTGCAGCCCCCCACCTCACCCACGTGCCATCGATCTCTCACATTTCTCATCATCTATCCTTTTCATCTTCTTCCTCGTCCACTCTCCTCTTCTGCCACTGTCGTTGCCAGCATCGCTGGCGGACAGTGATGAGACGAAGCGATGTGAAAGCGATGGCGACGACGTCTGGCGGTGGCAGCGGGGAAAGTGGAGCAGGATAAAGAGGAAAAGAGTGCGTAACGTGGAGATATGAGTTGTGTGTACATGTAGCATCACCAATAACACGTCAGCACGCAGGCGATATGATTCAAGTACATCTGTTTTTATTCATGTATTATTTGCCCTATCACCAAAAGTTTTTTGTAATTTAATATTTAAACGGACAAAGTCGAAGAGGGGCAAATTGGGAACGATGGTTCTATATAAGAGACGGCACCATCACAAACAATTTCCTCATTGCTTCTCTTTTGATTTGCGAAACAATGACATGGGCTTCTTCATCTCTACTCTTTCTTGTTTGATGGGCACCCATTCAAGGCCGTTTCTGAGTACAGAGTTTGAGCCCACTCATCTTTCATTTCACTCCGTCCGAGACAAACAAGCAAACAGATGTATCTATAAGTATCATGACAATCACACCTACTGTGATTGCAGACTTTTTTGAAATTCTCCTTTCTAACTGATCTCCCATCAATGCTACCACTGGTGTCTTCTCAACCCCTAGAGAGTTGGATCAGAGCTGTCATATTTCACCAAATTCCATTCACAGCAACACGGTAAAAAGGAAGACACAGAACAAGTAATGGTGCCCGTCATTCATATGCCCACGGCTCTTTCAATTGTCATTGGATGCAAACTCTCTCTTTGGTGGTCTGTCAAGAGGTCAACCTGGGGTGAGCGTCATTTCAAACTTATCTACTCTTTCTCTCTTCATTTCATGGGCCTGAAGTCAACAAGAACTTGAGATAAAACATTGTGTTCATTGAATGAATTAGTATAATACTTAGTGGATGAGATCAAAGTTGTGCCTCACGATATCTGAAGCTATGAAAAGTAGGGACTCTATGGGGGCAGGAAAAAGAAATTGTTATAACACAAAAATATTTGTTTCAATATCCCCAATTACCCTTTCCTCTGCCTCCTCCTTCCCCACTTCACATGTCGCCATCGTCACAGGCGCCTCCCGGCAGCCCCCCAGAGTGCCGCTTTCGCCGACCTTAATTTATTCTTCCTCATCCACTCACCTCTCCCTCCTTTGGTCCCCTCTTCCGCCGCCGCCGCCTCCTCCTCGGGAAGCAACGACAGCGGGGGCATAAGTGGAGAAAGGGCAAGTGATGAGGAAGGGGGATCTCAGCAGAGGCAACGTAGTGGGGGAAGGGGAGGCTACGCGGTTGCGCCGGGCGGGGGAGAAGAAGAGGAAGAGGATGAAGAGGTTAAAAAGGTTAAACATTTCAATGGTAAACCTACAAAATTTGATTGGTGAACTTGTAAATGGATGGACAGTGTGTTTAGCAATTAGGATTGCTCTGTGTATATACCTTCGCCCAGGAAAAAGAGTTTTGTCATTCACAATGCACCTTTTCCTCGTCATATTCTATTATTAAGCACATACTGTTGTAAACTTGGTGGCTACGGAACTCGTATCCCTATATTTATATTAATAGGGTTACATAATGGGTGGATACCTAATACACAGATGGGCCTCCAAAAGCCTGTTTATAACACTTCCCCTTATCCATCCATTGGTGTAAGCTGTAATGAGCGCTTCAGGGTTCGCAGAGCTTATCTGATCATGTGTGTATGAATACTTCTGGATCCTAAGTTAAGAGTCCTTGCCTCGTTAAAACCTTTGCCATGGAAAACGAAGTGGGAAAAACCAGCGGCTAAGAGAAAAGAGTACAAGTCTTTCTAACTTCCCCTGATCGATGGATATCATCAGAGGTGGATACTTCTGGATCCTAAGTTAGGGGTAACTGCCTCGTTAAAACCTTTAGCTATGGAAAACCCAGTAGAAAAAACCAATAGCCAAGGAAAAAGAGTATAGTTTTCCATAACTTCCCCTGATTAGTGGAAGTATTTAGGGGGTGGATACTTCTAGATCCAGAGTCAATGAGGTTGCCTCGTTAAAACCTTTAGCTATGGAAAACCCAGTGGGAAAAACCAATAGCCAAGGGAAAAGAGTACAACACTACATGTTGACTCCCCCTGATCTGTACAAGCTGCAGGCTTGCAGATCTCCTAGGCAACTATACATCAATCTCTTACAGTGTTCCGATAATAAGTACAAAGTACAAGGCATCGCTCATCTATACAAGACATCGCTCAACTATACAAGTATTGCTCATCTATGGCAGCTATTGAATCTGAGGGAGCTCTTCTGAAGAGGAGTGGTCTGCAGACTCGGTAGGTAGCACCACGTCTCTGACCCAGTCGTCACTGTGTCTGCGAGGTACTGCAGGACCTGGCTATGTGTACTTATGATTTGCTTCTTGGATTGATGAGCCTCTCGGGATGGTGGGATTGATGTTGCCTTGGAAGCATGCTTTGCTGGTCTCCAGGAGTTGGTCGTTCCTTTGTTGTAGTCATCACGATGATCTGTCACCTGTATCTGCAAATACATTTAACCTGTTGGATGACCATGACCCTTGGAGGTAGCGCAGAAGCTACATATCTCTGATTTAGTGGTGCGCTACAGACGCTGCACTGTATCTGGCTAAAAGGTTTACTGCTAATGCTCCCTAGAGTCGCATGCAGTTGGCCAGATAAAGGAGTGTACCAAAAAACACTTGATTAAGGCACTTCAGGACCTAGGATATCCTTCCCTTCTTCCAGCGAATGGAAGGGGTCTTAATGTGCATCCATACAACTAGTAGGTGTATTAGTGGATTGCGATTATCTATGTTTCTTCATCAACTGGATGATAATTTCATCTTCTGGATGATAATTCATCTGCTGGATAATTATTCATCTGATGGATGATTATTCATCTTCTGGATGAAGGTTTCATCTTCGGGATGATAATTTCATCTTCAGGATGATGGTTTCATCTTCAGGATGATAATTCACCTTCAGGATGATGGTTTCATCTTCAGGATAATAATTCATCTTCAGGATGATGATTTCATCTTCAAGATGATAGTTTCATCTTCAGGATGATGATCCGTAAGGGTATGTTGTCACATCATCCATAGCAACATAGCCTAAAATTTTCTTTGCCAATCTCATGGTTTTCGCAACCATGACCAGGGAGCCTGATGCGTCAGTTTAAATAATTTTGTAAGTGAGTTAAGCTCATCTTACATGGTTACTTCCTGGTTTCTGCGAAATAAACCTCTAAGCTATAGCGTTTTGCTTATAGCATACGATTTTATTTATTTATACAATACTCGGTAACCCACAGGTTTGATATATTTTGAAATCAGGACTTCGGGTCCAAACACTTCACATTTCATAAGTGAGTCCAGCTCAACTTATTATTGCATCATTCCACATAATCTTGCCAAGTCTCTGTGTTTGCTTCAGGAAACGGAGATTGGGAACGATATCTATGGCAAAATGAAATTTGAGTAATTGTCGACAAGTGTGTTTTATCCAAATGCCTCTCCATGTACGTACATTATTCAATTTATTCCAGATTCATCTTTTCTGGAGGTTCTGAAAAGGGAGAGGATATGTAGATGAGCTCACTTTCCTATGGTGGTATTGTTTTAGGGTCTCCAAGAGTTATTTCTCGCTTTGGAGCCTCGTGGTATGTCCTCTCATCCATTGAGGATATCCACTTCTGCTACTAGTGGATTGCATCCATTATATTTGGTATGTCAATCCTAGCTGGATTTTTAGTAGCAGGGATGTGTGAATTTGACAATATTTATATTGTCACTAGCTATGTCTGATAACTGTTTAACAGTTTCATGAGCGTGGATCTTCAGGATCTCATCACAAT
Organism: Scilla litardierei; assembly: GCA_030789695.1. Lineage (NCBI taxonomy): Eukaryota > Viridiplantae > Streptophyta > Magnoliopsida > Asparagales > Asparagaceae > Scilla > Scilla litardierei. The sequence goes on along the minus strand of CM061142.1, from coordinate 83,870,997 downwards.
TCATGATAATCAGATCATAGGTATTAATGTTTTAAATGGTCAAATTGAGCTTCAGGCTCATGGATGATTATAGTATTTTTGTTGAACCTAATGATGGAGAATTAAAGTTACGAAGGATCTTCAGGATCTCATCAAGTCTTTACAAGAGGGCACATCAATGCACGTCTTAGGAGAATTAATTTTAAATGCTTCCCTATTCAGATTGCTCAGAATCTATTTATCTGAGATAATTACCTCTGATAAATAGTTCTGTGTTCTGATGGTCCATAATGGTGGTATGGGGATGTATATGATCACTCCTTATTTTACACCTTTTTCCCGCATGTTTGCATGCCATTTAGATCGCCCAAATCATGTTTTTCACGATATATCGACGATATTGCGATGCTTTTCACGATTTGTTGTTTTTGTCGCATTTCAGGTGATTTGGCTTGATTTGGAGTGATCTCGAGATGCGCTTACTCCGGAGGGTCACCGACGACCTCCCCGAGGGGTATTTCTGCTGTTGGAGAGGAGCGGAAGAAGAACGGACGTCGCAGGAGCGACGAGGAGGCCAAAACAAGCAATCTGGGCATTTTTTGTGTCCCACTCGGCCGAGTGGAGGAGCCACTCGGCCGACCAGCGAGACACCGCTCGGCCGACCAGATCAGACACGATTCCTATGTGCTCTCGGCCGAGCGACGGATACCACATCGGCCGAGTGACGAGACCCCGTCCGCCCGAGTGGCGCCCAGACGAAGCCCTTCAAAAATCTCCAAGTTACTGTTTTTCAGCTGCCTGAGCTTCAGAAGACCCACTCGGCCGAGTGGATAATCCCGTCCGCCCGAGTACAATGAAGCCATCGGCCGAGTGACGACAACTCACTCGGCTGAGCGACTCCCGAGGAGAAGACCCCTGAAGGCCCTGACTTACTAGAAAATTATAGGGTTGTCACTCGGCCGAGCGACTTTTGTCACTCGGCCAAGTGCGACGCGCTGCCTGTAGCGAAAATTGCGGAAAACAGGCTGTGCAGGGGTATTTTGGTCACAGTTTTTGGACGATTTTGGGGGGTATTTAACCCCTGTTTTTACCCTAGTTTTAGAGAGCTTCTTCTTAGATTTTTTGCAGCGTTTTAGATTAACTTTTTAGTTTTATTCTTGAGATTGGAGAGGAGACAAGTTTTGATTTTTGTTGGATTAATTGAAGAACTCCATTGGTTTGCTTTTCTCTTCTTTAAAAATTCTATTTTTATTGCATATCTCAATATTGTGATGAATTCTATTGCTTATTTCATTGATTATTTTTGTGATCTTGCTATGAATTGTGAGTAGTCGCCACGTCTTGGGGCGTGGGGATGAACCCTACAAGCCCTATTTCATGATTGTGATGAATTGGTAGGAATTTTGCTAGAATTGATATTTAGGGATTAGATTGGGATCAATTTATTACGGATAGCTAGGAGTTCATACCGATTGGGATTTGCAAGAGATTGGATCCCAATTCGATAGGAAACCCTAGAAATCCGAATTGGGTTGGAGTCGAATTTCCGTAGTATCGGTTTGCAAGAGATTGGACCGATACTAGGGGTTTCCGGTTCCAACTCCGTGCCAATACCCGTTTGCAAGAGATTGGACGGGTAGGAACTATCCCAACCTAGATCGCGAGCCAAGTTTGCAAGAGATTGGGCTCGGTGCGCGATTGGACGATGATGTTGATCCTAATGCTAGCTTCACTAGGCTAGGGTTTGCAAGAGATTGGACCCAAACCTAGGATAGCTATAGACCGGCAACAGCGCGAGAGCGTGAGCTTGGTTCTACATTCAATTGCAACTAGTTCATCCCAAATCTTATTCTAGCGACTTTGATACCGATAAACCACTTTTACGAGATATGGTGAGTAGCGGGAATTCCCCATTCCCTAGACGTTCTTTATTTGATTTGATATTTCCGCACTTTGTCTGACGATTGTGACAGGATCGCCAAAGGCAAATCTCTCTTCTTAAATAGCCAGGTTGATTGGAACAAGCACGGTCATTCGTCCTCCCTGTGTTCGATATCCCGCTCGCTGCTACACCGTGCACTTGCGGTAAAACTACAACCGTCGCTCCGGGTGTGTATCCGGGGTGCGATCAAGTTTTTGGCGCCGTTGCCGGGGAGGCGATTGCGTTTGATCTTACCACCCTAGCTATTTCTTTTTTTTATTATTATTATTATTTCCATTCCTTTATTTTTACCTAACCCTTCCACGGTACTAATCATTTCTTTGAAACTCTGTTTTCCCTGTGCATGTACACGAGATCTACGGCGGACCCTGAAGCTATATTATTTGATCCCGAGATCGAACATACCGCGCGGAGACTTAGAGCGGAAAGGAGACAAAATTCGGAAGGGAGGTTTATGACCAACCCGGAAACTGCGGACCAATTAGCGGCAAGGATGGCGAGGATAATTTCTATTCAAGATAGGCTTCGGCCTAAGACCTCTTCTACTACCTCATCCATTGCCATGCCGGAGTTGGCGGCTGACAAGAACTTCGAGCTAAAGACTGGGTTAGTGGTTCTGATGCAGCAGGATCCATTTCATGGGAATGCCCATGAAAATCCTCACTACCACATCCAACTATTCTTGTCGAAGTGCGCCACATTCCAGATGTCGGGGGTCTCCATCGATGCCATCAGACTGCGTCTCTTCCCCTTCACGCTAAAGGACAAGGCACTCTATTGGTTGAGGACGCAAGCTGAGGGTGTTTTCACCACTTGGGACGAGTTGGCGAGTGCATTCATTGACAAGTTCTATCCGCCATCCAAGACGGTGAAGATCCGGAGCGCTCTCATGTCCTTCAAGCAAGGACCCCAAGAGACGCTCTATGAGGCTTGGGAGCGTTTTAAGGATCTGCAGCATCAATGCCCACACCATAGCATAGAAGATTGGGAGCTAGTTCATAGCTTCTACAACGGTCTCCAACCGGGGACCAAACAAATTATTGATGTCGCGGTGAATGGTGCTATCTTGTCAAAGACCCCCGAGGAAGCTACGGCCCTAATTGAGGAGATGGCCTCAAATAATTAACAATGGGGCGATGAGCGAGGACACTCCACGTCCTCCTTGAAGCCGACTACTATCTATGAAGCGAAGGCCGTAGCGGAGCTTACAAGCAAGTTTGATTCTCTCCACAAGGTAGTGGAGAGATTGGAGAAGTTTATCACGGAGCCCCAAGGAGCCCCTTCCACCTCCGCTCCAACGAACCAAATGTGTGATTGGCAAGACCAATCTCAAGCCATGTATGTGGGAGGAGAGCAAGGAGAAGGATCCTTGGAGCAAGTACAATATGTCGCGGGGAACCAAGGATATTGGGCCAATCCGGCCACAAGAAATCATCCCGGATTCTCTTACGCCAACAATGAAGGAGCTTTGAACCCGCCACAACAACCACCTCAACAAGCTCGACCACCACCACCCCAACAACAACACTATCCACCGAGGGGGCCTCCACAACAAAACTTCCAACCGAAGCAACAAGTTCCACCATATAGGCCGCCCGGATACAACCAAGGGTGGAGGAATCAAAATCAAAACCCTCCACAAGCTCAACAACGATCCGACTTCGAAGCTAGAGTGGAGGCGTTTATGGTCGAGCAAAATAAGGTCAATGCTACCTTGAAGGCGGGGCAAGACTCCCTTAATACCGTTGTGGCTCAAATATCAGAGCAATTGGCGTTGCTCAATCGGAACACTCAACGATTACCGGCGCAACCCGAGCAAAACCCACGGGGCAACACCGGCCACATCAATGCCGTAGTTGCCGTTACTACTAGAGGCGGGAAGGATACCACCCCTGCCATGATTCCTACCGAGGAGCCCGTGGAGGAAAGTTCGGAGCCGATTGAGCCGGTAGTTGAAGTTGATAAGGAGAAAGAGCCACAAGAAAAGGAGAAATCTAGAGCGGAGCAATTGATCGAGGAAAGGCGCTTCATGCCACCGGTCCCATTTCCCCAAAGGCTCACTAGGGCGAAAATGGAGAAAAGGCTAGCAAAGTTCCTCGAGTATCTTAGAGGAGTTAGCCTAAACATTCCCTTCCTCGACGCCATCGTAAAGATCCCCACATATGCTAAATTCTTAAAGGACTTGATTTCGGGGAGAAAGAGGAAGGAGAAGATCATGCTAGCCGAGGAGGGCTCTTGGTTTACCAAGAGAGAGAAGGAGCCGGCCAAATTTAAAGACCCGGGGAGTTTTCGGATTCCTTGCACCTTAGGCGGCGTCCCTCTTCAAAAGGCGTTGGTAGATCTAGGGGCTAGCGTGAGCCTCATGCCTCTCTCCATGTTCTTAAGGCTAAACACCGGGACAAAGTTGAAACCTACCGACATGCGCATTCAATTAGCCGATGGGCGAATAACAAGGCCGGTAGGGATCACCGAAGACATCCCGCTACAAGTCCCGGGAGGAATATGCTTGCCATGTGACTTTGTGATCATGGACGTTAAGGAGGAGGGAGACACGTCATTGATACTTGGACGCCCGTTCCTCGCCACCGCCGGAGTCATTGTCGACGTGCGAGAAGGTACACTAACTTTGAACGTCGGCAACATCGAGGTGGAGCTTCACATTCCTAAGGCCATGAAACACATGCCTTACCACGAGGAACTTGACTACATGGACCTCCTTGATGAGGTAATTGAGGAGGCGATCCCCCACTCTATTGGCGCTCTATTCGATGAAGATTTTGAGGAAGGCCCGGATTTAGGCCAAGATGAGAAGATAGATGATTCCCCCGACCTCTCTGCTGAAAATGATGAAGGCGACGCTGATGTCGCAAGGATTCGAGAGCTCTGCAAGCTCTCGAAATTAAAGTCTCAGAAGAAAGCTCCGTCGATACGGAAATCGGCGTCACCGGTGAAGCCGTTGACCGGGGCAAACGCTAGCTTGGGGGAGCCTTCCCCCAACACTATTCGAGACGAGAGATCTCCGAGGGAGAACACGCCGCAACTTCCAAATCCAAGCGTGCTCCCCGGACAGTTTGATGGGTGCATCTCATATGCACCAAACATCCCGCATTAATTGAAAATCATAGGGGGTCGAGCTCACGACCTTAAACGAGCGCTTGTCGGGAGGCAACCCGACGGTTATTGCTTTATTTTTACTTTTTCTTTATTTTTGTTTTAGAAATTTTTAGTGTTTTGAGTCGTTCGCTCAAAAATTCTGTGATAACGGGTCCTATTTTTCTTGACAGGAGAGGAGATAGGCAAATCTATCATGAGGAGGATGAACGAGACGACGAGGAGCGCCCCAGGAAGGCGCTCGACGCTTAGGAGGAAGATGAAATCGACTGGAGGAAGAAAGATGGAGTTTAGAGCCCAAAACGAAGACAAACAGCAGAATTTAAGGCTCACTCGGCCGAGTATACTAGTCACTCGGCCGAGTACACAAGTTCGTCCGGTCGAGCCGCTCACGAACGAGGGAAGTCTGCTGTACCCAACTCTCTGTTTATTTTCTTGATTTCAGAATAACTGCTACTCGGCCGAGTATATATATTCACTCGGCCTAGTAAAACGGATACGCTCCTAGGGCGAGTCTTGCCGAGTAGCTTGAGCCACTCGGCCGAATGGACTTACTCCACTCGGCCGAGGCTGGCAAGGCCACTCGGCCGAAGCGTAAGCAAGGAGGATTTTACATTGATCCCACTCGGCCGAGTGACCTAGTCACTCGGCCGAGTCGTAACTTTTATTATATAAGGGGCGAGGGGGGGCACATTTTTCGAAACGCAAAAAACCCAATCGCGCCCGACCCTTCAGCTCCCCTCGCCCGACCCTCCCTCGCTCGTGCCCTCACTCGCCCGGACGACCACCGCCGCGCCGCCGCTCGGCCCGCCACCGCCGGCCGAGCTCCCGCCGCGTCGCGCCCGAGTCGCCGCCGGCGACCGCCGCTCCGATCACCTCCGGTATCACCCGTTTCACCTTTTTCTCCTCTTTTTGTGTGTTTTTCGAGGATCCATGCGATAAACAAACCCCAAACCCAAATTAATTTCTATATCTATCTATTATACCCCTAATGCTCCATACGTTTTGAATATTACCCGCTGATATCGCCATTTCATGCGCAGGTTGTTTTTGGGAGCTTAGGGGGAGCCCAGGGGAGCTTCTACGGACTGATTTGGACTCCGCGGAGGCGCTGTCTTCGCACTCTTCCACTGCTTAGCACTCGCGGCGTGTCGGTGTACACTCTTTCCTTTATTTTGCACACGCCGCACTTTTTACACTTTTTCGGCTCGCGCTCGGGGCCGATATGCCGCCCCGGACACGGCCGCAGTCGAGGAGAGCTTCCGCCAAGCGGAAGCGGTCGGATGACACCGGCCCCTCCCACGAGTTGGAGGACTCTCATCCGCTTTCTCCCACACACCCCATCCACCCAGCACAGCCTGCAGGCCCCGCACACCCCGCACAGCCTGCAGCGCCCGCACAGCCCGCACAGCCTCTCCCTGCCGCTCCACAGCCACCACCTCCGGCTCCACTGGTCAGGCAGCTCGGGATTACGTTCCGAGACGACGCACACCGTGCCGTCTTCGAGCGTATCTCCCAGCGCTCGATCGTACCCTCCAGGTTTGCACACCTTGCTGACCTAGGACGCCTCGGGGTACTAGAGGGGATGCTCACGTTGTACGACAACGTGGGCTGGCGAGATTTCTTTCAGGTGTCAGCGGATACGTTTACCCACCCGACACTTGAGATTCTTAGTTCGATCGCCTGGACCGACGAGGGATGCTCGTTTCGGTTCATAGACCGGGAGTGCCAGGTCACTCTCGATATGATGAGAGCATTTTTCTCGTGGCCCGCTGTCCCCGGAGCCGATCGCGGTTACGGCCCCACCCATATCCCCCCACCTTCCTTCGACGCCGGTGCCTTCTAGGCCCGGATTACGGGTCTCCACGCTGCCTTTGACCCTAGTAGGGCCAAGGCCTCGGCCATTGTCCATCCCTGCCTCCATATTGCTCAGCGCCTTATGGCGACGACCTTTTTGGCCAGATATGAGCCGGGCACGATGTCTACGCCGGAGCTCTACATGCTCTACGCGATGACCCGTCCCAGAGCTCTATCTAGGGATGGAGATGAGCTGGTCCCCGCCGTCGTGATTGATGTCGCGTCTTGGTTTTTGGACCGCATCATTGTATCGGTGGGCGCTCGCTCACCGATATGCTGCGGCGGCCTGATCACCTTGCTTGCCCTTATGACCGGCGAGGACTTCCCTGATGACCTGCGACGAGTATCGGGCCCCACTTCTTTGTCGATCGATGTTATGGCCCGGATGAAGATGCTTCGTCCGCACGGTGAGCGTCACTGGGTCTGGTTGCACGGCCCTTACGGTGCCGATTACATGATTCTTCCGAGCCCAGCTCGGATTCAGATTGCACCAGCCCACGTTGACTGGCTCCCTGTGATGGATGTTCTCATCCCCGCTGCTTACGTGCTCGAGGCCGAGCAGGCCCACGCTGCCCACGCTGCTCCCGCAGACCCTGTTGCCCCTGCCGAGCCTGTCGCCCCTGTTGACCCAGTGGCCCCTCAGCCTATCCCCGATGTTTCCACTGCTCCTGACACCTCTGTCCCCACCTCTGTCAGTGTCAGGAGTACCTTAGCTGAGCCCACCTCCACTGCTGCCGAGGCTGTCACCACCACCACCACCGGCCCTCTGTCTGCTGAGCCTGTTTCTTCTGCCCCACCCGAGCGCCCGCCGACCATAGTTGAGTGCGACGAGCCCTCTTTTGCCACCGCCGTTGAGACCTCTGTCCACACCTCTGTCTCCACTGCTGCTGTGTTTTCCGAGAGTGTCGTGGAGTCTGTCCATACTTCTGTGCCATCGACCTCTCTGGCCGCCTCGCTGCCACTTTTGTATTCTTCTTTCGTTGCTGCTGCCTCCACTTCTCACCAGCCGGTGCCCCGGCCTCACACTGAGGCCAGGCCCACATTTGCGGGCACAGCACCTTTCGTTCCATTCCCCGCTGAGCCCGTCACATACGCGATCCGAGTACGCCAGCCACGCCCTGCACAGCCCCGACCGGTGCATCCCTCTGCACCACCTCCCCCTGACACAGTACTTCAGAGCATTCGTTCTCTAGAGGGGGCGGTGAGTGGCCTCAGAGGTGACCTTCAGACCCTGTCCGCCACCGTCACTGCGATGGCTGGCCGCTTCGAGCTGCTCCCGCAGATTCACTACTATCTTACACAGGTCTTGGAGCCTCTCCGCCGCGTACCCCCACCCACCCAGTAGGTTCCCACCCACACTTCCACTCACACTCAGCCTGCTACCACTTCCACACCCACCCCCGCTCAGCGGCCTGTCCAGCCACCACCACCACTTCCGCCTCAGGACGGAGACGGTGCAGCACCACCTTCTTAGGCACCCTTGATGCCATCGATTCTTTTTGCCGTTGTGCTGCCCGTCTCTGCTGGGTCCTGTTGCATTTTTGTCCACCCCCTCCCCTCACTTATTTTGGGTTTCTCATTTTGATCATATCCTTATATATCTTTTTGGGAGAGAGGGAGAGTTTTTGGTGCCCTACCTTTATATCTGTATCACTCCTATCTGTGCATGCATCATGTCCGCATCATATTTTTCATTTCTTTATTTTCCTTTTTTATTTTTATTTTTTATTTTCATTTTTTTATCATGCATGCATCCTCACTTTCCCCTCACTTTCTTGTCTCTCGGTGTGCCACACTTTGCACATTGAGGACACTGTGCCATTTAGCTTGGGGGAGTGAGTTCTCACGATTTTTTTCGATTTGCCACCTTTATTTTTAGTTTTTCACACCATTTTTCGCTTTTGCACTTATTTTTCATCATTTTCCTTTTATTTTGCCATGCATCACGTTTTTCTTATTTTTTCTGTGTGCCGCATTGTAAATAGTTCTATTTTTCCTTTATCTTTATTTCCTTCTTTTTCATCTCATGCTAGAGATGACTTTTCTATGATGATGATGACGTGGGATTTAGCTTATTCTATATGCATGCTATATTTGTCATGTCTTAGATTTTATTTCTGATATCATATGCTATGACTTGCCTTGCATCTAGAGATAGTAACCCACACTTTTGCCACATGAAAATGGATGAAATTTTATTATTAGCTGAGTCTGAATATTCATATGTATGCTATCACAGAAAACACACCAAGATTCACGCATTGAATGCTTATATCAGGAGTACTGATTTCTTTTCCTATATCACTTCTATATGCATGAATTGTACACTTCACTTCAGGATGATTGAATGATGTTAGCTATGATAAATCTGGATTAGTTAGCTTTTTTGTGATCCAAACTGAGTAGATTAGATTACCCTGCTGAAGTTGTCATGCATGTCTTATAGAGTGAACCGAGTGATATATTTATTTCTTTCTCCACAAATCTTGAACATCATTTCTCTACTTTTAAAATCATTGGTGAATCTCCCCTTAGCGATTCTATTATATGGCATTTCCCCCGCTACTAATTCCTAGCTCCAAATTTCTTATTCTCTAAAAAAAGGAAGAGAAAAGAGAAAATATTCTTGTATATCATTATCTCTCTTTGAGTTGGGATCGTTGTGTATATATGATATATCAAAAAAAACAAAAAGAAAAAAAAAGAGAAAAGAGGAAAAATCCTCAATAAAAGATCCCATCTCACTTTCTTTCTTTCTTCTTTCTTTTCATTGCTTTTGGAGCTATATAAAAATGGGGATGTAGTTATTTTTTATGCCACCACGCTTATAGATAAGCTTGGGGGAGGGGATCCATTGATGTGTGAGAGAGTGACTACTTGACGTTGCACGACAACCTAGGCTAAGTAATATTCTATACTCGGTGAGATTATTTCTAGCTTTACGAAATCCAGAAATCTAAGCCTAGCACTCATTTCATGAAATCCATACGTTTCTATTCTCTCTATTCTATAGTGTGATACTCTTATACTCCTGATAGAAAGCGTTCAATTGAAAAGTGTGTGATCTGTGATTTGTATACCGCTTTAAATGATTCAGACGATGTTAATTATAAGATTAATCCGTTCTTCATGATTATATTGTTGTTCGTGGGTTTTCTATTTCTATTTGCACTATTATACTATGATATCAAAATAAAATTCTTTGACATGTGTTTTTCGTCCAGTGCATGCTATATGAGTAAGCGGAACCCACGTCCTGAGAAAATGATCTAGCAGCCAACCTCTTCGCTTCTTTCTTTCTTCTTTATTTTTATTTCATTTTTCATTCTTCTCCGTTTTTCATTTTTCTTCGCCGTTTTCGTTTTCCGAATCCACCGGGTTCGCCTTTTACTTATCTTCCTTGAGGACGAGTAAGAGGCAAGCTTGTGGGATTTTGATCACTCCCTATTTTACACCTTTTTCCCGCATGTTTGCATGCCATTTAGATCGCCCAAATCATGTTTTTCACGATATATCGACGATATTGCGATGCTTTTCACGATTTGTTGTTTTTGTCGCATTTCAGGTGATTTGGCGCGATTTGGAGTGATCTCGAGATGCGCTTACTCCGGAGGGTCACCGACGACCTCCCCGAGGGGCATTTCTGCTGTTGGAGAGGAGCGGAAGAAGAACGGACGTCGCAGGAGCGACGAGGAGGCCAAAACAAGCAATCTGGGCATTTTTTGTGTCCCACTCGGCCGAGTGGAGGAGCCACTCGGCCGACCAGCGAGACACCGCTCGGCCGACCAGATCAGACACGATTCCTATGTGCACTCGGCCGAGCGACGGATACCACATCGGCCGAGTGACGAGACCCCGTCCGCCCGAGTGGCGCCCAGACGAAGCCCTTCAAAAATCTCCAAGTTACTGTTTTTCGGCTGCCTGAGCTTCAGAAGACCCATTCGGCCGAGTGGATAATCCCGTCCGCCCGAGTACAATGAAGCCATTGGCCGAGTGACGACAACTCACTCGGCCGAGCGACTCCCGAGGAGAAGACCCCTGAAGGCCCCGACTTACTGGAAAATTACAGGGTTTTCACTCGGCCGAGCGACTTTTGTCACTCGGCCGAGTGCGACGTGCTGCCTGTAGCGAAAATTGCGGAAAACAGGCTGTGCAGGGGTATTTTGGTCACAGTTTTTGGACGATTTTGGGGGGTATTTAACCCCTGTTTTTACCCTAGTTTTAGAGAGCTTCTTCTTAGATTTTTTGCAACTTTTTAGATTAACTTTTTAGTTTTATTCTTAAGATTGGAGAGGAGACAAGTTTTGATTTTTGTTGGATTAATTGAAGAACCCCATTGGTTTGCTTTTCTCTTCTCTAAAAATTCTATTTTTATTGCATATCTCAATATTGTGATGAATTCTATTGCTTATTTCATTGATTATTTTTGTGATCTTGCTATGAATTGTGAGTAGTCGCCACGTCTTGGGGCGTGGGGATGAACCCTACAAGCCCTATTTCATGATTGTGAGGAATTGGTAGGAATTTTGCTAGAATTGATATTTAGGGATTAGATTGGGATCAATTTATTACGGATAGCTAGGAGTTCATACCGATTGGGATTTGCAAGAGATTGGATCCCAATTCGATAGGAAACCCTAGAAATCCGAATTGGGTTGGAGTCGAATTTCCGTAGTATCGGTTTGCAAGAGATTGGACCGATACTAGGGGTTTCCGGTTCCAACTCCGTGCCAATACCCGTTTGCAAGAGATTGGACGGGTAGGAACTATCCCAACCTAGATCGTGAGCCGAGTTTGCAAGAGATTGGGCTCGGTGCGCGATTGGACGATGATGTTGATCCTAATGCTAGCTTCCCTAGGCTAGGGTTTGCAAGAGATTGGACCCAAACCTAGGATAGCTATAGACCGGCAACAGCGCGAGAGCGTGAGCTTTGTTCTACATTCAGTTGCAACTAGTTCATCCAAAATCTTATTCTAGCGACTTTGATACCGATAAACCACTTTTACGAGATATGGTGAGTAGCGGGAATTCTCCATTCCCTAGACGTTCTTTATTTGATTTGATATTTCCGCACTTTGTCTGATGATTGTGACAGGATCGCCAAAGGCAAATCTCTCTTCTTAAATAGCCAGGTTGATTGGAACAAGCACGGTCATTCGTCCTCCCTGTGTTCGATATCCCGCTCGCTACTACACCGTGCACTTGCGGTAAAACTACAACCGTCGCTCCGGGTGTGTATCCGGGGTGCGATCAGTATACTCATCATGGCACCATCGATAAGATGTGCTCTAAACGCTTCCCCTGTTAGGGGTTCTCGAAAACTGTTTATATGAGATGATCAAGCTCATATAAATAGGTGCAAAGGAGGCGTTTTGATGGTTTACATTGTAATTGCATGTTCCCGCATAGTCACCTACAACTGGATTTTTAATGGATAGTAATCCGTTTAAATCATTTTGATGATTTACATATAACCCATTTCTGGGTGTGAACACAAAACTTCAGGGTGTTCAATTTTCTTACAGTTGTTAAATATAATTGATTCCCAGTGTTATCTAAAAAAATCCGAAATAAGTTTGACTTCAATGAAGTTGAGCATAGAACTGGGGATATGAACCCGTCAAGGCACAATCTATAAGATGTGCATCAATGCCTCCCCCGTTTGGAGATCTCGGAATAAGTTCCACTGCAGCATTTTTGAGGGGGGTAAGAGGGTAAGTAAAAGCCCAACCAATATCCCAGTAAGGTAATATGTCCGTTGTGATTAATAATAATCTGGACTGCGGTTGGATAACAAGGTTTTGATTATGACCATTTTAAGAGGATATATAGATGAGTACTCTAAGGTACATCATCAGCCATATGTAGGGAGTGTGTGAGTCCACTTTTATCCATCAAATACTCTCAAGAGGCCTAAAGGTCTCATTCTTCTAATGATAGTATATCATCTTAAATTCGTTTAAGGAAGTGAGGAGAGTCAATATCCACATGAATGGAGATGATCTCGTAATCATTTTTCCCTTTTGAATGGGATAATGAAAGTTTCACCCTTTTTGAAGAATCTTCAGGTTCATCTGGTTAATGATGTCTTGCATCATCAATCCAGGGTGACATCGATCCAAAGTTCGTCGATTCAGGACACTTCTGGTGTTCCAAATTAATTCCTCTGTTCGAATTTATGTGGGACTTTTTGAAAGTCCATTAAAATGCTCAAGTTAATTTTGTCCAGTAATAGGTGAACTGTGTTCAAACTGTGAATGATTACATCTTCACATTGACTCTATGCATATCAAAGTTGGATAAAGCTTCAGGCTTTATTGGTTTCTTAAGTCATTAGGGATTTTGTTTTGATGAATATCCTTTGAAACTTTATAAGTTTCAGAGAGTACATGGCATCCTCATTTTAGGAGTATTCAGGATAAAAAATCATTCACAGTAAAATAAATGCGTAAAAAGCACATATATACTGCAAGAGAATACTACTGATAATTATGTTACGACAACAAGTTTCATAGTATGATGTGTGCTCTAGAAAACATACGTCTACAGTTATGCTCATTTAGACTTATGTTATGATAACAGGTCAAATTTGTTTTCAAAGTTTATTTATCCTCGGGGAGTAGCTAAATATACATACTGTCAATTTGACTTTCGTCGTTTAGTCTAGATATGTATATATTTTTATATGGCATAGGTTAATGCCCATTCATATTGCAAAAAGCATTATCGGTCTTGTCAGAACTTCTGGTCTGATGTTGGGTTGTCATTGAATACTCCATGTCGATGAATATCATTTCTTCCCTTTCTCATTTTATTCAAGACTTCCCATGTTTCCAGTCTTCCTTATTGTCGTTTATAAGGAAGAATGAATATTGGTCTTACGAAGTAGACATATACAAGGGAAATGAGTTAGTTTCTATATTTCCACTTTTCTAATTTATGGGAGATTTTTAAAGTCTATTTGAAAACTCAAGTATGGTCTTCAGGCCATTTTTAATTGAGTCATTCAATTATTATGTGGATAAAGAATCATGCTCAAGGGGAAACAAATACGTGGCTATGAAATTTATAATTTCTCATTTATCTATTAAGAGACGACTTCTGGTGTACGCTTAAAATTAAGGCTAGATTAAAGAATCATACCTTGTAAAGTGAGATTACTCTAAAAGAGTTTATCGGTGTTATGACAACTACTGGTGTCAATATTGGTTTATATTAACCATAGATCTGAGCGATCTATTTACCGCAAAATGCGTATCTCTAAAAGAAATCGCATAAATGTTTTTCGCATAATCCATCGTATTTGTTAATTTTTATTAGGGTGAAAGGGTGTTGACTTTTGATTTAATTTTGAACTTCAGGTTCTTTTTTTCAAAGTGGATATGATGTTAAACCTTTTGAAATCATGATTGGTTTGTTGTCATAAAATATCGTCATATCATGAGCATGAGAATGAGCAAGGGATGTTCATATAAGAGTGCAAAATACAACAATTAATGATTTATCATACACATAATATGAAGCTTGTAAGTTAAAAGTTATGCTTAATAAAATAGTTGAAAGAAACTAAATTATCCTTGCAAATAAGTCAAGCATGTGAGCTTAAGAATGTATGCTCAGCTAACATGAATTGAAACATATACACATGTTATTTATATTCTGCAGGTATATAAATAATTTATCTCAAACAAATATTTATGCTTCAGGCATTAAAAATATATCATTGAGATTTTAGCATGTTAAATAAAATGTTCATCACAGAACATTAAATATGCAGCATGCAAATAATTTTCTACACATGCATTTATAGTGCTTAAGCATAAATTCATGCTAGAGGCAATAAAAATATACGACATCCCATCGCATAAAAATGCAGCAGGCATTTAATTTTAGCGCAGACAATTAATCATCATAAGAAATTAATCATCACAGGCATTTTATAATGGAAATAAAAATTTTTCGTTTAATAATTATTGGATCACTGGTCAACGTCATACACCGTTAGGTTAGTTAACTAACGGTAGAGCGGTCGCAGGAACTTCCTAATTATTAAACGTGTAATAATCAAATCATCCAAAAAATTGCGATGATTTATAAAGCATTAATCAGATTTTAACGAAGAAAATTTAATTAAATCTAAAAAAGAACTTGTAAAAACGAATTTTTTTGGGAAAAAAAACCCTAGTTAGGGTTTTTGAAGGCGATCGTTCGTGCGGGCCTGTGTGGGCGGAAAAATTTTGCGCCGTAGGGACCGTCGCTTCGGGCGGCTAGGGTTTCGCCGGGCGCATCACAGCTACAGGTGCCTAGGGTTTGCACGTACGTGCGCGGAGGGGGTTAGCGTCGTCGCCACCGCTTCTGGCGGTTAGACGGTGGCGGCCGTCGCTGCTGGCGACGACGGCAGCTACCGCCGGGAGCGGCATCGCCTGCTACTGCCACTCCCGACGGCATCGACGACTGCCGCCGGAGCGGCATCGCCTGCTATCACTCCTGGCAACAGCGCTGGATGTCGCCGGAGCGACAGCAGCACGACGCTGTTTCTGGCGGTGGGGAGATCACAATGGGGGAGGGGGTTTCGTGTGTTCGTGGCTTCTGGCCGCGTGGCGACGAAAAATCCCATCTTGTGTTTGAAGATTTGAGGAAGAAGATCATAAAAATAGGATTTTTATTTTAAAAAGAAATATTTTTAGTCTTCAAAACGGCGTTTTTAGCCTAAAAATTGATTTTTGTTGATAAAAACGTCGAGTTATCATTGAAAAAATTGATTTAGCATGCAGATCTAAGTTAAAAATCCGATCTATACTAATCAAACATAGATCTAAGCATATAGATCTAATCGTATGCGCATAGAAGTTTAGATCTAGGGAATAAAAATTACCTCTAGATCCTACCCACCGGATCTAGCGACATTGGGTGAAGGAAGCCCGTTCGCATTGCGATTCGTCCGTCGGCGGAGGTTCGGCTCAATTTTGAGTGTGCTGATAACGTGTTGTAAACTTGGTGGGTACGGAACCGTAGCCCTGTATTTACTGTAATAGGGTTACATAATGGGTGGATACCCAATACACAGATGGGCCTCCAAAAGCCTGTTTATAACACATACATATTTTTAAAAAATTGCTAAACCCATTTCATTTTTACCCCAACAATTTGTGTTCTATCCCTCTCTTTCCCAACATCTCTCTTCCTCCTCTGCTTGTCATCTCCACCCCGCCTCACCTCCTCCACATCCGCCTTCTATTTGCATCATTCTCCTCTTTCTCTTCCCCCTCCGCATTTCTATCTCTCAATAGAACCCAAAAAACCACACACAAAAATCAGTTTACCCAACATGTTCATTTTAGTCAAAAAAATATTTAAAAATAATTAGATCTAAATGAACATAAAACCTAATAAAAAATTGATTAAAATCAATTAAAATCTGAAAAATTAACGTGCTCAGATTTTCAAGGTTGATCGCCGTATGTGCCACGTGGGCCTATATCTCCAAACATAAGGTACTCAGGCAAATTAGCCCGAGCGTCGCTAATTATTTTAGCACGACAAAATTACTTTTAAAAAAATTCAAAATTGTTCCATCAAGATACATGAATTACTAGTTTATATATATTAAGTCATACATTTTCTTTTTCTTCCTAAGTACTAACTTTGGGAAAAGAAAACAAATGCATAACTAGACATAGAATAAATTTTGCTGATACAAAAATAAGGCATGGGTAAATTCCACCAACACCTCTCAAACTATGACTAGTATGTCACAATACATCTCTAAATAAAAAATAAATAAATACCTCAAATATATTTTTACAATGAAGTACATTGATGCATTCTTGCTCCCAAGCTCTTTGTCTTGCTCCAATTGATCCATGGCCTTATTTAGCTCATCATTAATCCATTGAGTGCTACATTTTATTTGGACTCAAAGATGTTAGATGTGTTATTTGTTCATCCTCAAAACCATATGGGGTGAGACTCAATATCTCAACATTCTCCTTCTTTTTTATGATAATGATAAAAAATTACATACCTATCCTGCAACACATCATATTAGCAATCAAATATACCATGTGTAAGTATTGCAAACATATGTAATTATGCATGGCATCTAATATATCTCTCCCTATTATTATCAACAAAAAGATGTTCAATAAAAATGTTCTCTCTCCCTTTTGAAAAACATAGAATCTTTAGAATCATTCCCCCATGCGAATCTCTCCACCTAGACATATGCATGAGTTTAAAGAAGGATTATGACACAGTATCTAAAAGAGAATACATGATAATATACTACTTGTTAAGTATGAAAAATAATTTTACAAAATGCTTAGCAAATGCTTAGCTCCTCCATGTAAAAAAGCTCATTAATTATAATTCTCCTCCTGAAATTGTGCAAATTTTGAATTTTAGAAAGCAATCAAGCTTCTAATTCGATCATGTATGAGTACCTAAAAAATCAAGATGTCTTGATGCTCCATTCTTTCGAGTCCATGGGCTTAGCAACCAAAAAAGATATCAACCATTAGGGAACCAACCCCATTTGGTTCTAGATTTCCTATCATATGAAAATTTATAATCATTGCTATAATGAACATTGGTCATAATCCCATATTCATATTGCATCCTTCATTTGGATGGTCCTCTTTTGGGTATTCAAACTTTGACGAATCTATTTGTGATTTTACAAACCCTAGGATGATAAGTAGCCTTAACATTTTAATGGGTCTTATATCTTAAGCCATGTTTGCTACCAGAGGGTATTTATGAGCTAATTAATTCATCTAATTTTCATTTCCATTGTTGCATCTAGCAATATTCCTTCACAAATCATCAAGTTCGCCTTAATGGCGGTCATGGTATTTTCGTAGCCACTAAACCTGTCACCAAGGTCTTTATACTATACACTAAGCTTCCTATTTAATTCTTCTAATTCCTTATTCTTACTAGCCAATTTTATATTTTCTTCCCAAATTTTTTCTAAATCAAAATTAGAAGAATATGCATTATAATCTTTATTCATTTTCTTGAGAGTAAGAAGTTCTCTTAGTTTTCTCTCATACTCGGCATTAAGCTTGTGATACTCTCCTTCCCAAGCACACTCATCATCACCAGAATCAATAGTGTGAGCCATAATATTTTACCGCTTTATCATCTTTGGCCATGAAGCACATGTATGCCTTCTTTTCTTTTCCCCTTCTTAGGATGAGGACGTTGAAGAAGAATTAGAGCTTCCATCCTTGTCACTCCTATCCCATGCGACAAAGCCATTCCTCTTTGGCTTTTTGAACTCTATCTTGTCCTTCATTTTTCTTTGCTAGTAAGCAATCTCTCTTCAAGTGCAATGTCTTGTTGCATTCAAAACAAATGGGACCATTAGATAAATTATTAGTTTGGTTTTGAGACTTACGTGCTTTGAGGATTTTTAGATACCCATTGAAATGAGAGCAAGCTGCTATTCAATCTCATGTCTGGACTTCTCCGTTTTCTATGTGGCTTTGAATGCTATGCTCTTCTTTGAGCTTCCTCCTTAACATTCTTTTATTGGAGTCGGTTCTCATATGCCATGAGGTTTGCAATCACTTCTTCTAATGTGAGCTTGGAAGTGTTGTTCTCTTCTTCTATGGCTGTAACGGCCTAAATCTGTCGCTACACATTTTTCCGTATTAATTTTATTAAAATAATTTTATATGATTGCAAATATGTTTGTATGATCTTTACATAATTTTCTATAATTTTTAGCTATCTTCTAAGGTCTAAACGAATCAAAACCCGCAAATCCGCAAACCACGACCGATAAACATGTTTTACCTCAATACGTATATTTTTATAGCTCAAAAATTTAAACAGATATTATTTTCATGATCCTTGCGAAGTTTGAAACTCGTGGTATTTTTTTAAAGAATTCTTCAGAGACACATTAGTAAACTAGAATTTAAATAATAATAAATTAACAATTTACTTTTACCTTAAGCTAATAACCCTAATTAATTACATTTACCCTTTAACCCCCCACCCTCTGTCGGCAGCCCGCCCGCGTGAAAAGGAGTTTCATGTTTCCAAGGCTAGTCAATACCTAACATATGGAAATTAATACCCTAATTAATGTTGAGTATTGGTGTTTCATACCAATGTTATTTTGATGATAATCACAACATTATGTTGTCGCTAATGACTCCCTTGTTTTAGTCTCTTAGTTTCATTTCAAGAATATCATTTTTGGAGACTAAACACTTGGTGCAAGGATGGATATCAAATGGAGAAGGGCCAAAGCTTGGCCTCAAGGGGTGCCAAAGCTTGGAGATGATGGGGAGCATCAAGGTAACAAGATTGAAGCCATAGACTCTAAGAAAAGCAATGTAATCCATGTAATATTTCATTTATTGCTTTGCTCCTTTTTGAGTCTAGGTGTAATGTAATGCCTTGATAGATGGTCGACTCATTCATGCATATGCATTTAACCATCTTAGTGAGCCTTAGGATTATATATAATCCAACCCAATATGTTCATCTTGACCAAAGACTCATTTGGAGTCTCTGGCTTTCCATCAGTCACCTGCTGAAGGTTTTACAGTCGACTGGTTGATTTCAGTCGCCTGTCGAGCCTTCTACAGTCGACTGTGGTGCACAACTCAAGTCAACCGTTTATTGACTCTACTTGATCTTTTCGCATCAGTCGACTGATGAATTATTTACAGTCGCTTGTATATTTACAGTCGCCTGTGAAATGATCTACAGTCGTCTGAAAGGCGTAAGTGCGAACGTTGAAACTCTCTGTTTGTTTCCATCTCCTGCAGCAGTCGACTGATGAAGGAAAAACAGTCGCCTGTCTATTTTACAATCGACTGTCATTTGTTCTTCAGTCGCCTGTATGCATATTAGGAGAAAGAGGGCAACTCTCCATTTTATTCCATCCCCTACAGCAGTCGCCTGTTGAAGGTTTTACAGGCGCCTGTCTTGTTTATAGTCGACTGTATCGACTTCATCAGTCGACTGTCCTGGCTCAGATTATAGCCGTTGGAATTTTTCTAGCCGTTGAACAGTCTACTGTCATTTGTTCATCAGTCGACTGTCTGTGACGTTTCGGCCTAAAATCTAGCCATTGTAGCTTTTTGTTTTTGGCTGTTTTCTTGGCTTTTGAGAGTTCCTATATGGTTCCTATATATATGAGAGGGCTGAGTTCATTAGAACTTATTGATGCTATTGAAAATCTTTTGAGATTAAATAAGCCACTCTCAAACTCTCTCGTTTCCCTCCTAGAGCTAGTATTCATCTTCATGCATTGAAGTCAACCTCAAGGGAAATCACCCAAGTGCTTTCAAGAAAATCTCAACACTTGGAGATCCTCTTCCATGCCTTGCATTCATTTATGAGTAAGTACATCTCAAGGCATAGGTAAAAGTATTTGTTTTACTTGGTGTTTCTTTGAAACTTTAATTCTCTTTGTGGGAATTAGACACTCTCTTTGTGGGTTTATTTCTCTTAGTGGGAATAGGATATTCTCTTAGTGGGAATAACTCTCTTTGTGGGAGTAACTCTCTTTGTGGGAGTTTGGTGTCCTAGTGTAGGGCTAACCCTAATTCTCTGAGTGGGAGTTAGTAATTCTCTAGGTGGGAGATTTACACTTGTGTATGGGAGTTTTACACTTGTGTAGGGTTGGTTGGGTCCTTGTGTAGGAAAAAATCCTCTTGGTGCGGTATCTCTTTGTGGGATTTGTATCACTTCTCTTTGTGGGAAATATAGTGAATAATGGTGCAGCTGGGCGTACCCAAGTTTGGGAACCAGGGTAATTTCTTGTGTTTGCGTTTGATTTGATTGTGTTGACTAAATCCTCTTGGATTTATTATTCCGCATTTGCAAGTTTAATTTTATTTGCATACTTTATTGCCATTAAACTATTCACCCCCTCTAGTGTGTTGTTGTTAGTATTGCAAAGGTAAGGTGATCCTTACAATCGGTATCAGAGCGAGGTTATAGCATACTGCAACGATGGTATTCAATGCTTCATCCACATCTCATGAAGAAGGTCACTCTACCGTTCTAACCCCTCTCTTTAACGGAACCAACTACCCAAGTTGGAAGATTAGGATGATGATCTACATGAAGGGTCAAGACCTATGAGACATCACAGAGTTGTCATTTGAGGAGCCAACTTCAACCGCGGCTTCTAGAACTAAGGCGGAGAAGGACTCGATCAAAGTCAATGCAAGGGCTATGAATGCATTCTATAGCGCCCTCACTTCAAACGAGTTCAACCGCATCTCCATGTGCAAATCTGCTAACAAAATTTGGCATACTTTGGAGATATGTCATTAAGGGACTTCAAAGGTAAAGAAATATAAAAAACTGTGTTTAAATCTAAATACAAAATATTTAAGATGTAGGAAGGAGAAAGCATTTCAGATATGTTCACAAGGTTCACAGATATCGTGAACACTTTGGAGGGACTTGGGAAAATGATTTCCTAAGAGGATCGTGTAGAGAAGATCCTTGACTCTCTTACATCTCAATGGAAGTCAAAGGCCAATGGAATTTTGTAGTCATATGGCATGTCCAAATATATCGTTAAGGAGTGCATTGGTAATCTCATGGCGTATGAAGTGAAGCTTCAACACAAGAAGTAGATTCAACCATCCAAGCCCTAGAAGCCGGAGAAGCAAAATGGGGTTGCATTCCATGACAAGGAGGAGCCAATCAAGTGGAGGAAGAAATTCCATCGAGAAGCTCCTAGTGAAGAAGATGAACAAGAAGAGGCCAGTGGAGAAGAAATTGAGGGTCTTGTTAAACAATTCGAGGCATTCCTCAAGGACAAGCAAGGTAAATCTTTGTCAAAGTTTGCATCCAATTCTAACAAGGTTCCTACTTGTTACACTTGCAGTGGAAAAGGTCACATATCCACCGAATGCCCTTCCAAACCCAACAAAGAGACTTACAAGGGTAAAGGGAAGAAGCATTGGAAAGGGAAGTCCAAGTCCAAGAACCACAAGAAGGGGCTTGTCAGGACAGTTGATGACTCGAGTGAGGATACATCAAGTGACGAAGAAGAGGATGACAAGGAGAAAGCTCATGCATGCTTTGCGGCAATTGATGTCTCTTCACCCATCCCCTCTAACTCATATGAAGAAGAGTTAAGAGCTTGGCTCAACTCCTATGAGGAATTGTACCTCATGGCAATCGAGGAAGAGTCATCGTCAAGCTCTAGCGAGGAAGAAGACGATGATGAGATTGAGGAAAAGATCTCATACGATGAGCTCGAATATCGTTTTGATATGGTCTTCGAAGAAGATAGTAAGTGCATTAACTCTTACAATAGATTAAAAGCAAAATATAAAATTCCTAAAAGTATATTGCATGAACTAGAAGTTGCTAGTGTAAACAATGATGATATGCATGCTTGTGACACTAGTGAGAGAGACACACTTCTCTCTCAAGTTAAGAAATTGAGTATGTCTAATGATAATCTTGTTACTCAAAACCTTAGCTTAGAATCTCGTATTTAACAACTTACGTTGAAATGTGAAGATGAATCCCATAAGCTCAAAAGCTTTGTTTATTCTAGGGATTCACTCCACGGTTTGCTTGAAAAACAACATTCAGCAAACCATAGAGGAGGCTTGGGGTATATTCAAAATGTGGTACCCAAACCCACCTCCAATTCTTCTTATGATACAAATACAAGAAATATTGTTAAAGCACTTAAGAAGAATCACCAGGCTTTCTTGTATAACAATAACATCAACAAGAAGCATGTAAATCACAAGGTGATGAGGAAGAGTGGAAATCCTTCATTTTTTACTAAGAGGCAAAATCCTCATTCTATGCATGCTAAGAAAATATTTTCTACACCTAAGCATGCCACATCCACCCCTCTTACAAAGGCAAAACCATTGCCTAGGAAATCCTTGAGTTTATGGATTCCCACTAAGGTTTGTGTGCAAGTGAGGGATAGTTACATCAACTCTCTAGTTAGGGATGTGATCGCCTCATGTGATTACATTAGGAAATCGAACTCCTCTTGGGTTTGGTTTCCTAATGTTTACGTTCCTATTCATATGCATATTGCATGAGTATTGTGCTTAAATGTTTATTTTTAGCTTACACATTGTTTGTGTGTGTTTCATGATTTTGAAAATGTTTTCAAATTTATTTTTCATGAAAATGGGGACCTTAGGGAATACATCTGCATACATGTATTTGTTGATCCATATGTATGTCAATGTGGGAGTTAATATGTTATATGTTTGAAATATTTAAAACATATTTTAACTCTCAATTCAGGTTGATTCTTGGGATCATTGTTTCAATTGGTGTCATTTTCAATTGGTTATGATGGGTTCAAACTCAACCCATTAATATTGCCAACATGTTTCTAGTTTTATTTTATTTTGGCAATGTTATGTGTGTTTCATTGAAGCTTGATTTTTCCTTATCTATTGCTTTGACACACTTTAGGCCCATGGCTCCAATGTATGTTTAACAATGTGTAAAGAGGATTATCTTCCAAGATTCTTTTTCTACGATTGGTATTACCTCAATTCTTAAAGATTGTTTATCTCCTACTTTACAATTGGTATTAAATCCTAGAAGTCAAAATTTGACCATTTCTAATATCTAGGGGGAGCATGGGATAATGATTGATACCCACTAAATTTTACAAATTTGGTATCATACATTTCTTTACTCTTCATATTGTCACATCTTTGATTAAGATGACAAGGGGATTATATTGTCCACATTTTTTATGAATGTCAAAGTGGAGAGATATATGCATTATGTAAATCTAGTATTTCATACATATGCATTTAGGGGAGAGATATATCTATGGGGAGAGATATGTGGGATTATATAAACCATTCATGTGTGCATGATTATTTTCTATTGCAATTGGTTTATGTAATTCATGCCTATTATATGTCACCATGGTGTCTCATTATTTCATTTGGAATAATGAGTATTTATAATCGTGTATCTTATTTTACAATTGGTGCATATAAGTAGGGGGAGCTCATTAGCATTGTGCTTTATTTCTTTATGTTTTTCATAATGTGTGTCATCATTAAAAAGGGGGAGATTGTTGAGTATTGGTGTTTCATACCAATGTTATTTTGATGATGATCACAACATTATGTTGTTGCTAATGACTCTCTTGTTTTAGTCTCTTAGTTTCATTTCAAGAATAACATTTTTGGAGACTAAACACTTGGTGCAATGATGGACATCAAGTGGAGAAGGGCCAAAGCTTGGACTCAATGGGTGCCAAAGCTTGGAGATGATGGGGAGCATCAAGGCATCAAGATTGAAGCCTTGACTCTAAGGAAAGCAATGTAATCCATGTAATATTTCATTTATTGCTTTTCTCCTTTTTGAGTCTAGGTGTAATGTGTAGAGAGATGATGCCCTCGAGGCAATTTATCTCTGTGTGAATTGCACAAACATCTTGTTCGAAATAATAGTAAGCTGTTTGGTATAGTTTTATCTAAGTTAATCAATAATGTAGTAAACATTAGATATTAACTTGGTAAAATCCTGAGACTTTATGCAAGGTCAACCATGTATCGAGATGAGTATCTCGATCATGGTGCGATGCTTGACCGTCTGTAGCATAAATCTAAAAGGGCTTGTGGTCGTAGATGTTTCGAGACAAGGATATCGAAACATCGGATAGACCATTATGTCTTAGTCTTCACCGTTTAGCGGTGGCGATGATCTCATGATCGTTTGACTTGGCGAAGTTGATGACGAGACACAGGTGCTCATTTGAGAATGAGTTCACTGAACGATCCATAAGAGTTATCATATGGTTACATTGACCAATCAGTCAATGATAACTCTTAGTGATGATAGACAAGTTGGTCTTTGATTTGAGGTCATTGTACGAACCTGTACGTGAACGGTGCCACTTAGATCACTGACCTAGCTTCGAGGCTAGGCCAGTCGAAAGGTCTTTGATTGGGTGTCACTTGAAGCGTACGAGGAGAGTAATGACCAAGAAAGGATTCGTCTCTCCCGATCAAGGTGAGTTAGTGTCGTGGAGTTTCGGTCTTTAGTAAAATATCTGATCAGAGTATAGTGGAAGAAGTCCAACATTAGTTGACTAAAGATCGATAGAAACTAACCGGATTCAAGTTATTGGGGGTGACAGTTTGACCGTACCCTAGACTTGATCTACACGACATAGTTTAGACAAAGAGACTAAAACTGCGGAACTCATCACAGACATAGTCAGGGTGGTCCCGATAATTCTCATGTCGATGAATCAACCACATAATTATGATTCTGAAACAGGGACGACAACTACTGCTAGTGGTCAGTGCCGTATAGGGCTTTGAGCTGAACATGTAGTAGGGTCTGGCTGCAAGGTCACACACAGAGTGCGACCTTCGTCGAGTAATAGATAGAAATACGTTAGGGAGAAGAATTTTCATTTGATGCAAGGGATGGAATATTGCATTTGACGCAATATAATAATTTAAGCCTAGATAGGGACTAATTTGAATAAGATGCAAAAGGGGTTAAATGTGTCTTAAATTGTTTATGACCATATTTAATATTATAAATGCATGGAAAAGGTTACCTGTAAGACGGGATTATCCCGCTCTAAAGACAGGTTCGAACGGCGTCTAAATCAGACGCGAAATGCCCAAGTTACGCCTAATACAGTTCAAATGGGTCCGAGCAGGACTGAACGAGGCCAGACCACTCAGGTCTGGCCTGGGTGGCAGGCCACCTGGGCCAGGGCGCCCGGCCACCTGGGCCAGGGCGCTCGGCCCAGGCCCAGGCGCTGGGCCCAGGCGGGCCCAGGCGCGCCAGGCTGGGCGCGCGCCCAGACCATGTGTCCAGCCTGGTCTGGGCTCGCCCAGTTGGCATGGTGGGCCCCGCAGAACTGGGTTTTTCAGAACCCTTGGGCAGTGCAGAATTTGACGGCTTATTTTGGACGAAAATTAAGCCTTAGGCTGATCTTTGGGCTATCAATTGGAGGGTCAAACAGACTCCGATTGACTCGCCGTTTTTCCTATGCGTTCACCGTTGAACGCCCTTTGATTTGGTAGGTTGTACCAAGATTGAAGCTTAATGATGAGGGAGTTAAAATTCATGGAAGTTTGCCCTCTGTGAAAGGCAAACTAACTTGATTTAATTAACTCAAATTTAATAGTCCCACATTGGTTGTGGAGAAAAGGGGAAAGTCAGCCGCCTATATAAATAGGTGCCTCACCCCTTCCTCCAAACTTGTTCCAAGCTCAAGATCTGAGCGTCTCCCAAAAACATTGGAGCACGCTCAGATCAAAGCTTAAATTAATTCCTCTTCTCCATAAATTTCTGCCTTACTCCTGAAGGGCTCTAGCAAAGCCACAAAGGGGTTCAGATTCGGATCCGAAATCTTGGTGAAGGCTTTCACTCGCGTGAAACTTTTTTCGACGCGTGGTTGGCTCGGCGACACGAGGATTTCTCGCCTTGGGATACGGAGCGGTTCGATGAGCGGTTCGAGGAGTGGTTCGGAGTGGGACATGGATCGGCTCGGAAGACGGTGTGGTACACCTTACCTGCCCCAGGGCAAGGTTCCGGGTATGTTTTTAGAAGCTTTCGTTTTAATTATTCGCAGTATTTTAGATCCCTCTTGGGGTGTCAGATCCACCCCGAGTTGGCAGAGATCATGGCTAAAGGTCTTGTTCCTTAGGGCTGCATGTTAATTAGATTAACATATATTTTTCCGCTGTTATTTTTGTTTCTGTGGTCGTCCGACTTAGGGCGGGCACGGATTTGTACCCTAAGGGTTCTACAAAACCCAGCAGTGGTATCAGAGCGATGTCTGTATGCTGATTTAGGACTGCGATTAATTAATTGAATGCTTTTAAATACAGTAAAATGTTTCTTTAAATTTATGCGATAAGTTTAAAATGATTTTAGATGATTAAAAATTTTATATGATAAATTTTTAAGCATGAATTTTTTAATGATTTTTTAAATTTATGTGATATTTTTTAAAACTGATTTTAAAAATTTAAAACTTTATGTGATAAATGTTTTAGTAGCATGCATATCATATGCTCTTTTTAAAACTATTATATTTTTATGAGATAAAAATTAAAATGTTTTAAATTCATTATTTTAAATTTAAATGTTAAATTTAAGAAATGCATGCAAAAATTTTTATTAGATAAATAATTTTCTATTTAATTGTTAAATGGTAGGACACTCTTTTTATGCGTTAAAATTAGTGTAACTTTATGTTAATGGCTATGCAAATGTTGTCACTTATTTGATAACACAAGACAACCCTCTTAGGTTAGCCATTAAGAACTCGTTAAAATTTATAAGATAAATTCTAATGACATGCTATGTTTTAATAAAACATTAACAACACTTTAAGACCTAATTCCTGATTAGGGTAGTTCCTTTAATGAAAAATTTATTTTAATTGTTATAATATTAATTCTCATTAAAGGACTTCGCTTTTAGCGTTGTAAATAAATTTATTAAAATCCTAATATTGATTAGGGTAGCACGTGAACCTTATAGTTGATAAGGATTTAATAAAAGTTATTAAACAAATCCTAAAATTTTGAATTTAAGGATTCAACTAATTGATAGGATTAATTAGTTGTTAATAAAAGCCTTTTAGTCTATGGCACGCATATAAAAATGACAAGCTCCATTCAATGGACCATGATTCAGTCAATGTGCATGACTAAGTTTGTTGGATCACTCTAGCTAGTCTAAGGGAAAAGTGATCCTGGCTTTGTCAATTCCTTAGCTGTGTTCCGCTGGACCGCAATGACGTGAATCATGATTATATGACACTCTGTAATATATCTAAGTCAAATACGTTTATAATCTTCTTGAATATTAGCTGTAGCCCTCCTTGTTTTAGGGGTTGGAAACTATATGACCCGTGTTCCAGTTGTTGAGCTACACTCAAGCTGTGACATGTCAATCTTATAGAAACCAATTTCTTAAACACATATGATGTAGTCTACGACCTGACCCAAACCGACGTGTCGTGAATACATCGAGCGCCAGGGCAAGTCAGGCTAGACGTGAAAACAAGGGTCCGACTAGACTTGTCATTGTGATTTGGATGAGCACACTCATGATCACAAATGGCTAGTGGTAAAATCCGATAAGAGAGTCAAATCTGATATGATTGATGAAGAGTCATCTACCGATCGCAGAGTCAAGCAACTGGTTGAGCTACACTCAAGGTTGTTAGGCTCAGGGTGCTTGGATCTCTTACCCATTTATTTCATTCGATTAAATAGTTCATTGTTAAGACTTAATATGATCGTAAAAATAGTGGGAGGATATAGATAAATAAAAGCCATTCTACCTATATTTAATTTTGAACATATGCTAAACTAGGGCAAGACTATGTTTGCCAATGTAATAAAAATATAATATTTTAATGGAATTAGTTAACTGGTTAAATAGGTTAATTAATGGAATGTCAAAGATAAATTCTAATTGGTAGAATAAACTATATTCCGGTTGACATTAAAATGACCTTCTAAAGGACAGACTTGAGAAATATGACTTCATTAAGTTTTGATCTAACAAAATAAATGCACGCTACATGTCACTTGCCTCTATATGGGGCAGCTTGAACCTATAAACATTCGAAGTTTGTTTCTCCCTACAAATTGTTGAGTTACACTCAAGGTCGTATGGAAAAACAATTTTGATCCGCAAGGTTCGAGAATTCGATCAAACTATTTGAGTCGAATGTAAGTGCATGAGTGGTGCAAGACTATGTATCCCAACCGGATCTTGAGACGAACAACTTGTTGAGCTACACTCAAGGTTGCAAAGCTCAGGCGTTTGGATACATGAGATGCTTGCATAGATATTTATTTATGTTGGGTTGTTTAATATCTAAATGAGATTTAGAAAAGCACGAAGGCACTCTGGAAAGTCAATTGAAAATTTTAGTTATATTTATCATTAGTAAATTCATAAGAAGGAGGAAATGAAAATGTGACATATTTTGATGTCACGATTTCAGAATAATTGTTATACAAAAGATGTCTAACACATTTTGAAGAATGTCGTCACCTTGCTTCTGAAGCAATGTTTTGTGTTCGTAATTTGTAATAACTATAATGTATTAAAAGTTAATATATAATGTGCAAGGAAGTAAGAAACTTATATGTCAAAATAGACTAGGCCGTATTGAGAGACTAAGCTTCACAAGTCACATAAAGAGGGGTCTGACCTCTTGTATTATAAAGTCTACAGACATTTGTGAATCTTATTCTCTTAGATACATTGGGCGAAACTCCTTCTATAAGACGTGGGAGAATGAGTTGTTGAACTCAGTCTCGTACATATAGATGTATCCGGACTCAAGTCTAAATTAGCCATAATTGAGTTAGTCCAATTTTATCACGACACGTGTTCTTGCTGAAACACAAGTTTAATAAAATAGAGAACAAAATGACAGAAGTATTTAAACTGATTCGATTAGATCGAATGGTCAATACTTGGCTATATAAAAACTTGCGTTATTAAAAGAAAATATGATTTTCTCTTAGGTCAAGTCTGTTAATACATTGGTCTGTTAAAAGGTATGAATCGCACTTAATTAGACTTGGTGCGATCCATAGCAAGTGACTCTGAGCTCCCTCTGGGTTAAGTCCCAGATAGTAATGCTTAGGTTTTGATAATGTTCTATGAGGACATTATCAATAAGATATTCATTAAATCAATCGTAATGAAGTTGTATAATTACTCGAATCTCGTGAGACGAAGAGTCAAGTTAGACATCATAACTGATGATGACTTAGTCAGCTTCCGGGATGAAATTCGGAGTAGTAACTTCGATTAAAAACTTGATGCAGTTAGAATAGGTCCGAGCACGTGAATAAAAGTATGGACTTTAGTTTACGTGCCCAAGGAAAATGTTTCCTCATTTTTTGCAAATAAATCTTCAAGTTAAAAGATTGCAGAAGAAAGAAAAATAGTGAAGTACAATTATGTTGGTTGAGAACGGTTTTCATCCTAATTCCTATAAACGGATTATGTTGAAACCGTCTCCCCAGCAGATATGTACGGATCTACTAGAACTGAACTCGATGTAAATGCTCATGATGACCATGAAAACTGGAACATTCGATTATACGTTAGTTTTTCTAAATATGATTTAGACGAACCAACTTATATGAATCACAAAGAGAGTTTTCAAGGTCAGTGGGAGCGAACAAATTACATGCTAGGCATTAACGGGATGGAACATATGTTTTGATAAAGTAATCAAAGAGTTTGACACTTTATAAAAAATGATTATGAACCATCTTAGATTAACCAGTAACTAATTTAAAATTATTATCGTAAGGTACGATGAACTGGATTAGATCCAAGGAAATAAAATATTATGGATTTCGACAAACCAAGAGAATGAATGAGATTCAAATGGTTGGTATAACATGAACATAGAAACCCCTTAAGTCTATACTATAGACGGTTTTAGGAGATCCACTCACAAAGGCTTTACCACATGAAGTCGGGAAAACTTATGTGTAAAAGCGGTATGATATATCACGATAAATGGGCCTGAGTGCAAGTGGGAGATATAGAGAGATGATGCCCTCGAGGCAATTTATCTCTGTGTGAATTGCACAAACATCTTGTTTGAAATAACAGTAAGCTGTTTGGTATAGTTTTATCTAAGTTAATCAATAATGTAGTAAACATTAGATATTAACTTAGGTAAAATCCTGAGACTTTATGCAAGGTCAAACATGTATCAAGATGAGTATCTCGATCATGGAAAGATGCTTACCTATCTGTAGCATAAGTCTAAACGGGTTCGTGATCGTAGATGTTTCGAGACAAGGATATCGAATCATCGGATAGACCATTGTGTCTTAGTCTTCACCGTTTAGCGGTGGTGATGATCTCATGATCGTTTGACTTGGCGAAGTTAAAGACGAGACACAGGTGCTCATTGATGGAAATTGAATTCCACCCCAAGTGATTTTGATGATGAGCACACCAAATGAAGCTTAGTGTACTAACTACACTACAATTAAGTGTGCAGGATATGCGACAAATGAAAAGCTTTACTCATACTTAAAGAAGCGTAATCTATGCTCAAAGACAAGGACGAACGTGGCTAAGATCAAATGATGAAGCTCAAAGCTCAAATAGAACAAGAAGTTCAAGTGAAGCTCACATCTACTCCATCAAATTGATCAAGCTTCTGAAGACGTGTCCTAGTCTATAGTGAGTGTGTTGTGTCTTTTTAAGGTATTGTTAAAGCCAAATCATATAGACAAACACACACACACACAAACGATTTGAAAATGTTTTTGAATATCTTTTAAATCATCTTCAAAAATGTTTTTGAGAGCTTTCTTTAGTCGTCTTATAAATTCCGTAGTGAAACTCCACACACCCTGGAGTTAGCTACTTGTCTGACTAGCTATGTCGCAGGAAAAACTCCTCTGGGAGTCAATTACCAAAGGTAGGGAGTCGACTACCAGCTGAGAATCAAGATTTCCTGAAACACACTGGGAGTCGACTACCACTCCTAGGGAGTCGACTACCAGCTGTCAAAGTTTGACGTTTTTGACTTGAATTTTGAAATATCGTTGAGCGATTTTCTCCATGATTTTTGGGACAAAAGTCAAAGTATTTTAATTTTCGAATTCTCAGATTTATCCTATAAATAGAGGACCATTTTCATTGAGAAAAATACAACAACTATTGAATTCAAATTCTCTCGTGCAAACGCTCTAAAAGTTCTAAGCTCTCATTCTCTCTTTAGCCAATTCTATTTTATTTGTGATCTTGCAAATTATGTTATTATTTTTTAAAGATCATATTCTTGTTTTATTGGCTAACTGTTTTTCAAATCCGTATTACTTTTCTCTTGATTTTTGTTTAAAGGATTTTTGAAAAACATTAGATCTAGATCACAAAGAATTCATTCGTATCTTTGTGTGATCTAGAATCTCATTCTATCAAGCCACTACACGCAATTTTGTCTATCATTCTTTGGCTATAGAATCTGGGTGTAAAACCAATCTCCACCAATTTATTGTGGTGAATTGGATATCTATTTTATTGTGTTGTTGTTGGAACACTAGACAAGTCTAGGTGTTGCCAGTTGGAAATCCTGGTCAAGACTAGGTCGTTGGAAATCCTAAGAGTGGAGTTAGGTACTTTTATTTGTCAATGCAGATAGTGGAAAATCTCGTACCGGATTGGTCGGGGACTGGACATACCCAAAAGTTGTGGGGAACCAGGATAAAAATCCTTGTGTCTGCGATTGCTTATCTGTGTTTGTTTATCTTTGCTCTTACTTTATTATTTGCTAATTGTTGTTCATCTAGTGCAAAGATCAACTTACTTTTATCCGCTGTGAATAAAGATATAATATTTGTATTACTTGCAATCTTATCTGTGCTTATAAATACTTTGGGAGTCGACTACTGTTCATAGGGAGTCGACTACCTGCTGTGAAATTACTCTGTAAATTTTAAGATTATTTTGTTGATTAAGAACCAAGCGTAGATCGCTCTACTTGGTTTCTTAGGCAACATTAGAAGGACGTTTATTAACAATCGAAAAAGTTTACTATTTGCACAACACTATTCAAACCCCCCCTTCTAGTGTTGTTTGCCATCCACAGGATCCAACACTCGGTATCAGAGCCAAGGCTACAAAGGTGATGGTGTCAACATCTTTTCACTCCGAAGGACTGAATACCATGCGACCACCACTGTTCAACGGAACCAACTACGCTAGCTAGAAGATCCAAATGAAGACTCACCTAGAGTCATTAGACATTGATGATTGGACCGTTACTAAAGTCCCGTACATCGCACCTACCGACGTTGAGTTTGGGAAATGGTCTGTCGACGACAAGAAGAGAGCTAATCTCAATGCAAAAGCAATGAATGCACTATTTTGCGCCGCTAACAGGAAATGAGTTCAATCGAGTCTCCCAATGTGAGACAGCACACCAAATATGACATCCTTTTCAGGTAAGTCACGAAGGAACCGAAAAGGTAAAAGAATCACGCATAAATGTTTTATATTCAAAATTCGAATCTTTTAAAATGGAAGAAGGAGAGAGTATCACCGATGTGAATACTCGTTTTACTAATATTACAAATGAGCTCGCAGGATTAGGAAAGAAACTTTCCGAATATGAGCAGTTAATGAAGATTCTAAGATCCCTCCGACCCGAGTGGAAGGGAAAGACAAATGCCATTCGAGAAGCTCATAATGTAAAAGACCTCACCATCGAAGAACTAATGGGAAATCTCATGGCATATGAGATTGAGCTTGAAGAAGACAAGAAGATCGAAGAAAAACCAAAGAATAAGAATCTCACGTTCAAAGCCCAAGAAGAAGATTCCGATTACACGGACAAAGAAGACCATAACGCATTCATCTCAAAGAACTTCAAAGAATTCATCACAAGTAAGTATGGAAAACGTCCTTTTAGACCCACTAACGGTATTATTTGTTTTGGTTGCAATAAACCAGGGCACGTCATGAGAGACTGTCCATTGGAGAGAAACAATCGTGATTCCAGAGATTGTGGGAAGAACAAAGACAATAATGAAAAGCGAAACAATGAAAGAAACAAATTCCGACGGCCAAAGAAGGAAGCTTATGCAGCCTTCGACCAGAGCGACGATTCCTCATCCGATGAATCCTCAGCAGAAGATAACGATGAAAGAAGAGAAACAACACATATGTGCTTCATGGCATCCACATCCTCCAAAGTAAGCTCGCATCCTGATTCATCTAGCGACAATGATTCGTCATCAAGTGATGATGAAGACATGGATTATAGGGGAGCATATAAGGAGCTATGCAAAATGCATTAAAAGCTCATAAAAGAACATAGAAGAACACTTAGAAATATTAAAAAGGATACTAAAGAAAAAGAAGAAATCATTAAAGAAAATAGTCTCCTTAAAGAAAAGAATGATTTTATGGAAAAAGATATTTCATTGGTAAATGAAAAAGTTGAGAATCTGAATAATCTTCTCGTATCTGTCAAAGATAAATACGACTCTACGATGAAAATTATTGAGAATTTCAACAAAGGAAAAGGGAAGCTAGATAGTATAATAAAAGATCAAAAAGCCTCATATAGCAAAACCGGACTCGGTTATGATTCACATCATACCAAGAAACGGGTTAAGCATACTAGGATGCATCATTCTAACGATAATTTTTTGAGCATCTGGATACCAAAGAAATTATCTGATCAACGAAGGAAAAGGTACGCTACCGACTTTGTTCAACAAATTCATTTAAACAAAAATTATAAATATGTTGTTCAGGAAGGAACTAAACCATACTGGGTTTGGCTTCCTAAAGACTAACTCCTCGGACTCAAAAGCAAACGAGTACCATAAACGTTTATTTTTTTCAGGTACTCTAAAGAAACAAAGAGGAGAAATCAAGATCCAAACGATTGATAACTGGATCAGAATAAAAGCGCTCTTTTACAACTTAATCATTTTTCTTTGCAAAATATACATGCTTAAATTTGTTTAAATAAGTTAATATTTATATATGATTACGTTTTACTCCTAAAACATTTCGTGTTCAGAAAACGCACTCGAACCTGGATCAAAAACCCCTCGGGATGAGAAAACGACTCAACCCAGTAGGGAGTCGACTACCTACATGAGGGAGTCGACTACCAGCGTGTATGCGGATTTCTGGGTTTGTTTTTTGACTAACTCCTATTGGGTTCTATAGAGTTAATGGGTTCATATCCACAAAGGCAACTTATACCCAATATGCTAAAACTCTATCCTAACCATCCAACACTTGATCCTAAGGCCCTCATTCTTCACCATCTTTTATCCTATGTTAAAAACCCCCCAAGAGAAACCCTAGGGTAGCCGACTACCCCCTTCTCTCTCTCTCTCTCTCTCTCTCTCTCTCTCTCTCTCTCTCTCTCTCTCTCTCTCTCTCTCTCTCTCTCTTGAAATTTCATCTTGGTGCTTGGGTTGCTTGGAGCTCTTTAAACTCCATCACTTTCTCAAATTACTCAATGTAAAAACTTTTTTACTTCATGATCTTTACTTCATCATTTTTTTTCCTTGCTTATCTAGTATTGTAAAAATCTTGTTTTTACTCTATCTAGATGCCTCTCAAGGGAATATTTTCCAAGAAGAGAAAAACCTCATCTGAAATTGACTCTGAGAAAGAAACCATTTTACCCTATCTGTTCAAGAACACTACATATGAACACTTCATTAAAATCTCTAAGAAACCCATCCTCCATGAACGTTTGTTAA
This sequence comes from Scilla litardierei, assembly GCA_030789695.1. Lineage (NCBI taxonomy): Eukaryota > Viridiplantae > Streptophyta > Magnoliopsida > Asparagales > Asparagaceae > Scilla > Scilla litardierei. The sequence goes on along the minus strand of CM061142.1, from coordinate 83,835,848 downwards.
GCTTGATGATGTTGTAAACTATGGCATTGATAGCTTACTAGATTTTCAGAACTTGGCCAATCTATTTTCCTCTGAGAACACTTATCTTTGCTATCCCAGGCTTGTGCACTTGTTTTATGCTAATATGGATTACGATCTTGCTAAAAGCCGTTTTATCACCAAAGTTCTTGATACAAAACTTGTCATTATTGTTAAATCTCTTGGAGAAGCCCTAGGAATTCCATATTCTGGCATGTTGCTTGATAAAATAGAAATGACTGAAGGAAGTATTCTAGAGAGAATGTATTTGCCAGGAAGACATTTTCAGACTAAACTTCCATGTAGCGATCTTTGCTATCCGACAAGAATTCTGGCAAATATATTATCCTATAATATTACTCAAAAATCTGGAAGTCATTCTATCCTATCTGAGAAGCAGGCCAAATGTATCTATGCTATATTAGGTAACATCCGCATCAATTGGGCCAAAGTCATCATGGATTCTATTCTTGCTTCAGCTTCTTTTGATAGACCCTCATCCACCTTAGCTCATGGGCACTATATCACAATCTTGTTTATTAGCTATAATGTGCCTTTGGATCATGAAACCTCAATTCTAGAACCGGCTCGAGTTTTTGATGTTCATGCACTTGGAAGAATGAATCTACACCATGATCTTGATGAGAACATTCCCGAAGAAAAACTTGCAGCTGAAGGAGGATCATCATCCTCCAAGAGAGGTAAGAAAATTGTTGTTTCAGATTCTGAGGAGGAAGAACAAGGAGAAGAAGAAAGAGGAAGCGAAGAAGAAGAAGAAGAAGCACCGGCGTATATTCTTGAACTTCAAGAGATGCTTCTAAAGAAAATTTGGAAATTGAAGATATCACAAGAGAAAGGCTTTGAAGACCTTAACCGAAAGGTGGACGACCTTAAGGAGCTCATCGTGAAAAGCAACAAAATGACAGAGGACACGCTTGTCATGATCCTTGATGAGATCAAGGAACTGAAGAAGAACGGCGGTTATCCTTAGCTTTTCTTAAAAACAATGGTTTTTTAAACAGTGGTTCTCAAAACCATGTCTTTAAAACTTATGGTTTGTAATAACTCTTTAATTGTGTGATGCTTGCTACTATGAACTTATCCATCATGCAATATATTAGTTGCTCTTATAAACTAACATCTCTCTTGCAAGAATAGGAAATTGAATTCCCCTCCTAATCATATTATGATTCATATGTTATAATACTTTGTCATTGATTTATTTTTTGTTGATGACAAGGGGGAGAAAAATATGAAATGCAAAAATGAAATCATATGTATTATATTTTTTTCTAACAGCTTCGATGCAGGGGGAGAACCGCATCAAAGCAGGGGGAGTAAGTATACTTTGTATTTTCAAATTTCAACTTACTTCATTTTTCATTTGGGTGTCATCATCAAAAAGGGGGAGAGTGATGGAAATTGAATTCCACCCCCAAGTGATTTTGATGATGAGCACACCAAATGAAGCTTAGTGTACTAACTACACTACAATTAAGTGTGCAGGATATGCGACAAATGAAAAGCTTTACTCATACTCAAAGAAGCGCAATCTACGCTCAAAGACAAGGACGAACGTGGCTAAGATCAAATGATGAAGCTCAAAGCTCAAATAGAACAAGAAGCTCAAGTGAAGCTCACATCTACTCCATCAAATTGATCAAGCTTCCGAAGACGTGTCCTAGTCTATAGTGAGTGTGTTGTGTCTTTTTAGGGTATTGTTAAAGCCAAATCATATAGACAAACACACACACAAAAACGATTTGAAAATGTTTTTGAATATCTTTTAAATCATCTTCAAAAATATTTTTGAGAGCATTCTCTAGTCGTCTTATAATTCCGTAGTGAAACTCCACACACCCTGGAGTTAGCTACTTGTCTGACTAGCTGTGTCGCAGGAAAAACTCCTCTGGGAGTCGACTACCAAAGGTAGGGAGTCGACTACCAGCTGAGAATCAAGATTTCCTGAAACACACTGGGAGTCGACTACCACTCCTAGGGAGTCGACTACCAGCTGTCAAAGTTTGACGTTTTTGACTTGAATTTTGAAATATCGTTGAGCGATTTTCTCCATGATTTTTGGGACAAAAGTCAAAGTATTTTGAATTTCGAATTCTCAGATTTGTCTTATAAATAGAGGACCATTTTCATTAAGAAAAATACGACAACTATTGAATTCAAATTCTCTCGTGCAAACGCTCTAACAGTTCTAAGCTCTCATTCTGTCTTTAGCCATTTCTATTTTATTTGTGATCTTGCAAATTCTGTTATTATTTTTTAAAGATCTTATTCTCGTTTTATTGGCTAACTGTTTTTCAAATCTGTATTACTTTTCTCTTGATTTTTGTTTAAAGGATTTTTGAAAAACATTAGATCTAGATCACAAAGAATTCATTCGTACCTTTGTGTGATCTAGAATCTCATTCTATCAAGCCACTACACGCAATTTTGTATATCATTGTTTGGCTATAGAATCTGGGTGTAAAACCAATCTCCACCAATTTATTGTGGTGAATTGGATATCTATTTTATTATGTTGTTGTTGGAACACTAGACAAGTCTAGGTGTTGCCAGTTGGAAATCCTGGTCAAGACTATGTCGTTGGAAATCCTAACGAGTGGAGTTAGGTACTTGTATTTACCATGGCAGATAGTGAAAAATCTCGTACCGGATTGGTCGGGGACTGGACGTACCCAAAAGTTGTGGGGAACCAGGATAAAAATCCTTGTGTCTGTGATTGCTTATCTGTGTTTGTTTATCTTTGCTCTTACTTTATTATTTGCTAATTGTTGTTCATCTATTGCAAAGATCAACTTACTTTTATCCGCTGTGAATAAAGATATAATATTTGTATTACTTGCAATCTTATCTGTGCTTATAAATACTCTGAGAGTCGACTACCTGCTGTGAAATTACTCTGTGAATTTTAAGATTATTTTGTTGATTAAGAACCAAGCGTAGATCGCTCTACTTGGTTTCTTAGGCAACATTAGAAGGACGTTTATTAACAATCGAAAAAGTTTACTATTTGCACAACACTATTCAACCCACCCTTCTAGTGTTGTTTGCCATCCACAGGATCCAACACTCATTAGAGAATGAGTTCACTGAAAGATCCACAAGAGTTATCATATGGTTACATTGACCAATCTGTCAATGATAACTCTTAGTGATGATAGGAAAGTTGGTCTTTGACTTGAGGTCATTGTACGAACCTGTGCGTGAACGGTGCCACTTAGATCACTGACCTAGCTTCAAAGCTATGCCTGTCGAAATGTCTTTTATTGGGTGTCACTTGAGGCGTACGAGGAGAGTAATGACCAAGAAAGGATTCGTCTCTCCCTGTCAATGGGAGTTAGTGTCGTGGAGTTAGTTTGGTCTTTAGTAAAATCTCTGATCAGAGTATGTTGGAAGAAGTCCGACATTAGTCAATTAAAGATCGATAGAAACCAACAGATTCAAGTTATTGGGGGTGATAGTTAGACCGTATCCTAGACTTGATATGCACGGCATAGTTTAGACGAAGAAACTAAAACTGCGAAACTCATCACAGACACAGTTAGGGTGGTCCCGATAATTCTCATGTCGATGAGTCAACCACATAATTATGATTTTGAAACAGGGACGACAATTACTGCTAGTGATCACTATCGTATAGGGCTTCGAGCCCAACCTGTAGTACGGTCAGACTGTAGGGTCACACACAGAGTGCGACCTTCGTCCAGTAATATGTATAAATTAGTTAGGGAGAAGAATTTGCATTTTATGCAAGGGATGGAATATTGCATTTGATGCAATATAATAATTTAAGCCTAGATAGGGACAAATTTGCATATGATGCAAAAGGGGTTAAATGTGTCTTAAATTGTTTAAGACCATATTTAATATTATAAACGCATGGAAAAGTTTACCTGTAAGACGGGAATGTCCCGCTCTAAACACATGTTCGAACGGCGTGCAAATCGGACGCCAAATGCCCAAGTTACGCCTAATACAGTTCAAATGGGTCAGAGCAGGACTGAACCAGGCCAGACCACTCAGGTCTGGCCAAGGCGCCAGGCCCACCTGGGCCAGGGATCCCGACCTGCCTGGGCCTGGGCACTCGACCTTCCTAGGCCAGGGCGCCGGCTCGCCTGGGCCTGGGCATCCGGCCCAGTCCCAGGTCGGGCGCCTGGGTGCCCTGGCCCTGCTAGGGCCCGCACGCCCAGGCACCCAGCCTGGTCTGAGCTTGCCCAGTTGGCGCGGTTGGCACCGTAGAACTGGTTTTTTAGAACCCTTGGGCAGTGCAGAATTTGACGGCTAATTTTGGACGAAAATCAAGCCTTGGGCTAATCTTTGGGCGATCAATTGGAGGGCCAAACAGACTCCGATTGACTCGTCGTTTTTTTCCTATGCGTTCACCATTGAACACCCTTCGATCGATTTGGTATATTGTACCAAGATTGAAGCTCAACGGTGAGGGAGTTAAAATTCACGGAAGTTTGCCCTTTGTGAAAGGGAAACTAACTTTATTTAATTAACTCAAATTTAATAGTCCCACATCGGTTGTGGAGAAAAGGGACGAGTCAACCGCCTATATAAATAGGGGCCTCCCCCTTCCTCCAAACTCATCCCAAGCTCAAGATCTGAGCGTCTCCCAAAAACGTTGGGGCACGCTCGGATCAAAGCTTAAATCAATTTCTCTTTTCCCTAAATTTCTGCCTTACTTCTGAAGGGCTCTAGCAAAGCCACGAAGGGGTTCAGATTCGAATCCGAAATCTTGGCGAAGGCTTTCACTCGCGTAAAACTTTCTTCGGCGTGTGGTTGGCTTGGCGACACGAGGATTAATCACCTCGGGATGCGGAGCGGTTCGAGGAGCGGTTCGAGAGCAGTTCGGAGTGGGACAGGGATCGGCTTGGATGATGGTGCGGTACACCTTGGCTGCCACAGGGCAAGGTTTTGGGTATGTTTTTAGAAGCTTTCGTTTTAATTATTCGCAATAGTTTAGATCCCTCTTGGGGTGGTCAGATCCACCCCGAGTTGGCAGAGATCCTGGCTAAGGGTCTTGTTCCTTAGGGCTGCATGTTAATTAGATTAACATATATTTTTCTGTTGCTATTTTTGTTTCTGTGGTCCATCCGACTTAGGACGGGCACGGATTTGTGCCCCAAGGGTTCTACAAAACCCAGCATAATGTAATGCCTTGATAGATGGTCTGCTCTTTCATGCATATGCATTTAACCATCTTAGTGAGCCTTAGGATTATCATAAAATCTAACCCAATAGGTTCATCTTGACCAAAGACTCATTTGGAGTCTCTGGATTTCCATCAATTGTCTGCTGATGGTTTTACTGTCGACTGGTTAATTCCAGTCGCATGTCGAGCCTTCTATAGTCGACTGTAGCGCACTGCTTAAGTCAACCTTTTATTTACTCTCTACTTGAGCTTTTCGCATCAGTCGACTGATGAAGTATTTATAGTCGCCTGTATATTTACAGTCGCCTGTGAAATGGTCTACAATCATCTGAAAGGTGTAAGTGCAAACGTTGAAACTCTCTATTTATTTCCATCTCCTGCAGCAGTCGACTGATGAAGAAAAAACAGTCGCCTGTCTATTTTACAGTCGACTATCATTTGTTCTTCAGTCGCCTGTATGCATATTGGGAGAAAAAGTGCAACTCTCTATTTTATTCCATCTCCTGCAGCAGTCGCCTGCTGAAGGTTTTACAGGTACCTGTCCTGTTTACAGTTGACTGTATCGACTTCATCAGTCGACTGTCCTGGCTTAGATTATAGCCGTTGGGATTTTTCTAACCGTTGAACAGTCGACTGTCATTTGTTCATCAGTCGACTGTCTGTTACGTTTCAGCACAAAATCTAGCCATTGTAGCTTTTTGTTTTTGGCTGTTTTCTTGGCTTTTGAGAGTTTCTTTAGGGTTCCTACATATATGAGAGGGAAGAGTTCATTAGAACTTATTGATGCTATTGAAAATCTTCTGAGATTAAATAAGCACCTCTCAAACTCTATAATCCTAGAGCTAGTATTCCTCTTCATACTTTGAAGTCAAGCTCAAGGGAAATCATCCCAGTGCTTTCAAGAAAATCCCAACACTTGGAGATCCTCTTCCATGCCTTGCATTCATTTATGAGTAAGTACATCTCAAGGCATAGGTAAGAGTATTTGTTTTACTTTGTGTTTCTTTGAAACTCTAATTCTCTTTGTGGGAATTAGACACTCTCTTTGTGGGAGTATTTCTCTTAGTGGGAATATGATATTTGTTGAGTATTGGATTCCCCGGATTTGGTTTTGGATGATGAGCAAACATAAATAAATCGTGAACTAACAATTTGTGAGCGCAGTTATGGAGATCGTCGCCAAAATACCACGTACAACAAAAGCGACGTCTCAAGACTTCTCAATATGCGTGATCGTGTGCCTGGAGCTTCGTTGAAGCTCAAGGAGCAATATTGAAGTCAAGAGGAATGAAGATTGAAGCTTTGAAGACGGCTCGTAAGGTTTATTTTATAGTCTTCTAGCTTCATAGATTAGAATGTTAAGCCTTGAGTAGGACTTACCTTATAACCTTCATTTCGCTCATACCTTAGAGCTAGGATTATCATAGAAGCCATTAGAAACTTTCCCGAAGCCTATCGCTCTTTCCCTCGGCTTCGAGTGCATGTTAGTTGGTTCATGAAGAGTCACCAACCGACTAGATGACGATCTAGTCGGTCAGAAACTCTCCTTAAACCGACTAGTTTGCATTCTCTAATTCAGCTCTTTCTATGTCTACAGTTAGTCGGTCAAAGAAGAGTCACCGACCGACTAGATGACGATCTAGTCGGTCAGTAATCCTTCTTAGGCCGACTAGTTGTGTTCACTCATTTTCAGCCTGAGCTACTGTTTCGAGTTAGTCGGTCAAAGAACGTTTACCGACCGACTAGTTGAGAAACTAGTCGGTCAGAATTTGTTCTTAAACCGACTAAGTCATCTTGAAGCCAACCTATCCTATTTCGACGTTAGTCGGTCAAAGATCATTCACCGACCGACTAGTTGGGAAACTAGTCGGTCGGCAAGTCTTCTTAGACCGACTAGTTGTCTTTGACTGGAACTTCACCTTTTGGCTGTTCACCTCTTAGTCGGTCTACGTTGTATCACCGACCGACTAGTTGATGAACTAGTCGGTCAGTGATCCTTCTTTGACCGACTAGTCTGGTTCAGAAAAGAGCCGTTGGGATCTTTTTGAACTCGTTTTTCCTTGCCCCTATAAATAGAATCCTGATTCATTTCTTGAAGGGGTGAAGCAACATATTGGAGATATTTTCAGATCAAAAGAGAAGAGCAATCAACTCTATTTCCAAGCTCTCTCTTCTCACAAGAATCTCTCCCTCAAGTTCTTGAGTCCTAAATCCTCAAGAGAGATTCTCTCCATTGTGAGCCATTCAAGCTAGAAGCTTGATTCTAGGTCACTATCTCCACCCTAGGCTTCCATTGCTGGTCATCTTCTTGAAGCTAGGGTTTGGTGCCATCTTCCTCCATCAAAATCCTCTTTGCCCTAATTTGGTAAGAAATCTCAAGGCATAGGTATTTTGTTGGTAAGCATTTCATTTCAGTTATATTTGAATTGTATACTCTCGGTTGTGAGAGTTTGCGTGATCCCGGGTTGTGGGAATCACGGATATCGATTGTAGGTCGATTGCACTTGTGAGGTTTTCGCAAGTGGGCATAGTGGAAATCTTGAGTTAGGGTTTCTAACTCAAGTATCCGGAAGGGATCCGGGTGGTTGGGACGTAGGATCACCGGGAACAAGTCGGGGAGACTTGGGTGGATCCGAACCCATTAAACCATTTGTTTGCGTTTGCATTTATTCTTGTTGATCGTTGTTATTCCGCATTGTTGTTTGTTAATTGCACGATAATTAGGAATAACACTCCTTATTATTTAAAAGTACTATTCACCCCCCCTCTAGTACATGTGCAGTAGCTTCCCAGGGCACTACAATTGGTATCAGAGCCAAGTTCAAAGCTACACATAGCCAAAGTTCAAAGCTATGACGAACAACGACTACAACGTCTTCAGGAACCGCGATGGAGCTTCTTCAGTTATGGAAGGACTATCCTCCGTCAGGCCTCCACACTTCAACGGTACCAACTACGGGTACTGGAAATGCCGGATGCAAATTTTCCTCCGGAGCGCTTCACTATGGAGAGCCACCATGACGGAGTATATCGAGCCTTCCGAAAATGATTTCGCAAAGTGGACTCCCGCGGAGGTCGCCGCGGAAGTTGCCAATGCCAAGGCAATGAATGCCTTGAATTGTGCGTTGGAGCCCGAGGACTTCAACAAGATATGCACATGTAAGAGTGCATATCAAATATGGAACCAACTCCTCATATTGCACGAAGGATCGAGTACGGTAAAAGATTCTAAACTCGTCGTTGCTAATAAAGAATTTGAGTTGTTTCATATGGAGCAGGGCGAAACCATGAAGGAATATTACGCTCGCTTCGTGGATATCTCAAACGACTTGGAAGCTCTTGGGAAGGTCTATACCCAAAAGGAGAAAGTCGCGAAGATTATCGACGGTCTTCCATCATGTTGGGAAAAGCGTACCTACGCCATCGAGGAAGGTAATGACATGAATAAATATACCGTCGTACAACTAATGGGTACCTTGTTGTCTTATGAGGTACGCAAGGATAGTAAGATCCGGATGAGGGAAAAGATGAAGGCGTACTTGAAGCAAGACGAGCCAAAGAAAAAGGGAATTGCATTCAAGGCCGCTCCATCTACCGATGATGAAGAATCGGAAGACGAATTGGACATGGAATCCATTGCCCGTATGGCAAGGAAGTTCGATCGATTCCTCCGAGAAGGTATATCTTTGAATAAATCTAAAGTTAATTCGACTAATGCTTCTACTCTCGTGTGTTATAAATGCAACAAGCCAGGACATATCAAACCGGATTGTCCTCTCTACAAACACAAGGAGAAATGGAAGGCATCTAAGTACGACAAGTCGAGAAAGCACAAGAAAGGGCTTGTTGGCACATTCACCGACTCCGAAGAGGATTCCTCAAGTGGAGAGTCGGATGATGGAAGAGTGGAGAAAGCAAAACTTTGCTTCATGGCTAATGATGAAAAGGATCGAAAGTCCTCATTCGATGATAGCGAGGATGGTAGCGAGGATGAAAACGGAGAACCTACTATTGATGAAATGAGGTTAGCAAACAAAGAAATTTGGTCTAAATTTACTAAATTAGTAGATAGATATAATAAGACCAAAGATGAACTTGTTAGCCTCCAAACCTCTCCTAAGTCTACCATCACCAACAATGACACCCTTGTTGAGACACTTGCCAATGAGAAAGCAAGTTTGCTTACTCATAATGGCTTGTTGAGAAATGAGGTGAAGTCCCTCAAATCTCAACTTGAGCATGTTCTTGTTGAGGATTCGGATGAACATGTGATAGCGGATTTGACGTCTCAAAACTCAACTTTGAGTATTGAGAATAAGAATCTCAAATCACGTGTTTATGCACTCACATCGCAAGTATCCACGTTGGATGCTTCTTTGCATTCTCTCAAAGAGAAGTATGAGTGCACGTTAGGCCGTATCAATGATTTCAATAGAGGTAAGGGCCATTTGGATAATATCCTAAATGACTTACTTCCGGCCAAACACCACATTGGCTTGGGGTATAAGATGGGAGACTCATCCAAATCGTCTACAACCTTTGTTAGGCCTACCTCCGACGCCTCAACGAGTGGGAACAAACTCCCCATTGGTAGTTCTCCTACCAATAGTGCTTCCACTTCGTACACACCCCCGATTGGAAAGAAACCCACTTTGGGTAGACCTCCAAAGAGGGGTCATGCATTTTTGTACTCGCATGCTATGCCACGTAGGAACACACATCCTACTCCACCGGTGCATGCTAATATTAATGATGATTTTTATGCTCCGCACCCACGAGCACGTGCGAACACTCATATGAGACACCCACATGCACGTAATCATGCTCATGCACATCCTAATGCTTATGTTCAAACATCTCATCCACATGTGCATGCCTTCTCTCATAATCATCCTCATGCATACACACCTCATGCTTATCCACGTATGTATGCTACACCATATCATGGATCTCGTGCTCATCATAATGCTATTGCTAGATCTCATGCTCCTAGGTCAGCTTGTTATTTCGGCCCACCGGGCCGGCCCGGCCCGGGCCCGGCCATGGCCCGCCCGGGCCATGGGCCGGGCCGGCCCGGGCTCAAATTGTACCCGGGCCGGGCCGGCCCGGGCTCAAATTGTACCCGGGCCGGGCCGGGCCGGCCCGGGTTGGCCAAACCCAGGCCCAGCCCGGCCCGGGCCGGGCCAAGGCGGGCCGGGCCGGGCCGGCCCGGCAAGATTTAATTAAAAAAAAATTTTTTTTTACCCCTAAAAATTCTAAAAATTACAACATAAAATTTTAAAAACTATTATCAACCAAATGATATTATTTTAAAAATATTTAAAAATTAAAACTAAAATTTTTAAAAAGTTATAAAAAATGATCAAAAATATTTTAAAAAATGATCAAAAAAAATTTATACAACATAAAATCTAATAACAAAAAAACTAAAATATTATTTTAAACAAGTAAAAATTCCAAAAAAATTTTAGAACACTTCTAAAATTTTTTTGAACACTTCTTAAATTTTTTCAGAAAAATTTTAATCCCGAAATTCGCGAAGGTCCCGGGTTGAACCTTTAAATTTTATTAATTGAAATTTTTTTGAGGGGGGGACATACGTTGGCCAGCCTAACCCCTCATACATTGGCCAAAAAAAGAAACTAATACATGTTATAAACTGCTAATACAAGTAAGTAAATATATCAAGTCTCTGCTGCTTCTTCTACCTCTTCTTCTTCAGAGTCTTCAGACAGGTCGGTCTGATATTGGGTTCTCGATTCAGCCCTGAACCAATCCTTCGCACAAACCGACGCTTCTACTATATCTGGTTTCAGTCGTGACCTCTTGTTGCTAAGAACACGACTACCTGCACTAAAAGCAGACTCCGAAGCAACAGTTGATATGGGTACGGCTAACAAATCACGAGCCATCATGGAAAGAATTGGATAACTATTCTTAGACTATTTCCACCATGACAGAACATCAAAACCCTCATTATTCAAGTCTTCTTCAGAAAATACAAAAGAACTTGACAAATACCTAGACAGTTCATTAGCTGTGACTGATGTTTTTTGCTTCTTCTTGCACATAAGAAGGCGGACTCTGCTTGGAGCACTTGAAGATGCTTGAACATTAGATGTTTGTGTAGAACTACCATATCGTGTCTCATATACAGTAAAAAGTGATCTTAAGCTATTCTTAAAACTAGCTTTGTGTTGTTCTGCTACATCTTGAAGGTTCATGTTTTCGTAATAGGTATCTAAGAAGTCAAGTACTACATCCTCTTTAAACCGGGGATCTAAAACCTTCGCTATAGTGTATAGCAAAGGAACGGGATTCCAATACTTACGTAGTTTAATCTCCATCTGTTCTATCATTGCCCTAAGGTCTGGAGTCCTAATGTTGTCATTATCTCTATGTTTTTGTAAGACTTCAGAGATCACCGCTAATTGGTCTAAGCCTAGAACTGAAGTAGAGTAATACATACCAGAAAACTTGTTTGTTGTCAAGTAGAAAATTTCAAAAAAATCATAAAGTTCATCAATAATAAGCCACTCATAATCACTAATTTCATAGTCACTATCATTTGCAAGGTATGCACTTGCAAACTCAGTAAGTTGGGTTCTATTTTGTCTAATACAACGTATCATTAGATACGTTGAATTCCACCTATGGGGGACACTAAATTTAAATGCCCTATATGGCAGTTGGTTATTACGACAAAACTGCTTATATTCTCTCTTTTTTTGTGAACTAGTTGTAATTAAAAGCATAAGGGCTCTAGGTTTTTCCAGATAAACAGAAGTAAGTTTTAGCCCATCCTGAACTACTAAGTTTAAAACATGGCATGCACAACGTTGATGAAAAATTAAACCATCTAGATCTGGGTTCCATAGACGTTGCAAATAAGAAATGGCTAAAGTATTATTCGAAGCATTATCAAAAGTAATTGATACAATTTGTTTCTCAATATCATAATCATGACAAATATTTTGCAAAGTTCTACCAATGTGTGCACCCTTGTGTGCATACTCTAACACCTTAAAACCTATAATTCGTTTCTGAATGATATAATCATCGTCTGTAAAATGGGCCGTAAGACACAAGTATGATGAACCCCATTTTGTAGTCCATATGTCAGAAGTTAAAGAAATTCTAGATTCTAAATTAAGAAAAATCTGATACAATTTTGCCTGTCCTTCATGAAACATGCTCATACAATCTTTTCTAAGGGTGTGCCTAGATAATTTTCTAAATGCAGGGTTAAATGCATTTTGCTCTAATCGCTCAAAGTCTGGGTGTTCAGCAAAATTTAGAGGTTGCTCTCTGCATAACACAAATCTCGCCATCTCTTTTCTCATATTTTCTACAGAATATGAGAAAGGAGTAAGAGAGGAAGATGATGAAGATAAATTTAATGTTTGTTGTCTAGCATCTTTTTTAACATGCGATTTCATGTGTCTTAGCAGATGCGAAGTGCCGGCAGTATGTGCGGCAGCAAAACTAGTTCTACATATCTTACAGAATGCACGAATTTGGTCGATGCCATTACTGTCTTTTACAATTTCACGTGTAAAGTGCTCCCAAACACCGGACTTTGGTCCTTTCTTTTGGGTTTGTGTAGAAGGTGCAGCATGTGAAGCAGGGGTAGATGTTTGTGCCGGTGAACTTGTGTACGTGTGAGCAGCATGCGAGAAAGGTGGCATGACGGGGCTAGGATTATTACTAGCCCCAAAGTTATCTGGTTCTTGTGTTTCAATATTTGCTATATCAGGATTAAAACCAGCCCCTACGTTACCACGTAGTAAATCAGCATAATATTCAAAATCGGCAGTATTAGTCTCATCATCTATATTAAAATTCATATTTATCTTCCTAGTCGGCGGTCTTGACATTGTGCTAATCTAAACTTTATACTACAGAAACCTGTTTGAGCCTTTGAAGATGACCCGAGTTGTAGAGACCGGAAGCAGCGAATTTGAGTAGCGAATTGGAGTAGCGAGACGGTTGACGATAGTCGCGAGATTGACGACCGTTGAGACGGTTGTAGCGAGAATTGTAGAACACCGGGTAGAGCCGTAGAGAGGTATTTAGAGAATTAGAGTTTAGAGATTTTGTGAGGGAAGAGATGAATGTAGAGATTTTGTGAGAGAAGAAGAGAGGGGGAGGAGGGTATTTATAGATGAAATTTAGGATTTTAAAAAAATAAAAATAAAAAAAAATACCTGGCCGTTGCCAAACGGGCAGAATTCTGCCCGTTTGGCAACGGCTACAAATGTAGCCGTTGCCGGCCCGGGCCGGGCCGGGCCGGGCCAAAGGGGGGGGGCCAGCCCGGCCCCGGGTCCGGGCCCGGGCCGCAGCCCGGCCTGGGTTTAGGAACCCGGGCCCGGGCCGGGCCGGCCCGGAGCCCGGGCCGGGCCGCCGGGCCTGGCGGGCTCCGGGCCAAAATAACAAGCTGACTCCTAGGCCACATGCACCACATAGAAATCAAACTTTTAATCATGCAACCACTAGGAAGAGGATTCCCAAAATGTACACTATTTGGGGTCCCAAGAACACTAGCGATGATGCTATGAATGTTTATGTGCAATCCTATGTTAATGATGTTATTTTGAATGATGATTATGTTGGAAAGTCAAGTTCCTCTTGGACTTGGTTTCCGAAGGGTTAGTTCCTTTAACTCTTCAATGCTTGGTACCATGAGTCTATGATCATGTTATGGGTACCAAGGCATATGTTTATAAAATTGATTTTGATTATAATAATTTATGGGTTACAATAATTTTTATTTCGAATTTCAAATTAGTTGTCTAACCCATTGGATCCAAAAGGATTTTTGGATACCAAAATGAAGTTTTCTAGGTTCAATCCACCGTGGGATACCAACCCTACCAACTCCTCGGTTTGCGAAGACTTTCATTCAAACGGAGTTGATGGTGCTTAGGTATTGCACCAATGTAGGGGGAGCTTAATGTTGTAAGTATGATATTACATTTGGTATCCATGAGGGTTGAATGCATGCTTGGTTAGAATCTATTTCTTTACATTGGTATCATTTTGTTTCTCCTAGCATGATAGAATTGTGAATGCCATAAATACTTTGAAATTCATATCTATTTTTGGCATGACATGTTTTTAAAAGTTATTATGATGTTTTTCGTATTACTTTTATCACCTTGTCACTTCTCATCGCACACTTCACTTAGTTTTGATGTGCTCTTACTTTATGTTCATTTTCGATCGATATTGTGACATTTGATATTCTTTGATGTGCACCACTCTTCTGATGGTTCATTCCTTTGTGCACATTTTATGTATGTCTCTGATATTGATTTCGTCGCACGACGATTTATTTTGATTCAATAGCTTTAGTTGTATGAAAACATAGAATTGTTTTCCATGTGCTAAAATAGCTATAAATGTTGATATTGGAGAGTAAATTCATTTCATCAATAAGTGAATTTACATTTGATATTTTGATGATTTAAGTTTTCGATTTTCGACTATGGTCTCATTGACACGCTTTGATTTTATTCGAATTTTATTTTGGTGTCATATGAAACGTGGTCGTATTCTTAGACTCCCATGCTTAATGAGTTATTTGGACATGATTTATTATCATTGGCTTCCTCCCGCTCTTTTTGGATTATGCCAAAGGGGGAGAGATATAATAATGGCATAATAATGGCATGTGCTAAATGATAATTTACCATGAATCTAATTTGATATGTTAGATTCAGGGGGAGTTAAGATATAAAAATGGATTACAAATCCTAAATCTCAAATATTGGATTTGAATTTTTACTTTCCTCGTCTGCTTGATGTATGTGCTTATTATTTCATATGGAACTAATGTGTCATCAATGCAGGGGGAGTAAGTATATTCCATTTAGTTCATTATTTTTGATTATTATTTATGTTGGTTTGTCATCACCAAAAAGGGGGAGAATGTTGAGTATTGGATTCCCCGGATTTGGTTTTGGATGATGAGCAAACATAAATAAATCGTGAACTAACAATTTGTGAGCGCAGTTATGGAGATCGTCGCCAAAATACCACGTACAACAAAAGCGACGTCTCAAGACTTCTCAATATGCGTGATCGTGTGCCTGGAGCTTCGTTGAAGCTCAAGGAGCAATATTGAAGTCAAGAGGAATGAAGATTGAAGCTTTGAAGACGGCTCGTAAGGTTTATTTTATAGTCTTCTAGCTTCATAGATTAGAATGTTAAGCCTTGAGTAGGACTTACCTTATAACCTTCATTTCGCTCATATCTTAGAGCTAGGATTATCATAGAAGCCATTAGAAACTTTCCCGAAGCCTATCGCTCTTTCCCTCGGCTTCGAGTGCATGTTAGTTGGTTCATGAAGAGTCACCAACCGACTAGATGACGATCTAGTCGGTCGGAAACTCTACTTAAACCGACTAGTTTGCATTCTCTAATTCAGCTCTTTCTATGTCTACAGTTAGTCGGTCAAAGAAGAGTCACCGACCGACTAGATGACGATCTAGTCGGTCAGTAATCCTTCTTAGACTGACTAGTTGTGTTCACTCATTTTCAGCCTGAGCTACTGTTTCGAGTTAGTCGGTCAAAGAACGTTTACCGACCGACTAGTTGAGAAACTAGTCGGTCAGAATTTGTTCTTAAACCGACTAAGTCATCTTGAAGCCAACCTATCCTATTTCGACGTTAGTCGGTCAAAGATCATTCACCGACCGACTAGTTGGGAAACTAGTCGGTCGGCAAGTCTTCTTAGACCGACTAGTTGTCTTTGACTGGAACTTCACCTTTTGGCTGTTCACCTCTTAGTCGGTCTACGTTGTATCACCGACCGACTAGTTGATGAACTAGTCGGTCAGTGATCCTTCTTTGACCGACTAGTCTGGTTCAGAAAAGAGCCGTTGGGATCTTTTTGAACTCGTTTTTCCTTACCCCTATAAATAGAATCCTGATTCATTTCTTGAAGGGGTGAAGCAACATATTGGAGATATTTTCAGATCAAAAGAGAAGAGCAATCAACTCTATTTCCAAGCTCTCTCTTCTCACAAGAATCTCTCCCTCAAGTTCTTGAGTCCTAAATCCTCAAGAGAGATTCTCTCCATTGTGAGCCATTCAAGCTAGAAGCTTGATTCTAGGTCACCATCTCCACCCTAGGCTTCCATTGCTGGTCATCTTCTTGAAGCTAGGGTTTGGTGCCATCTTCCTCCATCAAAATCCTCTTTGCCCTAATTTGGTAAGAAATCTCAAGGCATAGGTATTTTGTTGGTAAGCATTTCATTTCAGTTATATTTGAATTGTATACTCTCGGTTGTGAGAGTTTGCGTGATCCCGGGTTGTGGGAATCACGGATATCGATTGTAGGTCGATTGCACTTGTGAGGTTTTCGCAAGTGGGCATAGTGGAAATCTTGAGTTAGGGTTTCTAACTCAAGTATCCGGAAGGGATCCGGGTGGTTGGGACGTAGGATCACCGGGAACAAGTCGGTGAGACTTGGGTGGATCTGAACCCATTAAACCATTTGTTTGCGTTTGCATTTATTCTTGTTGATCGTTGTTATTCCACATTGTTGTTTGTTAATTGCACGATAATTAGGAATAACACTCCTTATTATTTAAAAGTACTATTCACCCCCCCTCTAGTACATGTGCAGTAGCTTCCCAGGGCACTACAATTGGTATCAGAGCCAAGTTCAAAGCTACACATAGCCAAAGTTCAAAGCTATGACGAACAACGACTACAACGTCTTCAGGAACCGCGATGGAGCTTCTTCAGTTATGGAAGGACTATCCTCCGTCAGGCCTCCACACTTCAACGGTACCAACTACAGGTACTGGAAATGCCGGATGCAAATTTTCCCCCGGAGCGCTTCACTATGGAGAGCCACCATGACGGAGTATATCGAGCCTTGAAGCCGACGAGTATTTATGAGGCAAAGGACATTGCGGAGCTCTCTACAAAGTTTGATTCTCTTCACAAGGTCGTGGAGAGATTGGAGAAGTTGATTAGTGAACCGCATGGAGCCCCCGCCGTTTCTACACCGGAAGGAAGTATGAGCTATTGGCAAGACCAAGCTCATGTTATGTTTGTTGGAGGGGAGCAAGGAGAAGGAGCTACGGAGCAAGTTCAATATGTTGCGAGAAGCACCAGTTATTGGGCAAACCCGGCTACAAGGAACCACCCGAGATTTTCATATGCTAACGATGCTGGAGCCTTGAATCTGCCACCGCAACAACCACAAGCCCGGCCTCCACAACAATCGCAATATCAACCGAGAGGACCCCAACAACAAAACTTCCCACCGAGGCAACAAGCGGGGCCATATAGAAACCCCGGGGTACAATCAAGGATGGAGGGCACCGAATCCGTCGC
Organism: Scilla litardierei; assembly: GCA_030789695.1. Classification (NCBI taxonomy): domain Eukaryota; kingdom Viridiplantae; phylum Streptophyta; class Magnoliopsida; order Asparagales; family Asparagaceae; genus Scilla; species Scilla litardierei. The sequence goes on along the minus strand of CM061142.1, from coordinate 83,818,303 downwards.
AAGCACCATCGAGGTCGGAACATGAAGCGAGGGTTGAAGAATTCATGGCCGAACAAAAGAAGATCAATGCTAGATTGACGGCCCAACAAGACTCCCTCAACATCGTCGTGGCACAATTATCGGAGCAACTAGCATTACTCAATAAGAACACTCAACAATTACCGGCTCAACCAGAACAAAACCCACGGAGCAATACCGGCCACATCAATGCGCTTGTGGCGGTAACTACAAGAGGCGGGAAAGACACTACTCCCGCCATGATTCAAACCAAGATGACGGGGGAAGAAATTTCGGATGACAAGGAGTCGGTCAATGAAGAGGAGGGCCCAAAAGAGCCAAATGACGGTGAAAAATCTGAAATTGATAAGCCACAAAAGGAGCGCATTTATATGCCACCGGTACCCTTTCCACAACGGTTAGCAAAGGCAAAGATTGAGAAGCGGCTCGCCAAATTTCTGGAGTATTTGCGAGGTGTGAGCTTGAATATTCACTTCTAGGATGCAATTATCGAATTCCCGTCATATGTTAAGTTTCTAGAAGACTTGATCACGGGAAAGAAGCGAAAGAAACAGATCATTCTCGCCGAGCAAGGTACGTCGTTTACTCAGAAGGAGATAGCATCGACAAAGTTTAAAGATCCCAGTAGTTTTTGAATTCCTTGCACGCTTGGAGGAGTCCCACTTCAAAAGGCTTTGGTAGATTTGGGAGCAAGCGTGAGCCTCATGCCTCTCACAATGTTTAAGAAATTAAATACAGGGATCGACATAAGGCCAACGGACATGAAGATACAACTTGCAGACGGTCGGATCACTAAACCGGTTGGGATTGCTGAAGACATACCACTTCAAGTACCTGGTGAAATTTGCTTGCCGTGCAACTTCGTGGTGATGGATATTAAGGAGGATGGCGATACGTCACTGATTCTTGGACGCCCCTTCTTGGCCACTGCCGGCATGATTGTTGATGTGAGAGAGGGGACCTTGTCCTTAAACGTCGAAAATATTGAAGTTGAGCTCCACATTCCAAAGGCGATGAATCATATGCCTTGGCGAGAGGATGTGGATTATGTGGACCTCCTTGACGAGGTGATTGACGACGCTATGCCATTCGCCATCGAAGCCAAGCACGATGACAGCCTCGAAGAGGACCAATCTTCTAAAGATGGAGAGATGATGGGAGACCTGTCGGATCCTTTTATGGATGAGGAGAAAGACGACGCTGATGTCGTTAAGATTAGAGAGCTATGCAAGCTCTCTACGGCAAAGAACATGAAGAAAGCCCCACCAGACAAGAAATTATCGTCACCGGTAAAGAAAAAGGACGTTAAAAGCTCAAGTTTGGGGGAATCACCCCCACTACTACCCATGATGAAGGGGAGCCGAGGAATGCCAATGAGCACCAAAAACTAAATCCAAGTGGCCTTCCCAACAAGTTTGACGCGCGCATCTCACATGCACCGAACATCTAACTTTAAACACGTATCTTGAGGGGTCGAGCTCAAGACCTTAAACGAGCACTTGTCAGGAGGCAACCCAACGGTTCTATCTTATTTTTAGTTGAATTTTTCTTTTTATTTTTTGTTTTAGATCTTTGTTAGTGTTTAGAGTCAAGAGTCGATGAAAATCCTGACAACGGGCTCTATTTTTCATGACAGGAGATGGAGAACAAGGAACCATTTGAATGAAGGAACACCATAGAAAAGGAGAGCGCTCCAGGAATGCGCTCAGGCTTCAGGAGAAGGAAGAAACTGACGGGGAGAAGAAAATCAGAAAGTGGAGCAAAAAACAGAGAGTCGGAGCTGAAATTTGCTGACCACTCGGCCGAGTGACTTAGTCATTCGACCGAGTGAAGATCCTATTCGGCCGAGTAGGGTACTGATCAAGCAAGATTCTGGAAACCCCTCTCTATAATTTATATGCCACTCGGCCAAATGACTTTGTCACTCGCCCGAGTGAATCAAACACTTTCAGCACTTAAAAAAGCACTGAGTGGCCTTGCCACTCGGCCAAATGACTTTGTCACTCACCCGAGTGGGGAGTTATACTCGCCTGAGTCGCTACTTTTACGAAGAAACTTTTCAAAAATTTTAAACTGTGCCACTCGGCCGAGTGTACGCGTCACTCGGCCGAGTGACTTACCCTATATATTCGAAACTTCGCGGCTCATTTCCCAAAATTCCAAAAAAATTTCCCAAATTTTCGTTTCACATCCCGAGCTTCTCCCCCATCTTCGGAACCGCATATCCTGTCGCTCGAGCCACACGGATCCCGTGCCCGAGCGGCGCGCCCCTCACCACCGACATCCCCCTCCGACCATCGCCGGTACCGCCCAGTCTGTCGCCGGCCATCCTCTATTTCACCCGATTCTCCCCCTTTCCTCCATTTCTCCATTTCGTACGCCCAATTCAACCCCAAATCCAAATTAATATATATATATATCTCTCTCTATTACTCCTGATCTTACCCCATACTTATTGATATTCATTGCTGATTTGTGAATTTGTGTTTCAGGGGAGATGCAGGGGCTGATTTGGAGCTTCTCGGAGGAGGCGATTCTCTATACACATCCATCGCTTGCATTCACGACGTGTTTAGGTACACTCGCTCCTTTTATACAGCACTTCACATTTGGGTAGGCACCTTTCACAGCTCATATGCCACCACGCACTAGAGCACGTTCGCGGACGCCCGCCTCGAAGCGGAAGAGGAACAGTGAGCCTGGCTCCTCTTCTGCTAGAGCGGACTCCCCGCCACCTAGCCTTCCACCACCCACACTTTCTCCTTCTATCGCACCTATTCTACCTCCACCGACACAGCCCGTCCCGCTTTTGACATGATGGGGATCACCTTCCGAGACGACGCACAGCGCGTCCGATTCGAGAGGCTCTCCCATCGTTCGATCTACCCTCTAGGTTTGTGCACCTTGCATATTTTAAGTGCCTAGGGGTACTTGAGGGCCTAGTCCAGTTGTATCACAACGTGGGGCGGCGTGACTTTTTATCTGTGTCAACGGATACCTACATCCGTCTGACACTCGAAGTCCTGAGTTCTATTAGTAGGACTCCTGGGGATGCTCATTTTGATTGATGAATCGTGAGTGCAAGATCACTCTCGACATGCTCCGAGCATACTTTCAGTGGCCCCCAGTTCCGGACCCAGACCAAGCCTATAGTCCCATGCATATCCCCCGCCGTCATTTGATACCCACGCCTTCTGGACACTTATCACGGGTTCACCACTTGCCTTTGACCCTAGCCGGGCCAAGGCTTTCGCTATCCTCCACCCATGCCTTCGCATAGCACAGTGTCTTATGACGACCACTTTCTTAGCGAGGTATAAGCCAGGGACGATGTCGACACCTGAGCTTTACATGCTCTATGCGATGACTCGAGCGAAGGCCTTCGAGGCAGGTGGAGACGTCTTACTCCCCGCTGTTCAGATTGGCATAACTAGTTGGTACTTAGACCACATCATTATCCCTGTCGGCGCCAAGAAGCCTATCTGTTGCGGCGGTCTGATTACTCTTCTAGCTCCCATGTGCAGAGTGGACCTTCCAGCTGGTTTGCTACGACCCCCGCGCCCCACGTCCCTTTTTGTTGATGTTACGGCCCGCATGGGGATGTTACGTCCTCATGGTCAGCACCACTGGGTATGGCTGCATGGTCCTTTTGGGGAAACTTACTTGGTTCTCCCGAGCCTAGCTCGGACAAATATTGGACCCGCAGGAGGGGTTTGGATTCCAGCGATGGACGTCCTCATCCCAGCTGCGTACGTGCTAGAGCCTGAGGGCACTCAACAGGAGCCCCTCCTTCCACCTCTGGACCCGGTGATTCCTCAGCCTGCACCTGATCTGTCTGCTCCTCCCGACAATTCTGTCCACATTCTGTCAGTGTCAGGAGCACACTTGCTGAGTCCACTACCCCCACCACTACCACCACCACTGTGCCGCTAGCTATTGATCCTATTTCTTTTGTGAGTTTTGAGAGCGCCCCTGCCACTATTCTTGAGAGAGCTGAGTCTTCCTTCGGTGCCGCAGCCGAGACCCTGTCCACTCTATATTTCTCGACCCCTAGGGAGATATTTTCTGCACACTTCACGGCCTCCCCATTCGTCGACCCTACCATCTCCACTGCAGCTGTCTTCACCGAGAGTGTCGTGACGTCTGTCCCCATTTCTGTGTCACCGACCTCTTTGTCCTCCTCGCCCTCTGTCACCGTTTCAGCCTCTACCGATGCTCACACTTCTGCGAGCATTCCTGTGTCTCAGCCTCCCCCAGAGGCTGAGCGTCTTCTAGTGAGCACAGCACCACAGCCCCACCCTGTAGTTGAACCTGTTGTCTACGGTGGCCGTGCGAGGCAGCCCCGTTCACCACCTGTTCGACCCTCTGCCCCCATCGCCCCCCGACACCCTAGTTCAGCACATGCATGCTCTTGAGGGGGCCGTTAGCAGGCTCAGAGGAGATTTCTTGGCTCTCTCCGCTATTGTTAGTGCTGTACAGTCTCGCGTCGCCTTACTCCCTGGTATTCAGGATAGCCTGAACCAAATTCTTGCGCGACTGTCACAGCCGCCACCTGACGCTCCGCGTCCCACTACCCAGCAGCCACCACCTCCTCCTCCACCACCACAGGACGATGCTAGTGCTCCACCACCCACCTAGGCACACATTGGATGCCTGCCATACTTTTGCCGTTGTTTTGATGATGTCATTTTGTCTGCTGATTTTGCACCCCTCCTCTACACATATTTCAGTCACTTTTTGTTCGTATCTGTCTATATCATCTTGGGAGAGAGGGTGTATTTTTGGGCCTGTTATATGGGACGATCTTGATCTCTGCATGCATCATTTGCATTTCCATCTCATTTTCTTTCATTTTTCATCTTTTATCATGCATGCATCCTCACCCATCCCACCCATATCATATTTCTCAGAGTACCACACTTAGCACATTGAGGACACTGTGCACTTCAGCTTGGGGGAGTGAGTGTCTCACGTACTTTTCATTTTCTTTATCTTTTATTTTTTATTTTTCCACCTTTCTTTATTTTACACTTATTTTCACCCACTTTTTCATTTTTTCTCATGCATCACGTTTTCTTACTCTTTATGTGTGCTGCATATGTATAGTGGTTCTTATTTTTCCTTTTTCTTTATTTCTTTTATCCATTTTCTAGAGATGAATTTTCTGTGATGATGATGACGTGGAATTTGCTTATATATATATGTATATTATCTTGTCATGCCATCGTTTTTATTTCAGATATCATAGGCTATACTTTGCTATGCATTCGAAATAGTAACCTGCACCTTCATTATATGAATGTGAATGAAATTATACTATTAGCTGAGTCTAATGATTTATATTGTATATTTTTCATAGAAAACACACCAAGCTTCACGCATTGATAGCCTATATTTGGAGTATTGCTTTGTTGTCTGATATCACTTCTTTTTGCATGACTATTGTACGCTTGACATTCAGGTTGATTGAATGTATGCCATTTTGATATGACGAGATTAGTTTGTTTTCTGAAAACAAACTGAGTAGATTACATTACTCTGCTGAAAGTTATCGTGCACATTCTAAAGAGTGAACTGAGTGTTACATATTTTTCTTTCTCAACATATCTTGAGCATCATTTCTATACTTAAAATCATTGGTAAATCTCCCTTTAGCGAATCCTATATTGGCATCTTCCCCCTGCTATAAAGTCCATGCTCCAACAACAAAAGAAAAAAAGAAAATAATATACATGCTTATCTCTCTATCTTTTGATTTGAGATCCTTATTGGACATATGTGATTATGAAAAAAAAAGAGAGAGAAAAGAAGTTCATACATGATCCCATTTCATCTCTCTCTCTCTCTCTTTCTTCCATCTTTTATTTTTATTTTCCTTGGAGCTTCAAAAATGGGTAAGTCTTATTGTTTTATTTGATGCCACCACGATTATAGATAAGCTTGGGGGAGAGGATCCAATGATGTGTGTGTGAGAGTGACTACTTGTCTGTACATGACAACCTAAGCTAGGTAATTTTTTATACTCAGGGAGATTTCTAAAAGTATTACGAAGTCCACGAATTGAAATTTGGCATGCATTTCATGAATACCACTCCTTTCTATTCTTATTGTTTCATATTGTGTGATACCTTTTATACTCCAAATAGAAAGCTATCAATTGAAAAGTGTGTGATCTATGATTACGTATATCACTTTAGATTGCCTCAGACGATGCTAATTCTAGAATGATTTCATGTTTCATATTGTTTTGATATTCTTGGGTTTCTATATCAAATGCATTTATATATGATCATGATATCGAGATAAAAATCTTTGGCATGTTTTTATTCATTGTATGCTATTTGAGTAAGCAGCTCCACGTCCTGAGAAAATAATCTAGCGCATCCCTCTTCGTTTTCTTTTCTATCTTCTTTTTCCTTTTTTCTTATTTTTACCCGCCGGGTTCGCCTTTTACTCATCTTCCTCGAAGACGAGTAACAGGTAAGCTTGGGGGATTTTGATCGCTCCTTATTTTACACCTTTTTTATGCATGTTTTCATGACATTTGTATCGCCCATATTAAGTTTTTCACGATTATTCGACGATATCGCGTTGCTTTTCACTATTTCTTGTTTTTGTCGTATTTCAAGAGATATGGAGCGATCGGGAGCGAAAATGAGATCAAGGGACTTTCACGTGCACCGGAGCGCCACCCACGGCTTTATTGAGGATTTAGTCAGCATTGGAGGATGAGCGGAAGAGAAAGAAATTCGATAGAATCGACGAGGAGGCGAGGAGGAGAAGAAAAGAGCCCAGAAGCAACTCACTCGGCCGAATAGATAGTTCAGTCGGCCGAGTAAAGGAGTTCGTTCGGCCGAGTGAAACGGATACAGACTGCCGATTTTCAAAGTTCACTCGACCGAGCAAGAAAGTTCAATCGACAGAATGGATAAGCCCACTCGCCCGAGTCTGAAAGTGATTTTCTCCCAAAAAGCAGCCGACTTACTGGAAATTTGAGAAGACCTACTTGGCCGAGCAAGAAAGCTCACGCGGCCGAGTAAGGAAGACCACTCGTCCGAGTCAGACAGAGCGACAGACCCCCAATTTTCCCAGATTCTCTGTTTTTTATTGGGTTTGTCACTCGGCCGAGTGACTCATTCTGACTGGGTCGCGAATTAGGGTTTTTGGTTGCGCCAGGGGTAATTCTGTCAGGATTTTCTGGACGATTTAGGTTTGTATTTAAGGCTAGTTTTATTCCTAGTTTAAGGGGAGACTTGAAGTTGTTTTTGATTGCTATTCTATTGTAATTCTCAGCTGGAGATCATAGACGCACAATTTGGTTTGATCTTTCTCTTTAAAACTCTTGTTTTTATGAATTGTTCTCTCTTAACTATGAATTGTGCTATGAGTTATTTCTTTATTTCTGAGATTTCTATGATGAATTGTGAGTAGTTTTCTCGTTCCAGGGATGGGGATGAATCCTATGGATCCGAACTTTGAATTGTGATGAATGAATTGAATTGTTACTAGAATTGATAAAAGGTTAGGTTGTGATTGATTTATTACGAATAGCTAGGAATTTCATCGATTGGGATTTGCAAGAGATTGGATCCTAATTGATGGGAAGGCTTACATATTCGATTTAGGTTTATAATCGAGATTCTCTAGATTTGGTTTGCAAGAGATTGGACCAAAGCTAGGATTTTTATTATAAATCTATACTAATATTCGTTTGCAAGAGATTGGACGAATACAAACTATCATAACCTAGATCGTAGCTTGAGTTTGTACGAGAGTGGGCTCGAGGTGCGATTGGACAATGATGTCGATCTTCATGCTAGTAGCTTAGGTTAGGGTTTGCACGAGAGTGGGCTCTAACCTAGGTTGCTATAGACCGGCAATAGCGCGAGAGCGTGAGCTTGGTTCTACATTCAGTTAAGACTAGTTCACCTATACTCAAGCCTTGCAACATTGAGATTCGTGATCCACAAGGATAAGTGACGATCCGTAGTGGGGATTTCCTATCCCTAGACGCTTTTATTATATTGAATTCTATTTGCTATTTAAACGATTGTGACACATTACTATCCAAACCATTCCATTATTCCATCAATAGCTAGGTGATCAAGATATAGTACTGTCAATTGTCCTCCCTGAGTTCGATACCCACTCGCCACTACGTCGTGCACTTGCGGTAAGACTACAGTCGTTTTTCGGGTGTATATCCAGGTGATCAAGTGCAGGAGAACCAATAGGACAAGAGGAGACATACTTCCTCGAGGGATCCCCCGCCGAATGTTGAAAAACTTAAGGGAGTCGAACTCATGACTAAAAACGAGCGCTCATTGGGAGGCAACCCAATTTCTTAGATTTTGGTTTTTTTTCTTTTTCAATTTCTTATTTTTATTTCATATTTTAGAGATAAAATTATAAAACCACAAAAATTTGATGAATTTTTCCTTTGTACAGGTTGGACATGAGGGGGCATGCAGATCGACGTTTCGATCGGAAGGAAGATGGAGGAGAACAACAGATTTGGAGAGAAAAGCGAAAGAAAAGGGGCAGAAAGAAGACATGTGACTCGATCGAGCAGTCACGCTGCTCGGTCGAGCAGTGCAGACACAGAAAAAGGGAAAAAATCATCATCGGCTCATTTCCAGCAGGCATCGACAGCTCGGCCTGGGTAGGCAGATCGAGCACTCTGTTACTTTTACTCCTTACGTGCACATTATATTATTGTCTCTGATGTTGACTTCGTCGCTCTACGAATTTCTTGATTTAATAGAAATTTCTTCTATGGAAACATAGAATTGTTTTCCATGCACTAAATTCATCAAGAATGTTGAGATTGGAGAGTATAATCCATAACTCAATTCGTGATATTAATTTGAGTATTGATGATTTTATTTTTCGATTATCGACTTTGGTCTCATTGGCACGCTTTGATTTAATTTGTATTTTACTTTGGTGTCATTTGGACCGTGGTCGTATTCTACGACTCCCGTGCTTTTATTTAAAGCCATTGTTGTTGTCGTTGATCTCCTCCCACTCTTTTTGCTAATGCCAAAGGGGGAGAGAATTAATAATTACAATGTGCTAAATGATAATTTAAAGCATTTTTCCAAGAATCTAATTTGATATGTTAGATTCAAAGGAGTTAAGATATAAAAATGGATTTCAAATCCTAAATTTCGATAATTGGATTTACATTTTATACTTTACTCGTCTGCTTGATGCTTATGATTATTATTGAATATGGAATTAACATGTCATCAATGCAGGGGAGGAAGTAACTTACATTTGAATCATTATTTTCGATTATTATTTATGTTGGTTTGTCATCACCAAAAAGGGGGAGAATGTTGAGTATTGATTCCCCAGATTTGGTTTTGATGATGAACAAACATAAATATCGTGAACTAACTCTTTGTGAGCGCAGTTATGGAGATCGTCGCCAAATTTCTATGAACATCCAAAGCGACGTCTCAAGACTTTTCAAAGCGCGTGAACGTGTGCTTGAAGCTTCGTTGAAGCTCAAGGACCATTATTGAAGTCATGAAGATTCGATTGAAGCTTTTGAAGACGGTTCGTCAAGTTTATTTTATGTCTTCTAGCTTCATTTCGTAGAATGTTAAGCCTTGAGTAGGTCTTACGTTTTAATCTTCATAACGCTCATATCTTAGAGCTAGGATCTTAGTAGAAGCCCATACGATCTTTCCCGAAGCCTCGTGCTTCGATTCGTGGCTTCTTGTGCATGTTAGTTGGTTCAAGATGAAGAACCAACCGACTAGATGGCAATCTAGTCGGTCGACAAAGCTTCTTAAACCGATTAGAATGCCTTCTCAATTTCAAGCTCTTTACTGTTTACAGTTAGTCGGTCAACGAAGGTTCACCAATCCTTCTTAGACCGACTAGTTGAGCTTCTACTGTACAGCCCAACTTACTGTGTACAGTTAGTCGGTCAAAGCACAACGACCGACCGACTAGTTGAGAAACTAGTCGGTCAGAAGTTGTTCTTAAACCGACTAGCTGTATTTGAACTCAGACTATTTGTTTTATCTCTTAGTCGGTCTCAGTTGACTCACCGACCGACTAGTTGTGAAACTAGTCGGTTGGCAAGTCTTCTTGGACCGACTAGTTCTTTAAGTCTGAACTTCTCCTCTTGGCTGTTCACCTCTTAGTCGGTTCATGTTGTTTGACCAACCGACTAGTTAATGAACTAGTCGATCAGTCATCCTTCTTTGACCGACTAGTCTGCTTCAGAATAGAGCCGTTGGAGCATTAAATGCCACGAATTTTGCTCTCTCTTTCCTCTATCCTATATATACTTGGAGTGCTGCATTCATAGCATTCAAGGCTGATATTAATTGAAGTTTAGAGATCAAAAGAGAAGCATTAAATCTCATTCAAAGCTCATTCATTTCCTTTCAATAATCTCTCCCTCACTCTTATTTCAAAAGAGAGATTCATTGATTGTGAGCCTTCCAAGCCAAGTGCTTGATTCTAGGTCACCAACATCCACCTAGGCTCCCATTGCTGATCATCATCTTGGAGCTAGGGTTTGGTGCCTTCATCTTCACCAAAATCCTTCTTGCCCTAAAATCGTAAGTTTTACTCAAGGCATAGGATTTTGTCGGTAAGTTCATATTTCAATTTACTTTGATATTGTAAGTGTTTTACTCTCGGTTGTGAGAGTTTGTTTGTGATCCCGGGTTGTGGGAGTCACAATTACATTGTGTATGATTTGGTCTTGTAGAGGTTTTTCTACAAGAATTTCATAGTGCAAATCTTGGGTTAGAGGTTTCTAACTCAAGTATCCGGAGGGGATCTAGGTATTTGGGACGTAGGATCACCGGGAACAAGTCGGGGAGACTTGGGTGGATCCGAACCCGTTAATTCGTGTGTTTGCGATTGCAATTCTTTGTTGTCTATATTTACATTTCCGTATTTCTGCATTGTTGGTTGAAGTTTGCAAGATAATTAGGAATTATCTTCTTAATTATTTTAAAGTACTATTCACCCCCCCCCCCCTCTAGTACTTGTGCAGTAGCTACGTATGGTATTACATTTGGTATCCGAGCCAAGTACCTAGCTATGTCCTACAACGACAACAAAAGCGTATGTCCACCTTCAGACTACAACACCTTTAGGAACCGAGAAGGTGCTTCTTCGGTGATGGAAGGACACTCCTTGACGAGGCCTCCTTTCTTCAACGGTACCAACTACGGGTACTGGAAATACCGGATGGAAACTTTCCTCCGGAGTGCTTCATTGTGGAGAGCCATGTTGATGGAGTACGTCGAGCCTGAAGAAGAAGATTTTCGCAAAAGCGATGATAGTTATATAATATCGTCCTATACTCCGTTGCTAAAATGCTAACGTATAGATCGGCCAAATATGGAACGATGCAATAAAAAATGAGCTGGACTTGCTTATGAAATGTAAATGAGTATGAGGATACCTGGCCATGGGGAGGTCTCCACCCATCAGAGCCAATGACCATTGAAATTCCACCCGAATTTAGGACAGTTGGCAGACAAGTTACCTCATGCCCCTCCCCAATGTCTTGAAATTAAACTCCATAAGTTCACTTACCCTGTTGTGAATGGGGGAGTCGGTCTTCTTGAACTACGGGGTTGCCTCTCGACTTGTAGAGAATTCTATCCTCCCCTGAGACTGGGATATTTTATAGAAGGCCGACTATGAGAGGATGTCCAGCTTCAAGGTTTGACATAATTACCAGGTTGATGTCTTGCTTTTCACCATGATGGTACTAGATATCAGGTTTAATTCTCTCTTTATCTTGATGTTATGCTGACGTCTACTATGGCTGAAGAACTACAACGTCACTTAGCGACGGTGGCCAACTATAGGTAGTATAACTCGTAGTCGGAAGTTGGTGGCCACCGCTGATAGGGCTGCTGCAAAGCAAAGGCCAAGCTCCAAAAATCGTCATGCCAAGATGTGGAGCTCACTTCTCGAATGGAAGAGCTGGAAAAATAGCTGGCTCTAGTGATGTTGACTGCTGAAAATGAGACAGCCCTTAGGAAGCGAGCTGAGGAACAACTACTGGAACGAGAAAAAAGATGGACGGCAGGGGAAGCCAAGATCCGAGCTCAACTTGCTAATTTGGAGGATGTTGACCCTTCGAATATTGCTATAAAGGCTGTGGAGAGGTACAAAGAGAGCCTCAGGTCTATTGTTGATTTATTCAAGGCATGGTTTTTGAGATTTCATCCGGAGATTCAGATTCCATGGTGGACTTTGATCAGCTAAAGTTAATGTCTGACAAAGAAGCTGACGAAGCGTATGATGCTACCCTGGGCAAGGAAGCTGTAGCAGTGTCATTAGAGAATCGATCATCTGACCATATGCCTCATGAATTTATTACTCGTGTCTTTTTTCCTCTTGTGCATGGGCTTCGATTTCTTGCATTGTAAAAATTGAATTTATCAAAAGAAATGAGTGGAGTACCTTGTAGATAAGGAACTATCGTGTTATAGAGCATATTGTTACCTACATGCCCCCTCAACGGCTTAGGCTCGTGCATTGATAAGACATAGAGCGTGAGCTGTTGAATAACGACCTTGTACCTGGATATAGGAGTAACATATCCACTTTGTAGGGTGGAGAGTTCACCCCCCCAATCATAGAGCTAGTTCAACCCATGGGGAAGTGGCCACTGGACGTATAGCCTAGCAGCCCACGAGGGTGTCAATAGGTCTTCCCCAATCGTATAGCGAGATTAGCCCAAAGGGTGGTCCCCCAGTCATATAGCCAAGTAGCTTACGAGGGTGTCAATCGATAGGTCATCCCCGATCGTATTGTGAGCTCGGCCCGTGTGGTGGTGCCCCGATCGTATAGCCGAGTAACCGCGAGGGTGTCGATAGGTCATTCCCAATCGTATAGCTAGCTTGGCCAACGAGGTGGTCCCCGGTCATATTACCAAGTTGCTCACGAGAGTGTTGATAGGTCATCTTTCAAGGTATAGCTAATTCAGCCCGCAAGGTGGTTCACCGGTCGTATAGCTGAGCAGCCCACGAGGGAGTCGATAGGGCATCTCTGAACGTATAGCTAGCTCAGCACGTAGGGTGGTCCCCCAATTGTATAACTGAGCAGCCCACGAGGGTCTTGATAGGTCGTCCTCAGTCGTATAGCTAGCTCAGCCTGTGGGATGGTTCCCTTAATTATATAGCCGAATATCCCTTGAGGGAGTCGATAGGTCGTCCCTGATCGTATAGCTAGCTCGGCATATGGGGTTGTGCCCCCGGTCGTATAGCTGAGTTGCCGTGAGGGACCTCATAGGTCCTAGGTAGACATCTAAATGTTTAAAGGAGGCAAAATAGATCGATCAAGTGCCCTTTTTGGAGAACATTTGTTATAGGGAAATTAGTACAACATAGTATAGGCAAAAGAAACTTATTTAGTCATTCGTCGGAAAATGAAACATAAACAAGAAAACTACACAATGATTAATTCGAAGTACTTTAGATGTCCATCGATGAAAATTGATGCATCACCCAGCCCTTCCTGAGTTTTAATAAGACCACCCCCGCAAATCATTCGACGACGCGGGTAACCGAGGAGTTCGTCAAGACTTCTTTACCCTGACCTTAATGTTGGATACAACGTATGTTGGATACAACGTATGTTGGATACAACGATAGTTAAACTTTGTGTTTGATGATAACAAACGTTTGTGAATGTTCTAATGTGTGTGCTAAGTGTTTTCAGGAATGGCACGCTTGTAAATCTTCAAAGTGAGGACTAAGCCAATTGATGGGGGAATTCCTATTCACATAGCAAATTGGAAGATGGAGAAATTGCTATTCATATAGCAACTTGGACTTGGTCAAAGATGGAGGGATATGGAGTATCTAAATCAAATCTCTCTTGGATTGATTCAAATCAACTAGAAATTGATTCAAATCATAATCATATTAGTATTACAATTCCCTAATCAAATCTCCATAAAATCTCCTATCCTATTTGAATCCAAATTCAAATCTAATTAGTATCGCAATGAGATCAAATAGAATCCCTCCAAATCTCCTTCTCCGATCTCCATTAGGATTCCTCCTTAACCACAACTTCTTCATCACCCTCTCCTATATAAACCATATTCATCGAGAGGTGAATAATGCAGCCAACATAAAAAAAACCCTAGCCCTAAAGCTTGCGGCCATATCAAATCTCCAAAGCCAAAACTTGCGGCCATTGCTCAACCTCTCCTAACATCCCATTGCTGCAAGTTTCCTCAAGCCAAAAAGCTCCCTTGCGCAAGTATCCTCAAGCATCATCATCCTTACCTCGCGCAAGACATCAAAAATCTCCCATAGCCGCAAGTTGCTCCCATAGCCAAATCCTTCACCTTGCGCAGGACACCAAAGAAGCGCTCTTCTGCACAAAGATCAAGCCTTCATCATATTACATCATTGCAAAAGAAGGGGAGGATCATCAGAACAAGCAAGTCTTCATTAAGGGGAGTTCTCAAGTCAACAACAAGGAGGAAGGGAGAGAGCTGCGCGCGCACTGCTACACCTAGGCCACGCACTGTAGCAGCAGACGCACGCACTACGCATGCACTGCAACCGCACCAAGGGGTTCTTCCATCCACATTGCCTAGAGCCGCAAGGAGATCATATGGCCGCAACATTCAAGTGCCAACATCCAGCAAGATTGCATCAACACTAGGGCTATCAACAAGGGAAGACGCAACATTAAAGTAGGGGGCAACAACTTCAGAGATCAACATACAAGGGAGATTTAGAGGCCGCAAATTTCAGAGAGACGTGCTGCAACTTGAGTTGCTGAGGAGACATGACAAGAGACTACTAAATTTTGCCAGACGAGAGCTGACCCGTGCTGATTGATGGAGACAACGACGGCTGCACAAAACTGAGCTTTTTAAACTGTTGTTATTATTTTATGTAGTATTGTTTGATCTCCATAGGGAAAACTTTACCGTTTACTTGTGTTACTTTGGGATCTTGTCTAGTGGTGGTCTAGACAAGAGGAACTTGACGGGTGTCGTCAAGTGAGAGCATATATTAGGATTGATAGTGTTGAACATGGTGAGTGGGTACTGAGCCCGATGAGTGTAGAGACGTTGGTTCTCTAGCTATTAAGGTTGTTCATGTATACTATTAATATAATATTTGCTTTCGGGCACTGGACGTTGGTCGTGGTGATTGACCGAACCAGGGAAAATCTGTTGTGCATATGTGTCTGATTATTATTTACCCTGCTTGTGATTATAACTGCGTGTGATATCTCGTCGGTTGCACAGAAATTTTTTATTAGCCTATTCACCTAACCTCTAGGCTTAGATCCAAATCCAACAAGTAATATCAGAGCAGGTTATAGGATCTAGCCTAGACTGACCATGAATAACTCTCTTGATTATGCTTTCTCTGAAGGTCAGTCCATATCACAACCCCTTAAATTTAATGGAGTAGATTATGCATATTGGAAATCTAAGATGAAAATCTACTTGATATATGTTGATTATAAAGTTTGTCACATTGTCGAAAAAGGTTATAAGCCACCAGTTATTAAAATTGAAAATATTGATATGATTAAACCTGAAGACAAGTCGGATGATAATTATTGGAGATTATATTCTTTAAATGGAAAAGCTATGAATGCTCTTATACGCTCTCTTGAAAAATTTGAATTTAATCGTATCTCACATTGTCAAACTGCGCAGAAAATGTGGCATACACTGGAGGTGACGCATGAGGGAACGTCACAGGTGAAGGAGTTTAGACTTGCACTTCTGAGCACAGAGTACGAGAGCTTCCGCATGCTACCATCAGAGTCCATATCAGAGATGCTTGCGAGGTTCACCAACAATGGCTATAAGTTTAGCTCCCTCGGTAAGCCATACTCTAGCCTTGATCAGGTAAGAAAAATCTTATGGGTGCTGCCATGCTCGTTTAGGCCTAAAGTCACTGCCATCCAAGAAGCGAAATATCTATCGTAGATGAGAGTGGAGGACTTGATACACAATTTAATCTCTCGCGAGCTTGAGATGCATAATATAGAGGCTAGAGAGAAACCAGAGGAGAAGGAAAAAGCTTCAAAGCCACTATCTCTTCAAGCTAGTGAAGACGATGATGATGAGGAGGAGATAGCCTTGATGGTCAGAGGTTTCAGAAGATACATCAAGACTCCTCAAGAAAGAGCTGACATGCAACAAAGGTTTAATCGTACTAACCATTACAATCCTTTTAGAAACTTATCTGAACAGACTGCTATTAATAATGTTAAATGTTTTAAATGTAAAAAAGCAGGGTCACGTTATAAAGGATTGCCCATAAGACACAACTAATATTGCGGAGAAGAAAGGAAAAGTTGTGGTTCAACGTGGGACATGGATAGCGAGGATGAGAATGAGGATTGCGCACAGTCTTCCCTCTGCCTCATGTCAAAAGATGATCAGGTAAAATCTGGTAGTAAAGCTGAACTTCTAATTATTTGTAAATGCATCCAATAAGAAATTGAAGAGTTAGAATCCACATTAGAAGACTATAGAAATTCCAACGATAAAATGCAACAAGACACTTACAATATGATATTAGAAATTAAGGAACTAAAAGGAAAAATTATTGCAAGTGATTCCACTATTGCTTTGTTGGAAAAAGAAAACTCTAGGTTGCATGAAAAATTTAATTGTCTCTCCGGTCCTCCTAATTGAATTATATTAGCATGCTTAAGCAAGATTTAATTAAGCTTGAAACTAAAAAAGATTATATGATTAGAGAGCTTAATGAAAAATTGTGCATGCTAAATAATGAGCTTAAAAGAAAAATGGTTGAATTTGAAAAGAAGTAAGAAGAAAACAAGAAAGCTTATATAAGCAGATGCACTTTGATTGTGAATGAAAATGCATTATTGAAATCTAAAGTAACTAGTCTAGAGTTGTCATTAAGGAAGTTTTCAATTGGTAAACATTCATTGGATACTATAATTGAAAATCAATTATATGGCAATAATAGACGAGGACTTGGATTTGGTTTGAAAAATGTTGAAAAGCCAAAATTTAAGAAAATTCACAATGTGCCTACTATTGTCAAAAATATGTGTGCAAGGTGCTTTACTTGTGATAGTGTTGGTCATACATCTTATATTGCAAGTTTAGGAATACGAATATGAAAATTCAAACAAGTATGAATTATTGAATATGTGAATATGTGTTCAAGGGGTAGCATGAAAATAGGGGGAGCATGCCATGCTTATTAGTATTACATTATCATTGCATCATTGCATGCTTATATGCTTGTACATCAAGTGTTATATTATTGCATACTACTCCCATTATCACACTTCTCACACACATGTCACGATGTATTATTTGGAACGTTAGTGCAAATCTTATAATTGTTAGTCATCATCAAAAGGGGAAGATTGTTGGATACAACGTATATTGGATATAACGATCGTTAAACTTCGTGTTTGATGATAATAAACGTGTGTGAACGTCCTAATGTGTGTGCTAAGTGTTTTCAGGAATGGCACGCTTGTAAATCTTCAAAGTGAGGACTAAGCCAATTGATGGGGGAATTCCTATTCACATAGCAAATTGGAAGATGGAGAAATTGCTATTCATATAGCAACTTGGACTTGGTCAAAGATGGAGGGATATGGAGTATCTAAATCAAATCTCTCTTAGATTGATTCAAATCAATTAGAGATTGATTCAAATCAATTAGAGATTGATTCAAATCCTAATCTTATTAGTATTGCAATTCCAATTCAATCTCCAAATCAAATCTCCATAAAATCTCCTATCCTATTTGAATCCAAATTCAAATCCAATTAGTATTGCAATGAGATCAAATAGAATCCCTCCAATTCTCCGTCTCCGATCTCCATTAGGATTTCTTCTTGACCACAACATCTCCATCACCCCCTCCTATATAAACCCTATTCCTAAAGAGGTGAAAAATGTGGCCAACATAAGAAAAACCCTAGCCCTAAAACTTGTGGCCATATCAAAGCTCCAAAGCCAAAACTTGCGTCCATTGCTCAACCTCTCCTAACATCCCATTGCTGCAAGTTTCCTCAAGCCAAAAAGCCCCCTTGAGCAAGTATCCTCAAGCATCATCATCCCTAACTTGTGCAAGACATCAAAAATCTCCCATAGTCGCATGTTGCTCTCATAGCCAAATCCAACACCTTTCGCAAGACACCAAAGAAGCCCTCTCACCCTTGCGCAAAGCTCAAGCCTTCATCATCTTACACCAATGGAAAAAAAGGGGAGGATCATCACAACAACCAAGTCTTCATCAAGGGGAGTTCTCAAGTCAGCAACAAGGAGGATGGGGGAGAGCAATGTGCACACTGCAGCACCCAGGCCATGCACTGCAGCAGCATCCTCACGCACTGCACGTGCACTGCAGCCGCACTAAGGGGTTCTTCCATCCACATTGCCTAGAGCCGCAAGGAGATTACATGGCTGCAACATTCAAGTGCCAACATCAAGCAAGATTGCATCAACACTAGGGCTATCAACAAGGGAAGCCGCAACATTAAAGTGGGGGAAAACAACTTCAGAGATCAACATACAAGGGAGATTTAGGGGCCACAACGTTCAGAGAGATGTGTCGCAACTTTAGTTGCTGAGGAGACGAGACGAGAGACGACTACATCTTGCCAGACAAGAGCTGGCCAGTGCTGATTGACGGAGACAACGACGGGTACACAAAACTGAGCTTTCTAAAATGTTATTATTATTTTTGTGTAGTATTGTTTGATCTCTGTAGGGAAAACTTTACCGTTTACCTCTAGATATTAAGATTGTGCATGTATACTATTAATATAATACTTTCTTTCGGGAGCTGGACATAGGTCGTGGTGATCGACCGAAACTGGGTAAATCTGTTGTACATCTGTATCTGATTATTATTTACACTGCTTGTGATTATAACTGCGTGTGATATCTCGTGGGTTGCACGAGAATTTTTTATTAGCATATTCACTCCCTCCCTCTAGGCTTAGGTCCAGATCCAACACTTTACCCTTCGAGGTATCCTCCACCGGCCTTGATTCTGGGGCGTCGATGAACTTCTTCAAGTGACAACATTTAATTAGGGCCTCAAAGTCCTTTTTCAGCTGGAAGCAGTGTTCAGTGTCGTGGTTGCTATCTTGATGGTACCTGTAAAATTTGAGGTCAGCCCTCTTCTCATATTTGCTCTTCAGCTTGAGGGGAATTCAATCAAAGTATCCCTTACCCTTTGAGTAGGCCAGTAATTTGGCTTTCGATGGTTCAGTTTGGTGAAGATCTCGTTGGCTGTTTCCGAACGACCTCTATGGCTCCGTTCACATCGTCATCAGCCTTAGGACTATCAATGAGATCCGTCATTAGGACAAGCTTCCCTTATTACATCAGTATTGGGTTTGGAGGTGCTGTTGTTCTGGGTGTCCATGCTTCTTTTGCCAGCATATATCGTTCTGCCCAGGTGAGGAGATGGTCAAGGCTACGTGGGGGTCGATGGTGCAGTGATTTTATCAAATCTGCGCAACGATTTCCTTTCTTTAGTGCAAAAATTGTGGTGTCGTCGTTGCAACCATTAACGTTCAGCCTCTCAAGATTGAAACGCTTAAGGACGGCCCGCATCATTTCCCCTTGTCTATACTCCAAAGTGCACAGATGGTCTGAGCTCGCTTTTGCCTTCGTCCCACCATGAACTACTGGAAGAAAGCTTTGGCTAAACTCTTGAAAGATTTAATGCAACAATTGGGGAGCCATTGTATCATTCGTTCGTCACCTTGTGCAGTGTCTTTGAAAGGCTTAGGAAAGAAAAGCGTCATTTGTCCAATGTATCTCCATCATACTCTTATAATCTTGGGCGTATTCCCAAGGGTCACCCGAGCCATCATATTTGTCTAGGGTGGGCATCTTGAACATGCGTAGACATGGGCCCGAGGTTATATTCTTCCTCAACAGATTCTGCTCATCCTCCGAGCTTAAAGATAGAGAATAAGGACGTCGAATACTAGCTCGACATTTGGACTGTCGACCGGTTGAGGCATTAGAGGAATCACCTTTGTCCCCGCCCAAACCGATGGGAGAATTCAATGGGGGAAGGTCGTATCCACGGCTCTTCCGCTTGCGTTCGGATTTAGGTTACCGGCGAAGACTCCGGTGATGATCCTTCATGCATCGATCCCTACCACGGTCATCATTGTTCTGATCAGAATGATGAGAAACCTTACCATTGGCGGAGGGTCACTGACCTTTGGGTCTAGCAGAACAGTCGTGTCCTTTCTTCTCGCCATCTTGTCTTCTGTCGCGATTTGGGGAAGTCAGGCAGATGGTCTGTCGCTTTGAGTGTGGCGCTTCATTCCACTGGCTTTGGGGCGTATGTGGCAGCTCCTTTGGGCTTAATCCCACGTTGACAGGTTATGGCCCTGCAGTCAAATGGGGCTGCTGGTCTGCCAATCTCTCTATCACAGAAGTCAGTATATGAATGTTAGTATTGACCGTTGAGAGAACGATTGGAACTGCTCCAACGTGACCAGATGTGGCTCGAGTCCTTCCTGGGAAGAGGAGCTGTGTTCTTCATGGAGTATGGGGGTGTCGGCCACATTGCAAAATAATCGGCCCCGCGGGTGCTTGGTTGGTAGGGTGAGTCGACACTGTGGATGATGGGGATGTTGACTCGAATAATAATTCCCACAGATGGCGCCAACTGTTGAAGAGTAAATCCGCACACAGTAAGGTGGTGCTGACGAGGATGCCTTTGATGACGTGGTGCTTCGTCGGTAGAAGAGTGGACCCGAGGAAGAGCGAACCCGAGACGAAGATAGTTAAATCCGAGCTGTTGGGTTGAAGCCCGATCAAATTGCAAGTTATCTCTGTAGGTATGCAAAACATAGAAGTCGTCGGGGGGGTTGGGTTTGGGTTCCGACCCAAATCCCCTAGCTCTGATGCATAAGTTAGTCGATGACTCAAAGAGAGCTTGGTGCAGCTAGGTCCGACCTATTGGGATGTTGTCCGATGACTGTCAAGTCGAGCGATAAAGGAAGAAATATAGAGTGGAAATAGATAGTAATAGTGACAGAGTACCTGAATGATTAGTGTCTCTGATAGTTGATCTCGTCTTTGTCGTCATTGAGATTACTTATAGATGAAGGTTGCCCCCCCCCCCCCCCCCCCCCCACACACACACACACACACACACACACAGTGCCATTAGTGGACAACGTGTTTGACCTTATGGCGACCTAACCGTTCCTGAAAAGGGGTGACGACGGCTGACTGCTTCCTTTGCCATTACTAACCGACCCATTATCAACCAATCACTAAATACTCGGTAGCTCAACGTATAAGTGAGCTGCTGATTTGACTAGGTAAGTGATAGCAGCCCGTACTGGCCTCCGGGCTCTTCAGCTGAGGCAGCGTATGTACTCTTAGGATTTTTATTAGGATAAAAATACATTTCTCCACTACGATGGCCGACCCGTTGTAGTAACATGACAGAATATGGATCATCGCCTGCTTCGCTCATTCGAACCAGTTCCTTCTCTCTGGCCACAAAAGCATCTGAGATATATCGACATAGATGCATCTGCTCACCGACTTGCCTTTGGCGCCGTCGTTACAGGTTGTCATTGGGTACATGTGTGTTCTAAATCTTGTTGATTTCCAACTGCTTCCCCGCCGGCTCTATCAAGTGGCATCTTTGATCAAACTGAAGCTTGACTTCAAAACTAATTTTTTTCTCATCATCTTGCCACCTGCTCTATGACAGTAACAGCCTGTCGCAGACTTGCTCCTTCAATTTGGTATTACAAAGTATATTATATATGGATTAATCCTCCCCAAGGTGTCCTTTACTTTTAATAGGTCATGAAGAACTAGAT
This sequence comes from Scilla litardierei, assembly GCA_030789695.1. Classification (NCBI taxonomy): domain Eukaryota; kingdom Viridiplantae; phylum Streptophyta; class Magnoliopsida; order Asparagales; family Asparagaceae; genus Scilla; species Scilla litardierei. The sequence goes on along the minus strand of CM061142.1, from coordinate 83,796,436 downwards.
CAGAATCATTCTCAACGAAAACATAAGAAGTGATCTAATTTTTTTCACTGGATCAGGTTGAAGACTGGTTATCATTAAAAGAATCCCGAGTTGATGGTCTACGGATAGTACATCTCATTGATAATGATTTGCAGTCTCTCTTTTTTTTTTAAATTCATGGCGTCATGCCCATCTTTGAATAAATGGATTGGCTCGTAGTTGATCTAGCCTGCAATATTGCTGGGCATGATAAGCAAACGAAATTGGAAGAGGGGGGAAATTCTAACATAAATAATTTAGAAAGTAAACGCAAAGAAGAGAGAGGATATAGAAATGCCTCCAAAGTTCAGATGCCATTAATTATCCACCAACTGCTTATCAATCCCCAAAGATGTTGCCTTTGTAGCTGCTCTCCAGGACAATGACGCAGCGTCAAGAGGATATCAGTGTGGAATTCGGCTCTTTCATATATGTTGCATAATTATGTTCTGCTCTCTCTATTCATTGTTTTGAGACATATGGGCATCAGTTAACCAAAGAGAGAATTTCTTTCTTGGCTTGCATGATTATGTTATGCTATCTCTATTTCCCGCGTTAAGCAAAATGATCATCGGTTGGTTAAGGAGGAAGTTTCCTTTTTGGCTAGATCATGTAAACACAACCTCTATTTTTTCCGAAGATCGGATCCATTCAGTTTGTTCTTCATGTTCTAAAACCACAAATTACCAATTTTAGGATAAACCCTAAGAAATTTTGATCGTTCATCTAAACGCGTTAATGAACGAGCAAACCCATTTGAATTCACATGAAAATTGGGGGTTTAAGGTTTTAGAACAAGAAAATCAAAATTAACGGAAATAAGGGGGTTGTGGTTTTCATGCAAAAAGGTTTGGATTGGAATACTGTGATTAGGTCTGGGAAGGGGTTGACGCTAGCTGGGTATGAAATTTCCTCCTTAGCCCGTTGATGCACATTTTTCCGTTCTTGCTTGTCCTTTTTTCAGATCTCTTTTGCACTAAAATAGATATCCTAATATAAGGATGGGAATACTGGGATTAAGTCAAAGCAAAGCTTGCCAGCACACCCCAGTTTTAAAAATAATAATAAAGTACATGTATCCTGCTAACAACCAAGAGGTTGCTTGTCCAAATTAGAAGGAAATTTAAAACACAAAGGGTTTGTTGATTGGACAGCACCAAGCAAAAAGGATGGGATAACTTCTCTCCAAATCCCAGCTCTGCTTGACCAGACAAATAGACCTCTCTCTCCCTCTCTCTTTCTCTCTCTGCCTAATCCTTGACTTGGGAGTTTTATACATATTTCCTAATTTTGTATTTGTAGTGATTACGGATGTATTTGTCTAGTAGGTGCCAAGTCATTGCTGAGTTGATTCTTATCATATTAATTTCTCTTTTAGAAATAACTCAATAAGTTCTTCTCTATTTTTGTTCATTCATGTTCCTCGTCACTTGAATAGAAATACACTCATTAACCTATGTTTGATTCACATGCACAATCCCTCAATGCTATTAGAAGAACTGTAAATTTTGATTTCCTGCAAGATTTTTCAAACTGTTGAGAGAGGGCTTGTTACGTCTATTTGGCCGAAGCCCGAAAGACACGAGCCCAGAAACCCGACTGTCGATCAGAAGCCCATCTGCGCGATCAGGCCCACCCGACAAGGCCCTATAGAGGACCCCCGAATATCGATCCGACCCGGTCCCGAGGCAAGTAACTCGCCCACTCCAGCGATAACCGTTCCCCCAGGCCCGCTACCACTTAATGGCCGTTATGGGGAGGTGCTGAGATGGCGCAGGGAGCGGCGAGGGGGAGGCGGATTGAGGGGGCACGATTAGGGGCGGGCGAGGGACGTGGGTCGTGGGTAATCACGACGAGAGGACGATAAAAGGGCCAGAAGGACGACTGAACAAGGGACCGCATCTGAGGTAACTAAAACCTAAGGTACTCCATCAACGACCTAGTTCCGCCATTTCATCTCCTTCCTCCCCCGTTCGCGCCGGTAGACGTCGTTCCGATCTCCTCTCGAGTCGAACCGTCTCCGCCGAGCCTCCTCTTTCAGATCATCGTCTGACTTAGGCATCGGAGGGGATTTGGCCGAAACCAAGGTCCGGCCCCCCTGACGAGTGCTCTCGTCTGTGCAGGAGGACGTCAGATCCACGGGCCGAGGCTTCCCCTCCGCCCCACGCCGGCCACGCATCAAGCAAGACGACCGAGGCTACCCCTCGTCGTCCGACCGACCGAAGCCGAGCACGTCCGTCCGAGCCGAGGCTACCCCTCGTCATCCGACCGTCCGAGGCCGAGCGTCTCACACCGGGTCGAGGCTTCCCCTCACCCCCTTTGTGGCCGAGGATCCAGACCCGGCCCAGCCGACGTGCTTCACGTCATCCGCAACTCCGATTCGCGCCGCGTCTGCACAGGCTCGACGCACTCGAGGGACCCAAGTCGGCCCCTTGACCACGTTGACCGGGTAGTCCACGGTCAACGCTTTTGTAGTGAGAAAACACTCTGAAACATCTGGCGCCGTCTGTGGGAACGAACTATCCCACGAAAAACAAACCACACCTGCAATGACACGGCTTCACCCATCACGTCAAAAGGAGAGCAAGGCCCAGGCGTGAAGCGACAGGGCCCACCATCGTTGGCAAGAATGGGCCCGGGCCCGGCGCGAGGAGGATCGAGAAGAGAGGACCGAGAAACCCTCACCGGTCCTACCGGTCGGGAGGCCGAGCACGACCGTAGCAGCGCGCAGGTCGGACGTGGCTTTGGTGGTGTCGGTGATCATCGACACAACCATGGTACGGCGGCTGCTCGTCGACACCGGCAGCTCCTGCGACGTCCTCTTCATGTCAACCCTGGAGAAGATGGGACGGCGGAAGGAAGACTTGCAACCCCGCTCGGGTCCCGTGGTAGGGTTCACGGGTCATTCCACCCCCATCATCGGCACGATCCATCTCCCGGTGACACTCGGAGGCCCACCAGACTCGGTGACCATGGCAGTAGAGTTCATCGTACTGGGGATCGGGTCGGAGTACAACGGAATCATCGGCCGACCCCTTCTCAACGCCATCGGCGCAGTTGTCTCGACCCTCCACTAGACTATCAAGTTTCGAACACCCAGGGGGATGGGGCAGGTCGAAGGCGACGCGGGGAGACCGAATACCTGCTACCAACTGGAGGAGGAAGGGCCCGAAGATCGTCTAGTCGACCGGATGGCCGCGCTCGACTTAAGGGGCGGGCCGAGACCTACCCCTGCGGAAGAACAAGAGCAGATCCCGGTCACGGACGTCGAGGGCAGGTTCGTCTCAATCGGGAGAGGGCTAAGCCACGACCTGAGGAGCCAACTGGTCGAGTGCCTGGAGGCGAACCTGGACGCCGATCCCAACTTCAAGCCGGTCAGGCAGAAGAAGCGGAACCTGGGAGGCGAGAAGATGAAGGCGGCCTCCGAGGAAGTAGAGCGTCTCCTCGACGCCGGCTTCATACGAGAGGTCTGGTACCCGGAGTGGCTATCGAACGTGGTGATGGTCAGGAAACCCAACAGGAAGTGGCGAATGTGCGTGGACTTCAGTGACCTTAACAAAGCCTGTCCCAAGGACAGCTACCCCCTACCGCGCATCGACCACCTTGTGGACAACGCCTCGGGGTACGAGATGCTTAGCTTCATGGACGCCTACTCAGGGTACAATCAAGTCCAGATGGATCCCCGGGACGAAGAGATGACGGCCTTCACGACGGACCGGGGAACATACTGCTACAAGAAGATGCCCTTTGGCTTGAAGAACGCAGGGGCCACCTACCAGAGAATGGTCAACAAGGTTTTTTACTCCCAGATCGGGAGGAACCTGGAGGTCTACGTCGACAACATGCTTGTCAAGTCGAGAAAGCCAGAGGACCATATCGTCGACCTTCTTGAAACCTTCGAGCGGTTGCGGCGACTCCACATTCGACTCAACCCCACGAAGTGCACATTCGGGGTAAGATCTGGTAAATTCTTGGGATTTATGATAACTAACCGTGGCATTGAAGCTAATCCTGACAAGATCGAGGCACTGATCAACATGCGGGAGCCGACGACGATCAAAGAACTGCAGAGGCTGAATGGGCGCATCGCAGCCTTGGGGCGATTCCTATCCAAATCGGTGGAAAGATCGCTCCCCTTCTTCAAAGTTCTGAGGAAAGCGATCGCAGAACCATCAGACAATATGAAGGCGATACTATAGGACGAAGACTGCTCCAAGGCCTTCGCGGATCTCAAGGAGTACCTCCGCAGCCCGCCTCTCCTGTCCAAGCCACGAGAAGGGGAGTCGCTAAGCCTTTACCTGGCGTGCGCGGAGGAAGCAGTGAGCTCGGTGCTGATCAGGGAAGACGGTGGGGTGCAGTGGCCGGTGTACTACACGAGCCGGATCTTGAAGGGGGCGGAGGTGCGATACTCGCCCATGGAGAAACTGGCGTACGCCCTCGTTCTCTTAGCGCGAAGGCTCAGGCCCTATTTCCAAGCCCACACCATACTGGTCTTAACCGACTCACAACTGGAGCAGAATCTCAAAAGATTCGATCGAATGGGAAGGATGCTAAACTGGGGGGTGGAATTGAGCGAATTCGACCTCTGATTCAAACCGCGCACGGCCATCAAAGGGCAGGCCTTGGCCGACTTCATCGCTGAATGCACAACGGAAGGAGAACACCCCCCGGAGGAAGAAGGCCCAGCAAAGGTAATTGCCCAGCCCTTGTCTTTTCTTTCGGCTGACCACCTCCAATCAGGAGTCCCAGGAGCATGGATAGTCCATGTGGACGGATCGGCCACACAGTCGGGAGGCGGGGCTGGGATCGCGATCCGATCTCCGGAAGGGAACATCGTGGAATACGCGTTGCGGTTCGAGTTCCCGGCCACCAACAACGTGGCGGAGTACGAAGCAGTGATCAACGGCCTGAGGCTGGCCCTGGAACTCGGGGCCGAGTCCGTGCGCCTCCTCAGCGACTCGAAGCTCATTGTCAACCAGTTTCTGGGAAGTTACGAGGCGCGGGAGGAAGCGATGCAGAGGTATCTCGCCGTCGCCAAAGCGGCGCTGTCCAGGTTCAAAAACGTGGAAGTCTTGCATCTCCCGCGATCGGAGAACGCACGGGCAGACGCGTTGTCGAAGCTAGCCTCGTCCTCGCCTAAGGAGCTGGGCCGCACCATCTGTAATGCCCTACAAGCTACTGCACAAGTACTAGAGGGGGGGTGAATAGTACTTTAAAAATAACGAGGAGTATAATTCCTAATTATAATGCAAACAACTACCAAATCAATTTGCGGAAGCTTAAATTGAATGACAACACAAAATTAACAACGCTAACAAGAGATGTTACTGGGTTCGGATCCACCCAAGTCTCCCCGACTTGTTCCCGGTGATCCTACGTCCCAACCACCCGGATCCCCTCCGGATACTTGAGTTAGAAACCCTAACTCAAGATTTCCACTATGAAATACTTGTGAAAAACCTCCACAAGTCAAATCATACAAAATGTAATTTGTGACTCCCACAACCCGGGATCACAACCACACTCTCACAACCGAGAGTGAATCTTACAAATCAAATATGAAATGAAATAAGGAAACTTCTTACCGAACAAAATACCTATGCCTTGAGTATTGCTTACGAATTAGGGCAAGGATGATTTTGAGGAAGAAGTGGCACCAAACCCTAGCTCCAAGATGTAGAACAGCGATGGAGAGCTTTGGGGATGTTGGTGACCTAGAATCAAGCACTTGGCTTGGAAGGCTTCACACTCAATGAATCTCTCTTTGGAAGTAAGAGTTAGGAGAGATTAATGAATGGAGGGAATGAGCTTTGAATGAGCTTGGATTGATTTCTCTTGAACTCTAAACTTGCATTAATATCAGCCTTGGCAGCAATGAATGCAGCCCAACAAGTATTTATAGGAATGAAGAGAGAGAGAGAGAAAAACGTTTCAATTAGGGCTCCAACGGCTCTTTTCTGAACCCAACTAGTCGGTCAAAGAACAATCACCGACCGACTAGTTCATCAACTAGTCGGTCGGTCAATTAACGTAAACCGACTAATGGGTGAACAGAGAAAAGATCAAAGCACAGACATATGGATCTAGTCGGTCTAAGAAGAGTCACTGACCGACTAGTTTCACAACTAGTCGGTCGATTACTCAACGTGGACCGACTAACAGATAAAACTGAAGTCTGAGAAGAATTAGACTTAGTCGGTCCAAGAACAAATGTTGACCGACTAATTCACCAACTAGTCGGTCACCAAATGAACATAGACCGACTAACAAATAAAACTGTAAGTATGGTGAAAATTTTGGCATGTACAGTAAACTAAACTAGTCGGTCTAAGAAGAAAAGTTGACCGACTAGTTCATCAACTAGTCGGTCGATCAATGAGCACAGACTGACTAATGATAAACAGTAGCTCAAGTGAAAATGTGCATGTTCAGGGAAAGCTCAACTAGTCGGTCATAGAAGCATCACTGACCGACTAGTTCACAAACTAGTCGGTCGGTGAGTCAACTTAGACCGACTAACTGTAAACAGTAAAGAGCTAAGAATTAACTGACAGAAATTAGTCGGTCCAAGAAGCTTGGCTGACCGACTAGATCACCATCTAGTCGGTCAGTTCTTCTTCTTGAACCAACTAACATGCACAAGAAGTCCCTAATCGAAGCGCGAAGCTTCGGGAAGAATTGTTGGACTTCTACTAAGATCCTAGAGCTAAGATATGAGCGTTATGAAGATTTAAAACGTAAGACCTACTCAAGGCTTAACATTCTACGAAAGAAGCTTAAAGACTATAAATTAAACTTGACGATACCGTCTTCAATAGCTTCAATCGAATCTTCATGACTTCTAAATAGGTCCATAAGCTTCAACGAAGCTTTAGGCATACGATCACGTGCTTTGAGAAGTCTTGAGACGTCGTAATTGATATTCATGTGAATTTGGCGACGATCTCCATAACTGCGCTCACAAAGTGTTAGTTCATATTATATTTATGTTTGTTCATCATCCAAAACCAAATCCGGGGAGTCCAATATCCAACATTCTCCCCCTTTTTGGTGATGACAAACCAACATAAATAATAATCAAAAATAATAATTCAAATGAAATTTACTTACTCCCCCTGCATTGACGACACGTTAATTTCCAATTTAAACAAAAATAATACGCATCAAGCAGACGAGTGAAGTATATTAAATGAGAATCGATTATTGAATTATTGAAATACCAAACGTAGGTTATTGAAATATCGGATTTGAAAATCCATTTATATATCTTAACCCCCCCTGAATCTAACACAACAATTTAGATTCTTGGAGAAATGCTTTAAATTTTCATTTGGCACATCGTTATTATTATATCTCTCCCCCTTTGGCATAAGCAAAAAGAGCGGGAGGATAACAACGACAACAACAATGGCCTCAAATTAAAAGCACGGGAGTCGAAGAATACGACGACGGCTCAAGTGACACCAAATAGAAAAATACGAGTAGAATCAAGGCGTGTTAATGATACCAAAGTCGAAAAATCGTAAAACGAAATCATCAAAACTCAAATCTTTTTAACGAATTGAGTTATGGAATATACTATCCAATATCAACATTTCTTGGTTAATTTAGTGCATGGAAAACAATTCTATGTTTCCATAGAAGAAATTTCTATTAAACCAATTTAATATCGTCGAGCGACGAATTCAAACATCAGAGACATTAAAAATTAGAAATTGCACAATATAATGAAATGTCAACTGCGATGCATATATATATATATATATATAAAATTAAGCAGAGTACATCACCGACATACAACAAAAATACATCATGATATGACAAAATATCCGAGTGTCAACAAAAAAAACATACATCATCAAATATCAAAAAGACATCATCAAAAAAAATCCAAAATACATAGCCACCCACACTATCCTACCCAACAACTCTCACAACTAGATATATCATCCAATGAGTATCAGGAGAGGCCTCGAAGAAACTCAAGAGGCAGCGGGAGGACCAGAAGCAACTGCAGGCTCAGCAGGAGCAGAAGAGGTGACTGGATCAGCAGAGACGTCCGGAAGATCAGCAGGAGGAACGGCTGAAGTGGCAACCTCTGAAGCAGCAACCGTAGTGGCCTCGGGAGCACCAGTCGGAGTATCCACCACAGGAGTAGCGGCAACAGGTGTGCTCTCGGGGGCACCAGCAGAAGAAGCAGCAACAGCTTCACCGGAAGTGGAAGCACCAGCAGCAGTGCCCTCGGGGGCACAAGTCGAAGCACGACAGAGCTCCTCAACGTCCTCCTCAGCCATGTCATCTAACTCCTCATCCTCAGAAACGGAAGGAGGAAGATCAACACCCAGCAGACGAGCTATACGGCAGACTACCTCCTTGGTACGAGCCAAGCGAGACTCGTGACGACGAAGCAACCGTACGACCTCATCCAGGGTGGCAGAGGGAGCAGTAGAGGCACTGGCAGAGGCAGGGGCAGACGCTGAAGGTGTCGTCCTCTGAACGTGACGAAGAGCCGCAAGAGATTTCTTGACGGCCGTCGCATTCAGGGGAGGACCAAGGGGACGCTCATCGTCACGAGGCAACGTGACACGAAAATGACGAAACACGAGGGTCAACATGCAAGGAAATGGGATATGAGCCGATTTATTGGACTTTCGAATACACTCGAAAGAGTCAATCTTATCGAGTATAATTCGAGCCCAATTAATCGAGCTCCCCAAGAAGATCGCATAGATAAGCTTCAAAAATGGCTGGGATGGTAAAGATGAGGAGCCGTACTTGGGAAGCAAGCACGACTTCAGAATCAGATTTAGGACCCACGCATTAGGCTTGAATGATTTAGATGGCACGCCAATCATGGCAGGAGGGATCTGATGGAAAATCTCTGAAAGGATGGTCTGATCAAGAGAAGAAATATCATCTACCGAGATATCAGAGGGAAGAAGGCCAGACGAAGAGATACCCAAAATCTCTCCTAAGATTTTCGCAGTGAGGACTATAGGAGTCCCCAAAACGGTCGTCTCAACAGAGTGGGTCTGATCGTACTGACCCCGGATCCTATTCGCATAGAAAAGCTTTACTAATCTAGGATAGGGGTGAGGATTCGCCTTCGGGTCATATCGAAGGTAATCGAGAAGACCCGACGACGACAGAAGATCAGCTAACCCTATAAAGTCGCTAAACTGGACGAAATGCTCCAGAAGCAGCGGGCAATGTTCGATACGGTTATACGCCGCGAGACACAAAGGGTCATCGCGACATAAGGAAATATCGACACCGCCCACCGGCATCGGACCCTTTCCCTTAGGCTTACGGGTAGACGTACGAGGGTGGGTGCTAGACTCGGGATGAATAGGAGGAGTGGGTTCCCTATGAGTCTCGGTCTCGGGGTTATACTCCGTATCGGAATCGGTAGGAGTATGGAACATAGAGGCAGAGGCAAGAATTTTGGCCTTAGTCTTAGGCTTGGGTTTGGGTTTCGGTTGACCTCTAGGTTTAGCGGTCGTCGTCCTCTTCTTCTTGAGAGGAGGCGAATACGACGAAGGAAGGGTGGACTTGGCTCTACGCTTCGGAGGGGTTGGATGCTCGGGATCCGAAGAGTTTGGATCAACGGTCATCGGAGAGGGGCTAGTCGGAGTGATCGGAATACGTGTTCTTGCCATAGTCGAAGCAAGACACGGGACAAGGAGATCAAACGAAGAAGCCCTAGCCGAAAAATAGATAAACCCTAAGAACCCTAGAAACCGAGCAAGCCCTAGCTCTAGGAAAGGAAATCTAACCCTAGGAGGAGAGGAGATCACCTAGAACGAGGGGCCGACGGAGGAGATCGACGGAGATGGTCGGAAAATGGCCGGAGATCGATCGGAAGTCGAAGGGTTTTGATGGGAATCGGGATTTCGAGCTGGAGGAGAAAGAGAATAGACCGATTAGAATGAGAATAGACCGACTAAAATGAGTTTAAGTCGGTCGAGATCGCAAAATACCAAACAGTCCCTGGCACAACTAGTCGGTCACAGTTCAAGCACTGACCGACTAGATCACGATCTAGTCGGTCGGTCAATGAGCTTGAACCGACTAGTTGTAAACAGTGGCTGAATCCAAGATTTACTGACAAGATTTAGTCGGTCACAGTTCATTGACTGACCGACTAGATCTCAATCTAGTCGGTCGGTCACTGAACATGAACCGACTAAGGAGTCCAAAATATGATAATCAATTTCTCTCCTTAATACGCTTGGACGATATATCTCAAAACTCTCAATAATCATCTAAACTACCCCATTAAACATTGAAAACTCAAAATTTGACGATTACGCACAAATCGAACGAAAAATCAAAAATATCACATAAATTCCGAAAAATCCAATAATTCTAGCATGAAAGAGATATTGCCAAATATAATAGCATGCATAATTATTGAATGAAACATGAATCCTATATCTCGGATTCACCCATAATCCCCAATTCTCGACGTAACCGCACAAAGGAGTCCTCCTTTAGGGGTTTCGTGAAAATATCGACGATTTGCTTTTGGGTTTCAACGTACACTAAAATGATGTCATTTTTAGCAACATGATCATCTAAAAAGTGGTGTCGGACATCTATGTGTTTCGAACGGGAGTGGTGTACCGGGTTCTTGGAAAGACATATTGCACTTTGGTTGTCAACCATGATAGGGCAAGTATCACAATTTATACCAAAGTCTTTAAGTGTGTGTCTCATCCAAAGAACTTGAGCACACGCGGCACCGACGGCAATATATTCCGCCTCGGTGGTTGAAAGTGACACGGAATTTTGCTTCTTGGAAAACCAAGAGACAAGGGAATTTCCTATAAAATGGCAAGTGCCACTAGTACTTTTCCTGTCGGATTTGCATCCCGCATAATCGGCATCACTATATGAGATTAACTCATATGTGCTAGATTTCGGTTAAAGTAATCCAAAATCTAAAGTGTAACTTAGATAGCGAAAAATACGCTTTACCGCTACTAAGTGAGATTCCTTAGGTTGAGATTGATAACGAGCACATACGCATACGGCGAACATAATATCGGGCCTACTTGTGGTAAGATAAAGCAAACTACCTATCATACCTCGATATAGACGAATGTCTACATCCTTACCGCCCGTATCTTTATCGAGATGCGTTGTCGTGCTCATTGGAGTCTTTTTCCCGGAAGCACTCTCCATTCCAAATCGCTTTAGCAACTCCACCGTGTACTTCGTTTGGTGGATGAAGATTGCATCGTCCATTTGGCGAATTTGGAGACCTAAGAAATACTTGAGCTCACCCATGTGGCTCATCTCAAATTGTTCCTTCATAACATTAGAAAACTCTTCGCAAAGAGCAAAGTTAGTAGCACCGAAAATGATATCATCAACATATATTTGAACTAAAATTATATCATTATTCGCTTGCTTAACAAAAAGTGTAGAATCGGCTTCTCCCATTTTAAAATTTAAATCCAAAAGAAAATTCTTTAGGCGATCATACCAAGCTCGAGGAGCTTGTCTTAAGCCGTAAAGCGCTTTCTTTAGTTTAAAAACATGATTTGGAAATTTTTCATTTATGAAGCCCGGAGGTTGAGAAACGTAAACTTCCTCAACAACATCTCCGTTTAAAAATGCACTTTTAACATCCATTTGAAATAATTTAAAATCCTTATGGCATGCAAAAGACAATAATAATCTAATTGATTCTAATCTAGCTACCGGAGCGAAGGATTCTTCGAAATCAATACCTTCCTCTTGTCGATAGCCTTGAGCAACTAACCGAGCTTTGTTCCGGACGACGACTTGGTTTTCGTCGGTTTTGTTCTTGAAGATCCACTTTGTCCCTATGACGGTGTGGTTCTTCGATGGCAATGGAACAAGCTCCCAAACTTCATTTCTCTCGAATTGAATGAGCTCCTCCTCCATGGCTAAGATCCAACCGCTATCTTCGCATGCTTCATTAATATTCTTTGGCTCTATCGAGGAGGCAAAGGCACAATGAGCGAAGTAGTTCACTTGCGATCTCGTCTTGACACTATCATGGATATTGCCAATGACTTGCTCATGAGGATGATCACGAACGGTATGAAGCCGTTTGGGAATACCTTGATCACTAGGAACAATCTCAACAACTTCATTAGTTGGGTTAGTCTCAATAGAATCAATAGAATCATTAGACTTAGAATTATCAAGTGAATCACATAAAACATCCATAGAATCATTTTCATTTGAAATTCTAGTTGGAACAAATCCTTCATTAAATGATACATGAAGCGACTCCTCGATCGTTGATGTTCGTTTGTTGAATATCCGGTAGGCTTTGCTACGCGAAGAATATCCAACAAAAATCCCCTCATCGGATCTTGGATCGAATTTTTCCAAACTACCATACGTGTTCTTAATAAAACATTTCGAACCCAAAACACGAAAATGTTTAACTTGAGGCAACCTACCAAACAACAATTCATAACAAGTTTGTTTAGTGCCGGGCCTCAAAAGTATTCTATTAAACACATAGCAAGCGGTGTGTACCGCTTCCGCCCAAAATTGATGGCCAAGTTGGCTATCATCAAGCATAGTGCGAGCACACTCCACTAGCGTCCTATTCTTTCTCTCAACTACACCATTTTGAGGAGGTGCACGAGGGAAAGAGAAGGTGTGTGTAATACCAACTTCATCACAAAATGTCTCAAAAGACTCATTCTCAAATTCACCTACATGATCACTACGAATAGTGACAATGGTGGTTCCTAAGAGATTTTGTACTTTCTTAACAAAAATTGTGAAGTTTTCAAAAGCTTCATTTTTATTACATAATGAAAATACCCATGTAAATCTCGAATAGTCATCTACGATGACAAGTCCATATCTAGCATTTCCTAATGAAGCAACTCTAGTTGGCCCAAATAAATCTAGATGTAATAGCTCTAGTGGCCGTTTAGTAGAAATGCTTTTCTTAGGTTTAAATGAAGATTTAGGAAGCTTGCCACGTTGACAACAATCACAAAAACTTTTCTTTTCAAAAACAAGCTTCGGAAAACCTTTAATTGAATTTAATTTTGAAACCTTATAAAGTGTTCCAAAGTTCACATGTCCAAAGCGTCGATGCCATAAGTGTTGTTCACTTGTGTTGGCAACGAGGCATTGTTCATATGACTTAGGAAGATCCAAAATATAAATGTCTTTATGACGAGTTCCGGAAAATAATAATTTATCATTATCTTTTCTTAAAATATGACACAATCCTTTCGCAAAGCTAACTTTGTAACCTTTGTTACAAAGTTGGCTTATTGAAATAAGATTGTGATTTAAACCACTAACAAGATAAACATCACTAATTAGGGGTTTAGAAGGGTTACCCACTTTACCAACACCTATGATGGTTCCGCTCTCGTTGCCTCCAAATACGACGCGGTTTCCATTTGCTATGGGAACCACTCCGGAGAGCAAACTAGCGTCACCCGTCATGTGTTTTGAACACCCGCTATCGAGTATCCAATTTCCCTTGGAGCTAAATTTAAATTTGTTGCTCCTTTTCTTTTTCTTTTCCTTGAGTACCTAAAGATAGAGAATTTCATATCATGGTACCCAAGGTCATTGGGTCCAAAAGATTAGACCTTTGGAAGCCAAGTCCAATTGGACTTAGACTTCCCCACATAATTTCTACTATGCACAACATCCGAAAAATAAGCATTCATATACAATTGTTTTTCGTCCATGCTTGTGTCCTTTGGGCTCCAAATTGTGAAAATCTTGGGAGCCATCATCCTATTGGGTGCATGCATTCGACGTTGATTTCTACGTGATGCATGTTGTGGATAGGCATAAGGAACATGATGGAATGGTGCACGACGAGAATTATTCATATGATGTTGTGGGTGAACATATGCATGTGTGGGAACACGTGCGTGAGGGTGTCTCACATGGTGTGCACGTGCTCGAGAATGTGTTGCATAAAAATCATCATTTGTGTGAGATGGTGGAGTAGGACGTGTGTTCCTACGTGGCATGATATTGGTGTACATATAAGCATGCCCCTTCTTTGGAGGTCCACCCAAAGTGGGTTTCTTTCCAAAAGAAGGCGTGGACGAGGTGGAAGCACCATTGGTAGATGAACTACCAATAGAGTGTTTGCTACCACTCGTAGAGTCACCGGAAGTTGGCCTAACAAAAGTAGTGGCCGATTTGGATGGACATCCCATCGTATACCCCAAACCAATGTGGTGATTGGCCGGGAGTAAGTCACTTAGGATTTTATCCAAATGGTCCTTACCCTTATTGAATCTATTGATTCGGCCTAATGTGTTCTCATATTTCTCTTTGAGAGAACGCATAGAAGTATCTAGAGTAGATACTTGCGATGTGAGCACATAAACACGAGATTTAAGATTCTCGTTCTCAATACTCAAAGTCGAGTTTTGAGAAGTTAAATCCGCTATCCTATGTTCTTCCGGATCATCTATGCTAACATGTCCAAGTTTAGATTTGAGATTAATAATCTCATTTCTCAACTCTTCAACAACGGTGTCGTTGTTGGTGATGATAGTCTTAGGCGAGGTTTGAATGCTAGCTAGGTCATCTTTTACCTTAGTATATCTATTTACTAATTTAGTGTATTTTGACCATAATTGAGAGTTAGCATTCCTAAGTTCATCCATAGTTACCTCATCGTTGCCTTCGTCATCACTATCATCGGAAGAGGAGGATCCTTGATCGTGCTCCTCTCTTGCCATGAAACACATGTGCGCTTGCTCCACGTGCTCATCGTCCTACTCTCCGCTTGAAGAATCATCGGAGTCGGTGAAGGTAGCTCCGACAAGTCCCTTCTTGTTTCCTTTCGTGTACTTCTTGGACTTGTCATACTTTGGCGCCTTCCACTTCTCCTTGTGCTTATTGAGGGGACACTCCGCTTTCATGTGTCCCGGCTTATTGCACTTGAAACACAAAGGAGAGGAAGAGGCGTTAGTAGAACCAAATTTAGCTTTGTTCTTGAAGTTACCTTTTCGGAAGAAACGGTTGAACTTCTTGGCCATGAGTGCCATGGACTCCAAGTCCAACTCGTTTTCCGAGTCTTCATCATCGGTTGATGTGGATGTGGATGGAGCGGCCTTGAAAGCAATGGCCTTCTTCTTTGGCTCGTCTTGCTTTAGGTAGGACTTCATCTTTTCCTGCAATTTGAGCTTGCTATCCTTGCGTACCTCGTATGACATTAAAGTACCCATTAGTTGAACTACGGTGTACTTGTTCATGTCATTACCTTCCTCGATGGCGAAGGTGCGCTTTTCCCAAGAAGAATGAAGTCCTTCGATAATCTTCGAACACTTCTCCTTTTGGGTGTAGGATTTGCCAAGAGCCTCTACCTCGTTTATGATGTCGACGAAGCAAGCGTAATACTCCTTCATCTTCTCGCCCTGTTGCATATGAAACATTTCGTAGTATTTGTTTACAACTACGAGTTTAGAGTCTCTTACCCGACTCGTCCCTTCATGAAGTATGAGGAGGGAGTTCCAAATTTGATATGCACTCTTACATGTGCATATCTTATTGAAGTCCTCGGGCTCCAATGCGCATTGCAAGGCGTTCATTGCCTTGGCATTGCTTACCTCCGCGGCGACCTCCGCGGTTATCCATTTCTCAAAGTCTTCTTCTTTGGGCTCGATGTATTCTTTCATTGTGGTCCTCCATAGAGATGCACTCCGGAGGAAGGTTTCCATCCGGCATTTCCAGTACCCGTAGTTGGTACCGTTGAAGAATGGAGGCCTTGTAGAGGAATGTCCTTCCATCACCGAAGATGCTCCTTCACGGTTCCTGAAGGTGTCATAGTTGGAAGGTGGACGCACGGTCTTGTTGTCGTTGGCAGACATAGCTGTGTATCTGGCTCTGATACCAAATGTAATGCCCTACAAGCTACTGCACAAGTACTAGAGGGGGGGGTGAATAGTACTTTAAAAATAACGAGGAGTATAATTCCTAATTATAATGCAAACAACTACCAAATCAATTTGCGGAAGCTTAAATTGAATGACAACACAAAATTAACAACGCTAACAAGAGATGTTACTGGGTTCGGATCCACCCAAGTCTCCCCGACTTGTTCCCGGTGATCCTACGTCCCAACCACCCGGATCCCCTCCGGATACTTGAGTTAGAAACCCTAACTCAAGATTTCCACTATGAAATACTTGTGAAAAACCTCCACAAGTCAAATCATACAAAATGTAATTTGTGACTCCCACAACCCGGGATCACAACCACACTCTCACAACCGAGAGTGAATCTTACAAATCAAATATGAAATGAAATAAGGAAACTTCTTACCGAACAAAATACCTATGCCTTGAGTATTGCTTACGAATTAGGGCAAGGATGATTTTGAGGAAGAAGTGGCACCAAACCCTAGCTCCAAGATGTAGAACAGCGATGGAGAGCTTTGGGGATGTTGGTGACCTAGAATCAAGCACTTGGCTTGGAAGGCTTCACACTCAATGAATCTCTCTTTGGAAGTAAGAGTTAGGAGAGATTAATGAATGGAGGGAATGAGCTTTGAATGAGCTTGGATTGATTTCTCTTGAACTCTAAACTTGCATTAATATCAGCCTTGGCAGCAATGAATGCAGCCCAACAAGTATTTATAGGAATGAAGAGAGAGAGAGAGAGAGAGAAAACGTTTCAATTAGGGCTCCAACGGCTCTTTTCTGAACCCAACTAGTCGGTCAAAGAACAATCACCGACCGACTAGTTCATCAACTAGTCGGTCGGTCAATTAACGTAAACCGACTAATGGGTGAACAGAGAAAAGATCAAAGCACAGACATATGGATCTAGTCGGTCTAAGAAGAGTCACTGACCGACTAGTTTCACAACTAGTCGGTCGATTACTCAACGTGGACCGACTAACAGATAAAACTGAAGTCTGAGAAGAATTAGACTTAGTCGGTCCAAGAACAAATGTTGACCGACTAATTCACCAACTAGTCGGTCACCAAATGAACATAGACCGACTAACAAATAAAACTGTAAGTATGGTGAAAAATTTGGCATGTACAGTAAACTAAACTAGTCGGTCTAAGAAGAAAAGTTGACCGACTAGTTCATCAACTAGTCGGTCGATCAATGAGCACAGACCGACTAATGATAAACAGTAGCTCAAGTGAAAATGTGCATGTTCAGGGAAAGCTCAACTAGTCGGTCATAGAAGCATCACTGACCGACTAGTTCACAAACTAGTCGGTCGGTGAGTCAACTTAGACCGACTAACTGTAAACAGTAAAGAGCTAAGAATTAACTGACAGAAATTAGTCGGTCCAAGAAGCTTGGCTGACCGACTAGATCACCATCTAGTCGGTCAGTTCTTCTTCTTGAACCAACTAACATGCACAAGAAGTCCCGAATCGAAGCGCGAAGCTTCGGGAAGAATTGTATGGACTTCTACTAAGATCCTAGAGCTAAGATATGAGCGTTATGAAGATTTAAAACGTAAGACCTACTCAAGGCTTAACATTCTACGAAAGAAGCTTAAAGACTATAAATTAAACTTGACGATACCGTCTTCAATAGCTTCAATCGAATCTTCATGACTTCTAAATAGGTCCATAAGCTTCAACGAAGCTTTAGGCATATGATCACGTGCTTTGAGAAGTCTTGAGACGTCGTAATTGATATTCATGTGAATTTGGCGACGATCTCCATAACTGCGCTCACAAAGTGTTAGTTCATATTATATTTATGTTTGTTCATCATCCAAAACCAAATCCGGGGAGTCCAATATCCAACACCATCTACGTGGAGAACCTGCAGTCCCCCAGCACGGAAGAGCGGGAGGTGATGGCGATCGACCAAGATCCCACATGGATGGATCCGATCATACGGTACCTCACTCATGGGGAGGTGCCGACAGACTGGGACGAGCGTCAGACACTGGAGAGGAAGGCGCTCCGATATGTGATCCATGAGGGGCCGCTCTACCGGAGACGCTGGACGAAGGCGGATGTCCTCCCATACCTGAAATGCATCGGACCGCAGGAAGCCGCCTACGTCCTGCGGGAGGTTCATGAAGGGATATGCGGAAATCACCACGGGGGCAAGATGGTCGCACAGAAGATCTTGAGGCAGGGATACTACTGGCCGACCCTGGTCCAAGATGCAACAAACTACGTCCAAAAGTGCCAAGAATGTCAGAGGTACGCCAACCACACCTCAACTCCCCCGTCGGAGCTCATCCCTATCGTGAGCCCCATCCCCTTTGCGAAATGGGGGCTCGACATCCTCGGACCATTTAAGCCGGGCAAGGGGCAGCGGAAGTATCTGATTGTGGCGGTGGACTACTTTAACAAGTGGATCGAGGCTGAACCATTGGCCACCATCACATGGAAGAAAGCGAAAAGCTTCGTATGGAATTCCATCATCTCCATATTCGGAGTGCCACAGGCCATCGTCACAGACAACGGGAAATAGTTCGACTCCGCGGGGTTCAAAGACTTTTGCGCGGAATGGGGGATCAAGCTTCTCTTCGCCTCTGTAGCGCACCCCCAGACCAACGGAATGGCGGAAGCAGCCAACAAATGCATCATAGAGCCCCTCCGAAAGAAAGTGAAGGACGCCGAAGGAAACTGGCCAGAAGAGCTCCCAGGATACTCTGGTCATACCGGATGACCCACAAGGAGGCCACCGGCGAAACCCCATTCATGCTTGCCTACGGGGCCGAGGCGGTGGTACCGGTCGAATTGGGTGAAGAATCTCTCCGCCTCAAATGCTTCGACGAAGACAGGAACTCGCAAGGTCTGGAGCTCGGTCTGGAGCTCCTCGGCGAGCGGCGGGAGCAAGCCCTGGCCACCATCATCCGACAGAAGCAGAAGGTGGCCCGATACTACAATACTCGGGTCAGGGGAAGAAGCTTCCACCTTGGGGACCTGGTCCTCCGGAAAGCTGGCTTCAACCCGGATACTGCTCGCAAAGGGAAGCTCGCGGCTAAATGGGAGGGACCCTACAAAGTCATCGAGGTCCTCGGACCTGCAACCTACCCGTCTAGCCAATATGGAGGGGAGGATTCTCACTCACGCTTGGAATGCGGAACACTTACGCAAGTACTTTCAATAAATGTATTGTTTTTTACGAAATAAATTTGTTTAAGTTCGTTCCTTTCCAGATAAGCAAAAAGATGTACAGAGAGACGCACGAAGAGGCCGAGGGGCATTCCCCTCCCTCATTCATCTCCAGGGGCACCCGTGGAGGCACAGGCTGGCTGTCCACTCGGGCCGCCCCCCACACTCCGTTCGCCGTCAGAGTGCATCCGGAGATCCTCGAAGTTGATTCCCGAGAGCAGGAACTTCTTCCGGATCTCGGATTGACACCGGGCAAAGCCCTTCTCGAACGCCTCAGCCAAGGCGGTCTCAACGAAAGAGGTGGCATACTCAGCCACGACGTCTTGGGCGATCCGGGATGGATCGACCTCCTCAAGCCCACGCACCCGAGCCTCTAAGGTCTCGATCTGGCGTTGGTGCTCCGCCCTCTCCTTCTCGGTCTCCCGGGATCTCTCGCCGAGTTGAGCAAGGAGAGCCCTCACCTGCTCCTCCGCCGCCTCAAGACGATCGGATAGCTCCAGGACCTCGGGGGCAGCAACAGAGACGGGGATCTTGCCGGCTCCCCCGGACACGTCGGCATCTCCCAGAAGCTCGGCGACCCGCGCCTCGGCCTCTGACTTAGCAGTCAGAGCCAAGGCTCTCTCCCGGTCCGCCTCTTCCAAGGCAGAGGACAGCTCAGTAACACGGGTCTCCAAGGACTTGACCCGCACTTCCTCAAACTGACCTGCCTCCCCTTCATCACCGTGGACCTCAAGATCTCGCCTAGCGTCGGACCTGGCCTTGGGAAGTGCCGCAAACTGGCGCCTCATCGAAAGACCCACTGAGGACAACTGCACCAAGGCAACAAAGGTAAGACGGCGAAAGCAACCGGAGGGAGGATAAGCAGAAACACTCTACCTGTTGGCCGGCCTGAATCACGAAGGTGGCCAAACAGTCGCCTCTAACTCCATCCAGCACAGCCTGATCAGGAGGGAGGCAACTGTTCTCGGCCACTCGTGTGGCAGCTCCGTGACTCAAAAACACCGATTCCTTCTCCCCCACCGGGAAGCGTGGACGAAGAAGGCCTTCCCCGACGAAGGAAACTCGCCTGGGTTGGAGCGGAACGCGCCTAGATACCGATCGTAGGCATCAGGGAGAGAACCGCCCGGGAGAGGCGAAGGGCCAACCCACGGCCAGGCAACCTCAACGGGGGCAGGTCGGAGCTGATCGGCAGGCGACGGGACGTCAACTTCTCCGACCCCCTCACGGACCCTCTTGGAAGACCCCAACAAGGGGATAGAGGGAGATGGCCCCTTCTTCCTTTTTGAGCCTACAGCCGAGGTCACGGCCCGCTGCTTCTTCCAGACCTCCATCACATGATCCCTCTTGCGCGGGTCCGGATCTGGGGCCTGCACGTGAGTGCTGGCGGGAGAAGGACTGAGAGGGAATCCACCTGCACCCAAAGAAGAAGTAAGAAGCCGAGAAGGGCCCGAGCAACCTCGAATGGCGAATACTCGGAGAGCTTACCCAAGGTCCACACCGTCTTGCGCAAGTTATGGTCACTGAAGAGGACGTCGATCGTCCGCTCCCTCGCAGGAATCGCCAGCAGGTCCTTCGCCGTCTGCAGCTCGGCGGCAGTCGGCTCACCCAGATCGAGGATGACCGCGCCGGCCGCTCCCCACCGAACTGGGAAAGGTACACTCGACGGGAACGTGACAAATACATACTCCCCCTTCCAACGTTTCAGGGAGCTCAGCAACCCCAGCACCAGGGTCCTCTTCGGGCGGTCGCTGATGTAAATCCACGCTCCCGATTGATGGTGACTCAAGCGGTGGGCGAAGAGACGGAGAGAGGGCTTCACTCCCCTCAGCATGCAGATGACGACGAACCCGACGAGGAGCCCAACGGCGTTGGGGCAGAATTGGCACAAGCCCACGTTGTGGGCCTGAAGGAACTCGACGATAAAGGGATGGAGCTGGAAACGAAGCCCGAAGCGGAAGCACTTCTCGTATATCCCAACCTCGTTGGGACCGGGAAGGCAGATCCGGTCGTCGGACCCGGGAGCACGAGCCGAGTATGGCGGAAGCAGGTAGGCGGAGCGCACACTCCCGACGGCGGTGGCGCAGACCGACGAAGGCCACGCTAAGACCTCTGGGGGCACCCCTGAAAGTTCACCCCCGTGCCGACGAATCGCCGAAGGAGGACTACCCACCAAGCCAGGAGTGGCGTCAGGTTCCGGCCGACCCGAACCAGTGGCAGAGGAAGACGACATGGGGCAGAGCTCGGGCAGGATCGAGATCAACGCAAAGAAGAAAATGACGGGATGGCGGCTCACAACCCACCCGGCTTCTCTATCTAAGACGACCTCGCGAGCGGTGGGGATAAACCCGCAGCTACACGTGGCAGCATCAGGGGACCGACGGCGCTTCGAAACCCGCGCCTTAAAAGTATCGAACGGACCAACTCATGATGACAACCAATAAATGAGTCGGCATCGACTGACGAGCCTGTCGAAATCGGCGGAAGTCACATCGGCCGAGCCGAACCGGCCGAGGCCGATCGACCCGACCAATGGGGGCAATTGTTACGCCTATTTGGCCGTAGCCCGAAAGACACGAGCCCAGAAACCCGACTGTCGATCAGAAGCCCATCTGCACGATCAGGCCCGCCCGACAAGGCCCTATAGAGGACCCCCGAATATCGATCCGACCCGGCCCCGATGTCACGACCCACTTCCCAAAAATGGAGGCGAGACGTGAAAAGGTCCGCACGGGAGTGGAGCGGTGAAGCCCCAAACCCGATGAGCGTCAATTTAGTATAAGCAGGTCCCTGTAATTGCAAACGAAACAACAACAATAATAATAATATGAGACGGATATAAAATACCAATCCCACAGTTGTCCACAAAGTATTCAATATCACCGAAAAGCCTCCAGGCTAAAAGAAAGAGTCTAAGGGCCCAGAACAAGACCAAACAAAAGCAACAACATAACAGAGTAAAGGTGCTACGCACCGACAACAAAACAACTGTCTAACAAAAGTAAAACACCACGAAGACACTAGGACTGGTCCCCAGTGTCCACGTACTCCCCGTCCAACACGGGCGCAAGCTCGGCGTCCGCAAACACCTCACCCTCAGCAAGCAACTCAGGCTCAAGGTCTAACATGCGTCACCCAAAAGAGAAAGGGGCACATGTCAGCAAGTCTAAAAAGACTTGGGCAAGGAAACTGAAAGTGACTAACAACCTAGCATTTAAATGTTAAATAATGGCATGGCAGTTGAATATGATGCAACAGTTTAAAAGAGTGACAAGCATGCACGATGTAGCAAAAGCTACCAATTCACTAATCACTTATCACTTATCACTTAACACTTAACACTTATCACTTATCACTTAACACTTAGTGCATAGAGAGTCCACTTGCTGGCCAGCTCGTGGCTCAGTCCGCTTATCTCTATCACTATCAATCACTTAAACACTAGAGATTTCGCCTGCTGGCCGGAGTGGCGGATCAAGCCACTCGTGCTCAGGTGGCCGCTTATCTCTTACCCCACCCACATGTGTCGAGCGTTGTGGTTAGCAACTCATTATGCTCGCTTCTGGTCACGAGCCAGGAAAAGAAGTGTGTGTTTGGCATAGGGGTACACCTAGCCGGTATCCGAGCGTTGGGGTTAGCAACTACAGGGCTCGCTTCTGGAACACGAGCCAGGAAACATAGTATTGTAGCGGGTGCTACGCAGTCACGATAAATAATCACTATGCAATGCCATGAGCAGATAATTGCGTACCGTTAATGGAATTTAAACGTGACAGGCAAAATGCAATGACATGAACATATTTGCGTACCGTTAATTTAAAGTAAACGTGACATATGAGCATGATGGGGGTGACGGACCAAGCTTCGTTGTCAAGCTAGGTCAATGGCGTCTAAACGGCTATCCTTTCACCGTTTAGTCTCTTTTACGCTAAAGCATGGTAAATGGCCTAAGACATGGCCCAAATCAAGAGATGCAAGTTTCACTTGCCTATCACCGGGGATGATGGTTACGAAAGTTCGTTTCCGCGGATGATAGCCTACGGGGAATCG
Source organism: Scilla litardierei (assembly GCA_030789695.1). Classification (NCBI taxonomy): domain Eukaryota; kingdom Viridiplantae; phylum Streptophyta; class Magnoliopsida; order Asparagales; family Asparagaceae; genus Scilla; species Scilla litardierei. The sequence goes on along the minus strand of CM061142.1, from coordinate 83,773,280 downwards.
CTGTTATGGGGAACAATCATCAAAACACAAGTATTTTATTAGGGTTTCATAAAAATTACAATAGGATATGAAAACAACGGTAGATCGATTTCTTACCGAGAGGAGGCGGAAGAAACACTCCGGGGAACCCTAGGACCAGATCTGGAAGCCAATGGAGAAGTTTGAGGAAACTAGTGTTTTGGGGGATTTTTGGGTTTGATGAGATTTTTTTGGGGAAGATGAGAGGTGGAATGAGTTGATGGAGGGTTTAGATGATGAATCTAGGGCATGGAATGAAGGAATGAAGCTTGGAAGAAGATGGGGGCTTGATGGGGGTGATTTTAAGGTCTAGGGTCGAGTGGAGGAAGATGAAGTCGTTTGGGTTGGGTATAAATAGGATGGGCTGGCGGCTGCCCAGAAATTAGGGTTTTAACACTGGTTAGTCGGTCAAAGAGCAACCACTGACCGACTAGTTTGGCAACTAGTCGGTCGGTCGACCAACGCAGACCGACTAAGTGTAAACAGTAACTCCTGAACGAAAATAGGATTTAGAGTTAGTCGGTCCATGAACAAGTACTGACCGACTAGTTTAGCAACTAGTCGGTCGATGAACGTTCTTAGACCGACTAAGAGTAAACAGTAACTCAACTAAAATTAAGATGATGTGTTAGTCGGTTAAAGAAGCATTGCTGACCGACTAGTTTGCAACCTAGTCAGTCAACCAACGTTCTTAGACTGACTAACGATAAACAGTAACTCCTGAATAATTTAGAAAGCTCACTAGTCGGTCCAAGAAGGATTGCCGACCGACTGGATCGTCATCTAGTCGGTCGGTGCCCCTTCTTATACCGGCTAATAAGCACCAAAAGTTCCGATACGGAGCGCGGAGCCCCGGGATCGATTCCTAAGACTCCTAGGCTTGATCTAACAGTAAGATACTGCCGTTATGAAGCCCGTCACGAATGACATACTTCGAAATCGACGATCCTAAGGAAGAAACGAGAAAATACGACGAATCGATCGAAAATGAAAGTTACGGAGACGAAAACCACACAAGAGGAGAAAATCCACCAAAACATATATTATATTATAATAAATTCAGATACAAGAAACCCAGTCGTTACACCCGATAACGCGCAAGTCACTCGCCCACTCCAGCGATAACCGTTCCCCCAGGCCCGCTACCACTTAATGGCCGTTATGGGGAGGTGCTGAGATGGCGCAGGGAGCGGCGAGGGGGAGGCGGATTGAGGGGGCACGATTAAGGGCGGGCGAGGGACGTGTGTCGTGGGCAATCACGACGAGAGGACGATAAAAGGGCCAGAAGGACGACTGAACAAGGGACCGCATCTGAGGTAACTAAAACCTAAGGTACTCCATCAACGACCTAGTTCCCCCATTTCATCTCCTTCCTCCCCCGTTCGCGCCGGTAGACGTCGTTCCGATCTCCTCTCGAGTCGAACCGTCTCCGCCGATCCTCCTCTTTCAGATCTTCGTCTGACTTAGGCATCGGAGGGGATTTGGCCGGAACTAAGGTCCGGCCCCCCTGACGAGTGCTCTCATCTGCGCAGGAGGACGTCAGATCCACGGGCCGAGGCTTCCCCTCCGCCCCACGCCGGCCACGCATCAAGCAAGACGACCGAGGCTACCCCTCGTCGTCCGACCGACCGAAGCCGAGCACGTCCGTCCGAGCCGAGGCTACCCCTCGTCATCCGACCGTCCGAGGCCGAGCGTCTCACACCGGGTCGAGGCTTCCCCTCACCCCCCTTTGTGTCCGAGGATCCAGACCCGGCCCAGCCGACGTGCTCCACGTCATCCGCAACTCCGATTCGCGCCGCGTCTGCACAGGCTCGACGCACCCCAGGGACCCAAGTCGGCCCCTTGACCACGTTGACCGGGTAGTCCACGGTCAACGCTTTTGTAGTGAGAAAACACTCTGAAACAGGGCTGATAATCTCTTTGGTGTAAGAGATTGGTTATTTGATAACTCTGGTGATTGAGTGAGTAGTTACGCAATTGACAATGGGTTATCAAGTGTTATGTCGTATTCTTACAGTTTTGCAAGAAGGAGATGAGTGGGAAGGTTTGGGGACTAGAGTGGGTCTGAAGGACTAAACCAGGATAATGCATTAGTGTTTGCAATCGTCTTCAATTATCAAAGTTTGCATTTTCTAATCTTTGTGATAATTGATGTATTTGTTATTCAATTATCTTTTCATTGTGATTTATAACTATCTTCACATGGATCAAATTGATGATCAAATTGATGATCATCTTAAACCATAGGCATATACTTCAAGTTATAAATTACATTACAATATTCCTAAAACATATTCTGTAGTTATTTAAGAAAGATAGAAAAGTTGAAAATTGGAGTGTAGAATAACTTTGCATCTTTGGCTTTGCCCAGATGGCGAGATAGCTGCCATAACTGTAACTGCTCAGCTTTGCCTTTGATAAGGGTAACACCCAACATAAGCCACAAGTCATATCAATTATGGTAATAACCTTGCACAACATCATGAAAGCATGTTTTATTTATTTCATTCATTTGAACTTTTCCTATATAATGGCATTATTACATGTTTAATAAAAAAACTTCCTACATTTATTAGATGCTACTTTTATAGAACTCATACGCTGAGCTTTCGGTGTTTATCATGTCATCCATCATTCGTATTTGCCAAATAACCACAAAGGCGAGAAAATATAATTAAGCAATGACTCATTGATAATTGTTGATTTATGCTTCAAACTTTGAATCTGTGTGGTTGACATGGCAGTGCGTGCCTTTGCATAGCCGTGCGTGTCAGAAGATGAACCAGGCAGCTCTTTGTTTATTTACCTCGGCCGTGCAAACTGTCCTTGCACACCAGGCAGCTCACTGTTTATTTAGCAAGACCTTGCAAACTATCTGTGTTGCTTGCACGGTCATGCAAACTGTCCGTGCACATCAGCGGCTCTCTGTTTTAATGACGCAGATTAGTGCACAGCCGTGCGGATTTATAGCACGACCATACTGATGCATAGAAACCCTAGAATGGCCAGATTTGAGCTTCTAATCTTGACCGTTGATTTCCAAATGGGTTTAATTGGATGGACATGATAGAAAACGCTCTCTTATACCCTAGGGATTTTTTCTATAATATAAATACCAAGAGATACACACGAGGCGGCTAGGACGAAGAAAGACGTTGTTTTTCGCGACGGAGAATTGTGAAGATTCCTTGTGTCTTTAAGAAGAAGGTGACTACAAGTTTTGGGAGGGGAGTATTCCTTGTTCTAGAGACTCTGGTAAGATCTCTCCTTTAGGTGTATGCTTGAGACATTGTAATTGCTAGAGCGCTAGAGTTATTTTGTCAAGAAGGCATACATATTGTATTGGAGGATATTGGTATTCGGCGTATTCTCTGTATTGACATCTCTGATCTAGTGGAAGCCGTGACAACGGAAGACTGGACGTTGGCCATAGGTTGGACCGAACCAGTATAAGTCTTGTGTCTCTGTGTGATTGCTTGGCTTGATTGTATGGAGGTTTTCCTTGTGCTTCTTATGATTCATCCAAGATCCTAACTCTGCATTGGTTTAGTTGGCGACACATTATTTCATATATTCCGTTGTACACACTTAGGTGTTGTTTGATATTGTGTCAGATTTTCCCAACAAGTGGTGTCCGAGCTACTTGTGAGGAGAAGTAAGGAGTCAAGATGTCGTCATCTACCACATCGTTCAAGATAGACAGGTTCATTGGGAGAAACGAATTCAATCTTTGGAGACTAAACATAGATGCTTTTCTCATGAGAGATGGTTGCTTACAAATTGTCTTTGAGAAAGACAGTTTTGACAAGGAGGTCACATAGGCTCATAAGGCAGAGATGGAGCGAAAGGCGTTGAGCGCATTACAGTTATCACTTTTAGATAAAGTGCTCAGATAGGTGCCTAAGGAGGCTATTGCAGAGAAGCGTTGGAAGAAGCTGGAGGCACTCTATACAAAGAAGAATCTGACGAGTAGGTTGTACTTGATGCAACAGTTATATGTGATGAAGATGAGAGAGGGAGCCCATGTTAAGGATAACATTGATGTTTTTACGAAGATTGTGTCTAACTTGCGGAGTATGGGGTGAACATCGAGGATGAATAGCTGGCGATGATATTACTGTGTTCTTTGACGGATGATTTTGACCCGTTGGTGAGGTCAATGGTATATGGACGTGAATCTTTATCTCGTGACAAGGTAGAGTCAGTAGTACACTTTGAGGTTCTTCGTGTCAAAGTGACTTCTCGAGAAGTGGTGATCATGGGGATGCACTCTTCATCAGGAAACGTCAGGATTCCAGGGGCGGCCATAGTTCTAGAAAGGAAAAGGGCCGTTCTAGTTCTAAATCACGAGGGCACAGAGACAAATGTAACTTGTGCAAGGAGATAGGACATTAGAAACGAGACTGTCCAAGGCTAAAGAAGAATGGAGAAGGCAAGGGAGAAGCTTCTGTTGGAAACAGCATACTAACCTATGTTTGATGATAACAAACCCTACTGAACTGTTCTAATATGTTTGTTGAGTGTGTCACAGGTCCCTATAATCATGATTGCTCAAGTTACACATGTACGTACTCAAGTACGTAGAGATACAAGGGTGAAACTTCATTTGGAATTACACAAGCTGATCAAACAAGAGATTATAGCTATGAAACTCTACCCTAGAGTTAATCATAGGCTATAAATAGCATGTGATTTTTCTCAGGATTTATGGAGATTGTTTAAAGTTCAAATACGGGGAAATACGAGAAAATACTGAGTATAAAAAGAAGAAACTTTTTCTACGATATGTGAAATGAGGTGAAAATATTCTCACATATCAATATGAAGCTATGGGATTTTTGAGATTTATTTCAGAATTTTTGGGATTTAATTGATGCCAAAATACGCAAGAATACAGTGAAAATACTCAGCAAATACGTCATATGGTACTGTTCATTTATACGCCTCATCGCAGAATTAAATCGGCCGACGTGGCATGATCTGAGCCGTCCATTTCGCATCTGACGGTCGCTCGAAGCGGGGCGACGTGGCCGCTTGTCCGCCGCCCGATCTCGATCCAACGGCCACCTACCATCCGCTCGAAGTCAAAAATTGCGGGTGCCGCTGAGTCAGCCGCGGGCGACGTGGCGTAATCTCCACCGTCGGATCTCCATCCAACGGTCCAGACGTTGCCGACTTCGAGTCAGTGCTGGCGGGCGGCTCGTGGGTCCGGGTCAGCTGAGGCGGGCGCTGAACGCAGCGGATCCGCGTCGACGTGGCGCAATCGCGATCGTCCATCCGAAATCCAACGGTTGCCAACAGCGCGAAAATTACGGATGCGGGTCCCAGCGGCTTTAAACCCGCGACGCCGACCGTATCGGATCCCCTCGCACAGTGTCAAAACCCGTTAACTCAATTCTATAAATACCAATGTACATCTCTTCACATTTTCATCAATAAGTGGAGTTCTAGAGATCCAAATTGAGTTCCGTAAGAAGCGTTGCGACCGTGACTTCATCCCCGACGCAGTGATAGCAAGTTGAGCAGCTAGTTCCTCCTATGCAGCAAATGAGATCACTTTGAGTGAGGAACTTCTACCGACTACTTCCACGGGGACAGCGACTACTTCTTCTACAGACATCCGATCATCATTCCGTAAGAAGCGTTGCGAAGCTACTGATGTGCTGAAAGACGACAACCAGAGAGATCTTCACAAATGAGCTTTCTAAACTCTTGATCTTATTTATTTGTGAAGTTATTAATGTTTTGATCAGCATTTCTGTAATATAATTTCTTCCGTTATTTGGGACTCTGGGAACCAAACTTGTTGGGGCAAGTTGGGTTGGGGAGTGATACTTGTATGTTTCTTTTTGGCTTTGGTGAGCTTGAGTTGGTCTGACAGGTTGGTGTTGGTGCACCAATCTAAGGGAGATTGTAACTTCTTAAAGAAACAGTATAAGTGATTGCTCATTGGGGTGGACGTAGGTCATGGGGACCGAACCACGTTAAATTCTGTGTCTTCTGTGAATGCTTTGATTTTCTGATTCCTAAACTGCATGCTGTAAACTAGGCTTAATTTTTATCTTGCGATAATTTGGTCAAAGGCCTATTCACCCCCCCCCCCCCTCTAGGGCTTATTTAGATCCTACAAGTGGTATCAGAGCACCAGGCCTGGCCATTTGAGTCTAGTTCATAATGAATACATATGATTCAGCATTTGCTGAAGGACAGTCTACAGTTAGACCACCCAAATTTAATGGGACTGATTTTGCTTACTGGAAAGCTAGGATGAAAATTTTCCTAGTCTCTTCAGATCTTGAAATTTGGAAAATTGTTGCTAAAGGCTATCACCCACCTACAATCAAAATTGAAGATATTGAAGTACCAAAACCAGAAGATAAATGGGATGATAACGATAACAAACTTTATGCTCTGAATGGTAAAGCTATGAATGCAATTATCTGTGCACTTGACAGAACTGAGTTTAACCGTATATCTCATTGTCTTACTGCGCAGGAAATCTGGAACACTCTTGAAGTCACTCACGAAGGAACCTCTCAGGTGAAGGAGTCCAGATTAGCGCTGCTGAGCTCAGAGTACGATGGTTTCCACATGCTACCAGGAGAATCCATCAAGGATATGTACACTCGCTTCACCGACATCGTATACAACTCAAAAGCCTTGGGAAAGTCTTACGACAGCATCGACCTCATTCGGAAAATCCTAAGAGCGCTTCCTAGTTCCTTCCGGCCTAAAGTGACGGCCATCCAAGAAGCGAGAGATCTCACTAAGCTGAAGCTGGATGATCTGATTGGGAATCTGTTATCCCATGAGCTGGAACTCAAAACCGTCGAGACAAGAGAGAAAGGTGAGGCTAAACCTTTAAAGACCATCGCTCTCAAAGCCGAAGAAAGTGACAAAGAAGATCTCGACGAGGAACATGCACTGATGGTCAGAGGATTCCGACGCTTCATCAGAACTCCTGCCGGAAAATCTGAAATGGCAAAAAGGTTCAATCGTTTTAATAAGTTTAATCCTTTGAATTCCTCGTCTGAACAGAATACTACTAAAAGTGTTCAATGTTTCAACTGTAAGAAATTTGGACATTTCATGAAAAACTGTCCAACAAAGAACGCGTCATCCGAAGCCAAAGGGAAATCATTTGCGGTCACATGGGACGATGACGACGAAGACGAACCACAAGACGAGGTAGCGCAATCATCACTTTGCCTAATAGGTGAAAGCGACACGAATAAGGTAAGAGATGAATTTTCTTTACCAGAATTAATGAACATTTGTGAAAACATGAATTCAGAAATTACTTCTCTTGAATCCTCTATAGAAAATTATAAAGAAATGAATTTCCAACTACAGCAGGAAAATTATAATGTTTTGCAAAATGAAATAAAATTGAAAAATGAAATTGCATCGCTCAAAATTACCGTTGAAAAACTCAAAGGAAAATCTAGTATTACTGAAGCTATACCTTGCCAGACTTGTGCTTCATTAAAGCTAGAAATTAAGAATGGCAATGAAAAGATTGTTGGCCTAAATAAAAGAATAGAAACTCTCGCTAAAAATGAAGATAATGTTAGAAAGAGTTTTATAAATAAAAGTGTCATGCTTGTAAATGAAAACATCTTTTTGAAATCCAAAGTCTCTGATTTAGAACTGAGTATCAGAAAATTTGGTGTAGGAAGGAAATCACTAGACATCATTCTTGGATACCAGTCAATCAAAAACGATAAACAAGGACTAGGATTTGGAAAAGTTTATAATGAAAACATGATAAAGAAAAATCATTACATCAAGAAAAAGAAACGGAACGCCAAATGTTATACCTGTGGTTCTTTTGAGCATTTATATAGAAATTGTCGTTATAAGAACCAAAACATGAAGTTCAAACAAGTATGGGTTCCGAAAGGTACTATGACTAACCATTGTGGACCTATTTGGCTACCCAGGTCACACATACCTTGTTCTTCTTATGTGTAGGGACTCAGCGTGGCTAAGGAACAACTTTGTGAGTGGTATTTGGATTCAGGCTGCTCAAGACACATGACAGGAAACAACGACAAGTTCCTTAGCCTCGTGAAGCAAGAAGGAGGAAGTGTTACATTAGGGGACAACAGCAAGTGCAAGGTAATGGGTAAAGGTATTGTTGGCAACAATACTTTTAAAATTTCTGATGTCCTCTGGGTTGAAAATCTCAAACACAACCTCATCTCCATAAGCCAACTCTGTGACAAAGGTATGAAAGTACTTTTTGATGAGAAAATTTGTAAAATTTATGACTCGGTCACAGGTAATACCCTCTTCATAGCCAATAGGAAAAATAATGTTTATACAATAATGATTGAAGAAATGACAATTGCTAAATGTTTGATTGGCAGGGAGGAGGAGGCTATACTATGGCACCGGAGACTATCACATGCCAGCATGAAGTTGCTACATAAGCTGGAGAATAAAAACCTGGTCCGAGGCTTGCCACATCAACAGTACGAGAATGGTAAGTTGTGTGTTGCATGCACAAAAGGTAAGCAAACTAGATCCACTTTTACGGGTATTCGGGAAGTTACCACTTCACGAGTCCTAGAATTGATTCATATGGATTTGTTTGGGCCTACCGATGTTGCTAGCCTAAATGGGAAGAGATTTTGTTTTGTTTTGATCGATGATTTTTCTAGATATACATGGGTTTACTTCTTAGCCAAGAAATCGGATTCCTTTGAAAATTTCCAAAATTTTTGTAATCAAGTTTCAAATGAGAAAAATCTTTCAATTATGAAAATTAGAAGTGATCACGGTGGTGAATTTGAAAACTCTGTTTTTGAAAACTTCTGTTTGGAAAAAGGGATCTTACATGAATTTTCTTCTCCTAGAACACCTCAACAAAACGGGGTGGTCGAAAGAAAGAATCGAACTTTAAAAGAGATGGCAAGAAGCATGCTTAATGATTATTCTCTTCCTACGTATTTTTGGGCCGAAGCAGTGAATACAGCCTGCTATGTCTGCAACAGGGTTATGCTTAGACCTTTAATGAACAAAACATCCTATGAACTGTGGCATGGCAAGACTCCTAACATTTCATATTTTAGAGTATTTGGATGCAGGTGTTTTATTTTAAACACAGGAGATCAGCTGGGAACATTTGAATCCAAATCAGACGAAGGAGTGTTCGTAGGGTATTCATCAAGGAGCAAAGCATACAGGATCTACAATAAACGAACCTTAACTGTTGTTGAGTCAATTAATGTGAAATTTGATGAAGCTGAAATAGATCCTTTAAATTGCAGGGAAACTGAAGATGCAGACAAGGAAACTACAGAGCCTGAAAACATAGCTGAACCATCTGAAAGCCAAAAGGAAGCTGAACTCGAAGTACCACAAGGAAATAGACTGGAAAGAGGAGAGATCAGGTTCAATCCACATCATCCACCTGAGCTGATCATGGGGACTCCTACGGAAGGTATACGCACTCGATCCACTTTCAATAACTTGTGTGCCTTATGCATTCATGGTGACCTCATTTCTGAAATTGAACCTAAGAACGTTGAAATTGCTTTAACAGATGAAAGTTGGATTATGGCCATGCATGATGAGATTGTTGGATATGGAAGACGTTTGTACACCCTTGTGGGGGATGTACGAGGGAATACGGACCTCGAACGTCGCGTACACGAAGTCGTGTGCAAAGGGAATCTGTTCCCTTGCGGAGAGGATCTCTGGATGAGTGGGAAAGTCGCATTATATATGCATAAGTGCATGCGACATATGGCTAATAAAGGGGGAATATCTTAAGCTTATGTTGTACCATGCATATGGTACAACTTAAGCTTATAATGTGTCATGTATCATGGTACACCTTAATTAAGTTGTTCCAAAGGAACAACTTACCCTAAAATAACTACCTTGGGGGGCTATAAATAAGACCCAAGGGTAAGCCATTTCTTACACCTTTTGCATGGTATTCATGCATGCAACTTCATCCTAGCGAAGCTCTGCAGAAATCCTTTCTCTCCCTCTATCCAAGTTCTTAATCTAAAGTAAAGATTTAGATTGTGGATTTAGTAGCCTTACTCCGTTCGTGAGAAGACTCGATCCGTCGTGGCGAATCCGAAGGCGAAGTTCGTAGACTACCGTGTTGCATACGCAAGCGTAAGTCTCAACTTCATTTATCGATCCTAACTCTGTTTTGACAGGATCCTACATTGGTATCGGAGCCATACGGGTTCGCCCCGGTCAACCGTCGCCCCGTCGAAACTATGAACGAGTCGTTGTCTTTTTCACGGATGGGTATCCTACCATTACGGATATGGTAGGAACGCTTCGTGACGGAGAGAACGCAGCGGTTGTTCTTTTCACATTAGGGTCTTCTGTCATTATGGATTTGGCAGGAACTCTCCGTGACGGGAAGAACCGACCGTTCATATCGTCAAACTCGCTCTCTTCATGGATGCTGAGTCTCCATTCATAGGGAATGGGTGCTCTCTTCATGTGGAGCGCGTAGTTTACGAATTTTTTGAAGTGGGTTCATTTTTTGGCACACGGCCATTGGAGGACAACTACTTCCTCGACGAACGGGTGCTTCACCGGAGAAGAAAGTGGTGGTTATTCCCATCGGGGAAGATGAATTTTTTTTGTGCATGTGCACCATGGCCAAATGGGTTATGAAGGCCATGCACCCCCCCCTCCCCATGCGGAGGGGGTTGGATACGGCCAATAACCACCGCGGCAACCCCCTCCGGCGGGGGTGTGCGGCCACCCATGAAAGGGGAAACCGGCCATGGCCAAAGGGCCATGACCGGTCAAGGCCAATATGCCATGGCCGGGCCATGGCCGGCCGGCCTTGGCCATGGCCGGCCGGCCCTGGCCGGCCACGGTCAGGCCAGGGCCGGCCCTGGCTGGCCACGGCCAGGGCCAGAAGGCCCTGGCCGCGGCCAGGCCACGGCCAGGCCGCCCTGGCCGGGGCCAGGGCAGGGGCCCTGGTCCCGGCCAGGGGCCAGGCCATCCTGGCCGGGGCCAGGGCAGGGGCCCTGGCCCCCGGCCAGGGGCCAGGCCGTCCTGGCCGGGGCCAGAGCGGCGCCCTGGCCCCCGGCCAGGGCCTGGCCGCCCTGGCAGAGGCCAGGACGGCGCCCTGGCCTCAGGCCAGGGCCTGGCCGCCCTGGCCGGGGCCTGGGCAGGGGCCCTGGCCCCCGGCCAGGGGCCTGGCCGCCCTGGCAGAGGCCAGGGCAGCGTCCTGGCCTCAGGCCAGGGCCTGGCCAGCCCCGGCCCTGGCAGAGGCCAGGGTCCGGCCAGCCCTGGCCTCAGCCATGGCCTGGCCGATGGCCGGCCTTGGCCGCTGCCAGGGCCACGGTCGGCCCTGGCAGCGGTCAGGGTCTGGCCGGGGGCCGGACTGATCGGCATTGGCCGGCAGTGATTCAGACCAATTTCGGTAAAAGGCCTTGGTTGAACATGAACGTGCCGACTAGCCCATGCGGGGCCAAACGACAGTCGTCTGTATCAAAATTCTCTCATACGGGGAGAAACGCCTGGATCCATACGGGAGCCCGCGACGATAGTTTGCAGAAAAATCCCAAAAGGGGGATCCGACCTTGGCACGGCTACGGCTCATTCCCGACAAATGGTCAGGAAGTGCCGAATATTTCACTAGTATCATAAGGGTACTAAGTCGAAATATAATTTTTTGAAAAATACGTTTTCATACGTTTTGAAAAATACGTTTTCAAAAACGATTTTCCGCTGCGAAGTACTATAAGAGTACTAACTTTTGATAAAGTAATGGGGAAATATTGAAAGTTACTCTAGATGGTGATTGGAAACGTAGTGACCTTTTCGATTCTAGAGTAATATTTTTCAATATTTTTCGAAAGTAACTTATCAAATGTAATAATATCATTCCAAGTGGGATTTTTTTTTCAAGTGGGAGTGATATTAAACTAGTCTGAATTTTCACATTCGATTGATTCAGTATCTCAATGGATCATGATTCGACCAGTGGCCTTTTGGACTAGTTTGTGGGACACCTCAGTTAGTCTGGGGATAGTGAACCATGACTTAGCCATTTCCCTGGTCGGTCCGCTGGCCGAGACTAATGAATCATGAAAATGTATGATGACTATGTATATAAGAAATTTATGCAATGATTTTTGATCGAACCTTTGGTTTTTATGTCTTTTTGCAGCATTTTAAAAGTAAAATGTCTTCCGCTTCAAAGAATATCGTCGCTGAGTTAAACAAAGGTGAAAAACTCAACGGCGATAATTACAAACTTTGGTCCATCAAGATACAATACGTTCTAGAGGAGCAAGAAGTGCTCGAAACTCTAAAGAACGTAATGATTGAACCTGAGTTGGGCACTACGGCCCAACACCGACGAGACAAGGAAGCTTTTGATGCTTGGTCTCGGAAGAATAAGATAGCGCGCATTACGTTATTAAGCAGTATGGCTGATGACATAATGCGCATCTTCCGAGAACATGACCTAGCCATGGACATATGGTCCAAGCTAGAGGAGAAGTTCGGTGGCACATCGGTGTCCAAACTTCGCGCCTTAACTATAAGGTTCGATACATATAAGAAACGTCCAGATCATTCCATGGGGAAACATCTGCGACATATGGCGAACCTTATCTCGAAGTTAAAGGACGCAGGTCATGTGCTCACTGATGAGCAACAAATCCAAGCAGTCATACGTTCCCTACCAAATGGGTGGGATCAGATGAAGATGCATCTCACTCATAATGAGAGCATCAAGACCTTCAGCGATGTTTCCAAGCACCTCAAATTAGAGGAAGAGCGGCTTGCGGCTGCCAAACCAAGTGCAGAAGTACACATGGTTGCTAGTTCCTCACACGGGGGAAAGAAACGGAAAAATCGTTCGAAGTTCACTAATGAACGTAATAAGCAACCTGAGTCTACCAAGAAACCCAAACATAAGGGTGGGCACAAGAAATGGCACAAGAAGAAAGACTTGAAGAGGATCAAGTGCTTCAAGTGCAACAAGCTCGGTCACTATGCTCGTTCATGTACGAGTGGAGGGGACGAGGTAACTTGTAAATATACTAGTTACATATGTGTTTCTAGTTCGATATTTCTTGTGGAATCTAATCCGTTTTGGATAATTGATTCAGGTGCCACCGACCACATAGCAAGGGACAGAAGGTCCTTCGTGGAGTATCACCGGATACCCCAAGGAACGAAGTGGATCTATGTAGGAAACAACACACGTGTTGAAGTGAAAGGCGTTGGGACTTGCAAGCTAGTCTTGGACACCGGCCGCACTCTCCTACTTCATGATGTCCTCTTCGCTCCAGATATTCGAAGGAATATAATTTCGGTGGTTGTATTAATGGGTCTTGGCTATAACTGGTTTTTCATGATTGTAATGTGGACTTAAGTTGTAATAATACTCTTATTGGTACTGGGTTTGTATTTAAAGGATTTATTGTAATGAGTACAATGTATGATTCCTCATGTAATGAAAATTTCCTTATTGCAAATTCTAAGACTTATGAGTCTGATGTGAATTGTTGGCACGCAAGGCTTGGTCATATTGGACCAACGCGTATGGATAGACTTGCCAAACATGGCCTTCTATCCAATGTTTCAAAGGTTGAAATGTCGACCTGCGAACATTGCCTTGTGGGGAAATCTTGTCGCAAGCCGTTTGGAACCGGGACAAGGGCCGAGGTTCCATTACAGCTTATCCATTCGGACATATGTGGTCCGATGAATGTCAAGACAAGACGCGGAAAGTCCTATTTCATCACTTTTATTGATGATTTCACCCGATTCGGACATATCTATTTGATATCCCACAAAAGTGAAGCTTTGGCTTGCTTTAAAAACTATATGAGTTTAGTGGAGAATCAATTAGATCGCAAGATTAAGGTCTTGCGAACCGATAGGGGCGGTGAATATCAATCAATAAGTTTTAAGGAACTTTGTGATGAAAAAGGCATAGTACATCAGGTAACTATGCCTTATACTCCTCAACAAAACGGAGTTGCAGAAAGGAGAAATAGGACTTTAATGGAAATGGTCCGTTCAATGATGGCGCAAGCTAACTTGCCAATCACCTTTTGGGGTGATGCATTATTTACGGCCACTTTCATTTTGAACCGTGTACCCTCGAAATCAGTTAGCTCCACTCCTTATGAGTTGTGGAACCAAAGGTCTCCTGACTTAAACATTTTGAAACCTTGTGGTTGTGCATCCTACGCACATATTTCCTCCCATAAGTATGGCAAACATGGGCCAAGGGGAAGGAAATGTATCTTTATACGATACGCAGAAAACTCCAAAGGTTATGTTTTTGTTAGTCAGGAAGACAATGGTGGGCTAATTGAGTTTGAGTCGAGGGATGTCACTTTCTTGGAAAACGAGTTTCCAAGACAGGGCGAGATAAGTCAGGACTTATCTCTATTTGAGATTTATGATCAAGAAGGATTACCTCATTCGAGTGGGAGAATTCTTGGTGAAAATGAAAATACGTTTCAACCTTCACCAATGGATTATACGAATGACGATTATCCTATTCCATACGGGAATAATGATCCAAGTGGGAGCAATTCTAACGACATTCCAAGTGGGAGTGATATTAGAATTGATCTAAATTCAAGTCAACAAGGACTTGAAGAATCTCAAATACGACGTAGTAGTCGTACAAGGTTGGCTCCTCTAAGATTTGAGGATGAATTTCCGCAAACCTTTATGACTTTACTACAAGAAGATGACGAGCCTGCTACTTTCAAACAGGCCGTATCTTGCCCTGCTAAAGACAAATGGATGGAAGCGATGCAAGAGGAGTTAGAATCCATGAAAGTTAACCAAGTCTGGGACTTAGTTGACTTACCCAGAGGACGTAGAGCTATTGGGAACAAATGGGTTCTCAAGATCAAGCATAAGGCCGATGGCTCTATTGACAGATATAAAGCTCGCCTTGTCGCGAAAGGTTTTACGCAACAGGAAGGGATAGACTACGAAGAGACCTTCTCACATGTTGTTCGTTTTACCTCAATTCGCCTGATTCTGGCAATGGTAGCTTGCTTAGACCTCGAATTACATCAAATGGATGTAAAGACTGCCTTTCTCAATGGAGAATTGGACGAGGAGATCTATATGGAACAACCAACAGGGTTTGTAAAAGAAGGAAACGAACATAAGGTTTGTAAACTTCTTAAATCCATATATGGTCTTAAACAATCCTCGAGGCAGTGGTATATACGATTTCAAGAGGTTGTCTTATCAAATGGATTTTCCATGCTTGATGAAGATAACTGTGTATATATCAAGAGGAATAAGAACAAGTATGTTATTATGTCTCTATATGTAGATGACATCTTAATAGCCGGAAATGACAAGGGCTTTGTGATGGATATCAAGGCTTGGCTTTCATCAGTTTTTGAGATGAAAGACATGGGAGAAGCCGCATATATCCTTGGAGTTAAGATTTCAAGGAATCGTTCGAAGAAACTTCTTTCTCTTTCACAGGAGACTTATATAAAGAAGGTTCTAGAACGTTTTAATATGCAGGACTGCAAGTCCATTGATACTCCAATAAGCAAGTGCGACAATTTATGTCTGAAATCATGTCTGAAGAACCAAAAAGAGAAGGAGATTATGGAAAAAGTTCCATATTCCAGTGCAGTTGGTAGTCTAATGTACGCTATGATGTGTACAAGACCGGACATCTGTTTTGCCGTTGGAATGGTAAGTCGTTACCAATCCAACCCAAGGCAAGTACACTGGAAAGCGGTTAAGAGGATAATGCGGTATCTCAAAGGAACTGCAGACTTTGCTTTATGATATCAAGGAGATGCCTTGAGGCTCGAAGGATACACTGATGCTGATTGGGCGGGTGATCTCGATGAGCGACGATCGACCTCAGGATATGTTTTTCTACTCGGATCTGGTGCAATATCCTGGAGTAGTAAGAAACAATCCTGCATCGCACTTTCAACCATGGAAGCCGAGTTTGTAGCATTTAGCATGGCAGTTCAAGAGGCTGTTTGGCTTAGGAAGTTCTTAGACAGGCTAATTAATGCAAGTGACTCAGGTGCTGTACCTATACACAGCGACAGTCAAGCATCTATAGCCTATGTCAAAGATCCGAAATTCCATTGTAAGACCAAACACATAGATATCCGCTACAAATTTGCAAAAGACTATGATAAGACCAAGAAGGTAGACATTAGGTACATATCTACGCATGAGATGATAGCGGATCCGCTTACGAAGGCGATCCCCAGAGATGTGTTTTACAAACACTTATCATCTCAAGGATTGCGTAAGAGCTGAGTTGTACCAATGTAAATTCCCATGTCTGTAAATGATCAAAATTAATAAAAGAATAAGTTCTTTTTCCAACATTGCATATGAATTTCTTAAGAAATGTTTGTGTACATTTTTGAAATCTCAGCTGAATTGTGTGTATGTCGGACAGATTAAGGTTGACTCTCTCACATGAGCAACCGCCTTATCTTATCAGATGGATAAGATAGAGATGAGACTAGTTTAAAGTCAAAATCATTAGACGAATGATTTAGAGTCATGACTTTAACAAGATAGTCGAATGAAAGATCTGCATCATATGGATGCTTACAAAAGATCTGAGATCTGTATCACAAGGATATTAAGATCTCATTGGATTTTTTAATCCTATCTGTCTTATGCAGGATGAGAGTCCGGAATATTTCATGGGTAGTAAAGGGACTCAAAAGATAGGCACTGTGGTGTCTGATCTTTCATCCGTACAACATCATTAAGACATACCCTCCCTGGGAAAGGAGTGATGTTGTAATACGTGTTCATACCACGTATGCATTTCGACCACTGAGTTAGTAGCAATAGTGTTTGCTATTATGTGAGACTCAAAGGCCATATGGGCCTTAACTCTTACCCTCAAGGACTCCAATTGGTTCCTTTAGATTTGACGAGATGATCGCTATCTTAGCGTGTTACTTATGGGCTATGATAATTCGGCTCGGCGGGGCACGTTAGAAAAGCGAGTCTAGTCAAGATCAGAAGGTTCGCAAGAAGAGGAAGATTGATTTCATATTCGCATTTGGACTTTAATGATTCAAAGCTGGCCAGCCAATTGTAATCCAGATGGGATTCAATTGTTGAATATAAAGTATAAGAAATGTGAAGAAATAATCTAGGGTAAAGCATGCGTTGAACTACTCAACTTTGCACCTTCGAGGTCGTTGTGTATCTCTAACAAGTGCACAACAACAGACTCTACGCGCATGACGGTCGCACGGTCTATTTCTCGGTATGATAGATGAAAGAACTAAAGAGAAAGACGTTCTCTTACAATCCCCTCAAGTGTGAGTGGGAGATGTTGGATATGGAAGACGTTTGTACACCCTTGTGGGGGATGTACGAGGGAATACGGACCTCGAACGTCGCGTACACGAAGTCGTGTGCAAAGGGAATCTGTTCCCTTGCGGAGAGGATCTCTGGATGAGTGGGAAAGTCGCATTATATATGCATAAGTGCATGCGACATATGGCTTATAAAGGGGGAATATCTTAAGCTTATGTTGTACCATGCATATGGTACAACTTAAGCTTATAATGTGCCATGTATCATGGTACACCTTAATTAAGTTGTTCCAAAGGAACAACTTACCCTAAAATAACTACCTTGTGGGCTATAAATAAGACCCAAGGGTAAGCCATTTCTTACACCTTTTGCATGGTATTCATGCATGCAACTTCATCCTAGCGAAGCTCTACAAAAATCCTTTCTCTCCCTCTATCCAAGTTCTTAATCTAAAGTAGAGATTTAGATTGTGGATTTAGTAGCCTTACTCCGTTCGTGAGAAGACTCGATCCGTCGTGGCGAATCCGAAGGCGAAGTTCGTAGACTACCGTGCTGCATACGCAAGCGTAAGTCTCAACTTCATTTATCGATCCTAACTCTGTTTTGACAGGATCCTACAGAGATTAATCAGTTTGATAGAAATAATGTTTGGACATTAGTGCCCCGACCTGATAATTACCCAATTGTTAGCACTAAATGGATTTTCAAAAACAAACTTGATGAATCTGGAAATGTAATCAGAAATAAGGCAAGATTAGTGGCCAAAGGATATAACCAGATTGAGGGAATTGATTGTGATGAAACTTTTGCACCCGTTGCTAGATTAGAAGCCATTAGAATATTGCTGGCTTTTGCAAGTTTCAAAGGTTTTAAATTGAAGCAAATGGATGTGAAAAGTGCATTTTTAAATGGTTATTTGAAAGAAGATGTTTTTGTTGAACAACCCCCTGGTTTTGAAAGTCATAGTTTTCCAAATCACGTTTACAAGTTGCAAAAGGCTTTGTATGGTCTGAAGCAAGCTCCCAGAGCTTGGTACGACCGTCTCAGTTCATATCTTTTGGAAAATAACTTTAAAAAGGGTAGTGCAGACAACACTTTGTTTATCTTGCATGAACAGGATCATTTTCTTATTGTTCAGATTTATGTGGACGATATTATTTACGGTGCTACTAATGATCTTTTATGCCAAAAGTTTGAAAAGGTTATGCAGGATCAATTTGAGATGAGTCTGGTCGGAGAGTTGAAATACTTTTTGGGCTTTCAAGTAAGACAAACTGGAGATGGCATATATGTTTCCCAAACCAAGTACATAAAAGAACTGTTGAAGAAATTTGGGATGGAAAATGCAAAGCCAATGCGAACTCCAATGAGTCCGACGACGAAGCTTGAAAATGATGACAAAGGTATAGATGTGGACCAAAAGCTTTATCGAGGTATGATTGGGTCCTTACTCTATTTAACTGCATCTAGACCAGACATCATGTTTTCTGTCTGTTTGTGTGCACGATTTCAAGCCTGTCCAAAAGAATCACATTTGATAGCCATTAAGAGGATTTTTCGATATCTTATTTACACTCCTACACTTGGACTATGGTATCCCTCTTGTGGTAATCTTAATTTGGTTGGCTATGCTGATGCTGATTATGCTGGTAGTATGATTGATAGAAAGAGCACTAGTGGAACATGTTTTATGCTAGGACATTCATTGGTTTCTTGGTCTAGTCGTAAGCAGAACAGTGTTGCTTTGTCCACTACTGAAGCTGAGTATATTGCCCTTGGCAGTTGCTATGCCCAAGTACTTTGGATGATGCAAACCCTATCTGACTACGGCTTGGATCTTAGAAAAGTTCCATTACGATGTGATAGTAAGAGTGCTATAGATCTTTCTAACAATCCTGTTCATCACTCTCGGACAAAACACATAGATGTAAGACATCATTTTCTTAGAGATCATTTGGCAAAAGAGGATGTATCCATTGAATATATTTCTACTGATTCTCAGTTGGCAGATATCTTTACAAAACCTTTGCCAGAAGATCGCTTTTGTCGTCTACGTCTAGAACTGGGCATTATTGATTATATTTAGAGTAAAAATATTATTTGGTGTGCTTTTATTGTTTTTGTGTGGTGTGCAACAAAAAGAAAAATAAAAAAAATAAAAAATAATAAAAAATAAAATATAAAAATATAAAAAGAAAGGAAAAGTGAATTGTCTATCTCCTCATTTTGCACTTTTCATCAGAAACAGCTTTAAATGCAAAACATATGTCTTATGGATTTTGAATATTATATTCTTAACAATGCTTGCATTCAAAGACTACATGCTTAATTAGGTCATATTCATTAATGAGTAACTAACATTTTTCATCATCCAATCACACTTACACAGATCAAAATGTTTTGCTATGGAATTGTAATCTTGAATAAGAAAAGTGGTTGTTGGTGGACTAATTTATGTTTTAATGGGATATGATGTTTCCAGGCATGGGTAAAAAGAAAAGCTCTCTTCAAAATATACGTGTATAAAAAGAATAGCAAGACGAGTGTCTTCAAAATATATACACAGAGCTTCGTATGAAAAATGGATACGATCCATGTCCTTGATACTACCCTTGGACATCCAACGTATGCTATAAATGTCATTTTTTAGCGTTGGTGTTAAGTCCGTCAAGCACTGCCATTTCACATTTAAAAATCCTTCTCGGTCATGTTTGGAATTGGTAACTTGAACTCATATTACATGAGAAGGGGAAACTCAATCTTTGATGTTCATATATTCAGTTGAAAAGATGGTTATGACCGGCTGTATTCCTTATTACCTCTCCATATGTACTACACATTTGATCATCACACTTGAGCACGGAGATGAATTATGGTAGTTATGACTTAGTGCTTATTGCTTATTTATTCATTGTGGTCATCGATGTCTTGCCTATTTGTTTTGCTTTATAATGTTCAATTTTCCACTCCTCATATGCTATTTCATACATTTTTTGATGAAAACAAAGGGGGGGAGAAATATTAAGATTGATCATGTCAGAGATAGGGGGAGCATGTCAATAGGGGGAGTGTCAGAGATAGGGGGAGCATGTCAATAGGGGGAGCATATCATTTTGCCATTCATGCTCATATTCATGCTTCACACACTCACACACTTCACACATTTTTGATGTAATCTTAATGTCTGGTTTGTTCTCATCAAAAGGGGGAGATTGTTGGAAACAACATCCTAACCTATGTTTGATGATAACAAACCCTACTGAACTGTTCTAATATGTTTGTTGAGTGTGTCACAGGTCCCTATAATCATGATTGCTCAAGTTACACATGTACGTACTCAAGTACGTAGAGATACAAGGGTGAAACTTCATTTGGAATTACACAAGCTGATCAAACAAGAGAGTATAGCTATGAAACTCTACCCTAGAGTTAATCATAGGCTATAAATAGCATGGGATTTTTCTCAGGATTTATGGAGATTGTTTAAAGTTCAAATACGGGGAAATACGAGAAAATACTGAGTATACAAAGAAGAAACTTTTTCTACGATAGGTGAAATGAGGTGAAAATATTCTCACATGTCAATATGAAGCTATGGGATTTTAGAGAATTATTTCAGAATTTTTGGGATTTAATTGATGCCAAAATACGCAAGAATACAGTGAAAATACTCAGCAAAACGGCATACGGTACTGTTCATTTATACGCCTCATCGCAGAATTAAATCGGCCGACGTGGCATGATCTGAGCCGTCCATTTCGCATCTGACGGTCGCTCGAAGCGGGGCGACGTGGCCGCTTGTCCGCCGCCCGATCTCGATCCAACGACCACCTACCATCCGCTCGAAGTCAAAAATTGCGGGCGCCGCTGAGTCAGCCGCGGGCGACGTGGCATAATCTCCACCGTCGAATCTCCATCCAACGGTCCAGACGTTGCCGACTTCGAGTCAGCGCTGGCGGGCGGCTCGTGGGTCCGGGTCAGCTGAGGCGGGCGCTGAACGCAGCGGATCCGCGTCGACGTGGCGCAATCGCGATCGTCCATCCGAAATCCTACGGTTGCCGACAGCGCGAAAATTACAGATGCGGGTCCCAGCGGCTTTAAACCTGCGACGCCGACCGTATCGGATCCCCTCGCACAGTGTCAAAACCCGTTAACTCAATTCTATAAATACCAATGTATATCTCTTCACATTTTCATCAATAAGTGGAGTTCTAGAGATCCAAATTGAGTTCCGTAAGAAGCGTTGTGACCGTGACTTCATCCCCGACGCAGTGATAGCAAGTTGAGCAGCTAGTTCCTCATGTGCAGCAAATGAGATCACTTTGAGTGAGGAACTTCTACCGACTACTTCCACGGGGACAGCGACTACTTCTTCTACAGACATCCGATCATCATTCCGTAAGAAGCGTTGCGAAGCTACTGATGTGCTGAAAGACGACAACCAGAGAGATCTTCACAAATGAGCTTTCTAAACTCTTGATCTTATTTATTTGTGAAGTTATTAATGTTTTGATCAGCATTTCTGTAATATAATTTCTTCCGTTATTTGGGACTCTGGGAACCAAACTTGTTGGGGCAAGTTGGGTTGGGGAGTGATACTTGTATGTTTCTTTTTGGCTTTGGTGAGCTTGAGTTGGTCTGACAGGTTGGTGTTGGTGCACCAATCTAAGGGAGATTGTAACTTCTTAAAGAAACAGTATAAGTGATTGCTCATTGGGGTGGACGTAGGTCATGGGGACCGAACCACGTTAAATTCTGTGTCTTCTGTGAATGCTTTGATTTTCTGATTCCTAAACTGCATGCTGTAAACTAGGCTTAATTTTTATCTTGCGATAATTTGGTCAAAGGCCTATTCACCCCCCCCCCCCCCCCCCTCTAGGCCTTATTTAGATCCTACAGCTTCTGGTTCTGCCTTAGTGGGAATCAGTGGCAAGAGCAGTGAAAATGG
Source organism: Scilla litardierei (assembly GCA_030789695.1). Lineage (NCBI taxonomy): Eukaryota > Viridiplantae > Streptophyta > Magnoliopsida > Asparagales > Asparagaceae > Scilla > Scilla litardierei. Next base: position 83,751,004 of record CM061142.1, on the reverse strand, counting down.
TGAGATACCGATGGCAAGTGCATCAAGAGATCTAGGGATCTCATGGCTTTTGGATTTGGGGTGTTCTTTCTATATGACACTTCACAGGAGTTGGTTCAGTTCATATTCTTCAAGAGAATGCAATAATGTTCTGATGGGGAACAATATGGAATGCAAGATAGTGGATGTAGGAGAGGTGCGAATCAAAATGCATGATGGGGTTGTCAAGACACTTACAAATGTGTGTTACGTACAAGACTTGAAAAAGAGTCTGATTTCTATTGGTGCTTTAGCAGGACTTGGATGCAGGATGGTAATAGAAGGTGATCTACTAAAGGTTTCCAAGTGTTCTCTCATCATGATGAAAGGAAATAGTATACTGAATTTGTATGCACTGCACAGGCACACTGTGGAGGGTGAGGCTAGCATCTCTCAAGGCAGATTTGGTGAATAATCAGCAAAGTTATGGCATCTTTGCCTTGGACATCCAAGTGAGAATTCATTGGATGTGCTTCGTGAAAGGAAGCTGATACTGGCCAAAGAGAGAAGATTGGAGTTCTACGAGAAGTGTGTAGAAGGAAAGCTGATGAAAACACGCTTTGGGATCGCAAAGCATAGCAGCAAAGGGCTACTTGACTACGTATATTCATATGCATAAGGGCCAACTTCTGTACCTACCATTGGAGGAGCAAAGTATTTTGTGTCATTCATTGATGATTTCTCGAGGAAGGCATGGATCTATCTAATAAAATCAAAGTCTTCGAGAAGTTCAAGGCTTGGAGAGCCTTGGTTGAAAAAAGCAGACATGAAGAGCCATCAAGATTTTAAGATCAGATAACGATGGTTAGTACACCTCGAGGGTGTTCAGAGACTTCTACAGATCTCTGGGTATTTTACGGCATTACACTACGCCTGGAGATCCAAAGTCAAATGGTGTTACAGAGAGGTTGAACCGTACACTAATGGAGAAGTGACAATACTTGAGGCTTACTGCTGGACTTCCTAAGGAATATTAGGGTGAAGCTGTGTCTACCGCCATGCATCTCGTGAACAAACTACCATCATCGGCGGTCAGTTTCAAAATTTCTGAGGAAGTCTGGAAAGGTAAGACTGGTGATTACTCTTACTTGAGGATATTTGGTTGGTCTGTATATGCTTTGCAGAAGGAGGACAAGCTAGATTCGAGGGCCATGAAGGCCATCTTGCTTGGATATCAAGAGGAAGTATATTGATACAGCTTGCTTGATTCTGTGTCCAAGAAGACGTTCACCAGTAGGCATGTCACATTTGATGAGTCGTCGATGGTCAGGTCAAAGATTACTCATTCAGATGGTGGACATAGGCTTGAGGAGGTCGACTCTGAGGTCGAGCCACATACCTTGGAGTTAGAGACACGAGATGCTGAGACTGGCCATGCCCTGACTGCTGAGAGAGAGCAGATACAGACAGATCAGATTCAGACTCATGGTGATGTTCATGCACAGAGTCAACCATAGGAGCGTAGTTCATTACGGACTAGGATAGCACGAGAGAGATTGGGTGAGTGGAACTATTCTGCTTCTAGTTTTCCATTTGATGATATGCATGCATATGCCCTGAACATAGAGCACGAGGAGCCCTTGACGTTTGATAAAGCACAGACTTCTAGCGCAGTTGCAGAGTGGCGGCTGACGATGTTAGAGGAGATGGAATCTCTCTACAAGAATGGCACTTGGAAATTGGTTGAATTGCCCAAGGACAGAAAGGCTATTGGTTGCAAGTGAGTGTATAAGATCAAGGAAGGAGATGGCTGCGATGTGAGGTATAAAGCTCGATTAGTGGCCAAGGGATTCCCACAGAGGAAAGGAGAAGACTATAATGAGATCTTCTCGCCTGTGGTGAGTCACACGTCCATCCGTGTGTTGTTGGCCTTGGTAGCAGCTCAGAACTTGGAGTTGGAGCAGCGGGACGTTAAGACGACGTTCTTACATAGAGAGCTTGAGGAAGAATTCTACTTTGTGCTAGCCTAAAGGCTTCATGATGGAGGAGTAAGAGCAGAAGGTATGAAAGCTAAAGAAATCCTTATATTGTTTAAAGCAGAGTCCAATGTAGTGGTATAAGAGATTTGACACCTTCATGATAAGCATTGGTTTCGACAGGAGTATAAAGGTCATGTGTGTTTATGTTCGTACACTTGATGGTGGGTCAAGGATATACTTGCTTCTGCATGTTGACGATATGCTGATTGCGTCACGGGACATGAAGGAAATCAATTGGTTAAAGGGGAAGCTTGCAGAAGAGTTTGACATGAAGCATCTGGGGCCTGCAAAGAAGATCTTTAGCATGGAAATCAGTAGAGACAAAAAGAAGGGGGAGTTGAGGTTGAGCCAGGAGGGTTACATAAAGAAGGTCCTAGCATGAAACGAAATGGAGAAGGCGAAGCCTGTCACCACACCGCTAGGAGCTCACTTCCAGCTTTCTGCGCGACTGTCACCTAGCACCGACGAGGAGGCACACTACATGTCTACAGTCCCCTATGCTAGCATCATAGGAAGTTTGATGTATGCTTTGGTTTGTATACGTCCAGACTTTGCCCAGGCAGTTGGAGTCGTCAACAGATACATGGCAAATCCAGGAAAGGAATACTGGCAAGATGTGAAATGGATACTGAGATATCTAAAGGGAACGACCAGCATTGGTTTGTATTTCGACAAGGGAGACGGGTTGATGATTTCTGGATTCTGTGATTTAGATTATGCAAGTGACAGAGACAGAAGGAGATCTACGATTGGGTATGTGTTTACTCTGGGCACTATCGCGATATCATGGAGATCGATCATTTAGTCCATTGTAGCATTGTCAACTGACTCGATTCAAAAGATGTGATAGCTACTCCCAAGTGTAGGAGATCGAACAAGTAGTAATCCTGGTGAGTCCAGATATCGTATCCACGGGACAACTAAGCTATAAAACCACGAATTTCAGTTTATAAACAGTACTAAGACGACGAGAAATAACCACCTTTCAGGTATAAAAGTAATGGTGTCGAGGGTTTAGAATATGAAAACAAAATCCTACGATAAGTTCGGTGAATTTGATACTATGGTACCAATGTGGAGATAAGTGTCAGTTGTGGTTTCATTAGGGTGTTTGCAATCGATGATTACTAATATCTTTTCTATACCTCAACGTTTCATATGGATAGAGCATAAGTACATCAGAAAGTATGATGATAAAGCATTAAATAATGTGCCAAGACGTAATCATGAAAAATATCGATTTCATAAAGAAAATACACACAGGTGACATCCGGGGTCACGATACGTTCTCTCGGATCGCATCACGAATACGTCTTACTCAGATTATATTTGATTCAAGCATGCACACGTCTCCGTATTGTAAGGACAGTCTTACCCTTGCAATACTAACAACAACACACTAGTGGTGGTGAATAGTGTAATGGCACAAATTGCGTATTTAAAAATTAAACTTGCAAATGCAAAATTATAAATGCAAGAGGAATTTAAACACCACAAAAATCCAAACATAAACACAAGATGTTATCATGGTTCCCCAAACTTGGGTACGTCCAGCCACACCAAATATTCACTATAATCATACATAAGGTAGTGAATACATTCCCACAAAGAGATACATCACACAGAGGATTTTGTCTTACACAAAAACCTAACCAACCATACACAAGGGTCAAACTCTCACACAGAGAATTACTAACTCTCACACAGAGAATTAGGGTTAGTCCTACACTTGGACACCAAACTCCCACAAAGAGAGTAACCAACTCCTACAAATAGAGTATCTAATTCCCACAAAGAGAATTAGGGTTTCAAGAAAACAAATGAAACAAAAGACTCTTACCTATGCCTTGATGATGAACTTACTCATTAATGAATGCAAGGCATGTAATAGATCTCCAAGTGATGAGATTGAGCTTGATTTCAGGATGATTTTCCTTGAACTTGACTTCAATGCATGAAGGAGGTTTGGAGCTCTAAGAGGGAAATGAAAGAGTTTTAGAGTGGCTTAATGATTCTCAAATGATTTGCAATAGTTCCAAGAAGTTCTAATGAACTTAGCCCTCTCCTATATATAGGAAGCCGAAAGGAACCCTCAAACCCAAGCAAAAAGTCCAAAACAGAAAATCTGCAAAGACTCTATTTTGGAAATTTACGGCACAGATAGTCGACTGAAGAAGAACAGACAGTCGACTGGTCAATGATTATAAAATTCCCAACGGCTATATTCTGAGCCAGGACAAGCAACTGTAGAAGACTATACATGCGCATGTACAATGTACATGCGCCTGAATATCCTTCAGCAGGCGACTATCACATGGGATGGAAAGGAGCTGGCACTAGTGCATTCAGACGATAAATGAACAAAACACGGGTGCCTGTAATTTGACAGGCGACTGAAATCTCGTCATCAGTCGACTGATTTGCAAAGTGGGATGAAACCCAAAAAGTGCAAGTTACGCACTTTGGCACACATACGCCTGGAGAGCAAATCCCAGGCGCCTGATGGAAGACATGCACCTGTAATATGAACATCAGTCGTCTGTTTCCAAGAGCTCAAGAAAGGGTTAATAAATGTTGACTTGAGATGTGCACTACAGTCGACTGTAGAAGGTTGGCCAGGCGCCTGGAATCACCCAGTCGCATGTCCTTCCAGCCTTACGGTCGATCGTTATGGTCGGCCTGCTATGTGAGTTTTTCCCTGCCTTACAGTCAACCGTTGCGATCGGACTGCTGGTGGAGTTGCCCCCAGCCTTATGGTCGATCGTTGTGATCGGCCTGCTGGGAGAGTTGTCCCTGCCTTATGGACGATCCTTATGATCGGCTTGCTGGGGGAGTTGCCTCCAGCCTTATGGATGATCGGAGTGATCGGCCTGCTGGGAGAGTTACCCCCAGCCTTATGGTCGATCGGAGTGATCCTCCTGTTGGGGGAGTTGCCTCAGCCTTTTGGGCGATCGTCGTGATCAGCCTGCTGGGGGAGTTGCCCCCAGCCTTACGAAAGATTGTTGTGATCTGCCTACTGGGGGAGTTACCCCCAGCCTTATGGACGATAGTTGTGATCGTCCCGTCGAGGGAGTTGCCCCCATCCTTACGGACGATCGTTGTGGTCAGCCTACTGGGTGATTTGCCCCAGCCTTACAGTCGATCGTTGTGGTCGACCTACTTGGTGAGTTGCCCCCAGCCTTACGGTCGACCGTTGCGATCGGCCTGCTGGGGGCGTTGATCTCAGCCTTATGGGCGATCGTTGGGGTCGACCTGCTGGGGGAATTGCCATAGCCTTACGGTCGACCGTTGTGACCGGCCCACTGGGGAAGTTGCCCCCAGCCTTACGACCGAGCCTGAGGGTTGGGCATGGTGGAATGGGAAGAGACACGGCTGCTTTATGCGAACTTGCATTTCATTTTCTGAACTAGTGGAACATTCGAAAGTAAAAAGGCAGGGAAGATAATGGCGAGCTAGTCTCACCTGGGGGGAAGAGTTGCGGCTGATCATCCCACCTCCTCACTCGATGACGCACAGAGCTGTATGGACGACGTTCACCTTCTTCCCTTTGTCCATCTGTTTGGATGTCCCTTCTCCGGGGTTGCCTTCGGGGCGTCGACAAAGTTCTTCAGGTGACAACAACTGATCAACTGGTCGATGTCTTTCTTCAGGTGCCAGCATTTGTCCATGTCGTGGCCATTGTCCTTGTGGTACCTACAATACTTATCCTCGTCCCTTCTGCCAGTCTTCATCTTCGGGGACAATTTTTAGATGTGGCCCTCTTTCTGAGCCTGCATTAAGACGGCGTCCTGAGTAGCATTCAGCCTGTGGGGTCGCGCTTCATCCTTGTGCTGCTTCCCCTCGCATTCTTCTCTCTCCGGTGGTCTTCCAACTCTTGGTGCTCGCTTTCGTCTCGTTTAGAGCTCCGCTTGGTTCCCGTGGGGGGGGGACCTTCTTCCTCGGCTGCTCTTCCGTCAGCATGTAACGCTCTGCCTGGGCTATTACATCAACAAGGTCCTTTACGGGTTCGTTGTGCATCGACTTCTTTAGGCCCCTGTGCGGAGCCCTTTCTTTAGGGCCGTTTTCACGACCATCTCGGGGAAGCTCTCCACATTTAGCCTTTCGGCATTGAAGCGTCACATGCAGCTTCTCAGGGATTCGCCTGGCCTCTGTATCACGTTGAACAGAAGCTCTGAGTCCGGCTTTATTTGACGGCAGGCCATAAATTGTTTGCAAATTTCTGGGTGAGGTCCTGTAAGTTGCTGATGGAGCGGTTGGGGAGCTGTGGTATCAATTCCTGGCAGACTTCCAGAGGGTGGAGTAGAAGTCACGACAGAGTAGGGCGTCATCAGCCCCCTGGAACGCCATGACCCCTTCGTAGTCCATCATGTGATCTTCCGGGTCCCCTGTGCCGTCGTATTTCTCCAAGGTCGGCACCTTAAATCTAGATGGTACCCGTGTGTTGGTAATGCTCCTCGCCAACGGGCAGCGGTCGCCCCTGGGGCCTCCCAGGTCTCTGTGGCCTGCCAGCGCTTCGACGCGAGGGCTGTGTAGCCCTGGCGGGCTGATGGGGGTTTGGGGAGAATCCGCTCGGTGTCCATCTCGGCTGGGGAATAGCGTTGGTTGCCGAGCGCTTCCCCTCTCGTGGCGATCCTCATGACCTCTATGCCTCCTCCGACGGGGGCTCCCGCTTCTACCCGTCGATCCTCAGTGTCTTGATGGTTGGGCGACCGTCGACGCACTGATCGTGGTCGCTGGGATGAGGCCGTGGTCGACTCACCTTTGATCCACTCAGGCCCTCCATCGGCCCAGTCCTGGAGTGAGGTGTGGGTGAGGGATCTTACCGGGACGAAGTTTAGCATGGTGAACCGTCGCTCTGGGTTGGTGCCCTCGTCGTCGTGGTCGGTGACCACGGCCGCGCAGCGGGAGTCGACGCTCCTGTCGGTCGGGGATGGCTGCTGATTGCCCCTCTGGGAGGCGTGGGTTGTCCCGAGCTGTTGGATGGCAACGGCCAGCGTCCGGAAGTGGGCATTCGTCTCTTGAGTGAAGAGACGGAGTTGTTCCTGAGTCACCGAGTGTGAGTCGTTGGTGCCCTCAGTGGTGTGGTTGTGCCCGTTTTCGGGCGGGACGTAGTCGCCCACCTCACGAATGGGGAGCATGCATCCTATTCCATTACAAGCTGATTCCATTGTGATTGTTTAACGTGGGGTGCTTCTTCGTTTCCCACAGACGGCGCCAGATGTTTCGGGATGTTTTATCACCACTGATTTGTTGACTGGAGGGCTGGAGGTCAACGCGGTCACGAGGGGCACGCGTGGCCTCCGTGGGACGGGCGCAGCTGGTTCGGCTCGGCGAGGAGCGTGCGAGTCCGTGCGTCGACGTGCCGAAGGGGCTCCTCGGCAAGGCGACGGCCGTTGTAGGGGTGGAGATGAACGGGCTCGGGGGCGAGCGCGTCGGCTCCGGACTGGTTGGGCACCGAAGGGTAGCCTCGGCCCGGTTGGATCTACTTGATCTGACAAACGAGAAGCCTCGTCGGGGGGTCGGACCTTGGTTCCGACCAAGTCCCCTCCGATGCCCAAGTCAGAACGAATCTAAAGGGTGCTCTGTGGGATCGGTATGGTTCACGGGAAGACCAATACGTGAGTTCTCGGGCCGAATTGTGGAGGCGAATTATAAGGTGGAAGACAAAGTCGTTAGAGAGGAATACCTCAGTGTTTTTGGTATCTAGGAAGTGATCACTTGCTTGTTGTTCTTCAAGTCACTTTATGGGAGTCTTTCCTGGCCACGTCTCCCCCCCCCCCCCCCCCCCCATTTCGTCCCGATCACCCGCCACTTTGATGGCGCCTTCATGGGTCATGATGGTGGACGTAATGGGGCTCCTTAATGGTGATTAAGGGGGCCTCCTGTTGCCGTGGGTCAGCGGTTGTGTCCGCTTCGGTCCGAGGCCGACCCGACTCTGATTCTTCGTCAGGGCCGCGTTCTCCCATGCCCGTGGGCTTGCGACGCGGGCTTGGACCGTCTGGTCTTGACCCATCCTGGAAGGGCCATATCTACAACAATCTTGAAAAAAGAAATTTCAAAAAATAATAAGAAAGTGGGTTTTTTGTGATGTCGGTATAATAAATTTCCTGTGCTGACAGCACATATCATATTCCTCTTTATTTTAACCATACGAGTCAATATTCGTATCTGGCTGGACAGAAAATTTTGATATCATCGTCCGTATCTGATAGAACAAAGACATACGATCGGTTTGGCAAATCCAAATCTTGCCTTCTGAGATTCATTTCCAACGATGGATTCAACCTACAACGAAATGATGAACCCTTCCAACAGTTTGAAATCTTGAGCGTGACATATGAAAATTGCGATGGCCCAACGAACTCCAGCCATTTGTTGCGGCTAAACAAACAAGTGGTCAAACGAAGGGGGTGGGTGGCAACCGTGTATGGTTCATGAACCGCTTCTTCTTCTCCCCTCTTCTTTGGGTCATTTTCTACATATTAATTTATAGAGGGAAAAAACGAACGGGTCAAAATTGTCAATTTTCTCGTTTTGTCGCAATTACCACCTAATATTTGCATCGGTAGAAAATTACAAGACCCAGCGAGACAAAAGACGACGCTTGGACGGCTCAAAAGTCGATGCAAAATTTAGCGACCCAGGCTAATTGCCTGGTTGTAGCTTTGTAGTTGGTCCGTCAAAGATCTTTTCCGACCACGTTTTTGAAAACCCCAAAAAAAAAAATACATAAAAATGTACCGAAACGATGTCCATTTTGTTCTATTTGGATTTGATGTTATAAAAATAGGTTAACAGCAGGTTATAAAAATATTTTTCTTTTGACTCTTATCATGATTACGAAGTTTTGATGTAATAGCAAAAAATTCAACATGATATTAGAATCATTTAATTGGGGGTTCCGTAGAGCGGCTGATTGAATGATCTAGAGGAGAAGAACTACTCTCCCTATATCGGAGCCGGCACCATACCATACCATCCATGTGATATTACAAATGATATAATCTTACATGCTTCCACAATTAGTGAGATTTGGCATCATTTCTTACAAGGATGCTACCTCTGTTGTAACCGCGCAACCAACGCAGCGTGTTTGGTTAGGAATGTGGGGGCACACATAGCAAAGCAAGGCCCCCCACCTACCGCACTCACCAACTCGTCCCTTTCCATTTCGAATACTAATTAATATTATTCGACTCCCACCGGCCCCTCCCCTTTCCATTCCACCCGCCTTGGACTTCTATATATACAAATGCTTGCACGCATCATACCCCAAAGCTGAAAGCTAAAGCCGAACCCGAGCCAATCTCATTTCTTGGCCGCTCATCAGTTTCCTTCCCCTGTTCCATCCACCTCCCGTCAAATCTTCCAACAAGAATGGGAAGCGTCGCGGCCGAGAGGACGGTGACCGGATGGGCCGCGGTGGACGCTTCCGGCGTTCTCTCGCCCTACACCTACACGCTGAGGTAATACCATCTCCGCCGCTGAGATTTTAACAAGTAAACGATGACATGACATATTCTCCTTTGCAAAAAATTGCAGGCCGACCGGAGCAGAGGATGTGGTGATCAGAGTGCTGTACTGCGGGGTCTGCCACACCGACATCCACCAGACCAAGAACCACCTCGGGATGTCGAACTACCCCATGGTCCCCGGGTAAGCTCGCGATTACACAACGCGGAAAAAAAATCTAAATTATTTGTTGATTGAATGATTCATCTTATTGTTTGTCTTTTGTTGTGAAGGCATGAGGTTGTTGGGGAAGTGGTGGAGGTGGGGTCGGGGGTGAGCAGGTTCGGGGTGGGGGAGGTGGTCGGCGTCGGGTGCATCGTCGGATGCTGCCGGCAGTGCGGGCCGTGCAAGGCCAACATCGAGCAGTACTGCGGCAAGAGGATTTGGACGTACAACGACGTGTACACCGACGGCAGGCCGACGATGGGTGGTTTCGCCTCCGCCATGGTCGTCGATCAAAAGTGAGTTTTCACAACCCAAAGATAACTCATTCGAAATTTAATGGCACGGTGAACATCATAGACACCTAGAAACTTGACATTTGGGCAAATTTAGGGGGGTAGACACCTGCGGTTGGTGAATGATAGCGAAATATCGTGTCCGTTTTCTCACACGTTCTTCACATCGTTTCGTTTGGTCTTTTTATAGATTGCTCTAGATTTCTTCTTATCGTATGGTTGTGGATGACGATGATACGCATGTGCTTTGGAATTGAGCAAAGAGATGAGAGAAGATCCTCTCATTCTTGCAGCAAGTAGTGGAAGGAGTCCATATCAGTTGTAAGATCTGATGAGTTGAAGTCGTCTACTTAAAGAGTAGTAATTCACTCCAATGAGATTGGGATTAATGAGTATCAGATGTCATCTAACCAACTTGGATCAACTTGGATCAAGTCACGTGCGGCCAATGGGAGGTTGGTTGCCACACCAGCGTAATGATGTGCAACTGGTCCAAGTTGGTCAGATGCCATCTTTTTTCACATTATTCTCTATCCAAATTTATTACTCAAACTTAAAAAAAAAGCAGTCCACATAATCTAAGCTACAGAGGAAATAAGCTTTTCATAAATTATGCTAGCATTGTGAAATTTTCACCCCGTCATACCAAGAGCCTGATTATAAATTTTGCTGGACAGGTTTGTGGTGAGAATACCGGCAGGTCTATCTCCGGAGCAGGCCGCACCCCTCCTATGCGCCGGAGTAACGGTCTACAGCCCGCTGAGGCACTTCGGGCTGACAGACCCCGGCCTGAGGGGAGGGATCCTTGGCCTCGGGGGAGTGGGCCACATGGGGGTCAAGATCGCAAAGGCGATGGGCCACCACGTGACGGTGATCAGCTCGTCGGAGAAGAAGAGGGCCGAGGCGATGGAGCATCTGGGCGCGGACGCCTACCTGGTTAGCTCGGACGAGGCTCAGATGGCCACTGCGTTGGACGGCTTGGATTACATCATCGACACGGTGCCTGTGTTCCATCCATTGGAGCCCTACCTGTCTTTGCTCAAGGTCAATGGGAAGCTGATTCTGATGGGGGTCATCAACCAGCCACTGCAGTTTGTCACCCCTATGGTTATGTTAGGCAAGCCACTCGATTTGGTTTTTTTAATTTTCATATCGTATCCTATGATATGAAATGCTGGTCGGCTAATTGTGTGCATATGTTGGTTGTGATTCCAGGGAGGAAGTCGATAACTGGGAGCTTCATAGGGAGCATGGACGAGACCCAAGAAGTGCTGGAGTTCTGCGAGAAGAAGGGGCTGACCTCGACGATCGAAATGGTGAAGATGGATCAGGTGAACGAAGCTCTCGAGAGGCTGGAGCGCAACGACGTCCGGTACCGGTTCGTCGTCGACGTTGCCGGCAGCAATCTCGACGCCTGAACCAACTATGGAAATTATCCGTCAGTGATTACTTCCCTCTACAACGAAGGCTGGTCGTTCTGTATATTTTGCACTGGTGGTTTTCAACATTGCATTTTGTGAACTTGTTTGCTTTGTATCTGCTGTATGTGAACCGCGTCTCAGGTTCTCTGTTATGTATGCGGCTTGCCAGCAATTAAACATGGATAATTTGATGTTTGATCAGACTAAACCTGTGAAAGCTATTCGAAACGAATGTCTATAAACCAGTGAAAGCTAAAAATTACAGCATCATAAAGAGTATGTCTCGTGTATGGTACCTTGGAACCAATGAAGCATGCTATGAGCATAATAGCTGAAGAACAATCGTGTCAACATTGCATTTTGTGTAACCTTCACAAATAATAAACTTTAGGGGCCTGTTCTTTTGTAGGAAAGTATAATTGGGGAAAGTTGAGAAGTTTGGATTCTGATGAGAGAGAAATTTGGTGTAGTGTGTTCTTTTGGTGGAAAGTGGGGTTGGATTGTGGAGTTGGAAAATTGAAGTGGGGTCCACTCCGTGTAGTGTGTTCTTTTGGATGAAGAAAGTTGGATGAAGTGGGACCCACCAATTCGCATTTGTTGCTGCAAGCAAAAGCAAAAAAAAAATATTAATAAAAAAATGAGCTGGGTTCCGCTGCAACGAACGGTTACAAAAAAAAATGAAAGCCGCCCTCTCATTGGGCGCGAGATAAAGCGGGGGGCCCACGTCATAAGGATTCCTTTGTAATCCTCCGATTTTGCTGAGAGCCCAAAAACGAAGTGAGATTCTTCATTTCGCTGCCACGTAGGCCTCTAATCCCAACAAAAACAAAGCGCAAAAGAACAGCCCGGAAAATTGTGAAGATGGATTCTCGCAAATATTAAATGAACAGTGTAAAATTTGAGATTCTATTTCAAAGCTTGGACAAAAGAACATGCCCTTAGCACTTTGGTAAAATAAATAAAGTGATCTTGCCTTCACGAGATCCTAGGATTTGTCAAACTCAACTTTAAGGCTATGTTTGGTTTGAGAGAAACTGGGAGAAAGTAAAATGAAATGAAAATGAAATAGAATGAAAAGGAAAAGAGAAAGAAAATCAAATTATTTCTCAAGTTTGGTTATTAGAAAAATTGGAAAGAAAATAAAAAGATTTTTGTAAATATTGGAGATGGCAGCTTACACATTCGCATGAGTCACTGTCCACGTGACCCACCCGTGCGAGCTCTTCCTCTTCCTCAAGCCGTCACGAATTTGGTAGTTGGACTTGGACAGGCCAGCAAGCATCGCTACAACTGGTGATAATTCTCAAGCCCGCTCACCCCCTGCTCCCTGCAAGAAGGGACCCCCACCCCACCCCAAAGCATCAGTGAGAACCTGGTGCCCTCTCCCCTAGCTCCATCAGGCTGGTTTGAACCCCCCTTTGCTATTGGTGACCCCCCCCCCCCCCCCAATCTCCTACCCATCTTGAGATAAAGGGTCGGTGCCCCCCCCCCCCCCCAGCTCCACCGATCTCCTACCCATCTTGAGATCAAGGGTCGGTGTTGAAATTTAAGGGCTAAATTAAGCAATTACACCCATTAATGTGATACCTAAGTTGAGGACGTAGGAAATGTCACAATTATATTAATTAATTGGTTAGTGGGTGGTTCTATAACTACACAAGTTAGTTATTGGCAGAAATTGAAGCTCCCACCACATGGGAAGGCTATAAATAGGCCCCGCTCTTGTTGGAAAAGAACAGAGAGAAACTAGTTGCATTTAGTCTTCATTTTCCAAGATAGAGTGCACTAAAAGAGTGAGTTTTCCAACCTAAATTTCTGCATCAAACAAGAGAGTTTTAGGTTGTGGAAATCCATAGATTTTCCATCGTGTGATTATCTATAACAACGGTGTAGAGAAACCTTGGTGATTGATCCTTCCACTGCGTATTTAAGGTAATTGGTAAGTTCTCCCAATTCCATCAGTTGGCACCTCCCCGAAGCTCCAGTGCCCACCCACCGGTCAGAGCTCTCCATTGCTCCATATGAGAAGGCGATATGGCCAACGACACGGTTGGTGTGGCCCGGCGATGGAGGAGAGCGGTAGAGGTTCTGGCAGAGAGGACATAGAGCTGAGGGAAAAATATCTCTCGTTTTCCTCTTGTTTGTAGAGAGAAAAGGGGATGGAAAATTTTCATTTCTCTTTTTCTTTCATTTTCCATCACTTTCATTTTCTCTTTCTATTTCTGTCTGACCAAACATTAGGAAACGATTTTCCCTTCAATTTTCATTCCTTTTTTTTTCTTTTTTCCCGTTATCCAAACAGAGCCTAACAAAAACATGTAAGGTTATACTTGCCCTTTGGTACGACCTCAAGATCGGCCCAGTCGATATAGGCCCGCATGATTCAAAGCCCAGGTCTTGGCCCGTCGGATCTCCACAACGATGCCTAGTTCGCCGAGGCCTAGAGAAGCTCGCCAAGGCCCAGAGCAGCCCGCGCTTGCGGAGCGGCGGACTCGTCAATCAAACCAAAGAGGAGAGCCCTCCGTCAGATCGCACGATCTACCCCAGCTCGCCCCAAAGGCAACTTGCCTACCTCTCCATCCTGGCGAAGCCCGCCCATGGAGGAAGACAACACGCCACTAGCAGTTTTCACTACATACAAGTCTGCAAAAATGCACTTGGTCGCTTCACCGCCTGACCACCGGCCGAAAGCACGCCTAACCGTTTCGCCGCCAGACAGCCTGACAAAAGCACACCTGAGATTAACGGCTCTGCCGGGCTGACAAAAGCGTGCCTGACATGTTCGTCACTGATATCTTCAGCCGGACCCCTGACACCGCCAGCTCAGCTAAAGCAACCGACTCCAGCAGCCTATAAATATCCACTCTCCTCCAACAAGAAGGGGCTGGCTAATCTGTAAGAATTCCTAACACATCCACTTATATTCAAGGTCGAATATCTTCCACATATTTGTGCCTTCCACATTAGTTCACCACACAAGCGTCGATTGCCTTTAGGATCGCCTCGTGTGTTCGACATTCCCCAAGCAGTCACATGCTGACTTAAACATCGGAGAGGCTACGGGCTGGCACCCAGCCCCGCCTTTCTGACGAGTTATTCTCCTTGCAGGTAGTTCTCCTCTGCTGCTGGCGGTTGAGGCAACCTTGGGCGATCAACTCCATTAGACAGGCGACATACTCCGATTGAAGGGCGACCATGAGCTTTCCATCTGGAAAGCGTCTTCCAATCGAGATTAGACTCGTCTATCCCCCAAAACTTGTAATCATTACACCCGTGATTCTCATTTCAATACAAATTCAGTGTTAGTGGATTTTACGTCGCAACATTTGGTGCCGTCTGTGGGAATCAAGGGTTACATCCATGACAAACCCCACACAAAGTCATCGCAGTCATCGTAGCGGTAAACAACAAATGCTTAAGGAGGTTTCCCCTCCGAGAAGGCCCCCCCCCGAGAGATGCACCCCCTTAGGGGCCATATGCTACCATCGAGGCTGCAGCCTGTGGCGTTTATCAAAGCTTTGAGATCTTTAACAAAGTGATGAAGGACATAGATGCAGCAAAATCTGCGAGGCGGCCTTAAACATCAGGCCCATCCCGACCATTCAACGTAAGGTAGAACCTGTTGGATATTGGACTCCCCGGATTTGGTTTTGGATGATGAACAAACATAAATATATCGTGAACTAACAATTTGTGAGCGCAGTTATGGAGATCGTCGCCAAATTCATTTGAACATCCAAAGCGACGTCTCGAGACTTCTCAAAGCACGTGATCGTATGCCTAAAGCTTCGTTGAAGCTTTTGGACCATTTTAGAAGTCATGAAGATTCGGATCGAAGCTTTCGAAGACGGTTCGTCAAGTTTTATTTATAGTCTTTTAGCTTCGTTCCGTAGAATGTTAAGCCTTGAGTAGGTCTTACGTTTTAATCTTCATATCGCTCCTATCTCAGAGCTAGGAACTTGTAAGAAGTCCATACTAACTTTCCCGAAGCATCGCGCTTCGATTCGCGACTTCTTGTGCATGTTAGTTGGTTCAAGAAGAAGAACCAACCGACTAGATGGTGATCTAGTCGGTCGGCAATCCTTCTTGGACCGACTAGTTTGCCTTCTCAAATCATAGCTCTTTACTGTTTACAGTTAGTCGGTCTACGTTGACTCATCGACCGACTAGTTTGTGAACTAGTCGGTCAGTGATGCTTCTTTGACCGACTAGTTGAGCTTCTACTGTACATGCCAAGTTACTGTTTGTCGTTAGTCGGTCCATGTACATTTGGCGACCAACTAGTTGATGAACTAGTCGGTCAACTTTTGTTCTTGGACCGACTAATTCTATTTGTTCTCAGACTTTGTGTTTTATCTCTTAGTCTGTCTAAGTTAACTCACCGACCGACTAGTTGTGAAACTAGTCGGTCGGCAAGTCTTCTTTGACCGACTAGTTCCTTAAGTCTGAACTTCGACCTATTCCCTGTTCACCAGTTAGTCAGTTCATGTTGATTAACCGACCGACTAGTTGATGAACTAGTCAGTCGGTGGTTGTTCTTTGACCGACTAGTTTGGTTCAGAATAGAGCCGTTGGAGCATTAATTGAAACGTTTTTCTCTCTCTCTTTCCTCTATCCTATATATACTTGTTGAGCTGCATTCATTGCACTCAAGGCTGATATTAAGACAAGTTTAGAGATCAAAGAGAAATCATTCAATCCCATTCAAAGCTCTTTCATTCCATTCAAGAATCTCTCCTCACTCTTATTTCAAAAGAGAGATTCATTGATTGTGAGCCTTCCAAGCCAAGTGCTTGATCCTAGGTCACCATCAACCTCATAGCTCTCCATCGCTGGTCATCTACTTGGAGCTAGGGTTTGGTGCCTCTTCATCTTCCCCAAAATCCGTTTTGCCCTAAATCGTAAGTTTACTCATGGCATAGGTATTTTGTGGTAAGAACTTTCATTTCAATTTACTTTGTTATTGTAAGTGATTCACTCTCGGTTGTGAGAGTGTGTTTGTGATCCCGGGTTGTGGGAGTCACAAGTTTCATTTGTGTATGATTTGACTTGTGAAGGTTTTTCACAAGTATTTCATAGTGGAAATCTTGAGTTAGGGTTTCTAACTCAAGTATCCGGAAGTGATCCGGGTGGTTGGGACGTAGGATCACCGGGAACAAGTCGGGGAGACTTGGGTGGATCCGAACCCAGTAATATCGTTTGTTTGCGATTGTTTATTTGTTGTCGATTATTTACTATTCCGTATTTTCGCATTAATTGGTAGAGTTTACAAGGTAATTAGGAATTAGCCTCTTAGTTATTTTAAAGTACTATTCACCCCCCTCTAGTACTTGTGCAGTAGCTTAGCAGGGCATTACAGAACCTTCTCCCCAAATTCGATGAAGAAGCGGCCGCTCAGAGGAGGCGCTTCGACAAAGAGGAGTTAGCCGCTCTGCAAAGGCGTCTCGATGATGATGAAGTAGCTGCCATGCAGAGACGGTTTGACGAGGAGGAGGACGCGATACAAATACGACTGGACAAAGAAGCAGCTATCCGACAGAGACTGTACATTACCGCCGTAGGGAGAGGATCCAGCAGGGGAGCTTGGGAGCCCCTACCCATCGATCGAGATAGTACGGGAGCACATCCCACAGGATCAATCTGCGGAGAGTCGCTCTCGCAGGAGGTCGCCAAGCCCTAGGCATGAAGAGCACCCCTGTCAAGGCCGAAGCCCCCCTCAGGCTGAGCGCATCTCTCCAAGGCGCAATGATCGGGCAGGGGCAGAGCTGCGAGCGGAGCCCGGTCCCCAGGGCACATAAAAGGGACTCCCCTGAGCATCGAGGTGGCTCATCCGGGATCCGAGGCGGTCGGGACATTGCAAGGATATCGCCAGCACCCCCCAACATCCCGAAGAAGCCAACCTGTTGATGCGAAAGGTGATCTCAACCCCGATACTGCATAGATTCAAGCAACCCTAGCTTGTATTATACGACAGCTCGGGTGATCCACTTGAACACGTGCAATGCTTTAGGGGGTGATGGAGATCCAAGGAGCGGACGACGAGCTCCTCTGCCGAGCCTTCCCGACGACTCTGCAGAAATTCACCTCGGAATGGTACAACGACTTACCAGACAGATCGATTGACTCCTTTTGCAATCTGTCCCACAAGTTTCGTATGCAATTTCGAGCAGGAGAAGAAGGAAGAAAGCTCTTGACTATCTGTTTATGATAGTCCATGAGGAAGGCGAGACCCTTCGAAGGTTACATCTGCACTTGATGGGGAGCGTCTTAGCGTGACGAGCTGCAGAGACGAGCTCGCCATGGCAGCCTTCAAGAAAGGGCTCACCAATCGTAGCCTGCACAAATCCCTCCTCCACGACCCACCAGCAGACCTTGACGCTCTCTTCTCCAGAGCAAACAAGTTCATGCTCAGTGAGGAGTCGCTGGGGGTGAAGAAAGCTGTTATCCCAGCCGAGCATCTCAGAAATGAGCCCCGGTCGCCACCTAGGTCGAGGCAGGATGACCGACCCCGAGGGAGAGATTAAGATCGCCACCGAGGGCACGACCAGGGAGGCCCCCGAGGGCAAGATCGCCCCGGACCTCTGGGGGGGGTTCCACACTCCTAGGAACCCTGCTCCGAGGAACGAGCATAAAAGAGCACTGGAGGAGGTGTACTACACAAGGCTCAATGCCCCACTGGCCGAAGTAATGGCAGCGGCCAAGACGGGTGGGTTTCTCAAAGACCCGCCCCCATAAATGAAGGGGAGTCCGACCACGCACAATGCGCAGAAGTAATGTCGGTACCACCACGCCCACGGCCATGACACCGACAATTGCTTCTCTTTGAATAGAGACATAGAACGGCTGATCTAGGGTGGCCATCTTCAGAGGTTTGTCGACCAAGAAGGCCAGAGGCGAGAAGGGCAAACTCTAGCGGAACCTGTCCGACAGGACCAGGACCACAATGACGAACTAGCCGCTCACCCTATCATTGGTCCAATCATGTGCATTGATGTAATATGCGATGGGCCAGCCTCGGGCGGAGCCTCGTCACCGCTAAGGGAGAATTATGCGAGGCAGGTCATGGTGGCGAGCGCTGGTGGAGGGGCGAAGCGAAGAAGGGCAGCTCCACAACCCATCTCCTTCTCTGATGACGACCTGGAGGGGATCGAGCTTCCACATTACGATCCCATCGTCAGCACTCATCGGTCTGGCGGTTGTGAGCAGGCTCTTGGTGGACATCGGCAACTCGTGCGACATATTATTTTTGTTGACGATTCAGAAGATGGGGCTGGGCAAGGCAGACTTGAAACCATGCTTGGGCCTGATTGTTGGCTTTACTGGCCATTCGGTGCCCATCGTCAGAACGATCGACCTGCCCATCACCCTGGGGGAGAGGCCGAGGATTGTTATGTGAGTGACGTAGTTTGTCGTCGTGAACATCCCCTCGGCGTACAATGGCATCATAGGACAGCCTTACATGACCACTGTTGAAGCTCTCCCCTCGCTGCTGCACCAAATGAAGAAGTTCCAGACTCAAATGGGGTTGGGCGAGTGTGAGGAAGCCAGAGGCTCTTGCGGAGCTACTACATCGCTCCACAAAACATGAGCAGACCGAACAAGCCTTGTCGACCGAATTCCTCGACGGTCAAGAGGACCAGAAGCATTAGCGACCTACCCCTGTTGAGGGTATAGAGGAAGTACTGTCGACGGAGGAGGCAGACAAGACTATATCGATCGGCACGAAGCTGACAGCAAAGGTGAGGGGAGGGCTGATCGACCTCCTCAGGGCGAATGAAGACATCTTCGCATGGTCGCCCTTTGACATGCCTGGAGTCGATAAGGCGATGATCACACATGAGCTGCATGTTGACCATGAGGCCCATCCGGTCCGACAAAAGAAGTGGAGTGCGGGGGAGAGAAAGCACGGGCGGCGGGAGAAGAGGTGGAGCAGCTCCTCGAAGCCAAATTCATCAGAAAGGTGAGATATTCTGATTGGCTCGCCAATGTGGTGATGGTGAAGAAGCCCAATGGCAAATGGCGGATGTGCATGGACTTCACCGACCTCAACAAAGTCTGCCCGAAGGATAGCTTCCTGCTTCCAAGGATCGACCATCTGGCGGAAAATACCTCAGTGTATGAACTCCTAACTTTTATGGATGCCTTTTCAGGCTATAAACAGATACAGATGGCAACCCATGATGAGGAGAAGACGGCGTTCATCACGGACCAGGGGACATTTTGCTACACCAAAATGCCATTCGGACTCAAAAACACCGAGGTGACCTACCAACGAATGGTGGACAAAATCTTCCATCCACATGTCAACAAGAATCTAAAAGTATACATCGACGACATGTTGGTGAAATCGAAGAAGGCCAGGGATCATCTCACCGACCTAGAGGAGACGTTCCAGAAGGTGCGACGCTTCAACTTGCGGCTCAACCTGGCCAAATGCATATTCAGCGTCGAGTCGGGGAAGTTCCTTGGTTTCATGATCACCAAGCGAGGAATTGAGGCCAACCCCAACAAGATCACCACCCTCGCCAACATGACGGAGCCAAGGACGATCCAGGACCTGCAGAGGCTGAACGTATGGATCGCCATGCTTGGAAGATTCATGTCGAAGTCTGCGGAGAGATCGCTCCCATTCTTCAAGATTCTTCGGAAGGCCCTTACTGAGAGGAAGGGCGTAAGAAAGGAGGTGAAGTGGGACAACTCCTACACAATAGCCCTCGACGAGCTGAAGGCCTACCTGCAAAGCCTGCCGCTGCTTGCAAAGCCCGAAGAAGGATAGCAACTCGGCCTCTACCTCGCCACAACTAAGGAAGCTGTGAGCTCGGTCCTCATGAAGGAGGACAGAGGCATCCAGAGGCCAGTCTATTATGCTGGTCGGGTGCTCCGAGATGCAGAGACCCACTACTGGTGAAGTGGGACGACTCCTGCATAATAGCCTTCGACGAGCTGAAGGCGTACCTGCAAAGCCTGTAGCTGCTTGCAAAGCCCAAAGAAGGATAGCAGCTCGGCCTCTACCTTGCCACAACTGAGGAAGCTGTGAGCTCGGTCCTTGTGAAGGAGGACGTGGGCATCCAGAGGCTAGTCTATTACACCTGTCGGGTGCTCCGAGATGTGGAGACCCACTACGACCCCATCGAGAAGATGGCCTACTGCCTAGTCCTGACCGCAAGAATGCTCCAACCCTATTTCCAGGCGCACACCATTGTCGTCTACACCAATTTGCTGCTGGAAAAGAACTTGAGGAGGCTGGAGAGGTCAGGCCGGATACTGAATTGGAGTGTCGAGCTCAGTGAGTTCGATATTATCTACAAACCAAGGGCAGCGATCAAGGGGCAAGCATTTGCAGACTTTGTGGCAGAGTGCACCGTGGGAGAGAATGGCGAGGCCCCGCCCAATGATCACCTGGTTACGGCACCCCAGCAGCTCGCCATCAAAAATACTCCCTCTACTTCTGCCCAGTCCGATGGTGAGCAGTGGGTCGTCCACGTCGATGGATCGGCCACATGTTGGAGTACGCCCTCCGCTTCAATTTCTTGGCGACCAACAATGTGGTAGAGTATTAGGCCGCCCTCTACGGCCTAAAGCTCTGTCGGGTGCTTGGAGCGACGAATGTGTTGCTAATCAGCGATTCGAGGTTGGTCGTCTAGCAATTGAAGGAAACTTTGAGGCAAGGGAGGAGCTGATGAAGCGATACCTGAAATGCGCACATGCCGAGAGTCTCAAATTTAGGAGAGCAGCGGTACAACATCTGCCGAGGACGAACAACCTCTACGCCGACGTCCTCTCAAAGCTGGCTTCGTCTTCTCCGACAGAAATCGAAAAGGCCAGCTACATAGAGAACTTATTGACGCCAAGCATTGAGGAGGGTGAGTTGATGTGCGTCGACCGAGAACGATCGTGGATGGTGATGGATCCTGCCAAAACAGAGTTAGGATCGATAAATAAAGTTGAGACTTACGCTTGCGTATGCGGCACGGTAGTCTCGGAACTTTGCCTTCGGATTCGTCACGACGGATCGAGTCTTCTCACGAACGGAGTAAGGCTACTAAATCCACAATCTAAATCTCTACTTTAGATTAAGAACTTGGATAGAGGGAGAGGAAGTATTTCGGCAGAGCTTCGCTAGAATGAAAATGCATGCAAGAATGCCATGCAAAAGTGTAAGGAAATGGCTTACCCTTGGGTCTTATTTATAGCCCCCAAGGTAGTAATTTTAGGGTAAATTGTTCCTTTGGAACAATTTAACTAAGGTGTACCATGATACATGGCACATTATAAGCTTAAGTTGTACCATATGCATGGTACAACATAAGCTTAAGATATTCCCCCTTTATTAGCCATATGTCGCATGCACTTATGCATATATAATGCGACTTTCCCATCAATCTAGAGATCCTCTCCGCAAGGGAACAGATTCCCTTTGCACACGACTTTGTGTGTGCGACGTTCGAGGTCCGTATTCCCTCGTACATCCCCTACAAGGGTGTACAAACGTCATCCATATCCAACATCTCCCACTCACACTTGAGGGGATTGTAAGAGAACGTCTTTCTCTTAGTTCTTTCATCTATCATACCGAGAAATAGACCGTGCGACCGTCATGCGTGTAGAGTCTGTTGTTGTGCACTTGTTAGAGATACACAACGACCTCGAATGTGCAAAGTTGAGTAGTTCAACGCATGCTTTACCCTAGATTATTTCTTCACATTTCTTATACTTTATATTCAACAATTGAATCCCATCTGGATTACAATTGGCTGGCCAGCTTTGAATCATTAAAGTCCAAAATGCGAATATGAAATCAATCTTCCTCTTCTTGCAAACCTTCTGATCTGGACTTGATTCGCTTTTCTAACGTGCCCCGTCGAGCCGAATTATCATAGCCCATTAGCAACACGCTAAGATAGCGATCATCTCGTCAAATCTAAAGGAACCAATTGGAGTCCTTGAGGGTAAGAGTTAAGCCCAGTATGGCCTTTGAGTCTCACATAATAGCAAACACTATTGCTACTAACTCAGTGGTCGAAATGCATACGTGGTATGAACACGTATTACAACATCACTCCTTTCCCAGGGAGAGTATGTCTTAATGATGTTGTACGGATGAAAGATCAGACACCACAGTGCCTATCTTTTGAGTCCCCTTACTACTCATGAAATATTCCCGGACTCTCATCCTGCATAAGACAGATAGGATTTAAAAAATCCTATGAGATCTCTTTCAAATATCCTTATGATATAGATCTCAGATCTTTTGTAAGCATCCATATGATGCAGATCTTTCATTCGACTATCTTGTTTAAGTCACGACTCTAAATCATTTAATGATTTTGACTTTAAACTAGTCTCATCTCTATCTTATCCATCTGATAAGATAAGGCGGTTGCTCATGTGAGAGAGCCAACCTTAATCTGTCCGACATACACACAATAAAATAGCTGAGACTTAAACACAAATGTACATAAAATCATTTGTAAGAAACTTGTATGCAAATTAAACTTTGATCTTCTATAGACATGGGAAATATTATATGATACAGCTCAGCACCTACGCATTCCCATAGATGATAAGTGTTTGAAAAAAAACACATCTCTGGGGATCGCCTTAGTAAGGGGATCCGCTATCATCTTATGCGTGGATATGTATCCTATGTCTACTTCCTTCCGTTTGTCATAGTTCTTCGCAAACTTGAATCGAATATCAATGTGTTTGGTCTTATAAGGATCTTTGGCATATGCAATCGAAGCTTGACTATCACTGTATATAGGAACAGTGCTTGAGTCAGTGGCATCCGTCAGCCTGTCTAAGAATTTCCTAAGCCAAACAGCTTCTTGGACCGCCATGCAGAATGCTACAAATAGCATAATGCATAGTCCGCAGTCCCTTTGAGGTACCTTAATATCCTCTTCACCGCTTTCCAGTGTGCCTGTCCTGGGTTGGATTGGTAACGGCTTACCATACCAACAGCATAGCAAATGTCCGGTCTGGTACACATCATGGCGTACATCAGACTCCTGACAGCACTGGAGTATGGAACCTTTTCCATAGCTTTCTTTTGGATCTTTGGGACACATTTCCAAACATAGACCCTCGCCTTTGGAGGTAAAACGCACGACAGGAGAGAAAAATCTCTTCGTAGTTTATTCCTTCCTGTTGCATGAAACCTTTCGCAACAAGGCGAGCTTTATATTTCTCGATGGAGCCATCAGCCTTATGCTTGATTTTGAGAACCCACTTGTTCCCAATGGCTCTACGTCCCTTAGGTAAATCAACCAAGTCCCAGACTTGGTTTGTTTTCATGGATTGAAGTTCTTCTTCCATCGCCGCTATCCATTTATCTTTAGCAGGGCATGTGACGGCCTGTTTGAAATTTACAGGTTCGTCATCATCTTGTAGTAATGTCATGAATGTTTGAGGAAATTCATCCTCAAATCTCAGAGGTGTTAGCCTCGTTCGATTACTACGTCTTGTTTGAGTTTGATCACTCCCACTTGGAATGACATCACTCCCACTTGGAATAACATCACTCCCACTCGGAATAGGATTGGTATCGTTCGTATCATTCATTGGTGAAGTTTGAAACGTATTTTCTTCTTCACCAAGAATTCTCCCACTCGAACGTTCCGATCCTTCTTGATCCCAAGTCTCAAACAAGGATAAGTCTTGACTTATCTCACCCTGTCTTGGAAACTCGTTTTCCAAGAAGACAACATCCCTCGATTCGAATTCTATAAGACCTCCATTGTCCTCTTGACCGACAAAAACATATCCTTTGGAGTTTTCAGCGTATCGGATGAAGATACACTTCCTCCCACGTGGCCCAAGTTTGCCATATTTGTGAGAGGATAAATGTGCATAAGAGGCACAACCCCAAGGTTTTAGAATGCTTAAGTCTGGAGTTCTATTGTTCCACAACTCATAAGGAGTAGAACTTACCGACTTCGAGGGTACACGGTTTAAGATGAACGCTGCCGTCAATAATGCATCACCCCAAAAGGTGATAGGCAAATTTGCCTGAGACATCATTGATCAGACCATTTCCATCAATGTCCTATTTCTTCTTTCCGCAACACCGTTTTGTTGCGGAGTATAAGGCATAGTTATTTGATGAACTATGCCTTTTTCATCACAGAGTTCCCTAAAACTCGTTGATTGATATTCTCCACCTCGATCGGTTCGCAAGACCTTTATCTTGCGATCTAGTTGATTTTCCACTAAACTCATATAGTTTTTGAAGCAAGTTAAAGCTTCATGTTTGTGGGAAATCAAATAAATGTGACCGAAACGGGTGAAGTCATCAATGAATGTGATGAAATAGGACTTCCCGTGTCTTGTCTTAACATTCATTGGACCGCAAATGTCCGAATGGATAAGCTGTAATGGAACTTCGGCCCTTGTGCCAGTTCCAAACGGCTTGCGACAAGTTTTCCCTACAAGACAATGTTCGCAAGCTGACATTTCAACTTTTGAAACATTAGATAGCAAGCCACTTTTGGCAAGTCTATCCATTCTAGTTGGTCCAATATGACCAAGTCTTGCATGCCAACAAATGATCTCAGATTCAGAGTTAGAAGCATTTGTCAAATGGAAACTTTCATTAATGGAAGAAGAATCACACATAGTGTTTAAAACAATCAATCCATTACAAACATTACCCAACCCAACTAAAGAACTATTACGAACAAGGTCAACATTTTGTTTATAGAACCTCCATTCATAACTTAAAGACATTAACATGACCACGGATACGATAGTCCTTCGAATATCTGGAACAAAGAGGAAGTCGTGCAATAATAGAGTCCGGCCGTTGTCGAGAACAAGCTTGCATGTTCCGACGCCCTTGACTTCAACACGAGTGTTGTTGTCGACGTATATCCACTTTGTTCCTTGAGTTATCCTGTGATACTCTACGAAGAACCTTCTGTCCTTCGCTATGTGGTCTGTGGCCCCTGAATCAATCAACCAAAAATAGTTAGATTCAGCAAGAAACATGGAACTAGAAACACATATGTAACTATCCCTACAAGTTACCTTGTCACTTCCATCCGTACACGTACGGGCGAAGTGACCGTACTTGTTGCACTTAAAGCACTTGATCTTCTTCAAGTTTTTCTTCTTTGAGTGCACATTCTTTTGCCACTTAGTCTTCTTTGAGGTTTCCAGTTCTTGCTTTCGTTCGTTCACAAACCTTAAGCGTTTATTATTCCGCTTATTTCCTCCATGTGAGGAACTAGCGGCCATGTGCACTTCTGCACTAGGTTTTGCGGCTTGAATCCGCTCTTCCTCGAGTTCGAGGTGTTTAGATACATCGCTTAAAGTTTTAATGCACTCATTATGAGTGAGGTGCATTTTCATGTTATCCCAGCTATCTGGGAGTGAACGAATGACTGCTTGGATCTGCTGTTCGTCAGACAGCGTAAGACCCGCATCCTTCAATTCAGTTATGAGATTCGCCATGTGGCGGAGATGCTTTTTCATAGAATGATCTCGCCGCATCTTGTACGAATCAAATTGAATATTTAAGGAGCGGAGTTTGGTAACCGAAGTTCCACCAAACTTTATTTCTAGCTCAGACCATATGTCTTTGGCTAGGTCGAATTCCCGAAATAGACGCATTATGTCATTGTCCATTGCGGACAGTAACGTAATACGTGCTATTTTGTTCTTTCGAGTCCAAGTATCATAAGCTTCCCGGTCCCTCTTGTGTTGGGCCGTATTGCCCAACTCAGGTTCTTCCATTATGCTTTGGAGTGTTTCAAGCACATCTTGCTCCTCCAAAACATATTGGATTTTTATTGACCAAAGTTTATAATTGTCACCGTTAAGCTTTTCACCTTTGTTAAGCTCTGCGACAATGTTCTTAGAAGCGGTAGACATATTCGATTCAAAAAACTGCAAAGAAGATGATAAACACGATCAAAATTCTATGCATAAAGTTTCGATTCTTTAAACACTTGATAAGTTCTTTGGATGCGTTGAAATGTTACTCTAGAATCGAGAAGTTCACTACGTTCCCAACTACCATCTAGAAGTAACTTTCAAAGTATCCCTCTTACTTATCTCAAGTAAAAAGAAATCAGAAATGATACCCGTATGGTACCAGCAGCGGAAAAAATACTTTTGAAAAACATATCTTTCAAAATAGAATAGGTGAGAGTTTGCGCAAAGAATTTTAGCGCAACAATTGCCAAGCCACGAGACCTGTTCAACACACCCATGGGTTAGATAACCATGGCCGGATCGTGGTAGGACTTGGAATTCTAAATTGCGCTATCCCGATTAAGGACGGGACATAACCTATTTGAAAACGCCTTTTTCAAAAAAATTTGAAAATACATTGGCTAATCTCCGTAGAGTAGAGCACAACGTCTATAAGTTCATTGGCTAATCTCCGTAGAGTAGAGCACAATGACATGGCTAATCTCGCATGAAGTAGAGCATTACGTCTAATCTTCAAGGAGTAGAGCACAATTTCATAAGTACATTGGCTAATCTCCGTAGAGTAGAGCACAATGACTTGGCTAATCTCGCATGAAGTAGAGCACTATGGCTAGTCTTCAAGGAGTAGAGCCCAAGTTAAAAAAAACTTCATAAAATGTTAGCCCCGTATGGGCTAATCGGCACATTCGTGTTTGACCAAGGCCTTTTGACACCCCGTATGGGCTAGTCGGCAAATTCGTGATCGACCTAGACCTTTCGCCGGATTGGTCGACCAAAACACCCAAATTGGTCGACCAAAAATTTGTCTTCATCACTCTCGGCCAGTGCCGATCAGACCGGCCCTTGGCCAAAGAACAACCGCTGCCAGGGCCGACCGTGGCACTGGCAGCGGCCAGGCCCTGGCCTCTGCCAGGGCCGGGGCCGGCCAGGCCCTGGCCGGCGGCCAGGGCCCTTGCCCTGGCCTCGGCCAGGGCGGCCAGGCCCTGGCCTGAGGCCAGGGCGCTGCCCTGGCCCCTGCCAGGGCGGCCAAGCCCCTGGCCGGGGCCAGGGCCCCTGCCCTGGCCTCGGCCAGGCCCTGGCCCCTGCCAGGGCGGCCTGGCCCCTGGCCGGGGCCAGGGCCCCTGCCCTGGCCTCGGCCAGGCCCTGGCCTGAGGCCAGGGCACTGCCCTGGCCTCTGCCAGGGCGGCCAGGCCCCTGGCCGGGGCCAGGGCCCCTGACCTGGCCCCGGCCAGGGAGGCCAGGCCCTGGCCTGGCCGTGGCCAGGGCCTTCTGGCCCTGGCCGGGGCCGGCCAGGGCCGGCCCTGGCCTGGCCTGGCCACGGCCAGGGCTCCCTGGCCCTGGCCGTGGCCGGCCATGGCCGGCCGGCCCTGGCCTGGCCCTGGCCGTGGCCGGCCCTGGCCGGCCGGCCCTGGCCTGGCCCTGGCCGTGGCCGGCCAAGGCCGGCCGGCCATGGCCCGGCCATGGCCTATTGGCCTTGACCGGCCATGGCCCTTTAGCCATGGCCGGTCTCCCCCTTTTCATGGGGTGGCCGCATGCACTCCTCCCCCTTGATGGGGTGGTCGCCGGTGGTTATTGGCCGTAGCCAACCCCCTCCGCATGGGGAGGGGGGTGCATGGCCTTCATAGCCCATTTGGCCATGGCGCACATGCACTAAAATTCATCTTCTCCGATGGAGATAACTACCATCATCTTCCTCGATGAAGCACCCGTTCGTCGATGAAGCACCCGTTCGTCGAGAAATTAGTTATTTCCTAATGGCCGTGTGCCAAAAATGAAAAATAACATACTACGTGAACGGTTGGTTCTTCCCGTCACGGAGAGTTCCTACCATATCCGTAATGATAGGAGACCCTAATGTGAAAAGAACAACCGCTGCGTTCTCTCCGTCACGAAGCGTTCTTACCATATCCGTAATGGTAGGAGACCCATTCGTGAAAAAGACAACGACTCGTTCATAGTTTCGACGTGACGGCGGTTTGACCGGGGCGAACCCATATGGCTCTGATACCAATGAGGGATCCTGCCAAAACAGAGTTAGGATCGATAAATAAAGTTGAGACTTACGCTTGCGTATGCGGCACGGTAGTCTCGGAACTTTGCCTTCGGATTCGCCACGACAGATCGAGTCTTCTCACGAACGGAGTAAGGCTACTAAATCCACAATCTAAATCTCTACTTTAGATTAAGAACTTGGATAGAGGGAGAGGAAGTATTTCGGCAGAGCTTCGCTAGAATGAAAATGCATGCAAGAATGCCATGCAAAAGTGTAAGGAAATGGCTTACCCTTGGGTCTTATTTATAGCCCCCAAGGTAGTTATTTTAGGGTAAATTGTTCCTTTGGAACAATTTAACTAAGGTGTACCATGATACATGGCACATTATAAGCTTAAGTTGTACCATATGCATGGTACAACATAAGCTTAAGATATTCCCCCTTTATTAGCCATATGTCGCATGCACTTATGCATATATAATGCGACTTTCCCATCAATCTAGAGATCCTCTCCGCAAGGGAACAGATTCCCTTTGCACACGACTTTGTGTGTGCGACGTTCGAGGTCCGTATTCTCTCGTACATCCCCTACAAGGGTGTACAAACGTCATCCATATCCAACAGATGGATCCGATCGTCTCCTACCTGAAGACTGGAGCCCTACCGGAGGATAGGCTGGATGCATGGAAGACCAAGAGATGGGCTTTATCGTTCATGATCTTTGGCGATGTACTCTACCGAAAGCGTCATACGAAGAACGACATATTGCCCTATTTAAAGTGCCTTGTGCCGAGAAGAGCTGAGGAGGTCATCCAAGAGATACATGAAGGATTTTGAGGAAATCATCATTGTGGCCACACCCTGGCACATAAGGCAGTCTGGCAGGGCTACTATTGGCCGACTATGCTGAAGGATGCGATCAGCTTCGTCAAACGGTGCGAGGAGTGCCAAAAATTCTTCAAGCACACAAAGGCTCCTCCCGCCGACCTGATTCCAATCCTCAGCCCGGTCCCATTTTCCAAGTGGGACCTCGACATCCTCGGACCATTCCTCCCGATGGCAACCGGAGGAAGGAAGTACTTGGTTATCGCCATCGATTACTTCACCAAGTGGATAGAAGCAGATCCCCTAGCGCGTATCACCTCAAAAGACATGAAGAACTTCATCTGGAAGTCAGTCATATGACGCTTCAGGATACCCCGCTCCATAGTGACTTACAACGGGATGCAGTTCGACTCCACGGACTTCATGGAATTCTGCTCAGACTGGGGCATCAACCTCAACTTTGCCTCTGTAGCGCACCCGTAAGTGCAATGACATGGCTGAAGCAGCAAACAAGTGCATCCTTGAACCCTTGAAGAAGAAGGGCAGCAACGCTCCTGGATCTTGGCCCGACGAGCTACCTGACATCCTTTGGTCTTATCGCACCACCTACAAAGCTTCAACTGGCGAGAGCCCCTTTATGCTAGCTTATGGAGCAGAAGCCGTCTTCCCAGTCGAGGTCGGCAAACGCTCTCTCCGTCTCCATTACTTCGACGAACAAGGGAATGAAGAAGGCTTCGAACTCAACACCGAACTACTTGATGAGGTAAGGGATCGTGCTCTAACATGTCTTATCAAGCACAGCAAAAAGATGGTGAGGTATTACAATTCCAGAGTGAAGAAGTGAAGCTTCAGAGTCAGCGACCTCGTCCTCAGGGACGCCACCTTCAAACCTAAGATCGGCCTCTGCAGAAAGCTCTCCGTCAAATAGGAGGGCCTCTACAAAATAGCAGACATCATGGGACCCGCAGCTTACATTTTGACGAATATGGAGGGTGAAGAGCTAGCTCATCCATGGAACGTCCAACACCTGCTCAAGTATTATCAATAAAATTTGTAATTTTATATATTTTTACTAACAACGTATTATTTGAATAAAAGTTTCAGATCCTCTCCAAGATAGAAAGTGCCTCCATAAAGGATGCCTTAATCATCTGGAGCGGGCCAATTCGCTACAAGTAAACTCTTGTGTTTTCGTTTATACATACGTATTATGCGAACTGAAATTGCAGCCTGCCACACAAACCGGAATCATAAATGCAGGGTCGGTAATGGCCACCTATACCTGTGACCTTAAAGACCTCCGAGGCAGTTCGCCACCCAAACCGGAGTAATAAATGCGGGGTCACTCTATACCCACAATCTTGAAGACCTCTGGGGCAAGTCGCGGTGCAGCTACCCATAGTGTGTCGGGCTTTGCTAACCAAACCGAACAGGGGCTTGAAGAAGGGTTCTGCCCGAAATTTGCCCTCAAGAAGACATCCAGGACAGGTCGCGGTGCAGCTATCCATAGCATGCCGGGCTTCGCTAACCAAACCGGATAGTGGCTTGAAGAGGGTTCTGCCCGAAATTCACCCTCAGGAAGACCTCCAGGGCAGTTCGTGGTGCAGCTACCCATAGCGTGTCGGGCTTCGCTAACCAAACCGAACTGGGGCTTGAAGAAGGGTTCTGCCCGAAATTCTCCCTCAGGAGACCTCCGGGACAGATCGTGGTGCAGCTACCAATAGCGTGCCGGGCTTCACTAACCAACCCGGACATGGGCTTGAATAAGGATTCTGCTCGAAATTCACCCTCAAGAAGACCTCTGGGGCAGGTCACGGTGTAACTACCCATAGCGTGTCGGGCTTCGCTAACAAACCGGACATGGACTTGAAGAAGGGTTCTGCCTGAAATTCGCCCTTAGGAAGACCTCCGGGGCAGGTCGCGGTGCAACTACCCATAGCATGTCGGGCTTCGCTAACCAAACCATACAGTGGCTTGAATAAGGGTTCTACCCGAAATTTGCCCTCAGGAAGACCTTCGAGTCAGGTCGCAATGCAGCTACCCATAGCAT
The DNA here is from genome assembly GCA_030789695.1 of Scilla litardierei. Classification (NCBI taxonomy): domain Eukaryota; kingdom Viridiplantae; phylum Streptophyta; class Magnoliopsida; order Asparagales; family Asparagaceae; genus Scilla; species Scilla litardierei. Next base: position 83,719,811 of record CM061142.1, on the reverse strand, counting down.
GCCGGGCTTCGCTAACCAAACTAGACAGGAGCTTGAAGAAGGGTTCTGCCCAAAATTTTCCCTCAGGAAGACCTCCAGGGCATGTCGCGGTGCAGCTACCCATAGCGTGTCGGGCTTGCTAACCAAACCTGACAGGGGCTTGAAGAAGGGTTTTACCCGAAATTCGCCCTCAGGAAGACCTCCGGGGCAGTTCGCCACCCAAACTGGAGTTATAAATGCAAGGTCACTCGATACCTGCGATCTTGATGACCTCCGGGGCAGTTCGCCACCCAAACCGGAGGTATAAATACGGGGTTACTCGATACCCTCAATCTTGAAGACCTCCAGGGCAGTTCGCCACCCAAACCGGAGTTATAAATGCAGGGTCACTCGATACCTGCGATCTTGATGACCTCCGGGGCAGTTCGCCACCCAAACCAGAGGTATAAATACGGGGTCACTCTATACCCGTGTTCTTGAAGACCTCTGGGGAAGTTTGCCATCCAAACCAAAGTTGTAAATGAGGGGTCGGCCATGCACAACGCCCTCAAAAGACCCTGGAGGCGATCTTTCTCTACAAAGAGCTTCGCCAACTCAATCACACTCAAACTCCACAACATTTCGCTTCTCCGGGGCATTAGCCACTTCCAAGCAGAAAGTTGGGGGCATACACACAAAGGCAAAAAATAGTAACAAACTGCAACACAAGCACAAATAAGGCGAACCATCTAAGGTATATTTCATTAAAAGTTAAAGTTTACATTATCATTAAAATTCCTAAGCCTGGCCCCGAGACCGGCCTTACATATTCTACCCTCCACTAACCGCATTATGGCGCATCCACATGGGCCCCGGCTTCGGTCTGTGCTGGCTCCGTCGCTACGAGCTCCCCCTGGTCATGACATCGCCACCAGCCTGATCGTCGCCAGCTTGATCGCCATCAGACGGACATGCTTCCCCGGCTTCTTCCACCTCGCCATCTGAGGCCACCATCAACGTGGAGAAGTCGATCTCCAGCCCGGGATGCAGCCTCTTCCCCGCCTTCTCGAGGCCCGCCTAAAGGCCCTTCATGTGTCCATATTTTACATATTTTTACCGCATCATTTCATGTCATATTTGCCTCCAAACTCCATATTTTCATATATCATCGCGCTTCTAACGCCATATTCGAGTTTTGTATAGCTTTTTGGATTTTCAGCAGTTTTGGAGCAAATTGGTGCTATTTTGGTACATGGACACATCCGACGCGTCTGAGACATCATTGGCAATGCTCCATGAGAGTTCGTCGTGGAATGGAAGAAGATTGGAGGAGAGGAGGAGAAGAGAACGAGAAAATGGTAAAGTTGAGATCAGTTTCCTAGCCGACTAACCGAGTAGCATCAGCTACTCGGCCGAGTTGACACGCTAAAATCGCATAGGAAACCGCTCAGACCTACTCGACTGAGCAGACTGATTGGCTAATATTTCACACCTTTTTCTGCATATTTGAATTCCATTTCAATTGCTCATATTGCGATTTTCATGATTATTCGACGATATTTCGTTACTTTTCACTATTTCTTGTTTTCGTCTGATTTCAGGAAATATGGAGCATTCGGGAGCAAAAATGAGCCTAAAGGACTTGCACGCATATCGGAGCATTGCCTATGACCATATCAAGGAGCTAACGACACTGAAGGATGAGTGGAAGAAGAAGAAGAAAATCAAAGGAATCGGCGAGAAAGCGATGAGGAGGAGAAATGAGCTCTGAAACAGGCCACTCGACTGAGCAAGGCACTTCACTCGGCCGAGTGAAGCAGCCTACTTGGTCGAGCAAGACTGACACGACGACATTTGCCAGCCTGAGTACTGCAATGTACTTGGCCCAGTGGTGAATTTCGCTCGCCCGAGTGGTGAATTCCACTCACCCGAGTGGATGCCAAAATTTCGAAGATAGCCAAGACGACTTCTTTATTTTTCTGGATGATATGCAGACTGTCATACTCGGCCAAGTAGAATTCTCACTCAGCCGAGTAATATTTCCACTTGCCTGAGTAGCTTGAGCGCCTAGATTTTCAGATTGCCTCTCACTCTTTTGAGATATGCTATGATTTCAGTAGGAAAAGTATTTTTCTCATATTTTTTATGGATAGTGGACTTCATGAAGGTTCCAACGCTGCCAAGAATATACCAATCGGAGGTCGGATGAAATCTGGAGAATTTCTGCAAGTTGACGCTGCAGTGCTGGAATTGCTACTCGGCCAAAGTGAGAATCTCACTCGGCCGAGTCAGCGTGGGCCCAGAACTTAAGTTGCGGCCAGAGCTGACTTTGGGCATTAATTTCAGAGGGTTTCTAGGGTTATTTTCTAGGGTTTTGAGGTGACTATATATAGTATTTGTAGCCGTCATTAGAGGGGGGGTTTCATTTATTTTCTTGGAGACTTTTTTAGAGGTTAGGCAATGTCTTAGGCCCCCTCTTGGATCTAAAAGCTTGTATTTGGATTGAAATTCTTCATGAAAGCTAAGTATCTTTGTTATTATTATTTGAATCTCTGATTTGATATATTTTTATATGCAAGCAATGTTTTTTATTGATTCCTATATCATTATTGCTATGCTTGGTTGATCTTTGTTCTAGGGAAAGGGACGAACCCTATGGATCCAATGCTAGATTTATGATGAATAAATTTATATGTTGCTAAAATTGCTAGGAGGTTAGATTGTGATTGATTTATTACGGATAGCTAGGAGTTTCCATTGATATAGAGTTTGCAAGAGATTGGGCTCTGATCAATGGGAAGGCCTAGATATTCGATTTAGATTTATAATCGAGATTCACTAGGTTTGGTTTGCAAGAGATTGGACCAAGGCTATCATTTTTATTATAAGTCTATACCCATATTCGTTTGCAAGAGATTGGACGAATGCGAGCTATCATAGTCTAGATCATAACTCAAGTTTGCACGAGAGTGTGCTTAAGTTGTGATTGGATGATGATGTCGATCCTAATGCTAGTGGCTTAGATTAGGGTTTGCACGAGAGTGGGCTCTAATCTAGGTCGCTATAGACCTGCAATAGCGCAAGAGCATGCGCTTGGTTCTCTATTTAGTTACGACTAGTTGACCTCAACCCAAGTCTAGTAATATTGAGATTCACGATTCACAATGATGCATGATATCCCTAGTGGGGATTCCCTAGCTCTAGACTCTTTTATTATATTGAATTTTATCCAACATCTTTATCACCGACATCCATCACCATTGTCATTACATCACATCATAACCATCTCCACCAATAAACCTTTGTAGTCGAGCCAACGTAAGATAGATTGGAGCCAACACCACCTCCTCATGTTCTATACCCGCTTACCACTACACCGTGCGCTTGCGGTAAAACTACAATTGTTTTTCGGGTGTATATCTGGGAGCGACCAAGTTTTTGGCACCGTTGCCGGGGAAGTGTTTCCTGTTGGAGTCAATTTGTCATAATTAGGCTGATTAGAATACATAAACAAAAACAAAAACAAACAAAAACAAAAAACAAAAAAAACTACAAATATGTTAATTGTGTGGGTATGCCGGTCACCACAAGTAAATAGTGTCCACATTCCAAATAATACAGTCCATTTTAACATAAATGAAAAGATACAACTTTGGAAACCACACTGGTACCATAAAATCTTCATCATCAAGAGTGGCCTCCACCTTCATGGAAGTAGCCGTCGATCTTGGGCATTACATCATATTTCTCACCACAATTATTTTCTCAAAAATAGAAAAGTGTAGGATCCATGTCAACTATGCGACGCACTGGAAGGAGTGAATAGTGTATTGGCAATTAAAAATGATAATTAAACAAATTAGCAAGTGCAAAAAATTAATTGCAACACAATGACAAAAAGAGATAGGCCAACGCAAACGCAAACAAAGAGACGTATCCTGCTTCTGATCCCTAACCGGCGATCCTACTCTAGCACCACACTTATAACCTAAAATGTGGATTTCCACTAGTGCTCCCTAACCAGGACATGAAAACTCTAACCGAGTACCATCCCTAACCAGGACAATGCACCCTAACCGGGGTATGAAAACTCACACAAGAGTACAAACCCTAACTGGGTACAAAGGAGTAACACTCTTAAGGAGTAACCCTCCCAAATATGGAGTAACCCTCCAAATGGTGTACCTCACTATTGTGCTCTCACAACCTAAGAGCTATGTTAAAACAAAATTGTAAAATAAACAATTACACACTCACATGTGCCTTGAATAGATTTACCTATAGTGAAGATGAAGGCATGAGTATGATGAAACAAAGTGCTTGAGATGGATCTTGGTTGCATTTTGAAGACTTCCTCTCTTAATGCAAAATCAATGCATAAAATGAAAGTGAAAATGAAAGAAAGAGGAAAGAATACTCCTGGAGTTTTGGACAAAGAGAATGAGTTCTTATGTTCAGTAATTGATGGCCAAAAACTCCCTCTAAATTAAGCATATATAGCGACTGAAATATGCACTAAAAACAAGAAAACAGTCCTAAAAGACTGCACCAACGACTATAAACAGGCAGATTTGGAGTTGACCAAACGTCTAGAGAAGGATTCCCAGGCGCTTGATCAACTGTCAGACACATGGGAACAGAACTCTAGACGACTGGTAGAATGAGATGGACAGAAGAAAAATATATGAAGTCCAATCTCCAAGCGACAGACATCTGATGAATACTTATCTGACGTCTGATCGACTATGCAGACAACTGGTAAGCATTCTTCGAATGACTGGTAAAAATGGGTCCAAACAGACAGAGAGCACAAGAAAGTTGGCTCAACTGATCAGGCTCCTGAAGTACATGTATCAGGCGTTTGGACCACTGTTCATACGCCTGGTAATATATCATTAGGCGGCTGATCCAAGGTTGTGTCAAGCTGAACAAAAAGCTGACACGCGAGGCGTCTGGTAACCCTTCATCAAGCACATGTCCTACTCCAAAATCCACAATGAAAAGTATTTTGAGCATTGGACCAAATGGGAAGGGTTTTACATGATATCTAAGAAACCTTATGATGGAAATGATGCATATGTATGTGTGTGCATCTATTCAAGTCTACGTATAATCTATGAAATAAAGAGCAAAAATTCAAGCAAAAATTGTGCTCAAGACAGTTTCATCACATATCACATATCAGACATATAATATTCACAAGGAATGAAAATTCAAATATTTTATGCTTAATAATTAATTGGACCATGAGGCAACGTTATACACCGTTAGGTTAGGTAACTAATGGCAGAGTCATTGGATCCTCATAATTATTAATCAAATGCTTACAAGAAAAGTCAAATATATTCTAGAAACATGCCAGATAATACGTGATATATAGCATATAGACATGACCCTAAAATAGGCATTACAGTTAAGGAATATAATGAAAAATAAAATTATGAACATTGGTAATGTGGTCTGTTTCAAAAAAATTGAGAAAAACAGAGCAATCCCCCATTTTATATTTATTTTAAAAAGAATTATCCACTCCCCCTTTCTTTCTCTATCATTCTTAAGTTTTGTCTTTCTCACTCTAAAAGAGTGATTTTTCAAATTTTCTTTGGGGAACCTCTGCAAAAATTTTGCCTCAATAGAAAGTCCATTCCCAAGTGGTTTCAACTACATTCTCACATCAGGAAACCTTGGAGCTACCATCACCTTCCTTGTAATTCAATTCCTACTATTATTTCTTTACTTTTTCTCTTTATTTGGTGAATCTCTTGTTGAAGATATTGTACATGTTTGCTACACTGGGAGTGTTGGCATCTTTGTATATTGTTTGCATGCGAGGAGCAAGTGATTATAGTGGATTAAAAATATTTACGAGGAGTAGAAGACTAGACGTAGAATCAAGAGGATCCGAACCAAGATAAATTCTATGTGTTAACGTTTGCTTAGCCGTTTTGCTTATTTTGCCATCAATTGTGTTAATTTTTTCACTATAAGTTATTTATATTTAAAGGAATATACAAGTAACGCTATCTATCTCCTAGTTGTTGACAATATTAACCATTTCTGCTGTTTAATATTGAAATATCCATATCAACGGTTCTAACACTTCTTCTTTCTCTTTATTTACTCTCTTTTCGTTTATGATCCGAGGCCTGCAGCAAAGGCGGCGGGCTTCATCTCACCAGGCATTCCCCATTTGTTTTTTACATTTGGGGCGGCCCCGTAGCAATGCTGTAGGCTTCGGGGCTGCCAGCCACCCCCTCCTTTTTTCATTTAAAAGTCTGCGGGCCGAAGCTCACGGCCTGATGCTACGGGCTTCTTCCATTAACCCATTTTTCCTTTCTTGACTTAAAAGCTCGTCGGCCGAATCCTGTGGCCTGGTGTTGCGGGCTTTAACATGTAGCATTCCTTTTCTTTTTTTTGTTTCACAGGCTTACTGGCCGAAGCACGTGACATGGTATTGCGGGCTTCGGCCTGCAGCCCCCCTTTTTGATTCAAAAGCTCATGGGCCGAAGCCTACTGCCTGGCGTTGCAGGCATCGCACCGTAGACCTTTTTTCTTTTCTTGATTCAAAGGCGCATGGGCTAAAGCCCACATCACCAGACAGCCTGGTAATGTGGGCTTCGGCCACAGCCTAGTGCCGTGGGCTTCGACCCGCAACCCCTTTTTTGGTTTGTAAACCCTAGTTAGGGATTTTGGTCGGGGGCCGCTACAAGTGGCAGCAGTGCACATCGTTATACCGACGGTAGTGGGGCAATCGGTAGGCCGATACCCCCAGAGAGATCTGGCGACTGGTCGAAAAGGGTTTTTATTGTCTGTCGAAGTATCTTGGGAGGCAAGCGACCGATCGGCTATCGCTGCTGAGGGACCGGTTGGCTTTGCTGAGGGATCGGCTACCGATGGTTGTTGCCCTTATCCCCAACATAAACTTTCGTTTATGTTGATTTTGATGTCGATGTTAATGTTGATGTTGATGTTGGTAATCTATGCGTAAAAAATTCGTGATCATGATTAAATTTTCAAGTTTTTACATATAACTTAAGATCGATTGAGACAGACGCTTTGATTTCCTTGATCGTCCATGCACGAACATAATCTGGTTCTTTAATGTCCAAATGGTAACTGTTAAGGCCAATGACCGAAATAATCGAGATGCTGATGTGGATCATTTCCTGCTGAGTATGAGCCTCGTCAGTCGGTTGATTGGGACCCTAGGTTGGAAGAACTAGGGTCATTGATGGGTGGTAGTCGACTTACGGTGCTCGTTCGACCCTTGAACAAATCGAGACTCGGTCGATTGTTATAGATAGGCTTGGATACGTCCTTCTTGTAGGATCGGGTCTCGATGATCTGCACCATAAGGAAGCGTCAAGGGGGTCGGATCTGGGTCCCGACCCAAATCCCCTCCGATGCTTAAGTTAGAATGAACTCAAGAGAGGGAGGGAGATTGGATCAGGTGAGATCGACCCACAGAGGTGCGTATCAAGTCTGGGATTGCAAGCTCTTTAGTGGAAGAAATATAAGATGAGGTTATAGTCTCAGAGTATCAGATCTCATACCACTTCTATTTTGTCCGTCCTCATGTATTTATAGACCTCTAGGGCCTCTTCAGTGACGTTGGAAGGATAACGGTCACCAATTATGGTGCCATGATCTTATCCCTTTAATAGGGGTAACCATAGCCCATGTCCCTGCTATTTATGAGCTCACCTTCAATCCCACGTTCAATTGGTGGGAGTGCAATGGGCGATTGGTAAGTGGGCTTTGACTGGGTCATCTTTGGGCCTCTTTAGTGGGCTTTGCGTGCCTCAGTCGCTAGTCAAACGAGCCCATTTGAGTGTCGGCCCGATGACTCAATAATGGCCCCGTCGCTCGATCTCAGACAGTTTGCATGTTGGGGTCAAGCGATGTTACATCGCATTAATGGGGCACGGCAGTCGAGGAATTACACTCAAGTTTTAGGTGCCAAAGCGCCCGCTTCGTTAATTTGGATGATTCGTCGGTTCAAAATCCAAGATGCTAAGAGGTTTGGATCTTCAACACGTGTCTCATCATTCTGCGATCGTTTAGTCGATATAAGACGGTTCTAGAATGGAAATTTGAAGTCATCGTCCTTTATTTAGATTTTCTCCTTTCGAAAATATCTTCGTCATCTGCCCACGTATATGGAAGGAGCTCGGCTTCCGTCGTGCAAAAGAACAAGGAGGGAGCCGTGGTGCCCGGTCTGATTGCCAACCAAATATCCAAAGTTGGAGCCGATCAAATCCCCGAATTTTAGAGAAAATATGTCCGACTCGACTATCAAATCCGGTTACCGGGGAGGGATGAAAGGGTTCATTGTCCCGGCGATCGGGAGGTTGGCGTTTACATCAAAGCCTTCAAACAAGAGCTTCGATTCCACATTCATCCTTTCATGCGCTACGTACTAAGCAAATTAAACCTTTCTCTTTGTTAGCCGATGCCAAACGCCATAGTTGCATTGGTTGGTTTCATCACTTTGTGCATGATGAAGAAAGTTGAACTGTCGCTGGGATTGTTCAATTACTTCTTCTCAATTCCTCACCTTAAGAATCCAGATTAGTATAGGATAACGGCCCAACGAGGCAGGAAGCTATTTGATGATCTCCCTTCCTCGAATTCCAACTGGAAAGACTAGTTCGTGTTTGTGGTCTTTCAAGGCGAGGCGAGCTTTTGCATCGGATGGTGTGTGCCTGACTTGGATCTCGCCGAGGACAAACCTTTGTCCGGAGCAGAGAAGGAAGCTGCTGATGCATTGTTGAACCTGCCGGAGAATATAAAGAAGACGAAGTGGTTATGGTTCGACTTGGTGATGTGCCTGATCGTATGGACGAAAGGTCGATCCAATTCTGCCCATCAACTGTTCGACCCTTGTTTTAGGTCCTAACATATTTTTCTCTTGCAGGCATGGTTAGTATTGAGTACCAGGTGGACCCATGAACTGAGGGAGGGGGTCAAGGCTTTATCAGAGAAGCTAAGGAGAGCATGTTATCTCCTCGAGTGCCTTCTGCAGAGGAGGGAGCGGCTTGATCATCAAAGGAATTTCCCATAGTCGCTCATGGGGCTCCTGAGCTGGCTTGTCTCCAACGGAAGAAGAAGAAAAAGCCCTCCCTCCCACCGAATTTGAGGTGGTTGCAGTTGAGGGGAATAAGAAAAGGTGACAACTTTATCTTAGTGACTCGGAGCCATCTGGGTCGACTGACACTGTGGGTCGGCCTGGGCCTTCGGATGCGAGTCAATTTCTTGGTGAGACCCACATTCACGAGTAGGAACATGGATCTCTTCTAGAGGGAGATTCAGGGGAGACTCGACTCCCTTCGAAGCCCCTTCTGCATCAGGATTCCTGGCCTTGTGTAATGGTCGCTTTCCGACCTTATGGATTTGCTGCGTTCACGTGCTTTATCGTGCACGTGCTTTATTTGGCTATTTCTGTATTCTTGTATGTGCGATGTTATATGCCGTTGTGACCGTATGGAAGTATAGAATTTTATAATAATTTGTGGGAACGTCATTTCACGGCTCGTTTTCTCGCAAAATGACTTGGAATGATAGGAGCGTTTTAGTCATTTGTCTCAAAACGCCTTTTCCAATTTTACGCTAATTTTTGGTAGGTATAGCACACGATCAGGCTTCGTAGATCTGTGTGTCTCGTCTCCACGATCACCCCGGTATTTTCGGTTTATTTTTCGGACACCTGTAGCGAGAGATATCACCCGGATAAATCTCGACCGTTGATCTTCCCTAATCAATTCGAATTTCAAACTGTTAATCAAATCAGATTAGATCCCTAAGTATCTTCATACGTATCAAGGGATTGATTTCAGCCTCTATCTGCACTTTCTCTTTGCCCTAAGTACACCCTCCCAATCTCTCACTCACTCTCCCCAAATGTTAAAATCCTATTTCTATATATCAATTTTAATATTATTAAAAACCCTAACCTATAACCTCATTCACGTGAGTTATAACCTAGGGTAAATTTTTTTCCAACCGCCACCAAACTTCAAAAGCCCGAGTTTCTCTCTCCCTCGCGTCTTCCTCCCTCCCGATCGTCGCGCAACCCCCCGACGCCGGTGGCCTCTTCAGCCCGTCACCATCACCGTCCGCTACACCCCCGATCACCCACGACCCCCCACGCCACCACTGAACCCCGCCGAGGCCACCTGAAAGCCCCCGTCACCACTGAGTTCTGCAACAGCGGCGACGACAGCAGCCCGCACGACGCCCAATCGCCGCAGACCACCGATGAAGCCACAGACCGCCCCGATCACCGGCGCAGCCCCACACGACGCCGAAGACCACTGGTGAAGCCTCCCCCAGTTCCACCTAGCCTTTCGACAACCCTCCCAAGTCGCTGGAACCGCCGCCCGCGGCCCCTCTTCGCGTGTAGCAGCCGCCAGGCCCCTCTCGGTCGTCGTTTTCCCTCCAGCGGCCTCCCGCTGTTTCTGAACCCCGACAGTGGACCCTAGGCTGTTGTGCTCCATTGTACGGCCCTCTTGACAGCCTTACAATCACTCTTCATCGCCGTGAACGTGTCGTAGCTCGCTGTTTTGGTTTCCCCGTTGCCGTGTCCGCTGTCCGTCATCCCCGCACGTAGCCCGCGCCTTCGATTCGTCGTCAGAACGTTTTCGGCTATGCTACCTGTAGCCGAGACGCCGTAGACGATGAGGAGATCCCCCGTGCAGATGCTACGTTCATCCCACATCGATCACCGGAGAGGTTGGTCCCCCTAACTCATAGCAAACCCACACCGTAGCAAAACTGAACCCTAACTAAAATCAGACAACAATAATTAAATTTACTTTTCCGCACCAGTAAAACGCTGCTCACTGTAGAAATCGACCATCGGACAACTTTTCTGTGCATATAGGGTAGTGGTCGATTTAGGCTGAACGAAACACCAAAATGTGACGTTGACGAATATGATAGCCCCGATAACCTAGAAACAAACCCTAATAGGACTTGATGAAAATCACGACCTGACACATCGCCGTGACACTATTTCAGACGGACTACCGCGGACGCGACGCCTGGACGCGACACCCCGGACGGACGACACACTCGCCACCGCAGGCAAGTGTACTCACTTGCGCTTTTGGCCGTGCCTTGGTCTTAAAACTGCTAGAACTATTAGACTGTGAACAAATAGAACCGGACGTGAAATGATAGCGTCTGGGACGCCCTGACGACTTAGACTTGATGACGAAGTCTAAGCACAACAATAACAACTTTTGACACTGTAGGGTTATCTTGTGTGTGCGTGCGTGTGGACCCCCTAGAAGAACTATCCCTGTCATGTCGTGTCGTGTCTTGTTTTGCATAGCCTGCGGGCAATAAGGCACTCACCAGTGGGTGAGTGATCCCTTGTACGGATACACAGCCTGCGGGCAATAGGGCACTCACCAGTGGGTGAGTAATCTATTGTACGGATACACAGCCTGCGGGAAATAGGGCACTCTCTGAGTGATCTCTTGTACGGATACACAGCCTGCGGGCAATAGGGCACTCTCTGAGTGATCCCTTGTACGGATACACAGCCTGCGGGCAATAGGGCACTCTCCGAGTGATCCCTAGTACGGACTTGTCTTGTCTTGAGCACTTGGGTTGGGGTAGGGTTGAGCGTGCACACTGGAAGAGGGTCTGATCCCCCTCGAACCGTAAGGCGTGAACCCTTCGAGTCACATGTGTCTTGTCTTGTCTTGTCCTGTCCTGTCTTGCTGGTCTTGTCACGTCTTGTCACGACCCCTTTAGGTTAGTCCCGTAGTCTGTAGCATACGCTACGACTACTACTTGCTACGCTTTACTTTCCTGCTGCGTTACTTCCTTTTTGTTACACTGTTATAACCCCAGCATGCTAATCAACTAGTAAACTGATGTTTAATAGTTCGGTACACTTGCAGTAGAGTCTGACCTCTTTTTGTATACTTTACCTGACATACAGTTCCCTTCTTTTGGTGTTGTACGTCAGGTGTGGAGCCAGAGTACATCGACGAGGCAGAGCTACCCGAGGACGTAGAGCCAGAGGACATCGATCCTGAGTACGTGCCCGAGAAGGACTAGAGTTAGAGATCTTGGTGTTACCGATTCAGAGGTTCCACCGTAGTTTTTGTTCGGTGCGTAGCACCGTTTCCTTTCTGTCTAGGTTGGGTGCTTACACCAGTAGTTTACCTTTTCTGTCGTTGTAGCCAACTTAGGCTTTTGTTAGACTCTCAGTACTCTGGATTGACAAATTTGGAATAAAATGAATGTTTCTTTCTTTTCAGTACTTTTATTGTTCTGTATTAACATGCAAGGACATGTTCCTTCGTCTTGGTGTACCACACAGACGCTTATTGGGTCCGGGCTTCTCAGCTCCGGCCTAAGAGGGCCTTAGTCACGATTCGCCTCCGTTGTTTGGGAAGCGGGGCGTGACAGGTTTTAGTGGTGGCCCATGCAGGTCCCCATCCTTTCTGCCAGTATGGAATAGTAGAAGTATTGACATTCATTTTATTGTTATCTAGAAAATTGTACGAGTCTAATCTGTGTCTTTCTGTCAATAGGATGGCAGGACGACGCGTCACCCAATCCGGAAACTCAGGCGATGGAGTTTCGGAAGACCAGGGCAGAGAGTTTCGCCAGTTTCTGGGCGTGATGAAAGAGATGCTGGATGTGCAGTACCAGTTGGTTCAGCAGTCCCACCGTGCTGCCCATGCTCCTCCAGTAGCACCACCACCGCCTCCGCCTGCCCCTCGAACTGCTCCGGGAGTAAAGCAGTTCAATGAGCTTCAGCCGAAGACATTTTCTGGGAAGGAAGGACCGTTGGCTGCTGATGAGTGGATTCTAAGTACTGAGGAGAAGCTGATTGCTGCGAAGATTCCCGATGATACCCAGGTTGAGATAGGCAAGATGCAGCTGACAGAGAATGCTAGGAACTGGTGGCGCATTGAGGAGAGGCGCCTGCAGAAGCCAGTGGAGTGGAGGACTTTCCGATCGATGTTCAAGGAGAAGTATTTCACCAAGGCTGCTAGGAGGAAGCTGTTGAGCAGATTTGTGGACCTGAAGCAGGGGGATATGACCGTCGACGAGTACGAGGCAGAGTTCGAGATGCTGAGTCGGTTTGCCCCATATATGGTGAGAAAGGAGGAGAAACGAGCTGATCATTTTCGTCAGGGACTACGTCCGAAGATTCAGGCTTCGATGTCTTCGGCAGATTTCACGACCATGGGAGCGGTGCTGAATGTCGCGAGGAACCATGAGACCATATCGCGTCTACCTGACCCTCCAGCTGATAGAGGGAAGTGTCCCATGGAGCAGTACCGGCCACCTGATAGGCCGACGATGAGGCCAGTTCAGACAGTGCCTTCAAGAGGCCAGGAGCACCTATGCAGAGTCAGAATAAGGGACCATGCCACTTCTGCGGCAAGTCAGGACATGTTCAGACCAATTGTTGGAGGAAGCTGGGATTGCGCTTGGTTTGTGGAGATGCTTCGCATGCAGCTAAGGATTGTCCGAGAGCGCGTCATGCCATGGTCGGAGCACCAACCCCGCTACAGAGTAGAGCGCCTGCCCCAGTTCAGAGAGGAGCTGATGTACGTGGACCACTCTTGGCGCTACAGAGGCAGATGTTTCAGCGGGCAGTGCAACCCCAAAGGCCGGCTTACACCATGACCGCTGTTGAGACTGAGGAGCTGGATGGAGTTATTGCAGGTATACTTCGAATCTAGACTTTCATTTCATAATGTAGATCTTATTGATTGCTATGTTTATTTGTCTTGTTTGTTAGAGTAGCTTGGTTTGACCGTAGTTCTTTCTGTAGGATCCTGTCAAAACAGCGACGTTAGGATCGAATAATAAAGTAGAGACGTACGCTTGCGTACGCGGCACCGTAGTCTCGGAACTTCACCCTTGGATTTGCCACAACGGTCGGTACTTCATCATGGAGGATCGAAGCAGAGTTTCACCGCCTAAATCTCTATTTAGAAGAGGATTTTAATGGAAGGTAGAAGAAGAACATAAGATGCCTTATGCAAACTTATGGCATGGAAAGTGTGGTTTGAATGCCTTACCCTTGGGTCCTATTTATAGGCTTTAGGGGTAGTTATTGTAGGAAATAACTAAATATAAGCTTATTAGCCTATATTAGCACATTCATTTATCCTCGTCTTCATTCACTTATCAAGTGCCTTTATGCACTTATAAAGTGACTTTTTCCACTTATCGAGTGACTTTTTCCACTTATCGAGTGGTCCTTTTCACATGAGAAAAGGTTCCCTTCGTGCATGCTTTCGTGCACGCGACATCTGAGGTCCGTATACCCTCATACATCCCCTCATGGGTGTATTCATGTCGTCCATATCCAACATCTCCCACTCACACTTGAGGGGATTGTAAGGAAACATCTTTCCTTTTACTCTTCTATTTATCATACCGAGAAATAGGCCGTGTGACCGTCATGCGCATAGAGTCCGCTGTTGTGCACTTGTTGGAGATACACAACACTCCTCGAGGTGCAAAGTTGAGTAGATCAACGCATGCTTTACCCTAGATTATTTCTTCACATTTCTTATACTTTTTATTCAACAATTGAATCCCATCTGGATTACAATTGGCTTGCCATCTTTGAATCTTTAAAGTCCAAATGTGAATATGAAATTAATCTTCCTCTTCTTGCGATCCTTTCGATCTTGACTTGACTTGCTTTTCTAATATGCCCCGCCGGACCGAATTGACCATAGTCCATAAGCAACATGCTAAGATAGCAATCACCCAGTCAAACCTAAAGGAACCAATTAGAGTCTATAAGGGTAATGAGTTAAGACCCATGTGGTCTTTGGGTCTCACATAATAGTAAACACAATTACTATTCTAACTCAATGGTCAAAATGCATACGTAGTATGAATACGTATTACAACATCACTCCTTTCCCAGGGAGCGTATGTCTTAATGATGTTGTAAGGATGATGATCAGACACCACAATGTCTGATTTTGAGTCCCTTTTACTACTCAAATAATCTTCTGGACTCACATCCCGCATAAGACAGATAGGATTTAAGAATCCTCTTAGATCTTTTGTAAGCATCCATATGATGCAGATCTTTTATACAACCATTTTGTTTAAGTCATGACTCTAAATCATCCGTCTGACGATTTTGACTTTAAACAGGTCTCATCTTTATTTTATCCGTCTGATATAATAAAGGCGGTTGCTCATGTGAGAGAGCCAACCTCAATCTGTCTGACATACTAAAAAACCAGCTGAGATTTAAAATGTACACAAACATTTTCAAGAAAGTCATATGCAATGTTGAAAAGAACTTATTCTTTTATTAAATTTGATCCTTTACAGACATGGGAATTTACATTGGTACAACATAGCTCTTACGCAATCCTTGAGATGATAAGTGTTTGTAAAACACATCTCTGGGGATCGCCTTCGTAAGCGGATCCGCTATCATCTCATGCGTAGATATGTACCTTATGTCTACCTTCTTGGTCTTATCATAGTCTTTTGCAAATTTATAGCGGATATCTATGTATTTGGTCTTACAATGGAATTTTGGATCTTTGACATAGGCTATAGATGCTTGACTGTCACTGTGTATGGGAACAGCACCTGAGTCACTTGCATCAATTAGCCTGTCTAAGAATTTCCTAAGCCAAACAGCCTCTTGGACTGCCATGCTAAATGCTACAAACTCGGCTTCCATAGTTGAAAGTGAGATGCAGGATTGTTTCTTGCTACTCCAGGATATTGCACCAGATCCGAGTAGAAAAACATATCCTGAGGTCGATCGTCGCTCATCGAGATCACCCGCCCAATCAGCATCAGTGTAGCCTTCGAGCCTCAAGGCATCTCCTTGATAGCATAAAGCATAGTCCATAGTTCCTTTAAGATACCGCATTATCCTCTTAACCGCTTTCCAGTGTACTTGCCCTGGATTGGATTGGTAACAAATTACCATTCCAACGGCAAAACAGATGTCTGGTCTTGTACACATCATAGCATACATAAGACTACCAACTGCACTGGAATATGGAACTTTTTCCATAATTTCCTTTTCCTTTTGGTTCTTTGGACATGATTTCAGACATAATTTATCGCATTTGCTTATAGGGGTATCAATGGACTTGCAGTCCTGCATATTAAAACGTTCTAAAACCTTCTTTATATAAGTCTGTAACGGCCGCTTTCCGACCGTTCGTATTTTCTACGTACACGTACTTTTTCGTGCACGTATTTTATTTGGTTTTTCTGAGCTCCGGCATGAGCGATGTGATATGCCGTTGTGATCATTTGGGAGTGTAGAATTTTCTTGTAATTTTTGGGTACGTCTTTTCACGACTCGTTTTCTCGCAAAACGATTTTGAAAGATGGGGTGTTTTAGTCATTTGACTCAAAACGCCGTTTCCAATTTTACGTAAATTCTTGATAGGTGTTATGCATGATCGGACACCGTAGCCCCGTACTTCTCGTCTCCACGATCGTCCCGGTATTTTCGAATTATTTTTCCGATGCCCGTAGTGGAAGATATCCCCTAATCAATTTCAACCGTTGATTAGCCACTAATCTTTTGAATTTCAAATTTAAAATCAAATCCTAATCAAATCTTTGGAGAATCCCTACGTATCATGCATGAGGGATTTCATTTGCTATCCACCCCTAAACTAAACCCCTCCCCTCTCACATCCTCTCTCCTAGTCATCCTTAAGTATACCCCTTTTAACCATGTAATAGCAATTACTCTTCTCTTTAAAACAAACTCACCCTAAAGCCCTAGAAACTCACGCATGAACCCATCTATGGCCGCCTCTAGCTTCTCCTCCGGCCACCTCAGGCTGCCCCCAAGCCCCCCCCCCCCCCCCCCCCCCCCCCCCCGGCCACCACCTTCTCCTCCTCCTTCTCCTCCATCTCCACCTCTCCAAGACATCAAAAAACTCCATGAAAACCACACAAAACACAGCCCAGGCCAGAACTGCGCCCCGCCAGAAAACACCGCCGGCCAGCCACCTCTGGCCACACCCTCCGGTGACCACCACCCCCGATCAACTCCTCTCTGACCCCCAAGCATCTCCACCTCCCCTTACCCTCTTCCCTCATCTCTATCTCCCTCAAAACGCTTTCAAACACAACCCAAACGACAGTTTTACAGATCTGTGCCACCGCCGGAAAAACTCACGACCACCGACCATCCGGCCACCTACGATGACCACCCTACCGTCGCTGGATTCCTATCGAAACCACCTACCAACTGCAACTTTCCTCACGCTCATAGCCCACCTGTAGCTCCCGGCATCCTCGTCGGAACACGTCGCATACGGTGTTTTCCACAGATCTGGAAGCTGAACTTCGTCGTCTGTGCACGGCCATCTCTGACCACCCCCGGTGACAACTCCACTGCCGTTGGATTCATCTTGAAGTCCTTTACCCACTGTAAATTCCCGTTTCCGCTTTTTGTCTCTGAAATTTCATTGAGACGCGCGACAACGGACGTGGCGCGAATCTGTCCTCCTCGGCTTCTCACGGCCGCCCACCGCCGTGCGCTCGTGCCGTCGGCCATCCACTGGGCCGAGCATCTTCCTTTGGTCCCACTTCATCTACCAACAGCCCCCTTGGACTCTCGGAGTTCACGTGCGTTGCCGCACGCACGTACTTTTAGCCGACGTCGCCGTTATCGTGAAGAACCGTTGCGCTACTCGCAACGGGAAGGAGATCGCTGATTAGCTCGCTGATTTCACGTCACCACCCCACTATCCAGAGGTACCTCGCTGCGCTACCCATGGCCGAGGAGTTCCAGACGACGCCGAAGTTGCGTCGTTCAGACCCGACTTCCGCTTGTTGGACGACATTACGAGGTTAGTTTCCCCTAACTCATAGCACAACCCACACCATAGCAGAACTGAAAACCTAACTAAAATCGGCAAATTAACTCACTAAATTTATTTTCTGCTCCCTTAAAATGATGTGGAACCGTAGATCGACGAATGGACTTTTTGACTGTGCACATAGGATAGAATCGTCGAATAGGGTTGAACATCAAAATGTGACTTCTGACGAATAGGATAGTCCCGATAACCTAGAAACGAACCCTAATAGGACTTGATGAAATTGCGACCTGACACCGTCGCCATGGCACTGTTTCAGACGGACTTCCGCGAACGAGACGCTTGGACGAGACGCTTCGGGAGGACGACACACTCGCCATCGCAGGCAAGTGTATCCCACTTGCACTTATGGCCGCGCTTAGGCCTTAGTTGGTTAGAACTGATAACTGTGAACAAATAGAATCGGACATGAAATGATAGCGTCCGGGACGACCCTTGACGGCTCAGACTTGACGACGAAGTCTGAGCCTGACAACAACAACTTTTGATATCGTAGGGCTATCATGTGTGTGCGTGTGTGTGGACACCCTAGAATAACCATTCCCGTCTTGTCACGTCCCGTCCCTTCTTGCACAGCCTGCGGGTAATAGGGCACTCTTCGAGTGATCCCTTGTACAGATTCACAGCCTGCGGGCAATAGGGCACTCTTCGAGTGATCCCTTGTACAGATTCACAGCCTGCGGGCAATAGGGCACTCTCCAATCTAGAGAGAGTGATCCCTTGTACGGATACACAGCCTGCGGGCAATAGGGCACTCGCCAAGCTAGAGCGAGTGATCCCTTGTACTGTTGTCTTGTCTTGTCTTGTCTTCCTTGGGGTTTGGGGTTGGGTTGAGCGTGCGCACGGCAAGAGGGTCTGATCCCCCTCGAACCGTAAGGCGTGAACCCTTTCGTGTCTCACTTGTCTTGTCTTGTCTTGTCCCGTCACGTCCTGACTTGTCTTGACACCTGTAGGTTAGTCCCGTAGTTGGTAGCACACGCTACGACTACTACATGTCCCGTTTTACTTTCCTGCTGTGTTACTTCCTGTTGTGTTACTCTGTTATAACCACAGCATGCTAATCAACCAGTAAACTGTTGTGTAATAGAACGTCAACATGCTAATCAAGCAGTAAACCGTTGTCTAAAGTTCGGTGCAATTGCAGTAAAGTCTAACCCTTCTTGTAGACTTTACCTGACGTACAGTTCCTTTCTCTTGGGTGTTGTACGTCAGGTGCTCAGCCAGAGTTCATGGACGAGGCAGATTCACTGGAGTACGAGGAGCCGAGGACGTCGACCCAGAGTACATGCCTGACGAGGACCAGACCTTGAGGTCTTTTTAGTCGTCACTTTCAGAGGTTACTGCTTTTAGTTTGCTTTTAAATATTTTGTTGCCATGCTTAGGCTTCTTTTTTTTGACTTTGTACTCGTTGGATATTATATCTCTAATTTAATGAATGCAACTTCATTTCTGTACTTTTTGTTGTTTCGAACTTTATTAATGCAAGAACCTGAAGTTTTTTTAAAATGGTACCCCTACAGTCGCTTATTGGGTCCGAGCTTCTCAGCTATGGCCTAAGCGGGCCTTAGTCACGCTTTGCCTCCGTCGTTTTGGGAAGTGGGGCGTGACAAAGTCTCTTGTGAAAGAGAAAGAAGTTTCTTCGAACGATTCCTTGAAATCTTAACTCCAAGGATATATGCGGCTTCTCCCATGTCTTTCATCTCAAAAACTGATGAAAGCCAAGCCTTGATATCCATCACAAAGCCCTTGTCATTTCCGGCTATTAAAATGTCATCTACATATAGAGACATAATAACGTACTTGCTCTTAATCCTCTTGATATATACACAGTTATCTTCATCAAGCATGGTAAAACCATTTGATAAGACAACTTCTTGAAATCGTATATACCATTGCCTCGAGGATTGTTTAAGATCATATATGGACTTACGAAGTTTACAAACCTTATGTTCGTTTCCTTCTTTTACAAACCCTGTTGGTTGTTCCATATAGATCTCCTCGTCCAATTCTCCATTGAGAAAGGCAGTCTTTACATCCATCTGATGTAGTTCGAGGTCTAAGCAAGCTACCATAGCCAGAATCAGGCGAATCGAGGTAAAACGAACCACAGGTGAGAAGGTCTCTTTGTAGTCTATCCCTTCCTGTTGCGTAAAACCTTTCGCGACAAGGCGAGCTTTATATCTGTCTATAGAGCCATCAGCCTTATGCTTGATCTTGAGAACCCATTTGTTCCCAATAGCTCTACGTCCTCTGGGTAAGTCAACTAAGTCCCAGACTTGGTTAACTTTCATGGATTCCAACTCTTCCTTCATCGCTTCCATCCATTTGTCTTTCGTAGGGCATGATATGGCCTGTTTGAAAGTAGCAGGCTCATCATCATCTTGTAGTAAAGTCATAAAGGTTTGCAGAAATTCATCCTCAAATCTTAGAGGAGTCAACCTTGTACGACTACTACGTCGTATTTGAGATTCTTCAAGCCCTTGTTGACTCGAATTTAGATCAATTCTAATATCACTCCCACTTGGAATGTCGTTAGAAATGCTCCCACTTGGATCATTATTCCCGTATGGAATAGGATTAGCGTCATTCGTATCATCCATTGGTGAAGTTTGAAACGTATTTTCTTCTTCACCAAGAATTCTCCCACTCGAATGAGGTAATCCTTCTTGATCATAAATCTCAAATAGAGATAAGTCCTGACTTATCTCGCCCTGTCTTGGAAACTCGTTTTCCAAGAAAGTGACGTCCCTCGACTCAAATTCAATTAGACCTCCATTGTCTTCCTGACTAATGAAAACATAACCTTTGGAGTTTTCTGTGTATCGTATAAAGATACATTTCCTTCCCCGTGGCCCAAGTTTGCCATACTTATGGGAGGAAATATGTGTGTAGGATGCACATCCCCAAGGTTTTAAAATGTTTTAAGTCAGGAGACCTTTGGTTCCACAACTCATAAGGAGTGGAGCTAACTGATTTCAAGGGTACGCGGTTTAAAATGAAAGTGGCCGTCAATAATGCATCACCCCAAAAGGTGATTGGCAAGTTAGCTTGCGCCATCATTGAACGGACCATTTCCATTAAAGTCCTATTTCTCCTTTCTGCAACACCATTTTGTTGAGGAGTATAAGGCATAGTTACCTGATGAACTATGCCCTTTTCATCACAAAGTTCCTTAAAACTTGCTGATTGATATTCACCGCCCCTATCGGTTCGCAAGACCATAATCTTGCGATCTAATTGATTTTCCTCCAAACTCATATAGTTTTTAAAGCAGGTTAATGCTTCACTTTTGTGGGATATCAAATAGATATGACCGAATCGGGTGAAGTCATCAATAAAAGTGATGAAATAGGACTTCCCGTGTCTTGTCTTGACATTCATCGGACCACATATGTCCAAATGGATGAGCTGTAATGGAACCTCGGCCCTTGTGTCGGTTCCAACGGCTTGCGACAAGATTTCCCTATAAGGCAATGTTCGCAAGTCGACATATCAACCTTTGAAACATTGGATAGAAGGCCACGTTTGGCAAGTCTATCCATTCGTGTTGGTCCAATGTGACCAAGCCTAGCGTGCCAACAAATTATATCAGACTCATAACTCGAAGAATTTGTAACAAGGAAATTTTCATTACAAAATGAAGAGTCATACATTGTATTTAATACAATAAATCCTTTGAATACATACCCAGTACCAATTAAGGAATTATTACAAAACAAGTCCACTTTACAATCATGAAAAAACCAGCTATAACCAAGACCCATTAACACAACCACAGATATTATATTCCTTCGAATATCTGGAGCGAAGAGAACATCATGAAGTAGGAGAGTGCGGCCGTTGTCCAAGACTAGCTTGCAAGTCCCAACGCCTTTCACTTCAACACGTGTGTTGTTTCCTACATAGATCCACTTCGTTCCTTGGGGTATCCGGTGATACTCCACGAAGGACCGTATGTCCCTTGCTATGTGGTCGGTGGCAACTGAATCAATTATCCAAAATGGATTAGATTCCACAAGAAATATTGAACTAGAAACACATATGTAACTATCATTACAAGTTACCTTGTCACCTTCATCCGTACAAGAACGGGTGTAGTGACCTAACTTGTTGCACTTGAAGCACTTGATCCTTTTCAAGTCTTTCTTCTTGTGCCATTTCTTGTGCCCACCCTTATGTTTGGGTTTCTTGGTAGACTCAGGTTGCTTATTACGTTCATTATTAGACTTCGAACGATCTTTCCGTTTCTTTCCCCCGTGTGAGGAACTAGCAACCATGTGCACTTCTGCACTTGGCTTGGCAGCCGCAAGCCGCTCTTCCTTTAACTCGAGGTGCTTAGAAACATTGCTGAAGACCTTGATGCTCTCATTATGAGTGAGATGCATTTTCATTTGGTCCCACCCATTTGGTAGAGAACGTATGACTGCTTGGATTTGTTGCTCATCTGTGAGCACATGACCTGCATCCTTTAACTCTGAGATTAGATTCGCCATATGTTGCAGATGTTTCCCCATGGAATGATCTGGACGTTTCTTATATGAATCAAATCTTATAGTTAAAGAACGAAGTTTGGACACCGATGTGCCACCAAACTTCTCCTCAAGCTTGGACCATATGTCCATGGCTAAGTCATGCCCTCGGAAGATGCGCACTGCTCAATAACGTAATGCGAGCTATCTTGTTCTTCCGAGACCAAGCATCAAAAGCTTCATTGTCTCGTTTGTGTTGGGCCGTAGTGCCCAACTCGGGTTCAATCATTACGTTCTTTAGAGTTTCGAGCACTTCTTGCTCCTCTAGAACGTATTGTATCTTAATGGACCATAGTTTGTAATTATCGCCGTTGAGTTTTTCACCTTTATTTAACTCAGCGACGATATTCTTTGAAGCGGAAGATATTTTACTTTTAAAATGCTGCAAAAGACACAAAACCGAAGGTTTGATCAAAAAACATTGCAAAAAATTCTTAAAATATAATTCCCACTTGAAATGATAATAGAATATCCCATTTGGATAGTTCTAATTTCAACTCCCACTTGGAATGATATTTATAATTTGATAAGTTACTTTCGAAAAATATTGAAGATGTTACCCTAGAATCGGAAAGGTCACTACGTTTCCAATCACCATCTAGAGTAACTTTCAGTATTTCCCCATCACTTTATCAAATAAAAGTACTCTTATAGTACTTTGCAGCGGAAGAGCGTTTTTGAAAACGTATTTTTCAAAAAAAAAAATATTTTTGCAAATGTATTTTGCAGTATTTTGAAAACGTATTTTTCAAACGCAAAAGCGATATTTCAATTTAGTAACCTTATGATACTAGCGAAATATACGGTAAACCATGGCCATTGCCGGGATGAGCCGTAGCCGTGCCAAGGCCGGATCCCCCCTTTGGGGATTTTTTCTGCAAGCCATCGTCGCCGGCGCCCGTATGGATCCAGGCGATTCCCCCCTCTATAGGAGAATTTTGCCGCATGACGACTGCCGTCCACCTCGTATGGACTAGCCATGCATGTCACGTATGACTGCTTGGATTTGTTGCTCATCTGTGAGCACATGACCTGCATCCTTTAACTCTGAGATTAGATTCGCCATATGTTGCAGATGTTTCCCCATGGAATGATCTGGACGTTTCTTGTATGAATCAAATCTTATAGTTAAAGAACGAAGTTTGGACACCGATGTGCCACCAAACTTCTCCTCAAGCTTGGACCATATGTCCATGGCTAAGTCATGCCCTCGGAAGATGTGCATTTTGTCATCGGCCATACTGCTCAATAACGTAATGCGAGCTATCTTGTTCTTCCGAGACCAAGCATCAAAAGCTTCCTTGTCTCGTCTGTGTTGGGCCGTAGTGCCCAACTCGGGTTCAATCATTACGTTCTTTAGAGTTTCAAGCACTTCTTGCTCCTCTAGAACGTATTGTATCTTGATGGACCATAGTTTGTAATTATCGCCGTTGAGTTTTTCACCTCTGTTTAACTCAGCGACGATATTCTTTGAAGCGGAAGACATTTTACTTTTAAAATGCTGCAAAAGACACAAAACCGAAGGTTTGATCAAAAACATTGCATTAAAAATTCTTAAAATATAATTCCCACTTGAAATGATAATAGAATATCCCATTTGGATAGTTCTAATTTCAACTCCCACTTGGAACGATATTTATAATTTGATAAGTTACTTTCGAAAAATATTGAAGATGTTACTCTAGAATCGGAAAGGTCACTACGTTTCCAATCACCATCTAGAGTAACTTTCAATATTTCCCCGTCACTTTATCAAATAATAGTACTCTTATAGTACTTTGCAGCGGAAAAGCGTTTTTGAAAACGTATTTTTCAAAAGCAAAAGCGATATTTCAACTTAGTACCCTTATGATACTAGCGAAATATATGGTAATCCCTGGCCATTGCCAGGATGAGCCGCATCCGTGCCAAGGCCGAATCCCCCCTTTGGGGATTTTTCTGCAAGCCATCGTCGCTGGCTCCCATATGGATCCATGCGCTCCCCCCTATAGGAGAATATTGTCACAGAGTACTGCCGTCAGACCCGTAGGAGTTGTTCATGCAAGCCACCGCCATGCAAGTTTCCCCCTTTCAGTCACGTAAGCCCCCCCATCAAAAAAATTACGTCAACCGAGGCTCGGCACTGGCCGAGGTCGGGGCCGGCAGTGGCTGGGCACCGGCCTCGGCCGGTGCCGGCAGGCCTTGGCCTGGCCCCGGCCACTGCCAGGGCCGGCCGTGGCCCTGGCAGCGGCCAGGGCTGGCCTCGGCCAGGCCCCGGCCTCTGCCAGGGCCGACCAGGCCCTAGCCGGAGGCCAGGGCACCGGGCGTCGGCCCTGGCCCCCAGGCCAGGGCCGGCCAGGCCCTGGCTGGACACCAGGGCACCGGCCCTGGCCTCTGCCAGGGCCGGCAGGGCCCTGGCCGGGCCCTGGCTTCCGGCCAGGGCCGGCCAGGCCCTGGCCTGGCCTCGGCCAGGACCCCCTGGCCCTGGCCGAGGCCGGCCTGGCCAGGGCCCCCTGGCCCTGGCCGGCCAGAGCCGGCCAGGCCCTGGCCGGGGCTGGCCATGGCCGGCCATGTCCCTTTGGCCTTGGCCGGCCTTGGCCCATATGGCCATGGTCGGCCACCCCCTTGCATGGGGTTGCCGCACACCCTCGCCGGGGTGGTTTTCGTTGTCATTTGGCCGTAGCCAACCCCCTCCGCATGGGGAGGGGGGATGCATAGCCTCCATGGCCCATATGGCCATGGTGATCATGCACCAAAAGTCATCTTCTCCGATGGGAATAACCACCATCTTCTTCTCCGATGAAGCACCCGTTCATCGAGAAAGTAGTTATCCTTCAATGGCCATGTGCCAAAATGAAAAAATAACATACTTTAAAGTTCGTAAACTACACGCTCCACATGAAGAGAGCACACATTCCCTTTTGAATGGAGACTCAGCATCCATGAAGAGTGCGAGTTTGGCGATATGAACGGTCGGTTCTTCCCGTCACAGAGAGTTCCTGCCATATCCGTAATGACAGAAGACCCTAACGTGAAAAGAACAACTGCTGCGTTCTCTCATTCACAAAGCGTTCCTACCATATCCATAATGGTAGGATACCCATTCGTGAAAAAGACAACGCCTCGTTCATCGATTCGACGGGGCGATGGTTTGATCGAGGCGAACCCATATGGCTTTGATACCAATGTAGGATCCTGTCAAAACAGCGACGTTAGGATTGAATAATAAAGTAGAGACTTACGCTTGCGTACGCGGCACCGTAGTCTCGGAACTTCACCCTCGGATTCGCCACAATGGTCGGTACTTCGTCACAGAGGATCGAAGCAGAGTTTCACCGCCTAAATCTCTATTTAGAAGAGGATTTTAATGGAAGGTAGAAGAAGAACATAAGATGCCTTATGCAAACTTATGGCATGGAAAGTGTGGTTTGAATGCCTTACCCTTGGGTCCTATTTATAGGCTTTAGGGGTAGTTATTGTAGGAAATAACTAAATATAAGCTTATTAGCCTATATTAGCACATTCATTTATCCTCTTCTTCATTCACTTATCAAGTGCCTTTATGCACTTATAAAGTGACTTTTTCCACTTATCGAGTGGCTTTTTCCACTTATCGAGTGGTCCTTTTCACATGAGAAAGGTTCCCTTTGTGCACGCTTTCGTGCACGCGACATTTGAGGTCCGTATACCCTCATACATCCCCTCATGGGTGTATTCATGTCGTCCATATCCAACACTTTCGTATCCTAGGCACCATCTTAGTGTTCTCTCACCCGGCCTTGGCCTTGTTCGACTCCGGTGCATCCATGTGCATCTTATCCCGGAGATTTGTAACAAGACACTCCATTCCCACCCATACACTTCCTAAGTGTTGGGACATCACCACAGAGAACGGAGTGGTGACTGTGAATTTTGGTTGTCGATCGATCCCCTTGGTGGTCAGTGGACACGAACTATTTGCAGATTTCATCGTCCACGATCTACCGCATTTCGATGTCGTCCTTGGCATCGATTGGCTGGGAGACTTCCACGCATCGATCGAATGCCACAGCAAGAGGGTGGTATTCTGGATTCCAGGCCATCCGAAGTTTGAGTTCCGTAGCAGAGACGAGTCGCTTGGGCCCATCAGATTTCGGGCCAAGCCAGAGGCACCGATTGTAGTAATTATGCAGATAGAGATCGACCGACCAGCAGTTGTCAGAGACTTCGACGACGTCTTCCCGGAGGATATCTCGGGTCTGCCACCCGACCGAGCTCTAGAATTTGGTATTGATCTTATGCCGGGAGCGCAGCCGATATCGAAGGCACCGTATCGAATGGCACCTGCTGAGCTTGAGGAACTGCGGAAGCAATTAGATGAGTTACTGCAGAAGGGTTTCATCCACCCTAGTGTGTCACCGTGGGGTGCACCAGTTTTGCTCGTGAAGAAGAAGGATGGGTCCCGCAGGATGTGCGTGGACTATCGAGGACTGAATGCTGTCACGGTAAAGAATAAGTATTCGCTGCCGTGCATCGACGATATTTTTGATCAGCTGGGAGGTTCGAGAGTCTTTTCGAAGTTAGACTTGAGGAGCGGATATCATCAGCTAAATGTGAAGAAGGACGATATTCCGAAGACAGCCTTCCGGACGAAGTACGGACATTATGAGTTTGTGGTTATGCCTTTCGGCGTGACCAATGCTCCAGCTGTGTTCATGAATCTGATAAATTTGATATTCTACGACTTCATGGATAAGTTTGTCGTTATCTTTATTGATGACATTCTTATTTACTCGAAGTCTGAGGAGGAGCACAGCTGTCATCTGAGGACAGTGCTGAAGACGCTGATGCGACATAAGCTATATGCCAAATATAGTAAGTACGAGTTCTGTCTGGACAGAGTCGCG
Organism: Scilla litardierei; assembly: GCA_030789695.1. Classification (NCBI taxonomy): domain Eukaryota; kingdom Viridiplantae; phylum Streptophyta; class Magnoliopsida; order Asparagales; family Asparagaceae; genus Scilla; species Scilla litardierei. Next base: position 83,692,583 of record CM061142.1, on the reverse strand, counting down.
TTTCTGGGACACGTGGTGTCCGGAGATGGCATATCGATAGATCCGGAGAAGGTCAGAGAGTCAGAGATTGGCCGACTCCGCAGTCAGCGTCTGATATCAGGAGCTTTCTTGGCTTAGCAGGATATTATCGGTGGTTTATCAAGGATTTCTCGAAGATTGCAGAGCCGATGATGAAGCTGACGAGGAAGGATGTGGAGTTCCATTGGTCAGATGCTTGTGAGGAGGCCTTCAATATCTTGAAGGCGAGATTGACCACGGCTCTGGTTCTGGCTGTACCAGATCAGAGCAGAGGCTTCGAGGTATACTGTGATGCATCAGGGAAGGGCCTTGGATGCGTTTTGCATCAGCATGGCCACGTGGTCGCGTACGCTTCTCGTCGGTTGAGGACGCATGAGAAGAATTACCCGACGCACGATCTAGAGTTGGCAGCGGTGATATTTGCACTGAAGATCTGGAGGCACTTCTTGCTGAGTGAGAGCGTGAAGATTTTCACCGATCACAAAAGCTTGAAGTACATATTTACGCAGAAGGAGCTCAACATGCGTCAGAGACGATGGTTAGAGCTCATGGCTGACTATGAGATAGACTTGCAGTATCACCCAGGGAAGGTAAACGTAGTGCCCGATGCTTTGAGTAGACTTCCTACTGCGATGATGCATACTGTCGACTGGAGGATACAGCAGGAGCTGAAAGAGATGGATGTAGAGGTCGTCCTACCTGGTGTGGTTCATTCATTCATGAATTTGCAGATTCAGTCCACTATCGTGGATCGGAACAAGGCAGCACAGGCAGGAGATCCGAAGCTACAGAGGATCAGGAGGCAGGTTGAAGCTGGACTACGGACGGAGTTCGTGATTCATGAGGATGGTTCGCTGCGGTACGGCAGCAGACTCTGCACACCTGCAGGTGATGTTCGGGGGGAGCTTTTGAGCGAGGCTCATAGCTCGCCATATTCTATACATCCTGGAGGGACCAAGATGTATAAGGACCTCCGTCTGAATTACTGGTGGATTGGCATGAAGAGGAGTGTGGCACGGAGCATTGCCAAGTGTTTGATATGCCAACAGGTGAAGGCTGAGCACCATCGTACGGCTGGATTGCTACAACCGCTTCTTATTCCGGAGTGGAAGTGGCAACATATTACGATGGATTTCGTGACTGGTTTACCTCGGACCCCGAAACAGAACGACGCAGTCTGGTTGATCGTTGATCGGTTGACTAAGTCTGTGCATTTCATCCCCTTCTGAGTGGGCCAGTCTACGGAAGTCTTGGCGAGGAAATATCTAGAGGTAAAATTTCGTTTTTCTCCTCTTGTAATTTTTCCTCTTGGAAATAGTTGTGATGTAGACCGTGTGCGTGCAGGAGATTGTACGCTTATATGGAGTCCCCGTGAGCATCGTGACTGACAGAGACTCGAGGTTCACATCTCAGTTCTGGAGAAGTCTGCAGGAGAATTTGGGTACGAGTCTGAGTTTCAGCATGGCGTACCACCCGCAGACCGATGGCCAGTCCGAGAGGACTATTCAGATTCTAAAGGATATGCTGCGAGCTTGTACGCTCGATTTGAAGGGATCTTGGGAGGACCATCTTCACTTGGTGGAGTTTTCGTATAACAACAGCTACCAGACGAGCATTGGCATAGCACCGTTTGCTGCCTTATATGGAAGGAAATGTCTATCGCCACTGAGCTGGGATGACATTGGAGATCAGGAGCTGTTGGGTCCAAAGATGATAGTTGAAGCTGTGGATGTCGTGAGAGACATCAGGGAGAAGCTCAGAGTTGCGCAGGATCGATTCAAGCATTGGGCGGATGCCAAGAGGAGACCGTTGGAGTTCCAGCCTGGAGATCACGTCTTCCTAAAGATTTCTCCGAACCGCGGAGTCATTTGTTTCGGGAAGAAGGGAAAGCTGAGCATGAGGTATATTGGACCATTCGATGTGCTGGAGCGTGTGGGAGCAGTGGCCTACCTCCGTACTTCCCCACCATCTTTAGAGGGAGTTCACGACGTTTTCTACGTATCTCAGTTACGTCGGTACGTCAGTGATCTGTCGCACACTGTGGATTTCTCGGAGATTACGGTTCGCTCGGACCTGACATATGACCAGCAGCCTGTGCAGATTTTGGACCGTCGACAGAAGCAATTGAGGAATAAGGTAGTCGACCTGGTGAGAGAGATGTGGCATCACGGATCACCTGGAGAGTCCACTTGGGAGCGCGAGGAGGAGATGAGGGAGTGTTTTCCATTCTTATTTACTGATTAGTGTTGTTGATTCCGAGGACGGAATCTTTATTTTAGTGGGGTAGAATGTAATGGTCGCTTTCCGACCTTATGGATTTTCTGCGTGCACGTGCTTTATCGTGCACGTATTTTATTTGGCTATTTCTGGATTCCGGTATATGCGATGTGATATGCCGTTGTGACCGTATAGGAGTGTAGAATTTTATAGTAATTTTTGGGAACGTCATTTAACGACTCGTTTTCTCGCAAAACGACTTGGAATGATAGGAGTGTTTTAGTCATTTGTCTCAAAACGCCGTTTCCAATTTTACGCTAATTTTTGGTAGGTGTAGCACACGATCGGGCTCCGTAGATCTGTGTGTCTCGTCTTCACGATCGCCCCGGTATTTTTGGTTTATTTTTCGGACACCTGTAGCAACAGATATCACCCTGATAAATCTCGACCGTTGATCTTCCCTAATCAATTCGAATTTCAAACTGTTAATTAAATCAGATTAGATCTATAAGTATCTTCATACGTATCAAGGGATTGATTTCAGCCTCTATCTGCACTTTCTCTTTGCCATAAGTACACCCTCCCAATCTCTCACTCTCTTTCCCCAAATGTTAAAATCCTATTTCCATATATCAATTTTAATATTATTAAAAACCGTAACCTATAACCTCATTCACGTGAGCTATAACCTCGGGTAAATTTTTTTCCAGCCGCCACCAAACTTCAAAAGCCTGAGTTTCTCTCTCCCTCGTGTCTTCCTCCCACCTGATCGCCGCGCAACCCCCCGACGCCGGCGGCCTCTTCAGCCCGTCACCCACGCCGTCCGATGCACTCCCGATCACCTGCGACCCCCCACGCTGCTGCTAAACTCCGCTGCGGTGCCTAAAAGCCCCCGTCGCCGCTGAGTTCTGCAACAGCGGCGACGACAGCAGCCCGCACGACGCCCGATCGCCGCAGACCGCCGGTGAAGCCGCAGACCGCCCCGATCGTCGGCGCAGCCCCGCACGATGCCGCAGACCGCCGGTGAAGCCTCCCCTAGCACCGCCTAGCCTTTCGAAAACCCTCCCAAGTCACTAGAACCACCGCCCGCGGCCCCTCTTCACGCGCAGCAGCCGCCAGGCCCCGCTCGGTCGTCGTTTCCCTCCAGCGGCCTCCCGCTGTTTCTGAACCCCGACAGCGGACCCTAAGTTGCTGTGCTCCTTTGTACGGCCCTCTCAACAGCCTTACAATCACTCTTCATCGCCGTGAACACGCCATAGCTCGCTGTTTTGGTTTCCCCGTTGCCGTGTCCGCTGTCCCCCATCCCCGCACGCTACCCGTGCCTTCGGTTCGCCGTCAGAACGTTTCCGGCTATGCTACCCGTAGCCGAGATGCCGTAGACGACGAGGAGATCCCCCGTGCAGACGCTACGTTCATCCCACATCGATCACCGGAGAGGTTGGTCCCCCTAACTCATAGCAAACCCAAACCGTAGTAAAACTGAACCCTAACTAAAATCGGACAACAATAATTAAATTTACTTTTCCGCACCAGTAATACGCTGCTCACTGTAGAAATCGACCATCGGACAACTTTTCTGTGCATATAGGGGTAGTGGTCGATTTAGGCTGAACGAAACACCAAAATGTGACGTTGATGAATAGGATAGCCCTGATAACCTAGAAACAAACCTTAATAGGACTTGATGAAAATCGCGACCTGACACGTCGCCATGACATTGTTTCAGACGGACTACCGCGGACGCGACGCCTGGACGCGACGCCCCGGACGGACGATACACTCGCCACCGCAGGCAAGTGTACTCACTTGCGCTTTTGGCCGTGCCTTGGTCTTAAAACTGCTAGAACTATTAGACTGTGAACAAATAGAACCGGACGTGAAATGATAGCTTCCGGGACGCCCTGATGACTTAGACTTGATGACGAAGTCTAAGCGCAACAATAACAACTTTTGACATCGTAGGGTTATCTTGTGTGTGCGTGCATGTGGACCCCCCAGAAGAACTATCTCTGTCATGTCGTGTCGTGTCTTGTTTTGCACAGCCTGTGGGCAATAGGGCACTCACCAATGGGTGAGTGATTCCTTGTACGGATACACAGCCTGCGGGCAATATGGCACTCACCAGTGGGTGAGTGATCCCTTGTACGGATACACAGCCTGCGGGCAATAGGGCACTCTCTGAGTGATCCCTTGTACAGATACACAGCCTGCGGGCAATAGGGCACTCTCTGAGTGATCCCTTGTACGGATACACAGCCTGCGGGCAATAGGGCACTCTCCGAGTGATCCCTTGTACGGAATTGTCTTGTCTTGAGCACTTGGGTTGGGGTAGGGTTGAGCATGCGCACGGGAAGAGGGTCTGATCCCCCTCGAACCGTAAGGCGTGAACCCTTCGAGTCACACGTGTCTTGTCTTGTCTTGTCCTGTCATGTCTTGCTGGTCTTGTCACGTCTTGCCACGACCCCTTTAGGTTAGTCCCGTAGTCTGTAGCATACGCTATGACTACTACTTGCTACGCGTTACTTTCCTGCTGCGTTACTTCCTTTTTGTTACAATGTTATAACCCCAGCATGCTAATCAACCAGTAAACTGATGTTTGATAGTTTGGTACGCTTGCAGTAGAGTCTGACCTCTTTTGTAGACTTTACCTGACGTACAGTTCCCTTCTTTTGGTGATGTATGTTAGGTGTGGAGCCAGAATACGTCGACGAGGCAGAGCTACCCGAGGACGTAGAGCCGGAGGACGTCGATCCTGAGTACGTGCCCGAGGAGGACTAGAGTTAGAGATCTTCGTGTTGCCGATTCAGAGGTTCCACCGTAGTTTTTGTTGGGTGCGTAGCACCATTTCCTTTCTGTCTAGGTTGGATGCTTGCACCAGTAGTTTATTTTTTCTGTCGTTGTAGCCGACTCAGGATTTTGTTAGACTCTCAGTACTCTGGATTGACAAATTTGGAATAAAATGAATGTTTCTTTCTTTTCAGTACTTTTATTGTTCTGTACTAACATGCAGGGACCTGTTCCTTCGTCTTGGAGTACCAAACAGACGCTTATTGGGTCCGGGCTTCTCAGCTCCGGCCTAAGTGGGCCTTAGTCACGCTTCGCCTCCGTCGTTTGGGAAGCGGGGCGTGACACCTTGGGAGGCATGTTCCCTCCAGTGTCTCTAGCCGAGGATATTCCTGATGAATTCAGACCACTTTTATTGGAGAGTCGATCGCCTCAAGCCTCATTTGATTGTCCCGCAGAGGAGCTCGTTCAAATGGAGTTTCCTATCAAGAGAGACGATTCTGCTCTTTTGGAGTGCAGAACCGCCTCTCGGATTGCCGAAAACGCGACCCTTCCGCGGGATAGGGCCGTTCTGGAGAGGGTCGAATATGAGAGGCTCTCTTCGATTGCCGTCCATGCAAATGTCCAGGTAACTACTGTGCTAGCCTTCATTATGTATGATGTAGGACTGGATGCTCACCATCGTGCCTTGTATACAGGCTCTCGTGGCCAATGCAGCGCTGCATCGATGCGCGTCAGTGGTGGCTAATCATGAAGTCACCTTGGGGGATGTTAAGATGGTCGTGGAGAAATCTCAGGCGGAGCTGGATAGATTGGGGATTCTGTGCAAACTGAGACGAACACGTGTACTCGAGCTTGAGCATAAGTTAAGCGAATCTCGTAAGAGGGAAACCGCACAAGCCGCCTCGAGGAAGCGAGCGCAAAAAACTCTGTTGGAGGAGAAAGCCAAGTGGGAAGTCCGGGAGAATGAGCTCCTCGCCAGACTCGTCGACAAATTTCGGGGAGTTGGCTCAGAGACCATAGCAGAGAGGGCGGTTCAGGAATACAAGGACTCATTGCCCAATTTTGACGAACTGTATTTGCAGGGCTATGAACAATGTCGATCGAAGGTGATGGATCGATTCCCTGTTATTTCTGCTGAGATCAACCGGATCCCCATGCTGTTCCTGGTCATTGATGATGACAATTTGAGTCAGGGCACGGAAGGGGCCGCTCCTACAGGCGAAATTGTCATCACAACGGGTGACGATGCAGATGTTGTTGCTCCGGAGGATCAAGAGCATGTTGTTGCACTTGGGGGAGACTAAGGCATCGCAACTCGTTGTAGAATATTGACGCTCTTCTTATCCCGCCAGACTTTTCAATTGTAAGGTTGATTAAGATATAAACGAGGACAATTTTGTAATGTAATATAAACTCCAGAAAAGTTGGCTTATATCTCTTTGTTTGTCGTCGCTCATACGGGTTGTCGTAATGCCTGATGGCCCCCTTCGAAGGGTTAAACCCTTGCTTAAGAAGTTCGGGGTTAAGCCGTTGAACCATGTCCAAGCTAGACTACCTCGTTCAGTGGTGAGGGGGTGGCCCCTTGATTTACTTGTGCGAGAGGATCGTTCAGTGGCGAATGGGCGGCCCCTTCGACTTACGGCTGACGACATGAATGGGTCGTTCAGTAGAAAAGGGGGGGTCCATTCGACTTACGGTTGACGATCCAAGAGGATCGTTCAGTGGTGAAGGGGTGGCCCATTCGACTTACGGCTGACGATGCAAGAGGATCGTTCAGTGGAGAAGGGGTGGCCACCCCGTCGAATTACAGCTGACGACGCGAATGGGTCGTTCAGTGGCGAAGGGATGGCCCCTTCAACTTACGATCGACGACATGAATGGGTCGTTCAGTGGCGAGGGATGACCATTTTGACTTATGACTGACGACGCGAATGGGTCGTTCAGTGGCGAAGGGGTGGCCCCTTCGACTTACAGCTGACGACACGAATGGGTCGTTCAGTGGCGAAGGGGTGGCCCATTCGACTTACGACCGACGACATGATAAGGTCATTCAGTGGTGAAGGGGTGGCCCCTTCGACTCATGGCTGACGACACGAATAGGTCGTTCAGTGGTGAAGGGGTGTCCCCTTCGACTCACAGCTGACGACACGATAAGGTCGTTCAGTGGTGAAGGGGTGGCCCCTTTGCTACACGACTGACGACACAATAAGGTCGTTCAGTGGCGAAGGGGTGGCTCCTTCGACTTACGGCTGAGGACACAATAAGGTCGTTCAGTGGCGAAGGGGTGGCCCCTTCGACTTGTAAGGACCATGTCTATGGGAAAAACACTAGAAGGAGGGGTTGAATAGTGTTTATGCAAATTTAAAAGGAATTTACGCCAAATAAAATGCAATCCAACAATTAGTGCGGAATAGAAAAACAACCCAAAGAGAAACTCACGCAAACGCATATATGTTTCAAGGGTTCGGATTACCCAAGTCAACTCCCGACTTGTTCCCGGTAATCCTACGTCCCTACCACCCGGATACCACCGGATACTCAAGTTAGAACCCTAACTTGAGGTTTCCTTAAAACCCACTTGTAGCAACCCTACAAGTGCAATCGAATACAATAGATGTCCTTGACTCCCACAACCAGGGAGCAAGCAAAAACCACTCTCACAACCGAGAGCATAATTCAAATAAAGAAGTTATGAAATCTGAAAGCAACACTTACAATCACCTATGCCTTGAAGTAGAACTTGAAGGAGAAGTGTGATGTGTGTTGAAGAACTCTCTTGGAAGAGAGGAGAAAAGCCCTTTCTCTTGAATGCACCAATTGCCTAGAAGATCAATCTTTGGTTCTAGGTTGGAGAGCAAGAGAACAAGATTTGAAAATACTTAGGGCTTTGGATTTGAAAGCTTTGATCTTTGGAAATGAAAGCTTGAAGGATTTTGCAATGAATGAGTAACCTTCCAATGAAACAGTAGAAGCTCTATATGTAGCTTTCTCAAATCCACAAAACAGTTTAGGCAAAAACCCAATCGAAATCCGTGAGAAAAATCTCAACGGATATAATTTGAACTCGCGACAGTCGACTGTTGAACAATCCACAGTCGACTGTTGCACAGTCAGCAAGGGTATGTGAGAATTCATAACGGTAACTTACCACGTGGACAATCGACTGATGAAGTAAAGACAGTCTTCTATTAAACCAATAGGCGACTGTACATTCTTCGACAGGCGACTGGCCGAGAGATGAGTAAGTTAGACAAATACTGGAAATCTCACAAGATATATGACAGACGACTGATGCAAGGAACACAGTCGACTGTTAATCAGAACAGGCGACTGTATAACCTTAAACAGACGACTGTCACAAACATGATAAATTTCCAGAGAGCTGAATCAAAGAATTGATTTACAGACAGGCGACTGTTGCAGCATAGACAGTCGACTGATCTAATAGACAGTCAACTGTATATACAGCATAAGTCAACTGGCCGTAGAAGTGAGATCAAAACATAGTTTGGGCAAGGAGAGACAGGCGACTGATGTATAACACACAGTCGACTGTCACAAGGACAGGCGCCTGTGAATCGTTCAACAGTAGCCTGTGCGAAATAATCAGAGAAGGCCCAAAACTGCATTGTAATAGTCTGTGCATAACAGACGACTGTAGAACAAAACACAGTCGACTGTTTTTGAGACAGGCGACTGTAAACTGTTCAGTAGTCGGTTGTTATGAACAATCCTAGCACATACAAAAGAGAATTGAATTGAGATCAAAGGACAAAGGTCTAGAGATGTCCTATGACCGAAAGTAGATGTGTATGAGTGCTCCTTCAAAGTTCTACTTCTAAGCTACATACTAGAAGAGATAAAAGAAAAATTACATTGACGAATAATCTCTTCTTTCCATCGTATGAGCTTGAAGTCTTTACGGAGCTTCAATCATCAATCTATGATCATCCAATTCATATCATTTGCCTTCAATCACGTTTGTGAGTCATCCATTGCTAGTTGATCTACATAGTAAGCTTAGGCAATGGATTAACTACAAAATAGGGGATTAGTCACAAGTATTTATGTTTGCTCATCATTAACACCAAGAAGGGAGAAGTCCAATACTCAACATTCTCCCCCTTTTTGATGATGACAAACAAACATAAACAAAAAGATAAATAAGTGTGCGTAATGAAAACTTACTCCCCCTACATATATGCCAATCAAGTTAGTCAACAAATATTAGAGCATCTACATAACAATTGAAGCAAATGAGTGAGATATGAATGAATTTAATTCAAGAAATCTAGGAAATGAAATCCCTATTCATTGTAATCTTACTCCCCTGAATCTAAGGCAACGAAAATCTTAGATTCAAGCGTTAGAACATACTTAGCACATCCATTATGAATCTTGTATGTTTATTTCTCTCCCCCTATGGCATTATCCAAAAAGGTGGGAGCAAATAACAATAACAATAATAGTGCTAAAATACGAACTAACAACAATCAAGGAGTATAAAGATATATCGAATCAAAAACTCATAAAATCTCATCATATACACATGTGAGTAATGGAATTGAAATCCAATATCAACATTTTAGGTATTCGAAATGAAAATAATTTTCACAAATTCATCACATCAATGAAAGAGCATGAATTAACCAATATCAAATCCGTGTATTGTCTCAAAAGCACATCAAGGAGAGTGAAGCATACATAGAGACAATATATCATACATCACACAGAAGTTAATCAATATAGCATAGTGTGACACAAGAGAGGGATGCAACATCATATATATAGATATAAAGCACCTGAGTACATCAACGGATGGTCATCAACATGGCCATCCCCAAAAAAAAATACATCATGATCAACAAAAAAATACATCATCATGACGACATCAAAGTATATCATCATACATATATAAAAGTGTCGCAGACAGCATCATCCATCATATACAGACAAAACATATATCATCACTCAAAATAACATCACTCAAAAACATCGATCTAAGGGTGAGCATCTCCAGGGGCTGCGGACGAGGAAGCAGGCTCTGAAGCAGCAGGAGTGTCCTCTGGACGATAGTATCAATGATGTCGGTAGTCGAATACTCACCGTGAACGCGGTTCGCATAGAAGAGCTTCACCAGAAATGGGTAGGCTCTGGGGGACTCGCTCTGAGAGAAGCGAAAAAGATCGGCCAGGTGAGTAGCGGAAAGAATGTCAGAGAGTCTCTCGGCAGTGAATGCGGGGAAAGCAATGTACCGCTCCCTAAGTAGGTTGATCCCTAGGAGAGAGTGAAATTTTGCCAGACAAAGATCGTCTCGGCAAACGGGAACCAGGAGATCAGAGGGGGTACAGCAGGAGTCTCTTCAGACGAACTGGATACAGAAGGAGACACATGAGGGATCTCAGCAGCAGGCTCACTGATGTGAACACCAGTAGGCTTGCGCTGACGATGAATCAAGGGCTGAGCATCGCTAGACGAAGAAGAAGGAGAATAACCCGGTGAAGATGAATGCACGGGTGACTGGGCATGCTTGGTTCGAGCTTTATAGGGTTTCTTTCACTTGGTAATGAGTTTCTTAGGAGCCCTAGGTTGTTTAGAAGCGATCTTCTCTTTTCCCTTAGGTTTAGGAGCCATGGAAACAAGAGAAGGAGAAACTAAGGCAACAAAAGGAAACAACGAAGATCAAGAGAGAGAAAGCAAACCAACTGAGGGAATACAGACGATCACGGAGAAGAAGATCAAAGACAACGGTAGAACATGATCGACAACGACGATTAGGAGAAGATCGACGGTTGAAGAAGCGAAAACGATCGTTTTTGTAGAGAGAAATGAGCGGGAAGTTGAACGGTCGAAGCGAAGGAGAGAGAAAATCGACGTGGGGAGTGATCGCGTCGACTGAATATAAAATAGGGGAAATCAATCTGAGCCGTTGGATCAAGGAATCGACGGCTCGGATCAAATCACATGAACCGACACAGCAGGAGACAGTCGACTGTATGAAGTGATAAAATTAAATCTCAGAAAGATGGGCAGTCGACTGGCAAGTATAATGCAGTCGCATGTCCATTGGACAGTCGACTGACATATACTTAACAGTCGGCTGGCCGAGAATTAATACAGATCACAAGAATAATAGAGAACACTGTAAAAATTTGACAGAGAGTACAGTCGCCTGATAACTAAATTGCAGTCGCCTGTTAAGCTAACAGTCGACTGTAAAACAGTCATCAGTCGGCTGTGCGAAAGATATCAATTTTCATTTAGAGGATATAGTGTAGGGCAGTCGACTGTCAAAAGAAAAACAGTCGTCTGTCCTGGTCCAAAAATGCACAGTGAGATAGAATTCTAGAGAATAAGAACACTCACCCTAGGACCTATACTCTAATCACAAATACATCTTAAAATCATTATGAAAACAATAAATCCATTAAAACACAAATTACTCCAATCAACTTCGAAAACTCATGAAATCAAATAAGTCACAATTGCCTTTCTTAATCTCATAAAACAATAATGCACATGAAGAAAGACAATCAAAAATATGAGCTCAATAAGGAGTTATATCATGAAAATTGAGCTTCTAGATTTCAGATTCACCCATAATTCCCAATTCTCCACACAACCTCACAAATGAATCTTCTTTAAGAGGTTTAGTGAAGATATCGGCAATTTGTTTTTGGGTTTCAATGTACTCTAAGATGATGTCCTTCTTAGCTACATGATCATTTATAAAATGGTGTCTCACGTATATGTGTTTGGTACGGGAGTGGTGAACCGGATTCTTGGAAAGACAAATAGCACTTTGGTTATCAACCATGATAGGGCAAGTATCACAATTGACTCCATAGTCACTAAGAGTGTGTCTCATCCAAAGAACTTGTACACATGCAAGACCCGCGGCAATATATTCCGCTTCAATCGTGGACAATGACACCGAATTCTGTTTCTTAGAGAACCAAGAAACTAAGGAATTTCCTAAGAAATGGCATGTGCCACTAGTACTTTTCCTGTCAGACTTGCATCCGGCAAAGTCGGCATCACTATATGAGACTAACTCATACGTGCTAGACTTAGGGTAAAGTAACCCATAATCTAGGGATTGATTGAGATAACGAAATATTCGTTTAACCGTAATCAAGTGTGACTCCTTAGGTCTTGCTTGATATCTAGCACATATACATACGGAAAACATGATATCGGGCCTACTAGCGGTTAAGTAAAGTAAGCTACCGATCATACCTCGATATAGACGAACGTCTACATCTTTTCCGCTTTCATCCTTGTGTAGATGAGTAGTAGTACTCATGGGAGTCCTTTTGCTTGAAGACGATTCCATCCCGAATCGCTTAATAAGCTCCCCTGTGTACTTTATCTGATGTATGAAAGTGCCATTCTCCATTTGTCGAATTTGCAATCCAAGGAAGTAGGTGATCTCTCCCATGTGGCTCATCTCAAACTCATCCTTCATAGACTTGGAAAATTCTTGACAAAGATTAAAGTTAGTAGAACCGAAAATAATATCATCTACATAAACTTGAATCAAAAGAATGTCATTTTCATAATCTTTAATGAAGAGTGTAGAATCAACTTCTCCCATTTTAAAACCTAAATTCAAAAGAAAGGTCTTAAGGCGATCATACCAAGCTCTAGGAGCTTGTCTCAATCCATACAACGCTTTCTTAAGTTTGAAAACATGGTTTGGAAATTTCTCATGAATAAAACCGGGAGGTTGAGAAACATAGACTTCTTCATTTACAAATCCATTTAAAAATGCACTTTTAACATCCATTTGAAATAATTTAAAATTCTTATGGGATGCAAAAGATAAAAGCAACCTAATAGCTTCTAATCTAGCTAAGGGGGCAAAGGATTCTTCGAAATCAATACCTTCCTCTTGCCAGTAGCCTTGAGCTACTAACCTTGCTTTGTTCCGTGTGATTACCTCGTTTTCATCCATCTTGTTCTTGAAGATCCATTTGGTCCCAATAGCTTGGTGACCACTTGGAAGAGGTACAAGTTCCCAAACTTCATTTCCCTCGAATTGCGCTAGTTCTTCTTCCATTGCCACTATCCAAGAGCTATCCTCACAAGCTTATTGAATGTTCTTTGGCTCAATGGTAGAGACGAATGCGCAATGGGAGAATTCTTCAATTCTTGATCTCGTTCGAACACCCACACCAATATCTCCAATAATTTGGTTATGGGGATGGTTGCGAATGGTTGGATAAGCTTTGGGTAAACCTGGATCACTAGGAACAACTTCAACAACTTCGTTAGAAGGGTTAGTCTCAATAATATTATCATTAATCTTAACATTATTAAGAGAGTCACAAAGAATCTCTACATTATCGTCATCAACATGAGGAAAGTCAAAATCTTCATAAAAAGATGTAGGATCCTGTCAAAACAAGGACGTTAGGATCGAATAATAACATAGACTTACGCTTGCGTATGCGGCACCGTAGCCTTTGAACTTCACCCTCGGATTCGCCACAACGGTCGATACTTCGTCACGGAGGATCGAAGCAGAGTTTCACCGCCTAAATCTCTATTTAGAAGAGGATTTTAATGGAAGGGAGAAGAAGAACATAAGTTGCCTTACGCAAACTTATGGCATGGTTAGATTAGTGTAAATGCCTTACCCTTGGGTCCTATTTATAGGCTTTAGGGGTAGTTATTGTAGGAAATAACTAAATATAAGCTTATTAGCCTATATTAGCACATTTACTTATCCTCTTCTTCATTCACTTATCGAGTGCCTTTAAGCACTTATAAAGTGACTTTTTCCACTTATCGAGTGGTCCTTTTCACACGAGAAAAGGTTCCCTTCGTGCACGCTTTCGTGCACGCGACACCTGAGGTCCGTATACCCTCATACATCCACTCATGGGTGTATTCATGTCGTCCAAATCCAACATCTCCCACTCACACTTGAGAGGATTGTAAGGAAACATCTTTCCTTTAACTCTTCTGTTTATCATACTGAGAAATAGGTCGTGTGACCGTCATGCGCATAGAGTCCGCTGTTGTGCACTTGTTAGAGATACACAACACTCCTCAAGGTGCAAAGTTGAGTAGATCAACGCATGCTTTACCCTAGATTATTTCTTCACATTTCTTATACTTTATATTCAACAATTGAATCCCATCTGGATTACAATTGGCTGGCCAGCTTTGCATCTTTAAAGTCCAAATGTGAATATGAAATTAATCTTCCTATTCTTGCGATCCTTTTGATCTTGACTTGACTTGCTTTTCTAACATGCCCCGCCGGACCGAATTGACCATAGTCCATAAGCAACATGCTAAGATAGCAATCACCCAGTCAAATCTAAAGGAACCAATTAGAGTCCATAAGGGTAACGAGTTAAGACCCATGTGGTCTTTGGGTCTCACCTAATAGTAAACATAATTACTATTCTAACCTAATGGTCAAATGCATACGTAGTATGAATACGTATTACAACATCACTCCTTTCCCAGGGAGTGTATGTCTTAATGATATTGTAAGGATGATGATCAGACAACACAATGTCTGATTTTGAGTCCCTTCTACTACTCAAATAATCTTCTGGACCCACATCCCGCATAAGACAGATAGGATTTAAGAATCCCATTAGATCTTTTGTAAGCATCCATATGATGCAGATCTTTCATGCGACCATTTTGTTTAAGTCATGACTCTAAATCATCCGTCTGACGATTTTGACTTTAAACAGGTCTCATCTTTATTTTATCTGTCTGATATAATAAAGGCGGTTGCTCATGTGAGAGAGCCAACCTCAATCTGTCCGACATACTAAAAAATATAGCTGAGGTTTTAAAATGTACACAAACATTTTCAAGAAACTTATATTCAATGTTGAAAAAGAACTTATTCTTTTATTAAATTTGATCTTTTACAGACATGGGAATGTACATTGGTACAACTCAGCTCTTACGCAATTCTTGAGATGATAAGTGTTTGTAAAACACATCTCTGGGGATCGCCTTCGTAAGCGGATCCGCTATCATCTCATGCGTAGATATGTACCTTATGTCTACCTTCTTGGTCTTATCATAGTCTTTTGCAAAATTATCCTCTTAACCGCTTTCCAGTGTATTTGCCCTGGATTGGATTGGTAACGACTTACCATTCCAACGGTAAATTAGACGTCCGGTCTTATACACATCATAGCGTACATTAGACTACCAACTGCACTGGAATATGGAACTTTTTCCATAATTTCCTTTTCCCTTTGGTTCTTAGGACACATCTTCAGACATAAATTATCGCATATGCTTTATTGGAATATCAATGGACTTACAGTCCTGCATATTTAAAACGTTCTAGAACTTTTTTTATATAAGTCTCTTGTGAAAGAGAAAGAAGTTTCTTCGAACGATTCCTTGAAATCTTAACTCCAAGGATATATGCGGCTTCTTCCATATCTTTCATCTCAAATATTGATGAAAGCCAAGCCTTGATATCCATCACAAAGCCCTTGTCATTTCCGGCTATTAAAATGTCATCTACATATAGAGACATAATAACGTACTTGCTCTTAATCCTCTTGATATATACACAGTTATCTTCATCAAGCATGGAAAAACCATTTGATAAGACAACTTCTTGAAATCGTATATACCATTGCCTCGAGGATTGTTTAAGACCATATATGGACTTACGAAGTTTACAAACCTTATGTTCGTTTCCTTCTTTTATAAACCCTGTTGGTTGTTCCATATAGATCTCCTCGTCCAATTCTCCATTGAGAAAGGCAGTCTTTACATCCATCTGATGTAATTCGAGGTCTAAGCAAGCTACCATAGCCAGAATCAGGCGAATCGAGGTAAAACGAACAACAGGTGAGAAGGTCTCTTCGTAGTCTATCCCTTCCTGTTGCGTAAAACCTTTCGCGACAAGGCGAGCTTTATATCTGTCTATAGAGCCATCAGCCTTATGCTTGATCTTGAGAACCCATTTGTTCCCAATAGCTCTACGTCCTCTGGGTAAGTCAACTAAGTCCCAGACTTGGTTAACATTCATGGATTCCAACTCCTCCTTCATCGCTTCCATCCATTTGTCTTTTGCAGGGCATGATACGGCATGTTTGAAAGTAGCAGGCTCGTCATCATCTTGTAGTAAAGTCATAAAGGTTTGTGGAAATTCATCCTCAAATCTTAGAGGAGCCAACCTTGTACGACTACTACGTCGTATTTGAGATTCTTCAAGTCCTTGTTGACTCGAATTTAGATCAATTCTAATATCACTCCCACTTGGAATGTCATTAGAAATGCTCCCACTTGGATCATTATTCCCGTATGAAATAGGATTCGCGTCATTCGTATCATCCATTGGTAAAGTTTGAAACGTATTTTCGTCTTTACCAAGAATTCTCCCACTCGAATGAGGTAATCCTTCTTGATCATTAATCTCAAATAGAGATAAGTCTTGACTTATCTCGCCCTGTCTTGGAAACTCGTTTTCCAAGAAAGTGACATCCCTCGACTCAAATTCAATTAGTCATCCATTGTCTTCCTGACCAATGAAAACATAACCTTTGGAGTTTTCTGCGTATCGTATAAAGATACATTTCCTTCCCCGTGGCCCAAGTTTGCCATACTTATGGGAGGAAATATGTGCGTAGGATGCACACCCCCAAGGTTTCAAAATGTTTAAGTCAGGAGACCTTTGGTTCCACAACTCGTAAGGAGTGGAGCTAACTGATTTCGAGGGTACGCGGTTCAAGATGAAAGCAGCCGTCAATAATGCATCACCCCAAAAGGTGATTGGCAAGTTATCTTGCGCCATCATTGAACGGACCATTTCCATTAAAGTCTTATTCATCCTTTCTGCAACACCATTTTGTTGCGGATTATAAGGCATAGTTACCTGATGAACTATGCCTTTTTCATCACAAAGTTCCTTAAAACTCGCCGATTGATATTCACCACCTCTATCGGTTCGCAAGACCTTAATCTTGCGATCTAATTGATTTTCCACCAAACTCATATAGTTTTTAAAGCATGTTAATGCTTCTCTTTTGTGGGATATCAAATAGATATGACCGAATCGGGTGAAGTCATCAATAAAAGTGATGAAATAGGACTTCCTGCGTCTTGTCTTGACATTCATCGGACCATATATGTCCGAATGGATGAGCTGTAATGGAACCTCGGCCCTTGTGCCGGTTCCAAACGGCTTGCGACAAGATTTCCCTACAAGGCAATGTTCGCAGGTCGACATTTCGACCTTTGAAACATTGGATAGAAGGCCACGTTTGGCAAGTCTATCCATTCATGTTGGTCCAATGTGACCAAGCCTTGCATGCCAACAAATTATATCTGACTTTTAAGTCGAAGAATTTGCAACAAGGAAATTTTCATTACAAAATGAAGAGTCATACATTGTATTTAATACAATAAATCCTTTAAATACATACCCAGTACCAATTAAGGAATTATTACAAAACAAGTCCACTTTACAATCATGAAAAAACCAGCTATAACCAAGACCCATTAACACGACCACAGATATAATATTCCTTCGAATATCTGGAGCGAAGAGGACATCATGTAGTAAGATAGTGCGGCCGTTGTCCAAGACTAGCTTGCAAGTCCCAACGCCTTTCACTTCAACACGTGTGTTGTTTCCTACATAAATCCACTTTGTTCCTTGGGGTATCCGGTGATACTCCGCGAAGGACCGTCTGTCCCTTGCTATGTGGTCGGTGGCACCTAAATCAATTATCCAAAATTGATTAGATTCCACAAGAAATATTGAACTAGAAACACATATGTAACTATCATTACAAGTTACCTTGTCACCTTCATCCGTACAAGAACGGGCATAGTGACCTAACTTGTTGTACATGAAGCACTTGATCCTCTTCAAGTCTTTCTTCTTGTGCCATTTCTTGTGTCCACCCTTATGTTTGGGTTTCTTGGTAGACTCAGGTTGCTTATTACGTTCATTAGTAAACTTTGAACGATCTTTTCGTTTCTTTCCCCCGTGTGAGGAACTAGCAACCATGTGCACTTCTGCACTAGGCTTGGCGGCCGCAAGCCACTCTTCCTCTAACTCGAGGTGCTTTGAAACATCGCTAAAGTTCTTGATGCTCTCATTATGAGTTAGATGCATCTTCATTTGGTCCCACCCATTTGGTAGGGAACGTATGACTGTTTGGATTTGTTGCTCGTCAGTGAGCACATGACCTGCATCCTTTAACTCTGAGATGAGATTTGCCATATGTCGCAGATGTTTCCCCATGGAATGATCTGGACGTTTCTTGTATGAATCAAATCTGATGGTTAAAGAACGAAGTTTGGACACCGAGGTGCCACCAAACTTCTCCTCTAGCTTGGACCATATGTCCATGGCTAGGTCATGCTCTCGGAAGATGCGCATTATGTCATCGACCATACTGGACAATAACGTAATGCGAGATATCTTGTTCTTCCGAGACCAAGCATCAAAAGCTTCTTTGTCTCGTCTGTGTTGGACCGTAGTGCCCAACTCGGGTTCAATCATCTTGTTCTTTAGAGTTTCGAGCACGTCTTGCTCCTCTAGAACGTATTGTATCTTGATGGACCATAGTTTGTAATTATCGTCGTTGAGTTTTTCACCTCTGTTTAACTCAGCGACGATGTTCTTTGAAGCGGAAGACATTTTAACTTTAAAATGATACAAAAGACACAAAACCAAAGGTTCGATCAAAAAACATTGCATAAAATTCGTATACATAGATATCACTCCCACTTGGAATTTCCCACTTGGAATGATATCATTACATTTGATAAGTTACTTTCGAAAAATATTGAATATGTTGCTCAAGAATCGGAAAGGTCTCTACGATTCCAATCACCATCTAGGACAACCTTCAATATTTCCCCCTCACTTATCAAACGATAGTACTCTTATAGTACTTCGCATCGGAAAAGCGTTTTTGAAAACGTATTTTTCAAAAGCAAATGCGATATTTCAACTTAGTACCATTATGATACTAGTGAAATATACGGCAATCCCTGGCCATTGCCGGGATTGAGCCGTAGCCGTGCCTAGGCCGAATCCCCCTTGAGGGATTTTATCTGCAAGCCACCGTCGCCGGCTGTCACGCCCCGCTTCCCTAAAATGGAGGCGAAACGTGAGGAGGTCCGCACGAGAGTGGAGCTGTGAAGCCCCAAACCTGATAAGCGTCAATAAAACATAAGCAGGTCCCTGTAACCACAACGGAGCAACAATAATAATAAAAGGAGAGACAGAAATAAAATTCTCATATCTCATAAATTGTCCAACATGAAATAAGTTCAACATCCAGAAAAGCCACCAGGCTAAAAGAAAGAGTCTAAGGCCCAGAACAAGGCCAACAAAACCAACAGCATAACAAAGTATAGGTGCCACGCACCGACAACAAAACAGCAGTCTAAATAAAAGGGAAACACAACGAAAACACTAGGACTGGTCCCCAGTGTCCACGTACTCCCCGTCAAACACAAGCTCGGGCTCGGCGTCAGCAAACACCTCGTCCTCAACAAGGTACTCAGGCTCGGGATCTAACATGTGTCACCCAAAAGAGTAAAGGGGCACATGTCAGCAAGTCTAAAAGACTTGGGCAAGGAAACTGGAAGTAAGGCAACTAGCAACCTAGCAGTTATAGTATGCATGACATGGCAGTTATAACATGAGTGCACAAGTACGACATGGTGAACAATAAGTACAAGAGAACAATTATCGGTACAAGACAAGAGTAGCCAAGCTACTAACAATCTCAATCAATTCACTATTCACGTTTCACGTTGTTTGTAGATGTTTACGCCCTTCAGCTGAATGGTACAACATTCACGCCGATCGGCACTAAACACTACCCCACCCCAGAGTTTACGCCTTACAACTGCAGTTGCTGATCAGGCAGACTCCCAGTTGAATGGCCGCTTAACCCTTACCCCATCCCACACGTAAACAAGCCAGGGTCCCTGTACATGAGCCCAGCAAGTGAGCCAGGGTTGCCCCGCACGGGAGCTTGTTTTCCTAGTTCACAATTCAATATCGAGCGTTGGGGTTAGCAACTCATTATGCTCGCTTCTGGTCACGAGCCAGGAAACACAAGTATTGTAGCGATGCTACGCAATCACGGGATCACTTAAAGAATGCAATGACATGACAATTAATTTGCGTACCGTTAATGGAATTTAAACATGACATGGTAATTGTGCAACATGATATATGTCGGATCTAGCTTCGTTGTCAAGCTAGTTCCTAAATTTGCGCCTAGGCGAGTATCATTTCGTCGCCTAGCCTCTTTTACGCCTACAACAAGCAAAATGGCCTAAAACATGGCCTAAACCCTAAGTGGCAAGTTTCACTTGCCTAGCACCGGGGATGACGATCACGAAGGTTCGTCTCGCGGATGCTAAACTACGGGGAAATCGCTGTTAAGGGGAAACAATCATCAAAACAACATCCATTTCATTAGGGTTTCATAAAAATACAAATAGGTTATGAAAACATCAAGAGATCGATTTCTTACCGTGAGGAGGCGAAAGAAACACTCCGGAGAACCTAGGGACCAGATCTGGAAACGAATGGAGAAGTTTGGAGAACTAGGGTTTTTGGGGGATTTTGGGGATCTGATGAGATTTTGGGGAAGATGAGAGGTAGAATGAGTTGATGGAGGGTTTAGATGATGGATTTAGGGCTTGGAATGAAGGAATAAGGGTTTGAGGAAGATGGGGGCTCAATGGGGGAGAAACTAGGGTTTTGGGTCGAGTGGAGGAAGAAGAAAACGTTTGGGAGGGGTATAAATAGGTTGGGCTGGCGGCTGCCCAGAAATTAGGGTTTTAACACAGACTAGTCGGTCAAAGAGCAACCACTGACCGACTAGTTTGGCAACTAGTCGGTCGGTCGACCAACGCAGACCGACTAAGTGTAAACAGTAACTTCTGAACGAAAATAGGATTTGGATTTAGTCGGTCGATGAACAAATACTGACCGACTAGTTTGACAACTAGTCGGTCGAGAGATGAACTTAGACCGACTAAGAGTGAACAGTATTGATACCAAAAATAAGATGATGTGTTAGTCGGTTAAAGAAGCATTGCCGACCGACTAGTTTGCAACCTAGTCGGTCAACCAACGTTCTTAGACCGACTAACGATAAACAGTAACTCCTGAATAATTTAGAAAGCCAACTAGTCGGTCCAAGAAGGATTGCCGACCGACTGGATCGTCATCTAGTCGGTCGGTGCCCCTTCTTACACCGGCTAACGTGCACCAAAAGTTCCGATACGGAGCGCGGAGCTCCGGGATCGATTCCTAAGACTCCTAGGCTTGATCTAACAGTAAGATACGACCGTTATGAAGCCCGTCACGAATGACATACTTCGAAATCGACGATCCTAAGGAAGAAACGAGAAAACACGACGAAACGATCGAAAATGAAAGCTACGGAGACGAAAACCACACAAAAGGAGAAAATCCACCAAAACATATATTATATTATAATAGATCCAGATACATGAAAACCAGTCGTTACATCCTCCCCAACTTAAGAAAAATTCCGTCCTCGGAATTTCCAAACACTCACGTGTCCGGAAACAAAAGTGGGAAACGCTCTCGCATCTCATCCTCATTCTCCCAAGTAGACTCTCCAGGTGAGCCGTGTCGCCACATCACCCTCACAAGATTGACAATCTTGTTCCGAAGCGATTTCTGACGCCTGTCCAGAATCTGCACTGGATGCTGGTCATACGTCAAATCGGGGCGAACGGTAATCTCCGAAAAATCCACAGCATGAGATGGATCGCTAATGTATCGACGAAGCTGCGACACATGGAAAACATTGTGAACTCCTTCCAAAGATGGCGGCAAGGCCAAGCGATAAGCTACCTCGCCAACCCTCTCCAAAATGTCAAACGGTCCAATGTATCGCGGGCTCAACTTCCCTCGCTTCCCAAAACGAATCACACCGCGATTCGGGGAAATCTTCAAGAACACATGGTCGCCCGGCTGAAACTCCAAAGGACGACGTTTAGCATCCGCCCAATGCTTAAAACGGTCCTGAGCAATTCTCAACCTCTCCCGAATATTCCTGACGATATCCACGGCCTCCACAATCATCTCAGGTCCCAACAACTCCCGATCACCAATGTCATCCCAACTCAATGGCGATCGACATTTCCTCCCATAAAGAGCGGCGAAAGGCGCCATGCCAATACTCGCCTGGAAGCTGTTGTTGTAAGAAAACTCTACCAGATGTAGATGGTCCTCCCACGAACCCTTGAAATCCAACATGCACGCCCTCAGCATGTCTTCCAAAATCTGAATCGTCCTCTCGGACTGACCATCCGTCTGCGGATGGTACGCCGTGCTGAAACTCAGACGCGTACCCAAACTCTTTTGCAAACTCTGCCAGAACTGAGATGTGAACCTCGTGTCTCTGTCTGACACGATACTCACGGGGACTCCATGAAGTCGCACGACTTCCTGCACGATTCACGTTACATCACTATCCAAACTAGGAAAAGGAAATAAAACGGAGAGTAAAAGAATTTTACCTCCATATATCTCCTCGCTAGCGCCTCAGTGGACTGTCCCACTCGGAACGGAATAAAGTGCGCAGACTTGGTCAATCGATCTACGATCACCCAAATCGCGTCATTCTGCTTCGGACTCCGAGGTAGTCCAGTCACGAAATCCATAGTGATGTGTTGCCATTTCCACTCCGGAATCGGAAGCGGTTGTAGCAACCCGGCCGTACGCTGATGCTCCGCCTTCACTTGCTGGAAAACCAAGCACTTGGCTACACTCCGAGCCACACTCCTCTTCATACCATGCCACCAATAATTCAGACGAAGATCCTGGTACATCTTGGTGCCACCAGGATGCACAGAATACGGCGAACTGTGTGCCTCCACCATCAATTCCTCTCTAATGTCCCCAGCTGGCACACACAACCTGGCTCCAAACCTCAGCGAGCCATCCTCATGAATCAAAAGGTCAGTCCGCAGACCGGCTTCCACCTGCTCCCGAATCTTCACCAGCTTCGGATCCTCAGCCTGGCCCGCCTTAATCCGATCCACGATCGTCGACTGTACCTGCATGCACATCAACGATGAAGCCGCCCCAGGAAGAACAATCTCAACACCAGACTCGCAAAAATCCTGCTGCAATCTCCACTGCGAGGTCAAAATCATCACCGCTGGAAGCCTACTCAGCGCATCAGGGACCACATTCACCTTGCCAGGGTGAAACTGCAAATCAATCTCATAATCCGCCATGAGCTCCAACCATCGACGCTGTCGCATGTTGAGCTCCTTCTGAGTAAAAATATACTTCAAGCTTTTGTGATCGGTGAAAATCTTCACTTTCTCACTCAGCAGGAAGTGCCTCCAAATCTTAAGAGCAAACACAACGGCAGCCAACTCCAAATCATGCGTCGGGTAATTCTTCTCATGAACCTTAAGCTGACGAGACGCATACGCCACAACATGTCCGTGCTGATGCAACACACAACCGAGACCCTTGCCAGAAGCATCGCAAAAGATCTCAAATCCACCGCTGCGATCAGGCACAACAAGAATAGGGGCAGTCGTCAACCTCTCCTTCAGAACGCCAAAAGCACTCTCACAATCACCCGACCAAACAAAAGGTACATCCTTCCGCGTCAACCTGGTCATCGGCTCCACAATACGAGAAAAGTCCTTAATGAATCGCCGATAATAACCAGCAAGTCCAAGGAAACTCCGAATCTCAGACGCAGATGACGGAACAGGCCACTCTCTGATGGCCCTAATCTTCTCGGGATCCACTGAAATACCATCTCCAGTCACCACATGCCCGAGAAAAGCAACTCTATCCAGCCAAAACTCGCACTTCGAAAACTTAGCATACAAACGATGCTTCCTCAAGATCTCCAATACCGTCCTCAAGTGCGATGCATGCTCTTCCTCCGACTTCGAATAGATCAGAATGTCGTCAATAAAGATAACGACAAACTTATCCAGAAAGTCGTAGAAAATCAGGTTCATTAGATTCATGAAAACTGCGGGCGCGTTAGTTACGCCGAAAGGCATAACCACAAACTCGTAGTGTCCATACTTCGTCCTGAACGCTGTCTTCGGAACATCTCCCTTCTTCACCTTCAACTGATGGTAACCACTCCTCAAATCCAATTTAGAAAACACCCTCGAACCCCCAAGCTGATCAAAAATATCATCGATGCGAGGCAACGGGTATTTATTCTTAATGGTCACCGCATTCAACTCCCGATAGTCCACGCACATGCGACGCGAACCATCCTTCTTCTTCACCAGCAACACTGGTGCTCCCCACGGAGACACACTGGGATTGATATAACCCTTCTGCAAGAGCTCATCCAACTGCTTCCGCAACTCTTCCAATTCAGCGGGTGCCATACGATACGGCGCCTTCGAAATCGGCTGCGCACCCGGAACAAGATCAATAGAAAATTCTAGAGCTCGATCAGGTGGCAAACCAGACATCTCCTCGGGGAAGACGTCGCCAAAATCACGCACCACAGCTGGCCACTCCAGCTCCATCTGCATAGCCACAACCTCCACCGGCCTAGCCCGAAATCTGACAGGACCAAGCGAACTGCTACCACGACTGAACTCAAACACTGGATGTCCGGGAATCTCGAACACCACCTTCTTCCTCCTGCAGTCAATCGTAGCATAGAAGCTCGCAAGCCAGTCCATCCCAAGAACTGCATCATAGTTGATGATGTCGTGGATAATGAAATCAGCGAAAAGCTCATGTCCACAGACCACCAACGAGCAAGAATTGCAACCACGATGCACCGAGACCACGCCATTCCCTGTAACGATATTCCGACTCTTGGAAAGAGGGGACGTCGACAAGGAATGCCTCTCCACGAAGCTCCGAGAAATAATGCACATCGATGCACCAGAGTCAAAGAGGACTCGTGCAGGAAATGTGCACACCAAAACCACACCTAACAAGCAATTAACAATCAAGCCCTAGTCTAGCAAACAATCATGTTCAAGCAAACAACACAATCTAACATTCAAACCAGCTAGGAAAGTAACAGCCAGGTTGAGGATTACCTACAATAACCTCATCCACAGCCTCGCTCTCCACCGCGGTCATCAGAAAAGCCTGCCTCCTTGGCGGAACAGCCTGCTGAAAAGCCTGTTTCTGTGGAACAAGAGCTGCTCCACGTCCAGCAGGAACAGACGCTCGCTGCTGCAACGGCTGCGCTGCAACAGGTGCCCTCCGCAGCGGACCCGCATGCCGACAATCCTTCGCGACATGAGAAGCATCACCACAAACCAGACACTGGCCCAAAAACTTCCGACACTGATCCTTGATGTGGCCAGGCTTACCGCAGAAATGGCAAGTCTTCAGAATAGGCCCTCCTGGCCTCTTAAACTGAGCTGGCTGATTAGGCTTGAAACCAGGCCTAACCACCGCTCTGGCCTGCTCCATAGGCCTCTTCCCAGCACCAACAATAGACCCCCTCCTCTGACTCAGGTTCAGCTCCTGCCTCCTGGCAGCGACCAAAACCTTCTGATAAGAGTCCAGATCGGAGGAAGACACAAAACTCTGGAGCTCCAAAGCAAGTCCCTGCAGGAACCTCTGAGCCCTCTCATCAGCATCCTGCACCATCTTCGGTGCGAACCGACTCAGCCTAGTGAACTCTTGGTGGTACTGGTCCACCGTCAAGCTCCCTTGCTTCAGATCAATGAAGCGCTGCAGCATCTCCTTCTTCGCAGCCTTCGGAAAGAATTCCTCATCAAACCTGGACTTAAAGGTAGCCCAAGCTATCGGCTCCACCAACATCTTTTCTTCCGCATCCCACCAGTTCCGAGCATTATCCTTGAGTTGCCTCTTCGCCAAATCAACCCATCCAGCCGGGGTGATCTTGGCCATCTTCAGATTGTCCTCGATGTTCCGAATCCACTCATCGGTAGCCAGAGGACCCTCAGACCCATCAAAATATGCGGGACCCAGCTCCCGAAATTGCTTCGCTCCCGGCTCAGAGCGAGGGGCATCCGGAAGAGCCCGGGCAGCTCGAGCAAGTGGAGCATTCTGGACTTGCAGGAGCACGCCCTGCTGCACTTGCATCATCTGCAACATCATCCGCATCATCTCACCGTTGGTGGGTTCCCGCTCAGGCTCCTCATCATGAGGGAGCGCACCACTACCCCCACCACGGGTGAATCGTCTTCCTGCCATCTAGTGACACAGAAAACGAAGCAGATTAGACTCATAGCTTATGACTCGGACGTCGAACTTAGTTTATTGGACATCTAATATTATTATCGTCATTCCAAAAATCGCAGTTACAGAAGGACCTGCATGGGCCACCAACAAAACCTGTCACGCCCCGCTTCCCTAAAATGGAGGCGAGACGTGAGGAGGTCCGCACGAGAGTGGAGCTGTGAAGCCCCAAACCCGATAAGCGTCAATAAAACATAAGCAGGTCCCTGTAACCACAACGGAGCAACAATAATAATAAAAGGAGAGACAGAAATAAAATTCTCATATCTCATAAATTGTCCAACATGAAATAAGTTCAACATCCAGAAAAGCCACCAGGCTAAAAGAAAGAGTCTAAGGCCCAGAACAAGGCCAACAAAACCAACAGCATAACAAAGTATAGGTGCCACGCACCGACAACAAAACAGCAGTCTAAATAAAAAGGGAAACACAACGAAAACACTAGGACTGGTCCCCAGTGTCCACGTACTCCCCGTCAAACACAAGCTCGGGCTCGGCGTCAGCAAACACCTCGTCCTCAACAAGGTACTCAGGCTCGGGATCTAACATGTGTCACCCAAAAGAGTAAAGGGGCACATGTCAGCAAGTCTAAAAGACTTGGGCAAGGAAACTGGAAGTAAGGCAACTAGCAACCTAGCAGTTATAGTATGCATGACATGGCAGTTATAACATGAGTGCACAAGTACGACATGGTGAACAATAAGTACAAGAGAACAATTATCGGTACAAGACAAGAGTAGCCAAGCTACTAACAATCTCAATCAATTCACTATTCACGTTTCACGTTGTTTGTAGATGTTTACGCCCTTCAGCTGAATGGTACAACATTCACGCCGATCGGCACTAAACACTACCCCACCCCAGAGTTTACGCCTTACAACTGCAGTTGCTGATCAGGCAGACTCCCAGTTGAATGGCCGCTTAACCCTTACCCCATCCCACACGTAAACAAGCCAGGGTCCCTGTACATGAGCCCAGCAAGTGAGCCAGGGTTGCCCCGCACGGGAGCTTGTTTTCCTAGTTCACAATTCAATATCGAGCGTTGGGGTTAGCAACTCATTATGCTCGCTTCTGGTCACGAGCCAGGAAACACAAGTATTGTAGCGATGCTACGCAATCACGGGATCACTTAAAGAATGCAATGACATGACAATTAATTTGCGTACCGTTAATGAAATTTAAACATGACATGGTAATTGTGCAACATGATATATGTCGGATCTAGCTTCGTTGTCAAGCTAGTTCCTAAATTTGCGCCTAGGCGAGTATCATTTCGTCGCCTAGCCTCTTTTACGCCTACAACAAGCAAAATGGCCTAAAACATGGCCTAAACCCTAAGTGGCAAGTTTCACTTGCCTAGCACCGGGGATGACGATCACGAAGGTTCGTCTCGCGGATGCTAAACTACGGGGAAATCGCTGTTAAGGGGAAACAATCATCAAAACAACATCCATTTCATTAGGGTTTCATAAAAATACAAATAGGTTATGAAAACATCAAGAGATCGATTTTTTACCGTGAGGAGGCGAAACACTCCGGAGAACCTAGGGACCAGATCTGGAAACGAATGGAGAAGTTTGGAGAACTAGGGTTTTTGGGGGATTTTGGGGATCTGATGAGATTTTGGGGAAGATGAGAGGTAGAATGAGTTGATGGAGGGTTTAGATGATGGATTTGGGGCTTGGAATGAAGGAATAAGGGTTTGAGGAAGATGGGGGCTCAATGGGGGAGAAACTAGGGTTTTGGGTCGAGTGGAGGAAGAAGAAAACGTTTGGGAGGGGTATAAATAGGTTGGGCTGGCGGCTGCCCAGAAATTAGGGTTTTAACACAGACTAGTCGGTCAAAGAGCAACCACTGACCGACTAGTTTGGCAACTAGTCGGTCGGTCGACCAACGCAGACCGACTAAGTGTAAACAGTAACTTCTGAACGAAAATAGGATTTGGATTTAGTCGGTCGATGAACAAATACTGACCGACTAGTTTGACAACTAGTCGGTCGAGAGATGAACTTAGACCGACTAAGAGTGAACAGTATTGATACCAAAAATAAGATGATGTGTTAGTCGGTTAAAGAAGCATTGCCGACCGACTAGTTTGCAACCTAGTCGGTCAACCAACGTTCTTAGACCGACTAACGATAAACAGTAACTCCTGAATAATTTAGAAAGCCAACTAGTCGGTCCAAGAAGGATTGCCGACCGACTGGATCGTCATCTAGTTGGTCGGTGCCCCTTCTTACACCGGCTAACGTGCACCAAAAGTTCCGATACGGAGCGCGGAGCTCCGGGATCGATTCCTAAGACTCCTAGGCTTGATCTAACAGTAAGATACGACCGTTATGAAGCCCGTCACGAATGACATACTTCGAAATCGACGATCCTAAGGAAGAAACGAGAAAACACGACGAAACGATCGAAAATAAAAGCTACGGAGACGAAAACCACACAAAAGGAGAAAATCCACCAAAACATATATTATATTATAATAGATCCAGATACATGAAAACCAGTCGTTACACCGGCTCCCGTATGGATCCATGCGCTCCCCCCTACAGGAGGATTTTGCCGCAGACGACTGTCGTCGGCCCCGTATGGGCTGGCCATGCATGTCCCATTCATGCAAGCCCCCCCCCAATACAGGGTCAACCGGGGCTTGGCACTGGCCGAGACCGGGGCCGACAGTGGCCTGGCGCCGGCCTCGGCCAGGGCCAGCAGTGGCCCTGGCCGATCTCGGCCTGGCCCTGGCCACTGCCAGGGCCAGCCGTGGCCCTGGCCACTGCCAGGGCCAGCCGTGGCCCTGGCCTCTGCCAGGGTGGCCAGGCCTCTGGCCAGGCCCTTGGCCAGGCCCTGGCCCCCCGACCAGGGCCGGCCAGGCCCTGGCCCCTGTCAGGGCCGGCCAGGACCTAGTAGAGGCCAGGGCGCCGGCCCTGGCCCCTGCCAGGGCCGGCCAGGGCCTCCTGGCCCTGGTCTGGCCTCGGCCAGAGCCGGCCTGGCCATGGCCCCTTGGCCATGGCCGGCCTTGGCCCGTATGGCCATGGCCGGCCTCCCCCTTGTTGGGGTTGTCCGCACACCACCCACCGGAGGGGTGGTCGTGGAAGTTATTGGCTGTAGCCAACCCCATCCGCATGGGGAGGGGGGATGCATTGCCTCCATAGCCCATATGGCCATGGCGATCATGCACCAAAAATGTCATCTTCTCCGTTGAGAATAACCACCATCGTCTTCTCCGATGAAGCACCCGTTCGTTGAGAAAACGGTTTTGCTTCAATGGCCGTGTGCCAAAAAATGAAGATAACGTGTTTTCAAGGCCGCAAACTTCACGCTCTACATGAAGAGAGTTCACATTCTCAATTGAATGGAGACTCAGCATCCATGAGGAACGCGAGTTTGGCGATATGAACGGTAAGTTCTTCCCGTCACGGAGAGTTCCTGCCATATCCGTAATGGTAGAAGACCCTAACGTGAAAAGAACAACTATTGCGATTCTCTCCGTCACGATGCGTTCCTACCATATCCATAATGGAAGGAGACTCATTCGAGAAAGAGACAACGCCTCGTTCATCGGTGAGACCGGGGCGACGGTTAGACTGGGGCGAACCCGTATAGCTCTGATACCAATGTAGGATCCTGTCAAAACAAGGACGTTAGGATCGAATAATAACATAGACTTACGCTTGCGTATGCGGCACCGTAGTCTCTGAACTTCACCCTCGGATTCGCCACAACGGTCGGTACTTCGTCACGGAGGATCGAAGCAGAGTTTCACCGCTTAAATCTCTATTTAGAAGAGGATTTTAATGGAAGGAAGAAGAAGAACATAAGTTGCCTTATGCAAACTTATGGCATGGTTAGATTAGTGTAAATGCCTTACCCTTGGGTCCTATTTATAGGCTTTAGGGGTAGTTATTGTAGGAAATAACTAAATATAAGCTTATTAGCCTATATTAGCACATTTACTTATCCTCTTCTTCATTCACTTATCGAGTGCCTTTAAGCACTTATAAAGTGACTTTTTCCACTTATCGAGTGGTCCTTTTCACACGAGAAAAGGTTCCCTTCGTGCACGCTTTCGTGCACGAGACACCTGAGGTCCGTATACCCTCATACATCCCCTCATGGGTGTATTCATGTCGTCCAAATCCAACAAAAGATACGTGAAGTGATTCCTCAATCGTTGAAGAAGTTTTGTTGTATATCTGGTAGGCTTTGCTACGTGTGGAATATCCAACAAAAATTCCTTCATCGGATCTTGGCTCAAATTTTTCTAAATTACCAAAGGTGTTCTTTATAAAACATTTTGAACCAAAGACACGAAAATATTTCACTTGAGGATTTTTATCATAAAACAACTCAAAACAAGTTTTGTTTGTTCGGGGTCTCACTAGGATCCTATTAAGCACATAGTATGCCGTGTGCACCGCTTCTGCCCAAAATTGTAGTCTTAAATGACTATCATTGAGCATAGTGCAAGCACACTCAATAAGAGTCCTATTCTTTCTTTCTACAACACCATTTTGTGGTGGTGCACGTGGAAAGGAAAAGTTATGAGTTATCCCGGAGTCATCACAAAACTTAGTAAAAGACTCATTCTCAAATTCTCCTCCATGATCACTACGAATAGTGATAATGATGGATCCTAAAAGATTCTGAATCTTCTTTGCAAATTTGGTAAACTCTTCATGAGCTTCATTCTTATTAGTTAAGAATGAAACCCAAGTAAATCTAGAAAAGTCGTCGACGACAACTAGTCCATAATGAGCATTACCTAAAGAAGCGGTTCTAGTTGGCCCAAATAAATCTAGATGAAGAAGTTCTAGGGGCCTCTTAGAAGTAATCCCTTCTTTAAGCTTAAATGAAGATTTACTTAGTTTACCTCTTTGATATGAATCACAAAAGTTTTTCTAATTAAAAACAATCTTAGGAAAACCTTTGACTAGATCATGCTTAGCTAACTTATATAAGTGCTTGAAGTGAATATGACCAAAATGGCGATGCCATAATAGTTGTTCACTTGTGTTAGCAACTAAGCAATGTTCTACGGTTTTAGGCAAGCTTAAATAATAAATATTTTTACGCCTAATACCGGAAAATAAAACATTTGAATCACAGTCAACAATAGTACACAATCCTTCTCCGAAGTTAACCTTGTAACCTTTGTCACAAAGTTGACTTATGGAAATGAGGTTGTGACATAAACCACTAACAAGATAAACATTAGTAATTAGGGGTTTGGAAGGATTACCAACGATACCTACTCCAATGATGGTTCCCTTTTGATTACCTCCAAAAGTGACCGTTGCACCATCTTTGATGCTAATCACTTCGGAGAGCAATGAGGGATCTCCTGTCATGTGTTTGGAGCAACCGCTATCAAGAATCCATCCTTTCCCTTTAGAGCTAATAAGGCATTTATTGCTCTTCTTCTTTCTCTTGGGTACCTATATAATATACCATAAGCTTATGGTACCCAATGTTTGTTGGGTCCAAGGGGATTAGCCCTTTGGAAGCCAAGTCCAAGTGGACTTCCGCTTCCCAACATAATTACTATTTCTAATTGCATCATGAAAGTAGGAATCAACATAAGCATTCCTAACATTTAGACTAGTGTTCTTAGGACCCCAAATAGTGTACATCTTGGGAGTCCTATTCCCAGTTGCATGCATATGTGTTGGATTTCTATGTGGTGCATGCTTCTTAGGAACATGATTTCTAGCATAAAGATGTGGTGGTGGATATGCATTGTACATTCTAGGATGATATGTATTCTTGGGGACATGCATATTATATGAAGCATATTGATCATGCATGACATGTGGAGAATTAGCATACATGAAAGAATGATACGTATGAGCATATGGGTGTGTGGGAGCACGTACATGAGTATTTCTCATGTGTGGTTGTGTACGTGTCTGCGGGTGCGGAGCATAAAATGTGTCATGATTATCCACTTGTGAAGTAGGATGTTTCCTACGTGGATGAGTGTTAGTGTACATATAAGCATGGCCTTGCTTTTGGACGTACATGAGTATTTCTCATGTGTGGTTGTGTACGTGTCTGTGGGTGCGGAGCATAAAATGTTTCATGATTATCCACTTGTGAAGTATGATGTTTCCTACGTGGATGAGTGTTAGTGTACATATAAGCATGGCCTTGCTTTTGGTTTCCACCCTTAGTGGGTTTCTTGCCAAAAGGAAGAGAAGGTGATGTGGTGACATTCTTGGTAGGATTGCTACCTATAGTGTCGTTGGCACCACTTGTGGATGCACCGGAGGAAGGCCTCACAAAATCTATAGTGACACCACTATAGGAGGTGCGAGCATTAGATGCATTTGCCTTTACAAATCCAAGGCCAACACGATGTGTGGCCAGAAATTGATTTGCAAGCAAATCATCCAATTGTCCTTGTCCCTTATTGAATCTCACAATACGGGAGGACATGAGCTTATATTTCTCCTTTAAAGAAGAAATGTTGGTATCCAAAGTGGACACCCGTGCTTTGAGCTCGTGCACTTGGGTTTTAAGAGAATCATTCTCTAATCCCAATTGTGTGTGACGTGTAACTAGATCACTATTATCCATGGGATGTGTTTGATCTTGTTGAGATTTGAGGGAATTTACCTCATCTCTCAATGTGACATTTTGAGAAGCTAAGTTTGCTTTCTCAAGGGCTAAAGTATCAACAATGGTGCCATTGTTGATAATGCATGGAATGGATGACTTGCTAACTTTTGATTTCTTTAAGCTAGAGTATCTAAGCATTAAAGATTGGTATTTAGTAAATAGTTCTTCATTAGCTATACGAAGTTCATCCATTGTTACCTCGGTGTCATCCGTATCGGAATCACTCTCATCCGAGAGTGGGTCTTCAAGTGCCATGAAGCACATGTGGGCGCTCTCACCCTTCTCATCATCGGAATCGCTTGATGAGTCATCACTTGAGTCATCAAAGGTACCGACGAATCCATTCTTCTTGTCTTTCTTGTTCTTGTTGGACTTGTGGTACTTTGGTGCCTTCCACTTTTCTTTGTTGTTTAGCATTGGGCAATCCCTCTTGATGTGCCCTGGCTTATTACACTTATAACAAAGAGAGGAAGTAGCATTAGTAGACTCAAAACGTTTGTTGGAGGGAAATTTACCTTTGCGGAAGAAGCATTGGAACTTCTTCGCCATTTGGGCCATTTCACCCAAATCCATCTCGTTCTCGGATTCATCACTTTCAGAGGATGACGAATTGGCGTTGAATGCCAAAGCTTTCTTCTTGGCCACCGAGGGATTCATCATGGCTCGAATCTTCAATCAGTTATCCCGTCTTACTTCGTAAGACATAAGAGTCCCGATGAGATTCACCACGGTGTAGTTCTTCAAGTCATTGACCTCCTCAATGGCGATTGCTCGTCTTTCCCATTTGGAGGCCATCCCCATGATGATCTTTCTTACCTTTTCAGGTTCGGTGTAGATTTGGCCAAGGGCTTTCAATTCGTTTGTGATGTCGGTAAGGCGTCCGTACATCGACGCAATGCTCTCATTTTCCTGCATGTGAAACAAGTCGAAGTTTTGCACGGCAACATATAACTTTGAAAGCTTTACCTTATTCGTTACCTCGTGGGTAACGATGAGATGGTTCCAAATTTGATATGCACTCTTACATGTGCATATCTTGTTGAACTCATTCGAGTCCAACGCACAATGAAGAGCATTCATTGCTTTAGCGTTGTTGACTTCGGCGGACTTCTCGGAAGTCGTCCATTTCTCGAAATCAACTTCGGAGGGCTCGACGTACTCCTTGTGGAGAGTTCTCCAAAGAGAAGCACTCCTAAGGAATGTCTCCATCCTACACTTCCAATAACCAAAGTTAGTACCATTGAAACGTGGAGGACGTACCGTAGATTGACCTTCGAAAAGTGTGGACGCTCCATCACGGTCGTGATTGTTGTACATAGGCAGCGGAGGAATGTTGTTGTTGTTGGATGCCATAGATAAAACCTTGTGCTCTGATACCAATTGTAAGGAACATGTCTATGGGGAAAACACTGGAAGGAGGGGTTGAATAGTGTTTATGCAAATTTAAAAGGAATTTACGCCAAATAAAATGCAATCCAACAATTAGTGCGGAATAGAAAAACAACCCAAAGAGAAACACACGCAAACGTAGATATGTTTCAAGGGTTCGGATTACCCAAGTCAACTCCCGACTTGTTCCCGGTAATCCTACGTCCCTACCACCCAGATACCACCGGATACTCAAGTTAGAACCATAACTTGAGGTTTCCTTAAAACCCACTTGTAGCAACCCTACAAGTGCAATCGAATACAATCGATGTCCTTGACTCCCATAACCAGGGAGCAAGCAAAAACCACTCTCACAACCGAGAGCACAATTCAAATAAAGAAGTTATGAAATCTGAAAGCAACACTTACAATCACCTATGCCTTGAAGTAGAACTTGAAGGAGAAGTGTGATGTGTGTTGAAGAACTCTCTTGGAAGAGAGGAGAAAAGCCCTTTCTCTTGATTGCACCAATTGCCTAGAAGATCAATCTTTGGTTCTAGGTTGGAGAGCAAGAGAACAAGATTTGGAAATACTTAGGGCTTTGGATTTGAAAGCTTTGATCTTTGGAAATGAAAGCTTGAAGGATTTTGCAATGAATGAGTAACCTTCCAATGAAACAGTAGAAGCTTTATTTATAGCTTTCTCAAATCCACAAAACAGTTTAGGGAAAAACCCAATCGAAATCTGTGAGAAAAATCTCAACGGATATAATCTGAACTCGCGACAGTCGACTGTTGAACAATCCACAGTCGACTGTTGCACAGTCAGCAAGGGTAGGTGAGAATTCATAACGGTAACTTACCACGTGGACAGTCGACTGATGAAGCAAAGACAGTCTTCTGTTAAACCAACAGGCGACTGTACATTCTTCGACAGGCGACTGGCCGAGAGATGAGTAAGTTAGACAAATACTGGAAATCTCACAAGATACATGACAGACGACTGATGCAAAGAACACAGTCGACTGTTAATCAGAACAGGCGACTGTATAACCTTAAACAGACTACTGTCACAAACATGATAAATTTCCAAAGAGCTGAATCAAAGAATTGATTTACAGACAGGCGACTGTTGCAACATAGACAGTCGACTGATCTAATAGACAGTCAACTGCATATACAGCATAAGTCGACTGGCCGTAGAAGTGAGATCAAAACATAGTTTGGGCAAGGAGAGACGGGCGACTGATGTACAACACACAGTCGACTGTCACAAGGACAGGGGCCTGTGAATCGTTCAACAGTAGCCTGTGCGAAATAATCAGAGAAGGCCCAAAACTGCATTGTAATAGTATGTGCATAACAGACGACTGTAGAACAAAACACAGTCGACTGTTTTTGAGACAAACGACTGTAAACTGTTCAGCAGTCGGCTGTTATGAACAATCCTAGCACAAACAAAAGAGAATTGAATTGAGATCAAAGGACAAAGGTCTAGAGATGTCCTATGACCGAAAGTAGATGTGTGTGAGTGCTCCATCAAAGTTCTACTTCTAAGCTACATACTAGAAGAGATTAAAGAAAAATTACATTGACGAATAATCTCTTCTTTCCATCGTATGAGCTTGAAGTCTTTACGGAGCTTCAATCATCAATCTATGATCATCCAATTCATATCATTTGCCTTCAATCATGTTTGTGAGTCATCCATTGCTAGTTGATCTTCATAGTAAGCTTAGGCAATGGATTAACTGCGAAATAGGGGATTAGTCACAAGTATTTATGTTTGCTCATCATTAACACTAAGAAGGGAGAAGTCCAATACTCAACACGACTTACGACTGACGACGCAATAAGGTCACTCAATGGCAAAGGGGTGGCCCCTTCGACTTAAGGCTAACGACCCGAATGGGTCATTCAGTGGCGAAAGGGTGGCCCCTTCAACTCAATACCAACGACAGGATAAGGTCGTTTAGTGGCAAAGGGGTGGCCCCCTCGACTCACGGCTAACGACACGATAAGGTCGTTCAGTGGCAAAGGGGTGGCCCCTTCGACACACGGTTGCCGACATGATAAGGTCGTTCAGTGGCGAAGGGGTGGCCCCTTCGACTCACGGTTGACGATGCAAATGGGTCGTTCAGTGACGAAGGGGTGGCCCCTTCGACTTACGGATGACGACACAAATGGGTCGTTCTGTGGCGAAAGGGTGGCCTTTTTAAAGGTTGTTCAATGGCGATGGGATGGCACATTCGACTTACGACTGACGACGCAATAAGGACGTTTAGTGGCAAAGGGGTGGCCCCTTCGACTTACGGCTGACGACGCGATAAGGTGGTTCAGTGGCGAAGGTGTGGCCCCTTCGACCTACGACTAACAACGCGATAAGGTCGTTCAGTGGTGATGACGACACGGTAAGGTCAGTCAATGGCGAAGGGGTGGCCCCTTCGACTTACGGCTGACGACACGATAAGGTCATTCAGTGGAAAAGGGGTGGCCCCTTCGACTTAAGGCTGAGGACACGATAAGGTCGTTCAATGGCAAAGGGGTGGCCCCTTCGACTTAAGGTTGAGGACACGATGAGGTTGTTCAGTGCTGAAGGGGTGACCCCTTCGACTTACGGATGATGACATGATAAGGTCGTTCAGTGGCGAAGGGATGGACCCTTCGACTTACGGCTGGCGACACGAATGGGTCATTCAATGGCGAAGGGGTGGCCCCTTCGACTTACGGCTAACGACACAATAAGGTCGTTTAGTGGCGAAGGGGTGGCCCCTTCGACTTACGGCTGACGACGAGAGATTACATGAGTTTTCATCAATATAATTGTTTAATGAATGTGGCCCATCGAGATTTTCGTAAGGATCAGATCCTTGTAGCGAAGAGTTTGATGGTGTAATTCTCATAAAATTCATAAATGCTTTATCGAAGAAAGTTGTTTCAAAAAGGAAGTAGAATTGTATTTGAGGAAAAACATGTTTACTAAAGAAAGAAAAAGCGTACATGCATTTTCGAATCTCGTCGGGGGTCGCTTTCTTTCCACGCCTTTATTTGAGCTTAGAAGCTCACTAATCGACCACCTTAGTGATAGGCGACCCCGTCATCTAGCCCTTTTGCTTTGAGAGCCCCTCTTTGCTTGGTTGATCACCGACTGGGTTCTTGGGGTGCCCGTGCTTGACCAAAGCGTCGATTTATTTCTTGAGTGTCTAGCAATCGTTGGTATCATGTCCATAATCAATGTGGTACTTATAGAATTTGATGTCATCCCTCTTCTCATATTTGCCTTTCTTGGCAGATTCCTAGACCAGTTCTTCTCGCTGGGCATAAGCTAGAACCTCCGTCTTGGGTGCATTCGGTCTTGCATAAGCTGGGTGCTTCTTGCTTCAAGGGATCCTTTCCCTCTGTCTCTTATCCAGAGATTCCTGGAAAGGGGTTCCCTGGGATGGTTTTTCTCACCTGGTGTCTCCACGGCGGGCATGAGTACCTTTCTCAGTCGCTTCAGTTGGTTCCTCTGATTATTCAGAGAGGGTGAATCAATCCGTTATATTGAACAACTCCACGAAGTTGTTAGGTGGAAATTGTTGGAGGGCCATCTGCAAGTCTTTGTTCTGCACCACTTGAGTGAAAGCCGCGATGATGATGTGTCCATATTTTACATATTTTTGTTGCATCATTCCATATCATATTCGCCTCCAAACCCCACATTTTCATATATTATCGTGCTCAGAACGCCATATTCGAGTTTTGTATAGCTTTGTGGATTTTCAAGAGTTTTGGAGCGAATTTGGAGCTAATTAGGGACATTGACACATTTGGTACGTCCGGGACATCATTGGCGAGTTTCCATGAGATTTTGCCGAGGCAAGGAGGAAGATTGAAGGAGAGGAGGAGAAGAGAGCGAAAGATGAAGACTCTAGCTCCAGCCATGTTCAGTTTCCCAGGCCACTCAGTCAAGTGCTGATGCTACTCGACCAAGCTAACACGCCGATAATGCAGAGGAAACGGACACACCTACTCGACCGAGCAGAACGGCCAGCTAGACCGAGCTGTATTCAAACAGAACGCATATTTTGGACTTCTCCCTGAGTGCCCTAGCTCGACCGAGCAGCAAAGCTGCTCGACCAAGCAGATCACTTACTCGACCAAGTAGTCCATATCAGCCAGAGCAGCAGAAGAAGCAAAGCAGAGCCTATGTCAACTCAACCGAGCAGGCGCCGCTACTCGACCGATTAGCGCGACGCGACCAGCCAAGATTGTGGGCCCAAGTGCCCAGATTCTCCCAGATTTTGGGGGATCCCCACCCCTTGTATTTAAGCACGATTTTTACCCTATTTCTAGAGGGACGAGACTATTATTATTTCCCTTAGTTTTTTATGTTTTTAAAGGGTTTTTAAGGTTTTTTAGATCTCGAGAGTTTTGTGTCGTGGCTATTTTTGTGAAGACTAAAGCTTGGATTTTCATTGATCTTTATTGTGTGGAAGCTTGATATTCTTAATTCTGTTGTGTTTGCTATCGCTCTACGACATGTTAACAATTTCTAAACTTCATATGTTTTATTCGATGCTTTTACATGCCATGATGAACTCTCTAGGTTTTATTGAATCTTCTATGTCTATCTCTATGATTCGTGAGTAGTTCTATATAGGGCTAATCGATTAGCCCTAGGATATTAGGATTTAGATGTAAAGTTGGGATTTTTAGGTTGCATTGGTTCAAAAAGGGAAGTATTTTGGTTGATTTAGCCAAGTTTGTAGGGATCTCATACTAAGATCATGTCCACGGTCTGTGGCCATGATGAGCTTAAGGAGTATCCTATGAACTTAATTAAGGAGTTAATGGATTCAATTAGGGTTTGCGGCCATGCCCGATGCACTCCTTGATGTGATCTACCGACGTCCAATGATACTAATTGACGGCTACCGACATTACGTCAATGAGAGCCACCAAAGCACACATCAAAGTCTACCCATGAGAGTGGCATGAGTGGAGATATTCTACCCACGAGAGTGGGATGAATATTGTCGATTCTTAATGCACGGATCGAACGTCACGCCTATCGCGAGAGCAGGGTAAGTGTGCGATACATTAGACCCATGGCGCCAAGAGCCATGAGTTCTACATCTTAGATGCGACAATCCCTAATAAAGCCAATGCAATATAAGAGTTCTAACCTAGCATCGACATCCGACGATTATATTGGTGAGTCCTAAAGCCCTAGTATTTTATTATCGATTACAATCTTTGTTTGAGATATGATTCCACAACATCTTTCTAAATCGACTGCTAACAATATTCCGAAGATTTAGGGATCACCCAAGATCATATTAGCATTCACTTCCTTGTGGGATCGATATCTTTTATACTATAACTTGACACCGTACGCTTGCGATACAGTCCAGGAGTTACATTTGGGACGCATCTAGCCTTTGGCATTCGTGATACTGCAAGGCGTGTTTTAAGTGTTAGTTCTAGGTGCGTCAAGTTTTTGGCGTCGTTGCCGGGGAGGTAATGCTTTTACTTGGGTTATTTCTATATTGAAGAATTTGTTGGCAAAGCTTACCATATCTTATCTCTCCATCCTTTTATTCTCTTTTTACGCTTTTGTTACTAACGCTTCTCTCAAGCCAATATTCTTTATAAGAAATCAGTTATAATGGAGATGCAAGTGCACTGGAGCAGGGATTCTGATAGTGACTCAGATGTGTTTAGCTTCTCTCTATACCAAGCATATTGTCTTCAAGACTCATGCATGGATGGCGCCATGGTCGAATGTGCAGCAAGAGAGCTGCTAGATGCAATCTGATTCATCGGAGCAGGAACCTACGTGGCAGGTATTAAGAATCAACAGATGGTTATGAATCATATACTGAACAATGTCTCTGATGTAGGTACCATTGAGGATGATATCCATATTAGCTTTGAAGGAGACGTGATGCATCTCTGCGCTATTGAAACGCTACCACTTAATGCATATTTCATAGTGACACATCAAATCAAACCACCGGATGAGTCCTAGTTCTTGAGTATATTGAAAGCGTGGTGAATGATGTATGGACCAACGGCCCGGTAGGGTTCCCTGCAAAGGATCCAATTGTCCAAGAGCTCTCGATCTTCATTGCGAGCACCTTCAAAGATGCAGAGTCCTTGGATGGCATCCCCGTCTCTGACGGAGTCTACGTACGATACAAGAGAGACACTCTACGCTTGTATGGTGACAGTGTCCTCCAAACTGACACCTACGAAGACTACGTTCATGTGGAGTACAAAGACCCCGAACCACTCCAAGGCGATATCAATCAGGGAAGCCTTCTTGACTATACACTTGATAATGCATGCGCATCTGAATGCTCTATTCCTATCGACAGGTGCACTACGGAACCTGATACTAAGGAGATGGACTCCATAGACATCTACCACGATGCGCCGTCATCGCCTTGCTCATCTTATGAATCTGCCGATGAAGAATTCCCAGCATCTGAAGCAGCGGTTGAGGACGCATCCTTTTCATAAGCAAACAATGATGGGGGTACAACACCCCCTTAGGTAGAACTAAAATCCCTTCCTGCAAATGTAAAATATGTTTTCTTAGGGGAGAACTCTACCTACCCTGTCATCGTTAGTGCCTCCCTGACCGAGCCACAATTAAAAAGCCTTCTCAAAACCCTCAGAACCCATAGGAATGTGATAGGATATAGGATTTACGACCTGAAAGGTATTAACGAAACCATATGCACCCATAGAATCCACCTTGAGGATAAGGAAGCTACTTCCATTGAGCCTCAAAGGCGATTGAATCCTAACATGAAAGAAGTAGTCAAAAGGATGTGTTAAAACTGCTAGAAGCCGATATTATCTATCCCATTTCCGACAGTAGATGGATTAGTCACGTTCAGGTCGTCCCCAAGAAAGGGGGTATGACCGTTGTAAGGAACGATAAAAATGAATTGATATCTACTAGGACAGTCACTGGTTGGCGCATGTGCATTGATTATAGAAAACTCAATAAGGCCACCAAAAAGGACCATTTTCCCCTCCCATTCATTTACCAGATGCTTAAGCGACTTGCCAAGCATAAATATTTTTGTTACCTTGATGGGTATTCCGGATTCTTCCATATCACATTGCATCATGAGGACCAAGAAAAGATGACGTTTACAAGTCCTTACGGCACCTTGGCATACCAAAGAATGCCATTTGAATTATGTAATGCACCTGTGACATTTCAAAGATGCATGACGTCTATTTTCTCAGACTTCATTGAGAACATAATGGAAGTTTTCATGGACGACTTTTTCGTCTATGGCACCGACTTTGATGCTTGCTTAGTTAATTTGTCTAAAGTTTTAGAACGATGACATGATAACAACTTGACTTTAAATTCAGAAAAGTGCCACTTCATGGTGACAGAGGGAGTGATACTTAGCCATGTCATCTCCTCTAAGGGGATTAAAATTGATAAGGCCAAAGTTGAAGTCATCAAGGACTTGCCGCCCCGACTAATCTTAAGGGTATCAGTGGTTTTCTAGGCCACGC
This sequence comes from Scilla litardierei, assembly GCA_030789695.1. Taxonomy (NCBI): domain Eukaryota; kingdom Viridiplantae; phylum Streptophyta; class Magnoliopsida; order Asparagales; family Asparagaceae; genus Scilla; species Scilla litardierei. Next base: position 83,650,799 of record CM061142.1, on the reverse strand, counting down.
AGGATTTTACCGTCGCTTTATAAAGGATTTTTCTAGCATTGCTCGCCCTCTTACAGAGCTCCTTGCGAAGGACGCTCCTTTTGTGATTTCTGACGCTTACTAGCTAGCTTTTAACAAGTTAAAGGAAGCTCTCATCTCAGCCCCTATTATACAACCACTAGATTGGAACTTACCTTTTGAGTTGATGTGCGATGCAAGTGATCAAGCGGTTGGAGTTGTTCTAGGCCAAGGGAAAGAAGGAAAGATTCACGCGATATACTATGCTAGCAAGACTTTGGATGATGCTTAGAAGAATTACACCACTACAAAGAAGGAGTTACTCGTCGTGGTGTACTCCATCGAAAATTGTAGATCTTATCTTCTGGGATCCAAGGTAATAGTTCACACGGATCACCCGGCACTGAATACTTGCTAAGTAAGAAGGATGCAAAGCCACGCTTAATACGATGGATTCTCCTCCTCCAAGAGTTTGATATAGAGATCAAGGACAAGAAAGGAGCTGAAAATGTAGTGGCAGATCATCTATCGTGGTTAATTCACAGGCATGAAGATGACATTTTACCAATTGATGATTCTTTTACCGCGAACAATTATTTGCGACATCCTCCTCTGATGCACCTTGGTATGCCGACATAGCAAACTATTTGGTGAGCAGCATAATTCCTCATGGGATGGCAACCTATCAGAGAATGAAGCTCTTACATGATGCCAGAAACTATTTTTGGGATGACCCGTACTTATTCAAAACATGTGCTGATGGTCATCAGATGCTGCATTTCTAACGAGGAGACCAACTTCATTATCTCACATTGCCACGATCAGCCATGCAGGGGACACGCAACAGTCACTAAGACCACGGCAAAAATTCTCCAAAGTGGTTTCTATTGGCCCACCATCTTCAGAGACGCAAATGAGTACATCAGAGCTTGTGACATGTGCCAAAGAACGGGGAATATCACGAAGAAAAATGAAATGCCCCTACAAGGCATTTTGGATATAGAATTGTTCGACTGTTGGGGTATTGATTTCATGGGACCCTTTCCGTCAAGTAATGGCCATAAGTACATCTTGGTTGCAGTGGACTACGTCTCGAAGTGGGTGGAAGCCATAGCCACCCCCAACGAATGACGTGAAGGTAGTGTCCAAGTTCTTCAAGCATATGATTTTTCCCGCTTTGGAGTTCCAAGGACGGTTATAAGCGACGGGTGGAGTCACTTCATTGAAAAGAAGTTCAAGACAATTCTTAAGAAGTACTGACTCCATCATAAGGTCGGTCTCGCCTATCATCCCCAAACTAGTGGCCAAGTCGAAATCTCCAATAGAGAGAGATCAAGAGCATCTTAGAAAAGACGGTGAGCACATCGAGGATGGATTGGTCCCAAAAGTTGAGCAACGCCCTTTGGGCATACCGCACCGCTTTCACGACTCCTATTGGAACAACCCCTACAGGTTGGTATATGGGAAAGCATGCCACTTACCCGTATAATTGTAACACAGAGCATACTGGACGATAAAGAAGTTGAACTATGACTACAAGAGCACCGCCATGCGACGATTCCTGGACATCAATGAGCTTGACGAAATCCGGAGACATGCTTATGAGAATGCAAGAATCTATAAGGAAAGAACCAAGGTCTATCACGATAAGCAAATCACAGTGAGGTGCCACGATGTCGGCGACCTAGAACTTCTCTACAACTCAAGAATACGGTTCTTCCCCGGAAAGCTAAAATCAAGATGGTCCGGCCCCTACAAGATAATAAGTATCCCCCGTGAGGTGCCATAGAACTTGAGGGGAAGAACATCAAATTTAAAGTGAATGGCCAAAGGATAAAGCCATACGTAGCAAGCGAGCCGATTGAACAAGGAGAGACCTACGCTCTCAAGCCATATCCCACCGTTGAATGAAAATCTTGAGTGAGTCGAGCTTACGACTTAAAACAAGCGCTTTTCGGGTGGCAACCCGATTTCCTTCTTTAGTTTTATCTTCCTTTTTATTTTTTTCGTAGTTTTATTCAAAAACCAAAATAAAAACGCTTTTAATTCTAGAAAAAACAAAAATATATAAAAATTGATGATTTCTTCCTTCGACAGGTTGAACAATGAAGAGAGTGTGCCAAACGGTGAAAAGAAGGAGAACGAACTAAGAGGAGAATACGATAGAGCCACACATAGCCTGGATCTTGGGAGAGGCCACTTGTCTGAGCAGCTACCCTGCTCGGCCGAGCTACAATGAGCTGGAGAAAGATGCCAAAAATGGCTCTGGAAATCAATTGCGACTTGACTGAGTAGCTTCGCTACTCGGTCGAGCTACTGCCAGAGCTCTAGGAGGCCAAAAACAGCACTTTGTTTCTAATTCGACTCGACCAAGTAGCCTCCCTACTCGATCGAGCTATAAAAGGAGTCCAAAAGTGCTAAAAGTGTTTCTGGAAAGCTTAATGGACTCGAACGAGTAGCTACCCTGCTCGGTCGAGCTACAGAGGGAGCAAAAAGAGCTGAAAATCAACATTCTGTTTCAATTCAGCTCGATCGAGCTAAGTAAGGAGCTTGGTCGAGTGCTAGGGCATAACATGTGGGGTTTAAATTTAATTTTTATACTTCTCAACTCGACCCAGCAGCTATCACTGCTCAACCGAGCAGCTATCACTGCTCGACCGAGCAGCTGTTAGTCAGAGGGGCCAGCATTTAACCGAGCTCGACTCGGGATTTAAAACCCCGACTCGCCCTAACCTAATCCTATCCGAAATCAAAACCCCCAAATTAACACCCGAGCAGCTCTAACCCTCTACTAGGTCTGATTGACGCCACCACCAACGTCGCCGCGCTCCACTCGAGCACCGCCGTTGTCGTCGCTCGGTCAGCCTCGTTTGTCCCTCCCTCTCTCTCTCTCTCTCTCTCTCTCTCTCTCTCTCTCTCTCTCTCTCCCTCCCTCCCTCCCTCTCTCTCCCTCAAGCGATAGGCTTCAGGAAAGTTTCTAATGGCTTCTATGATAATCCTAGCTCTAAGATATGAGCGAAATGAAGATTATAAGGTAAGTCCTACTCAAGGCTTAACATTCTAAACTATGAAACTGGAAGACAATAAATATAAAACAAGACGAACCGTCTTCAAAGCTTCAATCTTCACTCTTGACTTCAATAAACTCCTTGAGCTTCAACGAAGCTTCAGGCACACGATCACGCGTATTGAGAAGTCTTGAGACATCGCTGTTGATGTACGTATTATTTTGGCGACGATCTCCATAACTGCACTCACAAACAGTTAGTATATGATATTTATGTTTGCTCATCATCCAAAACCAAATCCGGGGAATCAATACTCAACATTCTCCCCCTTTTTGGTGATGACAACCCAACATAAATAATAATCAATAATAATGATTCAAATGAAATTTACTTACTCCCCCTGCATTGATGACACGTTAGTCTCGTATTAAACATTAATCATACGCATCAAGCAGACGAGGAAGATATGAAATATGAACCAATTATTGACATATAGGATCTAAATCCATTTTTATATCTTCACTCCCCCTGAATCTAACATATCAAGTTAGATTCATGGTAAATTGCTTTGAATTATCAATTAGCACATTGTCATTATTAATTCTCTCCCCCTTTGGCATTAGCAAAAAGAGCGGGAGGAGATCAATGACAAGATTACAATGGCTAAAGAATAAAAGCACGAGAGTCGAAGAATACGACCACGGTCCAAATGACACCAATGTAAAATACCAAATGTAAAAAACCGAAGGAAATCAAAGCGTGCCAACGTGACCATAGTCGAAAATCGAAAAATGAAATCACCAAGCCATAGGCGAAAATCGAAAAACGAAATCATCAAACCATAGGTGAAAATCGAAAAACGAAATCACCAAACCATAGGCGAAAATCGAAAAACGAAATCACCAAGCCATAGGCGAAAATCGAAAAACGAAATCACCAAGCCATAGGCGAAAATCGAAAAACGAAATCACCAAGCCATAGGCGAAAATCGAAAAACGAAATCATCAAAGGAACAAATCAATTTCAAGTATTGAGTTTTGGAACATACTCTCCAAAATCAACATTCTTAGTAAATAGTGCATGGAAAACAATTCTATGAAATCATAGAAGGAATTTCTATTTAACCAAGATAATCGTCGAGCGACGAAATCAACATTCTAACAAATTGATACCAATGCAAATATTCTAACGATGCATGCATTCAACATACATGGATACCAAATGTATATCAAGTGTAAGAATATACTTACATCATTACGCTCCCCCTACTTTGGTGCATCGCTTTAAGCACCATCAACTCCATTTGAGTGAAAATCCTTGCAAATCACGGAGTTGGTAGGGTTGGTATTCCACGGTGGATTGAACCTAGAAAAACTTAATATGGAGCTAAAATTTGATTTGATGCTCCTTCTCTTATCCTTGAGTACCTAAAGATAAAATATCATTCCATGGTACCCAAGGACATTGGGTCCTAAGAGATTAGACTTTTGGAAGCCAAGTCCAATTGGACTTAGACTTTCCTACATAATCATCATTGTTCACGACATGCATAAAGTAAGAATTCATGTACGCTTGTTTCTCATGCATATTCGTGTCCTTCGGGCTCCAAATAGTGAAGATTTTGGGAGCCCTATTCCTATTGGGAACATGCATACGTTGTTGATTTCTATGTGATGCATGTCGTGGATAGGCATATGGCATATGATGCAATGATGCATGATGATAATTATCCATATGAGAATGAGAATGAACATATGCATGTGGTGGAACACGTGCATGAGTGTGTCTCACATGGTGTGCACGTGCTCGTAGATGCGGAGCATAAAAATCATCATATGTGCTAACATGTGGAGTAGGATGTGTGTTCCTACGTGGCATGGCATACATGAAAGCATGACCCCTCTTTGGAGGTCCACCCAAAGTGGGTTTCTTTCCAAATGAGGGTGTGTACCTAGCGGAAGCACCATTGGTAGAAGAACTACCCATGAAGTGTTTACTTCCACTAGTAGAAGCTTCGGAAGATGGCCTAACAAAGGTGGCGGACGATTTGGATGAATCTCCCATCTTATACCCCAAGCCAATGTGATGATTGGCCGGAAGTATGTCATTTAGGATATTATCCAAATGGCCCTTACCCTTATTGAATTCATGAATTCGGCCTAATGTGCATTCATACTTCTCGGTGAGAGAATGCAAAGAAGCATCCAAGGTGGACACTTGCGATGTGAGTGCACAAACACGTGACTTTAGATTTTTATTCTCAATACTCAAAGTTGAGTTTTGAGAGGTCAAATCCGCTATCACATGTTCTTCCGAATCCTCGATATGAACATGCTCAAGTTGAGATTTGAGATTTACAATCTCATTTCTCAACCCTTCAACAACGGTGTCGTTGTTGACGATGATAGGCTTAGGCGAGTTTTTAAGACTATCTAGTTCATTTTTAGTCTTCATAAATCTAGTAGCCAAATTAGAAAACTTATTCCAAAGTTGTTCGTTGGCTAATCTAAGTTCATCCATAGTTACCTCTTCGCCTTCATCTTCGCTCCCATCCTCGCTTTCATCGGAGGAGGTCTCTTGATCACGTTCCTCTTTTCCCATGAAGCACGTGTGTGCTTTCTCCACTCGTTCGTCATCCGACTCTCCACTTGAGGAGTCCTCTTCCGAGTCGGTGAATGTGTCGACAAGTCCTTTCTTATGCTTTCTCGACTTGTCGTACTTGGATGCCTTCCACTTCTCCTTGTGTTTGTTGAGAGGACAATCCGGCTTGATATGTCCTTGCTTATTGTATTTATAACACACGGGAGAGGAGACATTTGTCGAAATAAATTTTGATTTACTCTTCAACTTACCTTGTCGGAAGAATCGGTCGAACTTCTTTGCCAAATCGGCCAAAGCTTCCATGTCCAACTCTTCTTCCGATTCTTCATCATTGGTAGATGGAGCGGCCTTGTATGCAATCGCCTTTTTCTTTGGCTCGTCTTGGTTCAAGTAGGCCTTCATCTTCTCCTTCAGCTTTATCTTACTCTCCTTGCGTACCTCGTAAGACAACAAGGTACCCATTAATTGTACGACAGTATACTTATTCATGTCGTTACCTTCCTCGATGGCGAAGGTACGCTTTTCCCAACAAGAAGGAAGTCCGTCAATAATTTTTGCGACTTTCTCCTTTTGGGTGTAGATCTTCCCAAGAGCTTCCAATTCGTTGGATATGTCCACGAAGAGAGCATAGTAGTCCTTCATAGTTTCACCCTGTTCCATGTGAAACAACTCAAATTCTTTGTTAGCGACAACGAGTATAGAATCTTTTACCGTACTCGTTCCTTCGTGCAGGATGAGGAGTTGGTTCCATACTTGATATGCACTCTTACATGTGCATATCTTGTTGAAGTCTTCGGGCTCCAACGCATATTGCAAGGCATTCATCGCCTTGGCATTGCTTACCTCCGCGGCAACCTCCGCGGCAACCTCCGCGGTAGACCACTTCGCAAAATCTTGTTCGGTAGGCTCGACATACTCCGTCAATGTGGCTCTCCAAAGTCAAGCGCTCCGGAGGAAGGTTCCCATCCGGCATTTCCAGTACCCATAGTTGGTACCGTTAAAGTGAGGAGGCCTGACTGAGGATTGTCCTTCCATAACTGAAGAAGATCCTTGACGATCTTTGAAGACGTTGTAGTCGTTGTTTGTCATAGCTTTGAACTTGTAGCTTTAACCTTGGCTCTGATACCAATTGTAGTGCCCTGTGAAGCTACTGCACATGTACTAGAGGGGGGGTGAATAGTACTTTAAAATAATCAAGAGCGTTATTCCTAATTATTGTGCAAACACACAAACAACAATACGGAATAGACTACAAACGAAAAGAATAGACAAACGCAAACAAAGCATGTAACGGGTTCGGATCCATCCAAGTCTCCCCAACTTGTTCCTGGTGATCCTACGTCCCAACCACCCGAATCCCCTCCGGATACTTAAGTTAGAAACCCTAACTCAAGATTTAGCACTATGGAATTCTTGTGAAAAACTTTCACAAGACCAAATCATACACAATGAACATGTGACTCCCACAACCCGGGATCACACTCTCTCTCACAACCGAGAGACACAATTGCAATATCAATTGAAATGAAATAAAGAAACACTTACCACAAAATCCTATGCCTTGAGTATAACTTACCAAATTAGGGCAAGAAGGATTTTGAGGAGAGAATGTCACCAAACCGAAGCTCCACCAATAAGATCAGCGATCGAAGGCTAGTATGGAGGATGGTGACGTTGGATCAAGCTCTTGGCTTGGAAGGCTCACAATGGAGAGAATCTCTCTTGAGGAATATGGCTCAAGGAGTTGAGGGAGAGATTCTTGTGAGGAGGAGAAAGCTTAAGAATGGAGTTGAATAGCTTCTCTTTGATTTCTCTAAACCTCTAAAAATGTCAGCCTTGAATACAAGGAAAGAACCCCTCCAAGTATATATAGGATAGAGGAAAGAGAGAGAAAAACGTTTCAATAAAAGCTCCAACGGCTCTATTCTGAACCAGACTAGTCGGTCAAAGAAGGATCACTGACCGACTAGTTCATCAACTAGTCGGTAGGTGATACAACGTAGACCGACTAACAATTGAACAGCCAAAAGGTGAAGTACAGGAGATAGACAACTAATCGGTCTAAGAAGACTTGCCGACCGACTAGTTTCATGACTAGTCGGTCGGTGAATGCTCTTTGACCGACTAATATTCGAAATAGAATAGGCTGACTTCAAGTTGATTTAGTCGGTTTAAGAGCAAATGCTGACCGACTAGTTTCTCAACTAGTCGGTCGACAAACATCCTTTGACCGACTAACGATAAACAGTAACTATGGCTGTACAGGGAAAGCTCAACTAGTCGGTCTAAGAAGGATTCCTAACCGACTAGATCGTCATCTAGTCGGTCGGTGACTCTTCTTTGACCGACTAATTGATCAACATAGCTAGGCTGAAATGAGCAAGGCATTCTAGTCGGTTTAAGAGGAATTGCCGATCGACTAGATCGTCATCTAGTCGGTTGGTTCTTCTACTTGAACCAACTAACATGCACTAGAAGCCGAGGGAAGAAGCGATAGGCTTCGGAAAAGTTTCTAATGGCTTCTATGATAATCCTAGCTCTAAGATATGAGCGAAATGAAGATTATAAGGTAAGTCCTACTCAAGGCTTACCATTCTAAACTATGAAGCTAGAAGACAATAAATATAAAACAAGACGAACCGTCTTCAAAGCTTCAATCTTCACTCTTGACTTCAATAAACTCCTTGAGCTTTAACGAAGCTTTAGGCACATGATCACGCGTATTGAGAAGTCTTGAGACGTCGCTTTTGATGTACGTATTCTTTTGGCGACGATCTCCATAACTACGCTTACAAACAGTTAGTATATGATATTTATGTTTGCTCATCATCCAAAACCAAATCCAGGGAATCAATACTCAACAACTTCTGCCTCTGCACCGGATCTCGGATCCATCCCGTTCACATCTTCTTCCACCGAGATCCCCGCTAGACCACCCTCCCTTAATTTTCAGTTCAGATCACGTTGATCACTTTCACGGGGCCATGCTACAAGGGTGGTTTCTAGCAGTTCATGCCCACTCCCATCTCCTACACCACGAACGCTCATCTCACTGCGGTGGAGACCGAGGTCGTTCGCTTGAGGCATGCCCTTGACACCCTCTCGAGCTCGGTCGCCACCTTTCAGGAGTCAGTGGAGCGGGACCTGACCACCATTCAGGACATGTTGAGAAAATTGTTGGATGTTTTTGATGGTGGATATTCTTTTTATTTGCTTCATTAATATTATTGTTATTGTTTCATCGCAATGCAAAGGACCTGCTATTTTTCGTAAATTTTACAGACGCTTATCAGACTGTAACTTCACAGCTCCACATCTGAGCGGACCTCCTCGCGTATCGCCTTCCATTTTAGGGAAGCGGGGCGTGACAGGTTTTGTTGGTGGCACATGCAGGTCCTCTTTGCATCCGCGAAATATCAGAACAACAATAATGATAAAAACATCCAATTAATTATTCCTAACATTCAGGTCATGATAAAGTCTAATCTGAATGTTTCCTTGTCTTAGATGGCAGGTAGACGCATTACCCGAGGAGTTGGTAGTGGACCTGGAGCTGGTGGTGGAGCAGGACGTGTTGCGGATGCTGATAGAGAACCCACCACTACTGAGATGATGAGGATGATGCATCAGATGATGCAGGTTCAGCAGGGGATGCTTCAGAACGCCCCTCGCTTCGAGCCGGGAGCGAAGCAGTTTCGGGAGCTGGGCCTGACATATTTCAATAGGAAGGAAGGACCATTAGCTGCGGACGAGTGGATGAAGAATTCGGAGGATAATCTGCTTCTCTCAAAGGTTAACCCTGCTGGATGGGTTGACTTGGTGAAGAAGCAACTGAAGGATAATGCTCGTAGCTGGTGGGAGTCTGAGGAGCAGATGCTGGTGAGGCATATCCCCTGGGCCACTTTCAAGGCGAGATTTGATGAGGAGTATTTTCCTCGAGCTACGAGAAGGGAGCTGATGCAACAGTTTATCAATCTAAAGCAAGGAAATCTGACGGTGGATCAATACCACCAAGAGTTCATGAGACGGAGTCACTTTGTGTCGAAGATGGTGGAGACTGCTGAGGATCGAGCTCAGAGATTCTTGCAGGGTTTATCTTTGGAGCTGCTGAGTCTGATGTCCTCTTCGGACTTGGATTCTTACCAGAAGTTGCTGATCGCTGCCAAGAGGCAGGAGCTGATTGCCAATCAGAAGAGAGGGCAATATTCAGGAGCTGGGAAGAGACCTATGGAGTAGGCCAGAGCTGTGGTTAGGCCTGGGATGAAGCCTAATCAGTTCGTGCAGTTCAAGAGGCCAGGTGGGCCTGTTTAGAAGATGTGCCATTTTTGTGGCAATGCTGGTCATGTGAAGGAACAGTTCATGAGGTTCTTGGGCCAGTGATTGGTGTGTGGTGACTCTACGCATTCATTGAAGGACTGTCTGAGAGCCAAGCAACCGTGGAAGGCATCGGATGGAGTTCAGCAGCAGAGAGCTCCGGTAGCTGCTGGACATGAAGCGCCTCTCATTCCCCAGAAGCAGGCCTTTCAACAGGCTGTTCAGCTGAGGAGGCAAGCTTTCACGATGACCGCAGTAGAGGCGGAGGCTGAGGATGACGTTATCACAGGTAATCCTCAGACTAGTCTTTACTTTTTCATTAGTTGATCTTGCATGTTAGATTAGAACTTGTTTGCTAGAATAGGTTTTGATTGTTAGTTTCTTGTTAGGGGGTTATTCTTGTTTGTGCATTTCCCGCTCGAGTTCTCTTCGACTCCGGAGCATCCATGTGTATCTTATCGCGGAGATTCATGGACAAGCATTCTCTGACGACTTCCCCTCTTTCCAAGAGTTAGGATATCGCTACAGGGAATGGAGTGATCCCAGTGACCCTTGGATGTCAATCTTGTCCATTGGTAGTTTGTGGACTCGAGCTCTACGCCGATTTTATCGTCCACGACATTACCAACTATGATGCAGTTCTTGGGATGGATTGGCTTAGCTGTTTCTTCGCTACGATCGACTGTCGACGGAAGAAGGTGGTGTTCGAGATTCCTGGTTATCCGACTTTCGAGTTCAGTAGCGGGAGCAGTTCGCTTGGGCCTGTCAGATTTCGGGCCAAGCCAATGGTGGAGCTTGTAGCTATGCAGATGGAGGTGACTAGACCAGCTGTGGTAAGAGATTCCGAGGATGTCTTTCCCGAGGAGATTTCAGGACTGTCGCCCGATCGAGCTATTGAGTTTTCGATTGATCTTATTCCGGGAGCACAGCCTATATCGAAAGCACCATATCTTATGGCTCCGGCAGAGTTGGAGGAGTTACGTAAACAGTTGGATGAGCTTCTACAGAAGGGTTACATCAATCCGAGTGTGTCTCCGTGGGGAGCACCCGTTCTATTGGTGAAAAAGAAGGATGGTTCGCGTCGGATGTGCGTGGACTACAGAGAGTTGAATGCTGTCACCATCAAGAACAAGTAAACATTGTCGCGGATCGACGACATTTTTGATCAGCTTGGTGGATCGAGGGTATTCTCCAAATTGGATCTCAGGAGCGGATATCATCAGCTGAACGTGAAAAAGGAAGATGTGCAGAAGACAGCGTTCAAAACGAAGTATGGACACTACGAGCTCGTGGTTATGCATTTAGGTGCGACCAATGCACCCGCGGTTTTCATGAATCAGATGAACCTGATATGCTATGATTTCTTAGATAAGTTTGTCGTTATCTTTATTGACGACATCTTGATCTATTCGAAGTCAGAGGAGGAGCATGCTGAGCACTTGAGGACTGTTCTGGAGATTTTGAGGAGGCATCGCTTGTATGCGAAGTATTCCAAGTGCGAGTTCTGGCTGGATAGGGTTGCCTTTCTTGGGCATGTGGTGTCAGGAGATGGTATAGCCTTGGATCCAGAGAAGATCAAGGCTATCAGAGAGTGGCCGGTTCCATAGTCAGCGTCTGAGATCAGAAGTTTTCTTGGGCTAGCAGGATATTATCGGTGCTTCATTAAGGACTTCTCTCGTATTGCAGAGCCGATGACTAGACTGACGAAGAAGGATATACCATTCGTTTGGTCTGATGCTTGTGAGGAGGCCTTTTCTGTTCTGAAGGAGAGGTTGACGACTGCACCTGTTCTAGCTTGTCTGATTAGAGTGGAGGTTTCGAGATCTTTTGCGATGCTTCTGGCAAAGGTCTCGGTTGTGTTTTGCATTAGCATGGGCATGTGGTCGCGTATGCTTCTCGGCAGCTTAAGGCTCATGAGAAGAATTACCCAACTCATGATTTAGAGTTGGCTGCAGTCGTATTTGCGCTCAAAATTTGGAGACATTTCTTGCTAAGTGAGAAGGTGAAGATTTTCACCGATCACAAAAGCTTGAAATATATTTTTACGCAGAAGGAGCTCAACATGCGACAGTGTCGATGGTTGGAGCTCATGGCAGATTATGAGATCGACTTACAGTACCATCCTGGCAAAGTGAATGTGGTTCCTGATGCGCTGAGAAGACTTCCTGCGGTTATGATGTTGACAGTACAGTGGAGGTTACAGCAGGATTTCTGTGAGTCTGGTATTAAGATTGTACTTCCTGGAGAGACTTCGTCGTTGATGTGTATGCAGATACAGTCGACGATCGTGGATCGGATCAAGGCAGGTCAGGCTGGAGATCAGAAGCTGAAGAGGATCCGTGAGCAGGTAGAAGCCGGTCTGCGGATTGACTTTTGGATTCATGAGGATGGGTCGCTGAGGTATAGAGCCAGAGTTTGTGTGTCAGCTAGAGATATCAAAGAGGAGTTGCTTGTTGAGGGACATAGCTCGCCGTATTCTGTGCATCCTGGTGGCACCAAGATGTACAAGGACCTTCGCCTGAACTATTGGTGGCATGGCATGAAGCGGAGTGTGGCACGGAGCATTGCCAAGTGTTTAGTCTGTCAGCAGGTTAAGGCGGAGCATCAGAGTATGGCTGGGTTGCTACAACCGCTTCCAATTCCAGAGTGGAAGTGGCAACACATCACTATGAATTTCGTGACTGGACTTCCTCGGAGTCCGAAGCAGAACGACGCGATTTGGGTGATCATAGATCGATTGACCAAATCTGCGCACTCCATTCCCTTCCGAGTAGGACAGTCCACTGAGACGCTAGCAAGGAGGTAAAATATTTTACTCTCCATTTTTATTTCCTTTCCCTAGTTTAGATAGTGATGTGACATGAATCGTGCAGGAGATCGTGCGACTTCACGGGTCCCCGTGAGCATCGTGTCGGACAGAGACACGAGATTCACATCTCAGTTTTGGTAGGCCTGCAGAAGAGTCTGGGTACGAGTCTGAGTTTCAGTACCGCGTACCACCCGCAGACGGATGGTCAATTAGAGAGGACGATTCAGATTTTGGAGGACATGCTGAGAGCGTGCATGTTGGACTTCAAGGGCTCTTGGGAGGATCATCTTCATCATATGGAGTTTGCCTACAATAACAGCTACCAGGCGAGCATTGGCATGGCGCCTTTCGCCGCACTATATGGGAAGAAATGTCGATCGCCACTGAGCTGTGATGACATTAGAGACAGAGAGCTGTTAGGACCAGAGATAATCGTGGAGACAGTGGATATTGTGAGGAACATCTGGGAGAAGCTGAGGATCACGCAAGACGGTTTCAAGCATTGGGCAGATGCTAAACGGCGACCATTGGAGTTTCAGCATGGAGACCATGGCTTTCTCAAGATCTCTCTGAATCGAGGTGTTATCCGATTTGGAAAGAGAGGCAAGCTGAGTCCAAAGTACATTTGGCCTTTTGACGTCCTGGAGAGAGTTGGAGCGGTGGCTTACCGCTTGGCATTGCCGCCGTCACTGGAGGGAGTTCACGAAATGTTTCACGTATCTCAGTTACGTCGATATGTCAGTGATCCGTCCCATGCTGTGGATTTCTCGAAGATCACGGTTCGTCCGGATCTGACCTATGATCAGCAGCCAGTTGAGATTCTGGACCGACGGCAGAAGCAGCTGAGGAATAAGACCATCGACTTGGTTAGAGTGCAGTGGCGTCATGGTTCTCCTGGGGAGTCCACCTGGGAGTGCGAGGATGATATGAGAGAGCGCTTCCCGCACTTATTTCAGAGCAGAGATTGATGTTGATTCCACGGGCAGAATCATTCACAAGGTGGGTAGGATGTCACGGTCACTTTCCGACTGTACACATTTTCGCGTGTAGCCGTGTTTCGTGTGCATTTTGTGTATTATTTTTTAATACTACTTTTCGTAGCTCAGACGTGAGACCGATCTTCGTTTTTGTAACCCTCTCGGAGGCATGAGCGCCCCGGTATTTTCCTTGTAATTTTAGGATGTCGTTTGTCCTACCTGCTAATAACCCATTATTAGTCTCTAAAAATATTTTTTTTAATAAACAATTTTGGTTTATAAAAGATCCAGTACGTTCTCTTCATTGTTAATGCAAAAAAAACTTAAATAATCATTTCTTTTTAAAAATTTGACCTAGCCCACTATTTTTCCCCTCTTTGACGCACACACGGGAGAGAGAGGGTGATAGGCTTATTATTATATTATAATAATTTATAATAATTTATAATAAAACTAAAACTTATAAAACCTAACCCTAGTTTTCCCCACTCACGTGAGGCGGCCCTCTCCCCTATTTACATAGAAACCTAGGTTTCTTTTTCTCCCAGCAAACACTAAAACGAGTGCCACCCTTTGTTTTTTTAAACGCAGACCCCTTTTCCCCGTGCTGTCACGTCTCGCGAGCTTCTTCCCGACTTCCTCTCGCCCTCTCCCCTTCAACCCCCTCGCCCAGGCCATCACCGGCCTTCACCACCGGCGTACGACAACTGCGCCGCCCCGTTCGACCCTCCCCACTCAGCCCCATGCCCAGCAGCACAGCGCTCCCCTCGCAGCGCAGCGCCTTGCATCGCGTGCACCCACGTCGCTTGGCATCTTCCCTCCGATCTCTGGCGCTCGACATCCCCAGGCGTGCAGCTGCGCTTGACACCGCCGGGATACCTCCGCCTGCACTTCCCCTCACCGCTGCAGCCACCGTCCGAGTCGTGCTACCCCTCGCCGTTGTCGCTGCCAGCCTGCAAATTAACCAACACGTGAGTTACTATTATATCTGTGTATGTGATATTTGGGTTAATATATATTAGAGTATATATTTATACACATTGACGTCTGTAATCCCATTCTGTGAGTACATTGGTTTTTTTTGTATGTAGGTTTATTATACATGTTATTTATATTATTATTAGTAGTTTGTTGTTAGCCCTAGGCCCCTAACTCAGGGAACATGAGGTATTTTGCAGGTACGTGAGTTTTAATGCATGCATACATCAGTGTATTATTTGTTTACATACCTGTATATAGATGCAGTAAGTATTTATGCATGCAATATTGACTTAAAGTTAGATACAGTGGTATCAGGTAGTTGTTAGTAAGTTAATTTTAATATTAGTTTGATAGTGCTAATTTAATATTTCAGTACGTACTTACAATTATATATATATTGGTAGTCTTTATTGATATCAGAATAGGTTACATACATATTTACACACTGGCCCAACTTGCAAGAATGGTTGGAAGAGGGGGGAGAGGGCACAAGCGCCGTCACCCCCTACAACCTATACCCCTACTAATCCCGCCAGCAAAACTATAAGTTACATCTAGGAAAAAAAGAACACATTAACCATTGTCCAAGAATCCCCAATTGGAGAAAGGAGACCCTGATGTTGGGAGGTCTTTTGCATAGTCTCGAAGTATGATACGGACATCCGTAGCAATTTTTTCAAAAAGAGTAACTTTATCGAGTTCCTTCCCCTTGAAGATTCGAGAATTACGTTGCTTCCATATGTGCCAAACCATATACGCCAAAGCAGTTTTAGCCAGCACCCCAACTTCATCCCCCTTATTGTATAGACCTAGCAATAGATCACCCACCCCCTCCAGAGAAGAAGGCACCACCCCGGTGTACCCTAGCTTTAGGAGACCTCTGGAAAGGATATAACGAGAGTACCCGCATTCAAAAAATAGGTGTAAAGAGGATTCAAGGCAATTGGACTTACAGAGAACACAGGACCCTCCATTTTGACCGCCGCCCCATTTAGAATCTCGTAAGTGGGCAGTTTGTTACGGAAGGCACGTAGAAGACACAGGGCCAGCTTCGGCACATGAAGGGACAATTTTATATATATATATATATATATATATATATATATATATATATATATATATATATATATATATATATATATTCTGATATGTTAGTTATACATAATTTGTTTAGTTCATAACCTCAGTTCATTAGCTAATAGGAGATAAGTGTAACATTTACCACATATTTTAGTTGGTACCCTTATATGTCAGAATACACCTGCATATCTTAGCCTAACTTTAATTAAATGGTTATTGATGAGATCGGAAGGTACACTTTGTTTAAGTTGGTAGCACATTAGCCACTGTTTTTTTACAAACCTATATAGTTATGGTTATTCATGTAAGTGGCTGTTAGCGTATGATATAAATAATTAAACTAGCCGTATGTTATATGATAGTTAGTTTAATAATATGATATGGATATCACCCTTGGGTAGAGAACCTAAATAAAGAGAATGAATTACTATTTAATTATTTTGGGACGAATCTGATTCAAACATGTGTTTAATCAAAACAGAGAACCAGTCGTTCCGTACCGTCTGCGCTCCCCAGACGAACCCGCGACAACCGATATCATCGAAAACAGGCAAGTGATACTTGCCAGTAAATGTTTTAGGCCACGTTTTTAGGCCAAATTTTTGTTAGCGTAAAAGAGACTAGACAGTGAAATGATAGCTGTCTAGACGCCTTTTTGATCTAGTTTGACAACAAAACTAGATCCGATACCACTTTTGATCTAGCTTGACAACGAAGCTAGACACTTTACTTGCTTTCATTCATGCTTCCATGTCATGTTTAATTTTCAAATTAACGGTACACAAATTATCTGCTCATTGCCATGTCATTGCATGCATCTAATGTTACATCGTGATTGCGTAGCACACGCTACACTTATTGTAATGATTGAGGCTAGGCACCTGCTTTTGTGAGCACAACCCTACGCCATATTGAAAAAAACTTCCTGGCTCGTGATCCAGAAGCGAGCACAGTGTTATTAGAAAATCAACGCTCGATACACATGGAGGGGTAGGGTTAAGCGATCGCTTGGGCGTAGAAGTGTGCACGTACAGCCACTTCATCCAAAAGGCATAAACCCTGGGCACAAAGTGACAAGTTAGTGTTCATGAATCGTGAAACAGTGTTTTTCGTAGTTTCTGCTACGACGTGCATGTATGTCATCATGTCATCTTAAATTGTTACAATCTTTAAATGTCATGTCATTTCATATTGTTTAGAAGTGCTAGTTGTTTTCTACATTTGTATCCTTGCACAAAAGTTCTCTGCTTTCTTTTGGGAGACTTTTGCTGACATGTGCCCTTTTCTCTTTGGGTGACACATGTCAGGTTTTGAGACAGAGCAGGTAGCGGAGGACAAGCAGTTCGTTGACGCTGAGTTTGAGGTCCCTCCAGAGGTTGAGTTCGAGAACACCAGTGACCAGTCCTAGGCTCACTTGGAGTCTCTTTTGGTAGTAGTTTTCAGTAGTTACTGATTAGGTTTCAGTGAGTAGCACCCTTCTTTTGTTTTGTTGGCCATGCTCTAGGCCTTTGTTCAGACTCGTACTTTTTAGTGACTTTCTGTGATGTTGAGAAAATTGTTGGATGTTTTTAATGGTGGATATTCTTTTTATCTGCTTCATTAAAATTATTGTTGTTGTTTCATCGGAATGCAAAAGGACCTGCTACTTTTCGTAAATTTTACAGACGCTTATCAGACTGCAGCTTCACAGCTCCACGTCTGAGGAGACCTCCTCACGTCTTGCCTTCCATTTTAGGGAAGCGGGGCGTGACAGTTTCATTTTTCATTTATTTACTTTTATTTTTCCACCCCCACCCTAGCCTCATTTTCCTGTCTTTCATGCGTGTTCTCAGTAGTGAGGACACTGTTGTGTTTAGCTTGGGGGATGAGAGCTATCGCTTTTTTACTTTCATTTTTTATATTTTTCTTCATTTTACACCTGTTTATTTTTATTTTCCCCCCTTTTCTCTCCACCATTTTTCTTTTTCCTTTTAGCATCATAGTTTACATGCTTTGGTTTGCCTGCATGCTTGCTTTTACTTTTTTCTGCCTTTTTGTTCCCCTTTTGCTAGATACATTCCATATGATGATATCTCTTATAGACTCTGCAGCTATCACGATGCTTATATCCTTTGCCATACTATTTGGAGTATTTCAGTGTCTTGTTATCTATATGCTTGCATATATGTTTCTTTTGATGATTTCTCTATATGAATACATGAAATGAATTGAAACTGAATGTATGCAATAGTATTTAGTATACTTTTGTTGGAAATGCACCAAGATTCACGCATCATTAGAATATCTGAAGCATCTGCCTTTTTATTTTATTTCACCTTCTGTTGCATGTCTGATATGTTCGTATGCCTTACCGCTTGACTTCATTATTCGTTGAAATGAATGAAAATACACATGCTTGCTTATGAGTTTAGTTGAAATATTATCTTATTGAACTATTGTGCACATCTTATGAGTGAACCGAGTGTTATACTATTTCCTTCTCCACATATCTTTTTATTCTCTACATGTCACTTGGGTTCACCCACTTGTAGCTACTTATACCGCATCCACTTCCCAAAAATCCCAAAAGAAAAAGCTAGCTTCCAAAAAGCCAAAAAGGAGCCAAAAAAGCCAAATATATATATATATTATAGCTCCTACGAGAAGGAAAAGAAAAAAGAAGAGAGAAAAAGAAAAGTTCATCTCTCTCTCTCTCTCTCTCTCTCTCTCTCTCTCTCTCTCTCTCTCTCTCTCTCTCTCTCTCTCCCCCCCCCCCCCCTCCCTCCCCCCCCTCCCCCCCTCCCCCCCCCCCCCCCCTATTTTCATTGTTGGAGCTACAAAAATATTTGGGAAAAGCCAGAAAAAGTCCATTCTTATTCCTTAGATGCGATACCTCAAGCTAAGCTTGGGGTGAATTCATTTGATTATACGAGTGAGTATGCCAGTAGAGTGGAGTTGTGCATAATTGGAAATATTTGATAATGCTGAAACTTCGCGAAAATATATTTGTTGTGTAGATTTTTCATGATTTGATATGTATATGTGAATGCCATGATTTATTCTATTCTCAATTGCATGCTTGGTGTGAATTCTTATATGCTTCACTTATATTTTTTGATTGAAAAGTGCATCGCCAACACTTGTATATTAAACACTATGAATGACATGATGTGGATATGAATTGATTGCATGAATTTAGAAAATCCCTTCCTTTGCTCTTAAATGCTTGCAAGTAATATGATTAGTCAAGATATGAAATTCTTACAGCATGTGATTCATTTTCAAAGTGTCGTGATATGTTGATATGGCTTGAGATCTGATCGAATACTCTAGCACCTCCCTACATCTTCCATTCCTTCTTCCATTTCTTATTTTTATCGCTCGGTGAACCTCGTATTCATCTTCCTCGAGGACGAGTAAGAGATAACTTGGAGGATTTTGATGTGTCCATATTTTACATATTTTTATTGGATCATTCCATATCATATTCACCTCCAAAACCCACATTTTCTTATATTATCACGCTTCTAACGCCATATTCGAGTTTTTTATAGCTTTGTGGATTTTCAGAAGTTTTGGAGCGAATTGGAGCTAATTAGGGATATGGACACATTCGGTACGTCCAGGATGTCATTGGCGAGTTTCCATGAGAGTTCGCCGAGGCAAGGAGGAAGATCGGAGGAGAGGAGGAGAATAGAGAGAGATGAAGACTCTAGCTCCAGCCATGTTCAGTTTCCCAGGCCACTCGGCCAAGTACTAATGCTACTCGACCGAGATGACACGCTAATAATGCAGAGGAAACGGACACACCTACTCGACCAAACAGAACGGACAGCTCGACCGAGCTGTATTCAAACAGAACGCCTATTTTGGACTTCTCCCCGAGTGCCCTAGCTCGACCGAGTAGCAAAGCTGCTCGACCAAGCAGATCACCTACTCGACCGAGTAGCCCATATCAGCCAGAGCAGCAGAAGCAGCAAAGCGGAGCCTACGTCAACTCGACCGAGCAGGCGCCGCTACTCGACCGAGTAGCACGATGCGACCAGCCAAGATTATGGGCCTAAGTGTCCACATTATCCTAGATTTTGGGGGATCCCTACCCCTTGTATTTAAGCACGATTTTTACCCAATTTCTAGAGGGACGAGACTATTAGTATTTCCCTTAGTTTTTTAGGTTTTTTTAGATCTAGAGAGTTTTGTTCTGTAGCTATTTTTGTGAAGACTAAAGCTTGGATTTTTATTGATCTTTATTGCGTGGAAGCTTGATATTCTTAATTCTCTTATGTTTGTTATCACTCTACGACGTGTTGGTAACGATGTCTAAACTTCCTATGTTTTATTTGATGCTTTCGCATGCCATGATGAAGTCTCTTGGTTTTATTGAATCTTCTATGTCTATCTCTATGAATCGTGAGTAGTTCTATCTAGGGCTAATGGATTAGCCCTAGCATATTAGGATTTAGATGTAAAGTTGGGATTTTTAGGTTGCGTTGGTTCAAAAAGGGAAGTGTTTTAGTTGATTCTAGCCAAGTTTGTAGGAGATCTCATACTGAGATAATGTCCATGGTATGTGGCCATGATGAGCTTAAGGAGTATCCTATAAACTTAATTAGGGAGTTAGTGGATTCAATTAGGGTTTACGACCATGTCCAGTGCACACCTTGATGGGATCCATCGACATCCTATATTACTAATTGACGATACCGCCATTACGTCAATGAGATCCACCGAAACACACATCAAAGCTATACCCACGAGAGTGGTATGAGTGGAGATCATTCTACCTACAAGTGTGGGATGAATATTGTCGATTCTTAATGCATGAATCGCATGTCATGCCTATCGCGAGAGCGGGGTAAGCGTGCAATACGTTAGACCCATGGCACCTAGAGCCATAAGTTCTACATCTTAGATGCGACAATCCCTAATAAAGCCAATGGAACGTAAGAGTTCTAACCTAGCATCGACATCCGACGATCCTAGTAGTGAGTTCTAAATCCCTAGTCTTTTATTATTGTGTAACGACTGGTTTTCATATATTTGGATTATCTATATTATATATATATGTTTTGGTGTATTTTCTCCTTATGTGTGGTTTTCGTCCCCGTAGCTTTCGTTTTCGTTCGTTTCGTTGTGATTTTCTAGCCTCTTCCTTGAAATCGTTGATCTTGGAGTAAGTCACTCATGACGGACTTCAAATCGCTCACATTTTAGAGTTAGAGTGATCTTAGAAGCTATAGAAATCTTCCCGAAGCTTCGCGCTTCATTTCGGCACTTTTCGTGCACCTTAGTTGGTTCAAGAAGTGGGACCAACCGACTAGATTGAGATCTAGTCGGTCAGGAACTCTACTGAAACCGACTAATTCATTGAATCAAAACTCAGAAGTTACTGTTTACTCTTAGTCGGTCTAAGAACAACCACCGACCGACTAGATGTGAAACTAGTCGGTCAGAACTTGCTCTCAGACCGACTAGTTCCTTTGATAAATTTCACCTAAGTTACTGTTTATCGTTAGTCGGTCTAAGAACAACCACCGACCGACTAGGTTGCAAACTAGTCGGTCAGCCATTGTTCTTTAACCGACTAATTCATTTACCATTTTGTCGACCTGAGTTACTGTTTGGTGTTAGTCGGTCACAGTTAGCCGACCGACCGACTAGTTCTCAAACTAGTCGGTCAGCCAACCTTCTTTGACCGACTAATCGTTGTCGTAAACCTAGGGTTTGCCCAGCCGTCGGATGGTTTCCTATTTAAACCCCTCTTCGTTTCTTTTCTTTCCTTCTTCTCTCTTGGCCGTTTTTCTTTCCCCCTTGACCTCTGATCATCATCCATCTTCCCCTAGCCTTCCTCCTTCCTCAAGAGCCCCTCCCCCTCTCCATTTAGGCCGGCCATCACCTCTAGGCCGCCGGAAAACCCCCAAAACCCCCAAAATCTCATTTCTCCAGATTTTCTCCCCATATCCAGATCTGAGCCCTAGTTTCCTGGATCGTTCTTCTGTTGCCGTAATTGCTCGGTATCGTTCTTCCGCTCCAATACGGTAGTGAATCGACCCTTTAAATGTTCTCATAACCCGTTTTGTGATTTTTGTTAAACCCTAATAAAATTAGGTTGGATGTTGTTCTAATATTGATTTGCCATGGCAGCGATCTCATCCCCGTAACTAACATTTTGTGACGTGCCTTGTTGATCGTCATCCTCGGTGCTAGGCAAGTGAAACTTGCCACTTAGGGTTTTAGGTCATGTCTTAGGCCATTTGCTTGTTGTAGGCGTAAAAGAGACTAGGCGACGAAATGATACTCGCCTAGGCGCAATTTCAGAATCTAGCTTGACAACGAAGCTAGATCCGTCATTTATCATGTTGCATAACTACCATGTCATGTTTCATTTCAATTAACGGTACGCGAATTAATTGTCATGTCATTGCATTCTTTAAATGTTCCCGTGATTGCGTAGCTCCGTTACACCTAGTGAATTGATTGAGGCTAGGCACCTGCTTTTAGCGGGCACAACCCTACGCCAAATTGTGAACCTGAAAACAAGCTCTTGTGCGGGGCAACCCTGGCTCATTTACTGAGCATCGTGTACAGGGACCATGGCTTGTTTACGTGTGGGAGGGGTAAGGGTTAAGCGGCCAATCAACTGGGAGTCTGCCCGATCAGTAACTTCAGTTGTAAGGCATAAACTGTGGGTTCTGGGGTAGTGTTAAGCGGCCAATCAGTGTGAATGTCCAACAGTTCAGCTGTAAGGCGTAAACATCTACAAATAACTTGAAACATGACTAGTGAAAAGGATTGAGATCGTTAGTAGCTTGGCTACTCCTGCCATGCCATGATAATTGTTCTCTTACACCTATTGTTACAACATGCCTTACTTGTGCTCTCATACCATAATTGCCATGTCATGCATACTATAACTGCTAGGTTGTTAGTTTACCTTATTTTCAGTTTCCTTGCCCAAGTCTTTTAGACTTGCTGACATGTGCCCATTTACTCTTTTGGGTGACACATGTTAGATCCCGAGCCTGAGAGTGCTGTGGAGGACGTGGTGTTTGTTGACGCTGAGTCAGAGCCTGCGTTCGTTGAGGAGTACGAGGACACGGGCGATCAGTCGTAGAGGCTCTTGTGTTCTTCGTTTTAGACTGTTTTTGTTGTCGGTGCGTAGCACCAATACTCTGTTTATGTTTTTCCTTGTTGGCCTTGTTCTGGGCCTTTAGACTCTTTCCTGTAGCCTGGTGGCTTTTCTGGATGTTGAACTTAAATTTTAATATTTGGACATTGCTGAGATTTGGGATTTTATTCCTATATCTCCTTGTGTTATTATCTTGTTCTGCTCGTGGTTACAGGGACCTGTGTATGTTTTATTGACGCTTATCAGGCGTGTGGCTTCACAGCTCCACGTCTGTGCGGACCTTCTCACGTCTCGCCTCCATTTTAGGGAAGCGGGGCATGACATATTGATTACAATCTTTGTTTGAGATATAACTCCACAACAGCCAATCTTTCTAAATCGACTGCTAGCAATATTCCGAAGATTTGGGAATCATCCAAGATCATATTAGCATTCACTTCCCTGTGGGATCGATATCTTTTATACCATAACTTGACACCGTGTGCTTGCGATACGGTCCAGGAGTTACATTTGGGACGCATCTAGACTTTGGCATTAGTGCTACTGCTAGGAGGGTTTTAAGTGTTAGTTCTGGGTGCGTCAGATGACAATCACATCTGGTGTGTCCTCTACTTTGAGCCTTTCGTCGTTGAACAGCTAGACGAGGGATCGGATGGATTCTCTTTATCCTTCTGCTTGAAAGTAAAGAGGTGGTAGGACTTTCTCTTGGGTTTCCGACCCACGACAAATTGCCTGCAAAACAAATCGGTCAATTCGTCGAATGACCCAACACAGTCATCGGGTAATCCGTTATACCAGCCATCCACCGTCTTAATTAGGGTAGTGTGAAAAGTGTTGGATCATGTGGATGGCAAACAACACTAGAAGGGGGTTTGAATAGTGGTGTATGATTTAAACTTTTTCAACAATTATCAATACACAACAAATATCCCCTCCAATGTTGCCTAAGGAACCAAGTAGAGTGATCTACGCTTGGTCCTTAATCAACATGATGATCTCAAGATAAATATAAGATGGGATTCAAATATCAAAAGAATAATAAAAGAGATCTCACAGCGGAATAAACAATACAATCTTTTGCAATAACAATACTATTAACAAAGGAATTTCACTTGACCTATATTATAAACAATGAACAACTTTGCACAAAATAAATAATAAATGACAATCACAGAAAATCACACAGAGACAAGCGATTTATCCTGGTTCCCCACAACCTGGGTACGTCCAGTCTCCGACCGTCTCGGATCGAGATTTAATCCACTATTGTCTTAGCAATACAATTACCTAACTTTACTCGTTAGGATTTCCAACGACCTAGTATCACCACCAGGATTTCCAACCACCTAGTCTTGACTAGGATCACCAAGGGAATACAAGAAAAAATCAAATCTAATTCACCACAATAAATTAGTGGAGATTGGTTTACACCCAATAATTCTATGGCCAAGATAAATTTGCAATTGTGCTTAATATGGCTAAAAAATTTTAAATCGTTCTTAGATCACACAAAGAATATGAAACAATTCAATGTGATCTAGAATCTTGTTGTTTCAAAAAATCATTGAAAATAAGAGAAATCAAAGAGAATGATTTTGAAAACCCAATTAACAATAGCCAAAAATTATTGATCTTAAAGGATATAGTAATGAAAACAATAAGATCGGCGATTTTGAAAACTGCTTGGATACGAACACCTTGAGAGCGATGAGACGTTGTGAATTGAGAGAGTTTTAGCTTAGCTCTAGATGAAAAAAATTGGTGAGTAAAATATTCTCATAGGGTCTCTATTTAGAGAGTTTAAGAGATGATTCAAATGAATTCAAAAATGGTTTGACTTCAGGCCTAAAATCAAGTGAAGAATAAATAAGAGAGGCAATCAAGGAAGTCAAAACGTACAGATGGTAGTCGACTCCCAAGGGAGGTAGTCAATTCCCAGAGATTTTTCAATGAAAACTCTGGTACAATAGGTAGTCGACTCCCTCCTTTGGTAGTCGACTCCCAGAGCAATTTTTAAGAGAAACTCTGTTGTAAGATGTGTAATCAACTCCTGGGTGTTTGGAGGTTAACTATGAGAATTGAGTCAATAGCTTTGAATCAATAAGCTCTCAAAGAGTTTTAAAACAAGTTTAAAACGTATTTTCGGAAAATCAATTTGTGTGTGTGCAAATCTTTCTTGGCTTTAACATATTCCTAAGAAAAAGGAAAACAACTCACACACTACACTTAACGAAGACTTTGAAGCCATGGAGATCTTGATGAAGTTGCATGTGCTTCTTTTGAATTTAAGCTCCTCTTTAGCTTGAGCTTGAGCACGTTCTTTGAGCTTCATATTTGAGCTCCTTTTGTGCTTAGCGTAGAATGCGAGCTAAATTCATCTTCATCTTCTATGAATGTGGTTGAGGTTCTTCTTCTCGGGGTACGCTTTGAGCTTTTATCAATTTGATTGCACAACCTACACACTTAAATAATGTCATTAGTATATTAACAACATTTGGTGTGATCATCATCAAAACCACTTTGGGGTGGGACTAGATTTCCCATCACTCTCCCCCTTTTTAATGATGACATCCAAATGAAAAACAAATTTATAATATGAAATAAAAATTGATGAGTAAGTGTACTTACTCCCCCTGCATCAAAGCTGGTTAGCAATATATTATTCATTTACATTTTTGCTTTCCTATTTTTCTCCCCCTTGTCATCAATCAGAAAAATGATTACAGAAATATCATGAGTGAAAGAAGTCAATCTTGTTTCAATTCCTTCTCCCCCATGATACCCAAATCTCGACGAAGTTTTGAAAATATATCCTTTGGTATTGGCTTCATGAGGATATCTGTAACTTGATGTTCAGAGGGCACATACTTAAGTTCTACATCCTTTTTAACACAGTGATCATCTATGAATCTGTGTCTAATATCTATGTGTTTTGTTCTTGGATGAAGAACAAGATTCTTAGTAAGATTAATAGCGGTTTTATTATCACAATAAATTACACAAGTAGATGTATTAATACCATAATCTACTAAGACTTGTTTATCCAAAGTACCTGAGCCAAGCAAGTCTGGCAGCTATATACTCTGCCGCAGTAGTTGATAGTGAGACTGAGCTTTGATTTTTGCTAAACCACGAGACAAGTGAATGTCCAAGAAAATGGCATGTTCCACTTGTGCTTTTTCTAGTGGCTTTGCAACCAGCATAGTCTGAGTCACTATATGAAATTAAATCGAAAGTGCTACCTTTGGGATAAAATAATCCAAAGTCAGAAGTGGTCTTAAGATATCTAAATATGTATTTTACTGTTTTAAGATGTGATTCCTTTGGGTCGCATTGGAATCGTGCACAAGCGCATACACTAAACATTATATCAGGTCGGTTTGCAGTTAAGTAAAGTAAAGAACCGATCATACCTCGATATGTTTTCTGATCAATCTTTTTACCTTCTTCATCTTTGTCCAAAGAGGTAGATATGGCCATAGGTATATTCTTTCCTGATGCATTCTCCATCCTGAACCTTTTGAGTAGATCTTTAGCATATTTCGTTAGATGAATGAAGGTTCCCTCTTTTGACTGCTTTATTTGTAGTCCTAGGAAGTATGTAAGCTCCCTCATGTGGCTCATTTCGAATTCTTCCTGCATTAACTTAGCAAACTCTTGACATAGATCTTCATTAGTAGATCCAAAAATAATGTCATCTACATAGATTTGAATAAGAATGTTAGCATCATGAATTTTCTTAATAAATAATGTAGTGTCTATTTTTCCAACATTATATCCTGAGTTGATTAAGAATTTTCTTAATCTTTCATACCAAGCTCTTGGAGCTTGTTTCAGGCCATATAATGCTTTATTTAGCTTATAAACATGTCCTACTTTCTTATCATGTTCAAAGCCAGGAGGTTGTTCAACATAAACTTCCTCCTTTATATAGCCATTTAAGAATGTGCTCTTTACATCCATTTGGTATAATTTGAAATTTTTAAATAACGCAAAAGCAAGTAGCATCCTAATGGATTCTAGTCTAGCAAAAGGAGCAAAAGTTTCGTCGAAATCGATACCGTCTTCTTGTGAATATCCCTATGCCACTAACCTTGCTCTGTTTCTTACCACATTTCCATCCTCGGCTAGTTTTTTTCGATACACCCATTTTGTGCCGATGACGGGACGAACTTCTGGTCTTGGGACTAGCTCACATATCTGGTTTCTCTCAAATTGGAGAAGTTCTTCTTGCATGGCTTCAATCCATGCTTCGTCTGCAAAAGCCTCATCTACCTTTTTCGGCTCAATGTTAGAAACAAATGCAACATGTGTCATGTGTTCAATTTGAGATCTAGTTCTAACACTTGCATCAATATCGCCAATAACTTGAATGTGTGGGTGATGTGTAACTTCAGGAAAAGATTTTGGTAAAGGAGCGAAAGTTTTAACAATAGAAATAGGTACAATATCAGAAATAGATGCAACATCATCATCAATATTAATGCATGTATTGCTAGTAAGTGATTCATTAATGTTACATGCACAGTTTCAACAACATCTCTGGTTCTTTTATTGTAAATTATATATACTTTACTACGAAAAGAATAACTGATAAATATGCCTTCATTCGCTTTGGAGTTAAATTTATCTAAGTTATCTTTTGTGATAAGAATATAGCATTTACAGCCAAAAACTCTAAAATTTTTGTAAACCATGGCGGCTACGGAACCCCGTAGCCCTGTATTTATAGTAATAGGGTTACATAATGGGTGGATACCTACTAACGGGTTGGGCCTCCAAAAGCCCGTTTATAACAAAAATAAGATACTTTTGGAATTTGTTGGAGCAACAACTCATAAGGTGTCTTTTCAAAAGGTTTTCTAATTAAAACTCTGTTTTGAATATAGCACGCAGTTGCTACAGCTTCTGCCCAAAAATATTTTGGAAGGTTGCTTTCGCACAACATTGTTCGTGCACACTCTTGGAGTGTTCTATTTTTCCTTTCAACTAACTAATTTTGAGGAGCAGCTCTATGAAAAGCAAAAGTATGAGAAACACCTCGTTTTTCACAAAATCTTTTAAAAGGTTCGTTTTCAAATTCACCACCGTGATCACTTCTTATAGAAATAATTTTCAAAGAGTGTAATCTTTCAATTCTTTTGAAAAATATCTTAAATTCACGGAAGGCATGATTCTTATTGACTAAGAATAATACCCACGTGTATCGTGTAAAATCATCAACTATAACAAATATGTATTTGGAATCATAAAGAGATGAAGTTCTAGTCGGACCAAACAAGTCCATATGAAGTAGCTCAAGTGGCCTTTTCGAGCTGAGAGCTCCAATACTCTTAGATTTACTATTATGCATTTTGCTAGGTTGACATGAGTCACACATTTTGTCCAATTTAAAATTTAATTTTTGAAGACCATGCACCAACTCTTTCCTAGATATCTTACTCATGTTTTTTATGTTTACATGACCAAAGCGTCTGTGCCATAGCAGCGGGTCATTTGTTGAAACAATTAAGCATACGTTTGAATCATAATCTTTTAAGCTAAGCATGTAGATATTTTCTACTCGCTTACCTTTAACAAGAAGGCTCTTTATATCATTAGCATAGACTTAGCAAGCATCTAATGTGAAAATAACTTTCATACCTTTATTGCATAATTGACTTATGCTTATCAAGTTATGCTTTAGTCCGCTTACCAAGCTGGCATCTTTGATAAGAAGTTTTGAGGAGTCGCCAATATTACCTATGCCAATAATTTTTTCCTTTCTTGTTGTCACTGAAAGTTACGAATCCTCCATCAACCATTTTAAAAGTGCTCAGCAATTTTGCATTCCAGGTCATGTTGCGGAGCATCCGATGTGCATTATCCATATGTCCTGAAAGAAAATAACTAAATATACTTGGTACCACTAATGATTGGGTCCGAGTTGTTAGACATAATTTCTATCTTAAGCATTAGGTATCACAATGATGTTTATGAAGCACATGGATACCCTAACGATGTGTACAATGTATGATTATTTGTTAGGAACCCAGATTCGATTTGAATTTGATTTCATATGCATATTTTTAACCATGTTGGAAATATAAATATTTTTCTCATGATTACTCAAATGTTTTGGTACCCATAAAACATTATTTCTAACAGATCCTTTAGAATCATGTATATGATGTGTTTTGTGTGCAACATATGGTTTGTGTAAGGCATTATGTGTAACTTATGGAACATGTGTGGCATGGTGTTCATGATGTGCATTATGAATATTGTGTCTAGCATTTCTTCCATATATAAAAGCATACTTTTTAACATTGGCATGCACAATATTTACATTTCTACTTATATCTTTAGATGTAGAAGCTTGAGTATGAGTAGATCTTTCAACAACATTTCTAGGAGCATAAGAACAAGAAGAAATAGAACTATTCTTGATACATTCAAATTTTGCACTAATTCTTCATACTTTATACGGCTAGAAACAATAACATTTGCAAGTGATTCTATCTTACCATTTAAACAAGAAATATATAAAGCATGTTCATTTTTCAATAAATCATGATCACAAGATAATTTATCATATTTAATTTTCAAATCTTCACAATCATTATTAATATTACAATGATGTTTTATTGAATCATACTCAATAGAAAGAGAATCAAATTTGCTTTTGAGATTGTCATATTCATCATGCAAAACATTATACTTATTATCTAAACTTTTGTATTTCTTTTTCAATCTCTCGTATTCTCTATACAAATTTTCATATGCACTAGCAATGTAAAAGTCCTTTTCTTCATCAGAACTATATTCACATACCTCTTCCTTGTTGTCCTGACGAGCCATCATACATGTTTCTCTCCCATAGCTCTCATCGTTTGATTGGGTTGTCTCCATGGGTGTTTGGATAGCTTTAGAACTTGATCCAAATCTTTATTCTAATGTATTGAGTATTTGATGTGCAGTGTCCGCCTCTTCTACAAGATCTAGCATCTCATTAGTTAAACCAATATAAAGTAGATGCATTACCTTTATGTTTCTGAAGTAGGCTTCCTCTTGATCTGGATTCCATTGAGTTTGAGGAGTGGATGAAATTTCATATGGTTCTCTAAGAAATAATGAGTACTTTAGATCTTGTGCCTCCATCCTTCTCTTCCATTATGGATAGGAAGTGCCGTCGAAGGTTGGTGGATTATAAATGTTACGTCCGGAAGGACAGAACGTTGTTGATGCCATCGCCTTTGACCCCGCTCTGATACCAAGTGTTAGATCATGTGGATGGAAAACAACACTAGAAGGGGGGTTGAATAGTGTTGTATAATTTAAACTTTTTCGACAATTATCAATACACAACAAATATCCCTTCCAAAGTTGCCTAAGGAACCAAGTAGAGTGATCTACGCTTGGTCCTTAATCAACACGATGATCTCAAGATAAATATAAGATTAGATTCAAAGATCAAAAGAATAATAAAAGAGATCTCATAGCGGAATAAACAATACCATCTTTTCCAATAACAATATTATTAACAAGGAATTTCAAATGACATAAATTATAAACAATGATGCACAAAATAAATAATAAATGACAATAACAGAAAATCACACGGAGACAAGCGATTTATCCTGGTTCCCCACAACCTGGCTACGTCCAGTCTCCGACCGTCTCGGATCGAGATTTAATCCACTATTGTCTTAGCAATACAATTACCTAACTTTACTCGTTAGGATTTCCAATGACCTAGTATCACCACCAGGATTTCCAACCACCTAGTCTTGAATAGGATTTACAACACCCTTATCACCAAGGGACCGTAAGAAAAAAAAATCAAATCCAATTCACCACATTAAATTAGTGAAGATTGGTTTGCACCCAATAATTCTATAGCCAAGATAAATTTGCAATTATGCTTAATGTGGCTAAAGAATTTTAAATCGTTCTTAGATCACACAAAGAATATGAAATAATTCAATGTGATATAGAGTCTTGTTGTTTCAAAAAATCATTTGAAAATAAGAGAAATCAAAGAGAAGGAATTTGAAAAACCAATTAACCATAGCAAAAAATTATTGATCTTAAAAGGGTATAATAATGAAAACAATAAGATCGGCGATTTTGAAAACTGCTTGGCTACGAACACCTTTGAGAGCGATGAGACTTTGAGAATTGAGAGAATTTTAGCTTAGCTCAAGAGTGAAAAAAATTGGCGAAGAAAATATTCTCATTAGGTCTCTATTTATAGAGTTTATGAGAGGATTCAAAGGAATTCAAAAATGGTTTGACTTCAGCCCCAAAATCAAGTGAAGAATAAATGAGAGAGGCAATCATGGAAGTCAAAACGTACAGCTGGTAGTCGACTCCCAAGGGAGGTAGTCAATTCCCAGAGATTTTTCAATGAAAACTCTGGTACAATAGGTAGTCGACTCCCTCCTTTGGTAGTCGACTCCCTCCTTTGGTAGTCGACTCCCAGAGCAGTTTTTAAGAGAAACTCTGTTGTAAGATGTGTAATCAACTCCTGGGTGTTTGGAGGTTGACTATGAGAATTGAGTCAATAGCTTTGAATCAATAAGCTCTCAAAGAGTTTTAAAACAAGTTTAAAACGTATTTTCGGAAAATCAATTTGTGTGTGTGCAAAGCTTTCTTGGCTTTAACATAGTCCTAAGAAAAAGGAAAACAACTCATACACTAGACTTAATGAAGACTTTGAAGCCATGGAGATCTTGATGAAGTTGCATGTGCTTCTTTTGAATTTAAGCTCCTCTTTAGCTTGAGCTTGAGCACGTTCTTTGAGCTTCATATTTGAGCTCCTTTTGTGCTTAGCATAGAATGCGAGCTAAATTCATCTTCATCTTCTATGAATGTGGTTGAGGTTCTTCTTCTCGGGGTACGCTTTGAGCTTTTATCAATTTGATTGCACGACCTACACACTTAAATAATGTCATTAGTATATTAACAACATTTGGTGTGATCATCATCAAAACCACTTTGGGGTGGAACTAGATTTCCCATCAAAAAGCTCGGCAGAGGTATGGCTCGTCGACCCTATAAAGCAGCATCATGTTTAAGTATTTACAGATGTGTGCCCATGGGTCACCTCTGCCATCATACGTCAGCATGGCGGGGAGTTTGAATTTCTTGAGAAAAGGAGCAGACGTGATGTTCTCCTTCAACGGGGTCCGTCGAAGTGCGGAGTGGATAAGTTGGAATCGCCCATCCCTGCCTTGCAGGTAAGTAGCTCCTGATGATCGGTTGGGAATTTCCGCTGCCACTCTCCTTTCCTTTCCACCTGCAAAATCGAGAGGGTTGTAGCCTAGAGAGACCCCATTTATTACCTTATCTAAGATGCTGCGAGTTGCGTGCCTATAGTTGAAGGGGCTGGGTCCTCCCTGGAAACTGAAGGTACGGTTATCATTCCCCATTTCTCCATATTGGTGAGATGCATGATTTGTATTAAGTTGGGCAATCTCTTGTCGATTCACTCTCAGATCTCTTGGATCCTTAAGCATGGCAGCATCCCTTGTCGGTGTCGAAGTTGGATTTGGAGGCGATAATTGCTCATTTGCAAGTGGTGAACCTCCCATGCTTTGACGTACCAGAGTCGCCAATACGCTGAGACTCTTGTCGACCCGCTTTGCAATTCTGTCGAATTGCTCCTGGGACACCTTAGGTACCTTGGTGGTCATTCTGGGTCCTTTTGATGAGGATGTAGAATCTGCGACATCTTCCACTTGGATGCTGTTCGTGTTTTGATTCTCGTTTGGACCTGTGTTCAGTCCGACGTTGCTGGGTCCAGCAGACATAGCTTGTTAATTGCTTTGGGATGTCGAATTGATGAATGTTTTCCACATACGGTGCTAAATTGTTAAGGCTAAAAATGACCGAAACAATCGAGATGCTGATGTGGATCCTTTCCTGTTAAGTATGAGCCTCGTCAGTCGGTTGATTGGGACCCTAGGTTGGAAGAACCAGGGTCGTTGATGGGTGGTAGTTGACTTGTGATGCTCATTCGACCCTCGAACGAATCAAGCCTCGGTCGATTGTTATAGAGAGGTTCGGGTACGACCTTCTCGCGGGATCGGCTCTCGATGATCTACACCACAAGGAAGAGTTGAGAGGGTCGGATCTGGGTCTCGACCCAAATCCCCTCTGATGCTTAAGTTAGAATGAACTCAAGAGAGTGAGGGAGCTTGGATCAGCTGAGATCGACCCATGGAGGCTCGTCTTAAGTCTGGCGTTGCAAGCTCTTTAGTGGAAGAAATATAAGATGAAGTATATAATCTCAGAGTATCAGATCTCGTAACTCTTCTATTCTGTCCATCCCCCTGTATTTATAGATCTCCTGGGCCTCTTCAGTGACGTTGGGAGGATAACGTTCACCAATTATGGTGCCATGATCTTTCCCCTTTAATAGCGGTAACCATAGCCCACGTCCCCGCTATTTATGAGCTCACCTTCAATCCCACGTTCAATTGGTGGGAGTGCAACCGGTGATTGATAAGTGGGCTTTGACTGGGTCATCTTCAGGCCTTGTTAGTGGGCTTTGCGGGACTCAGTCGCTCGTCGAACGAGCCCCCTCGAGTGTCGGTCCGATGACTCAACAGTAATGATCTCTCGATCCACCGCCGTCCGCCAAATCTTTCATAACGTCTGATCACACACACACACACACACACACACACACACACACACACACACACACACACACAGAGAGAGAGCGGGGGGGGGAGGGAGGGAGGGAGGGAGGGAGGGAGAGAGAGAGAAGAACGTACTGATAACGTGTTGTAAAGTGCTTTCTGCGGGAGACCACATGCCTTAAGGGGAAACAGGAAGAGTTCATACAATGTTAGGATACAGATACAAACTCCTAATCTGCTACAGGATAGGATAAGCCCCTACATAGGCCTATGATGGGCCTACATAACACCATTTATAACACGATCCATATTTAGTTCACCTAAGATTTTAAATTAAAATTTAGTTTTCTCTAAAACTTTAAATTAAAATTTAGTTATCTCATAGAGAATTTAATTCCCCCCAAAATTTAGTTTCATCCAGATTTAGTTCTTCCAAAATTTAAATTTTACTCCACTCAAAATTTAGTTCCCCCAAAATTTTAGAAATTTCTGTCTGGCCCCACTCCCAAGGATACCCGGGAAGTACGAATCCATCCTAGGTACTTGACGTCCCCCGGCTGTGCGTGCTAGATGTGTGCAATAATACGATCGGGGGCGTGAGATTTAAATATTTGTAACCGCAAGCGCACGGTGTTGTAGTGTGGCTTGGGGGTCGAACTCAGGGAGGCGTGGATGTGCTTGTGTCAAAGAGGATCAAAATCACCCCATGGGCGAGCTAGCCCGGATCAGATGATGGGTTGTCACGGTAAATGGAATGCAAGGTATAGTCAATATGAAGGAAAACCCGGGGACTTTGGTTTCCACCCCATCACGCGATTCTCGCCGATACGGCCTACGGGTAGGATAGCAATCAGAATTAGGGTCTAATGGTGAGACGTTGCCACTGAAAGTGGTACCGGCGTCCCATGGGCCCGATATTCCGGTCGGTGCCCAGGATGATACGCCGGACTTCCCGGGTTCGATCAGTGGGCACTCCTGTGTCCATTAACACTGATCGACTCCGGGAGCACTAAGCTCGCAACGGTAACTCCCAACGTCTCATCCTGCCGCTCCCGCGCGCTAGGATTCGGCGTCTACGCTAAGGGCGTGAGCTATGGCTAGGGAGTCAACCGCCAAGTTTATCCCCCCTTGGCCCAACGGTCAAAGGCGGTCTTTTTCCCGCCGATGACAATAAAACACCCCGCGTAACCGTTAGATTCCTAATCCCTATCGATTTCCTAGCCCTATGGACGCATCGGGAAGAGCCCACGAAGGGGTTTTCGCCAAAATCCCAGATTTGGGAACTACTCACACATATTTAGTAAAAAGCGATCTAAACAGAAATCGACCGTAAAAATCATGATCAGACAATAGAAATGCAATGGTAGTAAAGCAATTAAGATAATACTAAAGTTTGACAAAGATCTGAAGACTTACAAAAACTGGGAAATTACAGCCGTCACAAAATGAAGAAAACAGCAAAAAATAACTAACTTCCGTTTCTGGAAAACCTAGGGTTCTATATATAGGAAAAGATATCACCCGATCGGTTGACAAGTCAACCGATCGGGTGACCTGCTTCAAACTTTGGCAGCGAGATGCGGGACTTCACCCGGTCAACTTCACCCGGTCGGTTGACATATGAATGTGACCGGTTGGATCTTGGTGCCGTCGGGTGAGGAGGCCGGTTGAGCTGACCGTGTCTTCGCTTTGGACATTCAGCTACAGGTGAACCGATCGGGTGAAGGTCACCCGATCGGTTGGCAATTACAGTAGAAATCCAGAGACTTGGGGCTTTTGAACCGGCCTACGAACCGACCGGTTGACTTCTCGTGAGCTCCAAGCTGCGTCCGGGTGGTGCACGCGTGCATCACCCGATCGGTTGAAGATGATCAATCGATTGGGTGAGGGGCTGAAATATGCTATCTTCGTCGTTTGACCCCCTGGATCACGCGTGACTCCTCCCGTTGCTCCGGGGACTTGCGATATCATCGTTTTATGCCCCTTATGCCAGTAAACTCTTGCAAAGTACGGAAAACACGGAAAAGTGAAAGAAAACAAGAAAACACGAGAAAACGAATATAAGACGGCGGTAAAATACGGAAAAACACGGAAGAAAACGTGCGCAAATATATGAAATATAAACGCATGTCAAAATCCCCCAAGCTGAACTCTTCCTCGTCCTCGAGGAAGACGAGTGAGAGTAAGAGCTCGGAGAGAGAAAATAGAGAGATAGAGAGAAAAAGAAAACTCTATATCCTAGATCACCCGTCAGGGCCAACAAAATCAAAAACGACACCCAAGCAAGCAAATGCCAAATCACATCACTAAACCAAGGAATACGAGTCCAGACAAGTGTCGTGGGCCCACACGGTGAAGCGCGAGTGAGTGTGGTCGTGCGTTAGCAGACGGTGTCACTATCTACGATGTGCGATAAAGCTCGATATACACAAATCCAGGAAATGACCCAAATATCGATTCGAATTGAATAAAGCGGTGAATATATAGTTCAAGCATGCACGAGAATAGAGAGAGAATCGAAACATGTCATGCGTCGGGGACTCCACAACTAGGGTTAAGGAAATCACTCCACTATAGCCTAGA